>CM062805.1:1358526520-1359159495 GCA_031772625.1 Pinus tabuliformis
GCTCTGTGATCTAAACAATTTCTAGCAGTTGATTATAGTCAACTTTGGACTCAAAAATTGGATTATTCTAAACCAAAACAAGTTCAGAATCACGACTACATTGTTGTAGGTCCTCTTGTTGTAGTAGAGATTCAAGCTGCAAAAAATAAATTTTCTCCTGTGCATTTTGCAAACATATTCTAATGTCAAAAAGAGTGTCCTTTCCAATTTTTACCATCCCATCTTCAGTGGATTGTATTAAGGTATTTAATAAATCTAATACGTCACAAATTAGAGCCATTTTCTCCAGTTCAAATAAAATCAGCAAAACTACTCTTGGGCCCAAAAATTAAGAAATCTTCTCAGCTGTGAATCAATGCCTTCAGACAACTAAGGACTTGTATCCTTGCAGTGAACACAAGAGAAGTTTAAAAAATATGCTTCTCTCTACTTCTCTTTGTTGACCGTAGGCCAAATAACAACTCTTGAAACAACTTTCCAACTCTTACATTAATAGTCAGTGACTTATAACAAGTAGAGACAGGCCAAGATGAAAGAAAGATGCAATCCAGAAAAGAGTTGAGATTTTTTTGGTATTGGAAAAAATTGTTTTCTTAAAAACGCAAGTTCTTCGATTTATCTAACCTTATAGTTCCAAGCGCTCCACACACAAATCAAATTGAGTTGTTTCAGCAGTTGTACATCGACATCATGGGTTCAAATCACCATGCTTCAATTTTCCTTTCGTTGTCTTCGAGTACCTATTGTTCAGAGGTATTGTTGATGGATTCGTGTTCGATTCTCCTCCCACCACAACCTCGCTTGCACCTCCCCAAATTTCTCGAGACTGAATTTGATGCGCCTTAAATCTCGGGAACTGCTGGGCGTAGACCTGATTGTAATGCACACCCCTACCTCATCCTCCTTCACCCACTCCATCTATTAATCACTTGCATTGCTCGCTGTAACTGACAGGTCCTCGAATCGATCCACGTTGAGAGGCGTTAACCAGCGTTCATATAACTCCAACAATCAACGTATGGTGGTATGGGAGTGCAGTGGTAACCGATAGTATGGCAACTGTTTGAGAACCAGTGGTATGGGAATTGTTTGAAAAACGATGGCATTAGAACGGTGCCCCGCTAACTCAGAACAGTGGTATTAAACCACGTCCAGGTTGGCTCAAACTTAAGCAAGCAATGTATTGACTTTACAAGCAGACACGGTTATATGATATGACACAACGTTATATGACATGGAAATATTACGAGTAATATATGACTGTATGATGTGTTAAACGTGGTACCAACTGGTATGCGATATGGTATGGCGAGGAGACAATGTATAGATATATGGACAGCGTATGTTGGTATATGGGGACAGGGTATGAATGGAGGTATGTTGGTATATGGGGACAGGGTATGAATGGAGGTATGTTGGTATGGCGGATAGCTTTCCAGTGTTCAACCGTGGAGGCGCACTGTGGTAATTCAACGTAGCGTTTTGGAGGCACATTGTGGTAATCCAACGTAGCATTGTGGAGGCAGTATGGCGATATGGGATGTGGTATATATGTGTTAACAGTGGTAATATAATTGGGGGAATACAAATGTTGCAACTGTAATATACATTCAACCACAAAATATGGGAATACCACCAAGGAGTATGGGATAGTCAACATATGCGTAATACACACAACGTATACGCAGTCAACACACCAAGAATAATCACGATATCGAGAATAGTGTGAGTTTGGTAAGGAAGGTGGAGGTTCTGGAAGGTGGAGGGGCACGATCATAACAAAATGGGAGTCGAGTTGTGTTCAAGGGTTGCGTTTATGAGTCGATATACAGTTGGGCTCATAATTATTAACAGGGATCCAACAGAAAATTGAAAGACTGGCAGGGAACGAATAACATGGAAAGGGTGGTTCAGGAGCAGCACACAAATTGACAGAGACTCAAGTCATACTTGTTCAAAGTTTTTCAATAGAGATGATAGATAGAGGAAATACATAGAGGAATGGCAAAGCACTTAGGTGCAGTTCTGACAAACAAAACTAACATGCGAAGAAAGGCCACAAGACCAGTGGCTCAAACTGGAGCAGGGCCAGAATTCACCCGCTCTAATACCATGTTAGACATCACCATAGTGAAGACCAAATATGAAGGATAAACATTGAATGCATCTATTATTCACATGATATACATTTTATAATATATTGGAGTGATCGTTGGATTCCATATTCCAAGGTCCCTTGGACTCCCTTTGACTACTCACATTCCCCACCAACCCTTAGAGGATTAGATTTCCAACAAAAACGAGTGCAATTTTTATGCTTCAAACCAACCTAAGATAAGCCAAAAATATATATTAGAATTTCTTTGCATATATAAATTCTAAAGTTTAATGAATTACTTGAGAATGTTGTGTAAATGATAAAAATGTCACCATAAAACTATAGTACCCTATAAGCTACGAGACCATTTAATCAGTTATCTTCATACCTACAATTGCCAATAACTACTATAGATTGATATCAAAATTAATTTACATAATTGCACTACTTCTAATTTGATTTATATAAACAAAATTGAACTAATATTTTGAAGACACTGACTCTAACATAGAAAAGTTTTGTCGCTACAAAATTAGACGAAACCAATTTTTTTTTAATTCTTAAATTTATTCACATTATTAATTAAACAAAAAATATTGAAATCATAAATTTAATTTTTGAATTATAATTTTATCAATTTGTAATTTTAATTTTAGTTAAGAAATATTGGAGAATCTTAATTTTTTTAAGTAAAACTACAAGATTTTAAATTAATAAATAATTACAATTTTGCATAACTCTAAATCATAAAATTAATTATTTGTTTTGGTTTCAGTTTTGTGCTCGAACTTGCTCGCCTTGCTTTCTTGCATGCTGGTCTCACCCGGTTTGTCTCCATTGTAATTACGCATGTTGCAATGGGAGAGATAAACCATCAAGGTGGTTCAAATCCACCCACGTCTCTTCGTGCATCACAACCCTTATGTTTTGTAATAGTTTACGAAACAACAAAAAAAAATAACAATGGTTCAGGTTAAAGGAAAATGTAATTAAAATTAAAATGTTACACAATAGAAGTATAGATATATTATTATGATACTAATAAATATTATATTATTTAATGTCTTATTTAAAATATAGTCGAGAAAAATATATGTATAAAAATTATTTTCACAATTTCTGATATTAAAATGATTTTCTTAATTTATAATATAATAGATTATAAATAAAAATAAATAGTTCAATTAAAAAAATGAAACATATTAAGAGAAATAAATGTGTGCGTCGTCACATCCACATGAATATGTGAGACCATAAACCCTATAAATTGTCCATGACATATGGGATTGGTGTCCACCATAAACTTTAGCGCTAACAAACATTTCGAAACAATAGTAAATGTTGTGTTGAAATATTAAATGTTGAAACAAATCAAGAATCCATTATTTCAATACACTGTGAAATTTCATGAAATATGTGTTCAATAACAACTATTCATGAAAAATAAAAGGTACCTTCCCACTGTCATGTTTTTAATCTAAAGATGATATAATATTCATTGTAAATGATGTAAATGATAATGATGTAAATAAAACATTTAATGCCCACATCTGATAATTAAGGCATTCCAAACATTTTTCCTGCCGCTAGTATCCTCTACCACCGACACATGCAAAGGAATCTCCAATAGGCAATATATATAGTCAAATATAATGTGCATGGCAAGATAAGAGAGAAATAATACAAAACACGAGCATAGAGCATCAAATTTATGATATCAAATTTAATATCTTGTCTTCAGGAGAGAATATCATTATCAATTTTAACATTACATATGAGAGATTGGATTTGGTTTTTAATAAACTAAATGTTTGACAGAGGTTTCTTTTTTCGGTTTTGCTTATGCCATGAAATGCAAAATTAAAGATGTGGGTAGCATTGGATAATAAACTTCATTAAAAAAATATGCGTGAAAATTGGTGCTTTGGATCATTATCAGTAAAAAAAAATGTCAAATTAGCGTTTCATAATTCAGCTCTATTCATCACAAAATTGAGTGTTCACCATCGCAAATTTCGCGAAGAGAATGAAATATTAAGCATTCAATAATTGTCTTAGGAAGCGGGGAACTAGGCTTTTGTGCTTTCAGTGGTGAAAAGTGTTGAGAATTAAATAAGGTAGTAAGGATGCTAATTCTCTTAACTTGATAATTGTTTGTGTTACCTTTTTACTTATTTTCTTTGTTCCTTATTATTACAGTGTGTGATACATCAAACAGCTACCAAAACAATAAGAACAATGACATAGAATATAGGCTGCAAGCCAAGGCCAAAACCCCTCCTCTTGAGGGTAAAACCCGTAAATCTCCTCTCTTCTTATAGATTCTTTAATTGACAAATACCATGACCTAGTCACTTAGACGAATACCCTCCAAGATCAAGATCAACTCGGCCTCTTGCTGCAATGACTTCGACCTCCCACTATACATCCGAAATTCTATCTCATGGCAACTGCTACTACTCCTAGAGACTTCGATCTCCCTTGAATAGCCTTCTCTTCCTCTTCGCTTGCCTTCCCTTGAGACTTAGGGCTAATGAGATGCCCTAAGTGACCTTCGCTTGCCTTTCCTTCTCTCTTTCCTTCAAGATCGAACTAGAGATAGACCCAACGCAGAAACCCTAACTTCGACTTTCACAAGAGAGAGAGATCTAGCCCAAGCACTTCGACTTCTTCGACTTCCTCTTCTTTGTACCCTCTTCTTCGACTTCTTCTCTTCCTCTTCTTCACATAGAATGAGATGAGTGAGTGTGTCTAATGGAGGACGAGTTCCTCTCTATATATAGGCTCTTCCAAGGGGTAGACGTGGCTCTTCATGTAGGCCGACTTGATCTTGGAGGTATTTCGACACTTTAAAGACAAAATAATTTTTTCTTTACAAGATACAATGTGCCCATAGGGTCTTCAATATATGACAATGACTCTTTAACCTAAGACAAACCCTAGAAGCACTCAATGGGTGCTTGACCTATAAAATAAAAGAACTTGAGCATGAAACCCATGCTCCAATAATAATTTATTTTCATTTTATTATTTACAAGAATACATTTCATACTTATGAAGACCGAACCTAGTTACACATTCTTCAACACTCCCTCTTAACTAGGGAGGTATTCATAAGAGGTACATGGTCATTCTCAATCTGAAGAGATCTCATAAAAAGAGTCAAATTGGTAACCCATCTGTCTAGCATCATATCAACCAGCATTGTTACATAGCAAGGCCTTGACTAACAGCTCTATCCACATGATCAGAGCACAATGCTGGTGAGACCAATGATTCATAGACACCATAATCATTGTCTCACAAGGTACATACTCCACCCGGGTGTTCATAGAGTATGACCTTCCTTTGGACTATTCTTATCTTGGATAGCTAGTCCTCAAATAATATCGGTCCACGACTACTCTTATCTTGAATGCCCTACCACATTCTCAAAGAGTATCGAATGCCAGATGGGTACCCAATCCTCCATTGTTTCTTCCCAAGTGAAGATAAGAATGCAGTGTCTATCTCTCCCTTTCAATTAGGGAGGTTACATCGACCAAACCAAACTTGTCCCTCAAATATACAAGCTTCTTGTTTGGAAGTAACTTTGTCAATATGTTAGCTACCTGCTCGTCAGTGGAGATGTATTGTAGCTTCAGCACACCATTTTGTACTAGCTCTTAGATATAGTGATACTTGTTGTTTATATGCTTTGTCTTTCCATGAAACAATGGATCTTCAGACAAACATAAACAACTAGTGTTATCACAACATATCACAGTAGGGTTCATCAGTCCTTCAAACAAATCAGATAGCATATTTCTTCTCTGCTTACTTCACAAGCTGCAACATATTTAGCTTCAGCACTACTCAAAGCAACTGAGTCTTGCTTTCTGCTCATCCATGAGACCATGGAGGATCCCAAACTAAAACATCCTCTCGTAGTGCTTCTTCCATCTTGCTCACTGCCTCCCCAATTGGAATCTGTATATCCAATTAATTGGACATCATTCCTTCTATCATACTTTAGACAATAGTGGATGGTTCCTTGTAGATATCTCAGAATATGTTTTGTTGCTACCCAATGATCATGCTTCAGCTCCACTTGGAATTGATTGAGAACATTTACTGCAAAGCATATGTCTGGAAGTATTCACCAAGTACAACAATGAGCCAATGAGTTGCCTATACTTGGAAGGATCCACCGGGCTAGATTCGGAACTCCTTAGTCTCTTCAAGTTTGTGATCATTGGAGTAGTCATAGGTTTGCAGTCCATCATGTCAAACCTTTTCAGTATCTCGATCACGTACTTTCCTTGACCCAAGTAAACTTCATTAGGTCCTTGCAGACTTCTAGTCCCAAATAGTAGTGCATCATCCCAAGATCCTTCATGTCAAATTTTGCTGCTAGTTGCTTCTTACATTCTTCAATTCGACCTTCTACACCTGTCAAGAGAAGATCATCTACATACAAAAGAATTATTACAGGTTCACCATCTACAACCTTAATGTAAAGGTTTGAATCAGCAGAGCTTTTTGTGAAGCCTATCCTTTGAAGGTATGCATCCATCCTAGCATACCATGCCCTTGGTGCTTGTTTGAGGCCATATAGTGCCTTCTTCAGCCTGCAAACATATGCCTTTCTATCTTTGACTTTGAATCCCAAGGGTTGCTCTATGTAGACTTCTTCATCTATTGTGCCATTCAGAAACGCAGTCTTCACATCCATTTGGTGGATGTTCCATCCCATCGATGCTGCCAGAGAGACTAATGATCGAATCGTTGTATATCTTGTTGTTGGAGCAAATGTCTCTTCATAGTCGATGCCTTCAAGTTGAGAGAAGCCTCTGGCCACAAATCTTGCTTTATACTTATCTATACTTCCATCGGCTACATGTTTGATCTTATAGATCCACTTGGAAGTAACTACAGATTTGTCTTCGGGCCTAGGTACGATCTCCCAGACTCCATTCTTCATTATAGATTGATATTCTTCGTTCATGGCATCCTTCCATTCTCGATTATTTACAGCCTCTTCAAAGGAGGATGGTTCTGCTTCTATCAGTTTTGTCATGTATGCAACATATCTAGAATATCTCTTGGGTTTCTTGCTTTCTCTAAATGAGTCTGCTGCTCCATGACCTTCTGCATCAAGTAGTGTAGATTTCAACCAATTAGGTCTTTTCCTTGTTTCAGGGATGACCACAGGTTGAACAAGTTCACAGGGACCTTCTTCTTCATGGTGTGATTCTTCTTTTCCTTGGTCAACTTCCTCCTCAAATATCAGAAGTTCTTCATCATCAGAGTCTATAGAAAGTTCCTTTGATTTCTTGAATGCTATGCTTTCATCAAATATAACATCACCACTGACTTCTATGTGATGTCCATCCCTGATGTAGATCCTATAAGCTTTTGATGAGTTGCTATACCCAACAAATGTTCCCGTCATGCCGGAAGGATCCAGCTTCTTTCTTTTGTCCTTTGGTATATGAATATATACAAGACACCCAAAGATCCGAAGATGATCTAGAGATGGCAGTATGTTAATTCAATATGGCGGTAATTATGTTAATTCTCTTAACTTAATAACTGTTTGTGTTACCTTTTTACTTATTTGCTTTGTTCCTTATTATTACAGTGTGCAATACATCAAACAGCTACCAAAAAAATAAGAACAATGACTGAATATATAGGATGCAAGCTAGGGCCAAAACCCCTCCTCTTAAGGGGAAAACTCGTAAATCTCTTCTCTTCTTATAGATTCTTTAATTGACGAATACCATGACCTAGTGACTCAAACAAATATCCTCCAAGATCAAGATCAACTCGGCCTCCTACTGCAGTGACTTCGACCTCCCACTATACATCAGAAATTTTTTCTCGCGGCAACTACTACTGCTCCTCCTAGAGACTGCGATCTCCCTTGAATAGCCTTCTCTTCCTCTTCGCTTGCCTTCCCTTGAGACTTAGGGCTAATGAGATGCCCTAAGTGACCTTCACTTGCCTTTCCTTCTCTCTTTTCTTCAAGATCGAACTAGAGATAGATCCAGCACAGAAACCCTAACTTTGACTTTCACAAGAGAGATAGATCTAGCCCAAGCACTTCGACTTCTTCGACTTCCTCCTCTTTGTACCCTCTTCTTTGACTTCTTCTCTTCCTCTTCTTCGCATAGATTGAGATGAGTGAGTGTGCCTAATGGAGGACGAGTTCCTCTCTATATACAGGCTCTTCCAAGGGGTAGATGTGGCTCTTCATGTAGGTCGACTTGACAGTGCCTTAGGCCGACTTGATCTTGGAGGTATTTCGACACTTTAAAGACAAAATAAATTTTCTTTACAAGATACAATGTGCCCATAGGGTCTTCAATATATGACAATGACTCTTTAACCTAGGACAAACCCTAGAAGCACTCAATGGGTGCTTGACCTATAAAATAAAAGAACTTGAGCATGAAACCCATGCTCCAATAAAAAATTATTTTCATTTAATTATTTACAAGAATACATTTCATACTTATGAAGACCGAACCTAGTTATACATTCTTCAACAAAAACATTGTTAAAGCCACTTTGTCTATGATTACATTAAAAATATAGAGTTGTGAATCTTTTTTCCCCGAAATAATATACTAAAAAAATCTTATTTGAAGACTTACGGAGGCATCTAGTTGCATAACAATGTGAAGCAGATTTAATATTTAACAACAAAGCACATTATCATATTCTTTTTGGAGGAAAAGATATTGTAAGTTGATTTAATGCCCTAAGCAATAGCTCCTTTCCAAATTCTAATGTCTGAGATTAGTAAATGCAGGGCCTATAAGGTCCTGAAGGGTTTGAAATGGCTCTAATACCAAAATCTAATACCCTAATTTTTGGAATTTAACCAGAGAACCTAAATTAAACAATTAACATCAATTCTAATGCCCTATTTTTTGCAATTTAACCAGATATTCTAAAGTTAACAATTCATTTGCAAGTACTTACCTGAAAATCTCGTTTGAAGGCGTTTCTGGTCTATTGTTGCTTCTGCTCTTGCTACCAAACCAACCCTTTTCCTCCCAGCCTATCTGGGATCAACCTATCTGGTTTTTGGACCTAGAAGACTTTGAAATAGAGGTCTTATGGCCCCTGTGTCGAAGTATTATGCCCCCCGTGCCAAAGTATTATGGCCCCGTGCCCAAAACGCCAAGAACAATTGCTCAAGCCTCTGTGTCTCTCTCCGTATTTTTCACAGTTTCCACTTCGCCCACAATTAGAAATAAAACCCTCCTTTCGTGCTCCTTCGTATGACGTTTTGTCGCCCTCTAAATTTCTCCTCTCCTCCTTAAATTGTCGAGGTTCCTTCACCGCCCCAATCTCTCCACCGCCTTCAATTAGATTTCTTCGGGAATTTGTAGGTGGTCACTGCCTTCTCTTCACACTGAGACTTAATGAAATGCCTTATGAGTCATATTTAACTATTTGTATTACGTCAATTTTTATTGTATTATGGTTTTAGCATGAATCACAATTTAATATATATATATATATATCCCTTTTTATAATATATGTTATATTCCCATTCATTTTGTATAATACGTATATGATAGTTTTCCTTTTTGTTAGAATTATAATTATATATAATTATAATATATAATTCTATTATATAAAATAAAGGTAAATGTGATGTATTGTACAAAATACAAAGGAATTTTATATATATGTTGGTGGTACACACATTAAGTACCCCAATCGATATATTCATTATATTATGGTGAGTTAGGTATTTACTTCAATAATCAATTCGTTACCCTAAACCTAGACATTTTTCAATATTAGCCCAATATGTATACTAGTGTAGTACATGCGATAAATGCATATGCATGCTAATATCCCTATGCTCCCTTTAATTTGAGATGGGTCATTACATAACTCAACTTACCACAACACCATTCTTACTTTTGACATAGTGATTAGAGTCAAAGGTACATTTTTTGGAATCTTGCTCTCCCAAATATCCATCATTTTTCATTGACAATGACCTGGGAACTTACTTCAGCACATAAAAAGCTTTCTTCAATCTGCATGCCATCTATTCCTTCCCTATAACCTGAAATCCCTATGGTTGGGACATGTATACCTCTTCCACTAAAGCATCATTGATGAAGGCACTCTTCACATCCATCCAATGTAGCTTTCAACTAAATTGTGTTGCCATGGATAGAAGAAAACGAATTGTGTCCATTTGTACAGTGTGAGCCAATGTCTCCTCATAGTCAATCCCCTACCTTCTGAGCAAAGCCCTTTGCAACTAACATTACTTTATGCTTGTCAAGCACTCCATCTACCTTACACCGAAATTATAGACCCATTTAAAATGGATGGTTTTCTTCCTAGAGGTAGCTCTATGAGCCCATGCTTGATTCTTCATCAATGTTTCATGCAACTTGCAAATCCTTTTCCCATTCCAGGCTACCTTTAGTTTGTTCATAATCCTAAGGCCAAAAAGAGTTTTCCAGCATAATACGCCATAGAAGATGTCTCACCTCTTTTCGATCTAACATATTGATGCACACCAACAATTTCATCCAATGAGCATCATCATTATAATTTACCAAACAAATGCCCTTCATAGTCTACCTTCCTAGTTCATATCAAATAGCTCATTCAAGTGAGCATCAATATAGGCATTGTAGTTGTTTTTGACCAAGATGTACACCTAAATGTGGGAAAATTCTTCAACCCCATAAGGTGTAGTCTTCAAGGCGCAACGCTCAAATAAGGGGTTATCACATATTCCCAAGTCTCTCCTTATTTAAGCTCTCTCCTAGTTAAGCTATGGGAGGTAGTCCCTAAATATGATTATTAAAGGAAAACTTGTTGAAGACAACAAGTTCTAGGAGATAAAGGGCAAGGTAATCACCATCCAATATAGCTTGAATTCAAGATTGATTAGCAAGTATTAATATTAATGAGCAAATATTAATGGGATAGGTTTGATTAAATCAATATGGCATCCAGTAAGATAAAAGATGAGATACCAATGCCTTTTAAACAATGCTCAAATAAAGTTACAAAACTTGAAAAATAAGAAAATGATGCTTCAAGTTACAAAATAGGCAATGTTGCAAGACAAGCGTTAGTGGAACGATATCACCATATTGAAATATGAGCAATAGAAAGGTTTACAAGATAAATGAAACTTATACTTGTAATTTTAAGAAGAATGCGCAAATAAGATAGAATTGATATCAATGAACAATGAGCAAGTAACTGAAATGACAAGTACAAGAGCAATACAATGTATTACTTGCAAGTAAAATTGAATGCTCACAATTCAGCTTGTACAATGAACAAATGCAAGATGAGACAATGTTATGTGAGTGTGTGATGTAAAGTGATCTTGCTAAATTTTATTAAATGCCTAATCTATGGTGAAAACTTCCCCTCAATTCCTCAAAACTTGGTAGGAACTGAGGTGAACTACAAGAAGTCTAGAACGAGGAGGCACTAGTCCTTCATTAACGATACCCGCCTAGACTTCAAGACAGCCCACGTGTCTTCGTTCCTACAAGGGCTCGATGTTGATAGGTGGTTGTCATTGATGTCAACCCAAGCAGCACCAGGAGTTGCCCTGCCTTTTGTCGCTCAAAATGACATGGCAAATCATTGATTATTGCATCCATACCACCCTAGATGGATTCTCAACATCAAGATGTTTCCGGTGGTATGTGGCACGCCACGTAGTTCTTCACGGTTTGAGAGATATTTGTGTTTGAAGTTAAAGACCCCAATGAGTGGGCAAAAATCCCAAAGGGTGGTGACATGGCACTCTTTCATTGGTTGTTTGTAATTAGACATCAAGCATAAGGGTTCTTTATCATGTTTGGTGGAGCAATCATCTTTAGGAGGGCATCACAAGTGTTTTGCACCCATAAGGAGTATCGTTTATATATTAAAGGCTAAATCCATTCACCAAAAGGGCAGAGGGCCTTCTTGCTTAGACTTTAATGAAAGAATCCTTTAAAGTTTAATTCAAAAAGTCTCCTCCAATGGTCATCTTTTGAGGCCCTTTCTAGTCAACAGATCAACTATAAAAGCAGGCCTAAACCTCACCTCAAGTGTATGCACTTGAAATGATTATTCCTTGAAAGTTAACTCCGAAATTAATTCGACCCTTGTGCAGGAAAGGACAGATCCGAAGAGAGGTAATTCTGTGATTAATTGGCTTGGTTTGAAGGTTCATTTGGGAAGTCTCCTTGTTGAGGGAAGACCAAAGGTCAGTTTTGGAAGAGAGGTTTATCCCTAACAAAGTCTCTTGACCCTTATTGCATATCTTCTTAAACTTCGGACCTGAGATTACATCTTCGGCCCTAGTGTCAAGAGCAAGGGTTTTTCTATTGCATTTTATTTTTGGGTTCTGGGGATTCGCTTGGGAATATTTCCTTTTGCAGGTGGAGAAAGCAGATCAGCGAAGGTACTACAGACCCTCGGCCCTTTAGGGCATCACATCAGCAGATATCATCTTCTTTTTGCAGATTAAGGGCTTGTTTATCTGAGCTGTGGTACCTATCCTAAAGTATTTGCATCTGTGGCCTATCCAGCCGGACCTTTTATTATTAATACTTTGACTTAACTCTGGAAAAATGAGCACTGTCAATGTTATCACTGAACTGATTTATGGTCTTGAAGTCTCAATCAAGTGTGTGATAGATGGTTTGGTTCTGAGCATAAATCTACCGGCCTAGAAGGAATAGTTTATGCGTTTTTGTGATTCGGCCTTCATATTTTCTATGGTCTTAAACTCCTAATCTCTGCATACAACCAGTGGCAACAAATTCAAAGTTTCTCCCTTTATGAATTGTATTTTGTAAAGATCTGTGGTTCCGAAAAGCTCACCTATTCGGCCCTACTATAAGACTTTGTCCTGTACAAAAACAACCCACTCACTATGGTCTTGACTAGCATCTTTTCTCTGTGGTTTAGAAGGAACTATGAATAGTGTGGATTAAGGTCTATATGTATATCTATCAAGTGAAGTGGACTTCAACTGCACAGTCAAGGATTGAAAGACCTACTCGTTGACCACAACAGTGACTCTGGA
This sequence comes from Pinus tabuliformis, assembly GCA_031772625.1. Classification (NCBI taxonomy): domain Eukaryota; kingdom Viridiplantae; phylum Streptophyta; class Pinopsida; order Pinales; family Pinaceae; genus Pinus; species Pinus tabuliformis. The sequence continues at coordinate 1,358,539,690 of CM062805.1, forward strand.
AGATTCCTACAGTACCTTTTGATATAAGCCAGAGTTGATGTCTCTTAACCTAGGCAGCAAAGGAGTGTAGAGCTATGGGAGAAGCTATCCATTCTTATCTTTGTGGCATATACAGTGATTCTTAATTTCTTTGTACCTATAAAAGTATTTTCATCATTTGACATGTTTCTGAAGCCTAAAGTATTCTCTAGAAGAAGCAGTGAACCCTACAGCAAAGTTTGAAGGCAGTACATTGCTTTAATTTACAGGACAGTGCAAGGGTTTCTCTTATGACAGTAAGAATAGTGTTGAAGATTTCTACCAGATACAGTTACATAGCCACATCACCAGACCTGTAAGTGAAGATTTGGCAAACTCTCTCTCTCAAAACACTCTCAAGGTAACATTCATCAAAGGAACATCAATTTGAAAGAAAGGGCATCCGTAAGAGTTTTACTATTGACAGCAGTGGCATCAAGTACAGTATGGAAGGATTCCAACCTATGTTGAGTTGAAAACATTTCTTCAGAAATAACTCCAGAGATGGTTTTTGCAGTGTCAAGAAAGCAGCAGAGTATGACAAGCATCTTCTCACAACAGTAAAGGAAGAGTAACTTCATCATCGGCTACAGAGACAGAAAAGTACTCAAGGTCTCATCATTAAGAAACATTGTACAGTCAGAGTCTTGTGAAAATTTTGTAAAAGCATCATTGTACAAGGGAATTGTGGGAGTCATTTAGACTAGGTGTTTATTGTTGGGACAAGGGCTTAGGTCTTAAGTTTTTGGTCAGTTCAAGAAAAATCATTGTATATCATTGTAAGTGGACCATTGTCCCTGGTACGGAAGTCTAGACCCTCTTTAGTGGTTAACATGGTGATCTTGCAGTTGTTAGAGCCACAATCTCTGCAGCACCAGAGGCATCGGGCTGTTAGAACTCAAGGGGAGGGATCATTATTCAAGCCATAGCTTGCTTCCCCTTGGTTTCTCTCAACAACCTACTCTAGAGACTAGTTTCAAAACATCTAAGGGAGAGGAATCATCTAGTTAGGCATATAATCTAAAATAAACCAAGATCTTGCTTATCACTTAGTTTCTTTAGGTGTTGCATTTCATATAGGATAGTGAGGCATCTTAAGGCAACAACTATTCATCCAGTTACTTGGTAAATAATTTACATTAAGCAAGTATTTGACTTCATTAAGGCAATGGTCTCTCAAGATAATCTAATCTAATCCTTAAATTTGCTAAATTAACCAAGTTGCTAGGCCATTCAGTTGTGTCTCCCTAACTTCTCGATTGTCAACGAGTCTTTCCATCTTCACATTTCATAGGGACTATCACCCATAGCCTGTTGTAGGGAGACAGCTTGAATGGAGAGGTCGGCGATCAAAGTAACAGCCCCCAACCTAATCGTTGTCACATATCGCCTATACAATTTGAGCGACAACATTTTTTGGCGTCGTTGTCAAGGATAAGTTTATCTTGTTCTCGGCGGTTCAACATCTTCTCATCACCTTGTTCACCATCACATTTTTCTATATGCACCTTTAACACCTGGGCGTTTGGGTTAGTTTCCTATTTGGGTGGTGTCTCTACTCATTCATCCATTCACAAAAGCTTACGCTAGAAGAAATCTTGGTAGCTTGATTGAACAAATTACATTCTAGTAAGCGTTTATTTTCTCTCGAATAGGAAGCCCTCCCTGATATCCACTTGCTTTTCCCTGACCCAAGGATAGAGTTTTTCTCTTCCTGGTTCTTGAACTAACTTTTTGATTCTTTGCCTTTTAGGTTTTAGAGTTAGATTCATGTTCAAGTGGCGACTCCACTTCCTTCATTTTTTACAAGAATATTTGCTAGAAGCTCACTTCTTAATTTTCTTGAATAGGGATCTCTCTCTAAAATCCATTAGCTCCTTTTCCCTTTCAGCAAGTCATCCGGAATGACTTGTTCGCCCCTTGTTTTACTAACATTCCTCATGACATTCCAAAAAATGCCATTAATAATTTACCTTCTTTCACAGGTAATAATGTGATCACTGCTAGAGATCATCTCATAAAGTTTACTCATTGTATGCTAAGGTCTCCTAGTCCTGTGGGATATCCTCTATTGGCTACTAGCTTTAAGAGTGGCATTACATGGGAAACCCTGATTTTGGTTACGTGGTCTCGCTTCCTGACATCACATACATCATTCCCCTCTGCTCATTATAACCCATTTTCACATATTTCCCATCTGGGTCCACATTTGTCCATTGGGTCCACAAGAAGTTAGCCTCCCCCTCTCCTTTTCCACACTTTGGGTCGGGCCTGGAATGTTGCCCAAAAGGTTGATGCAGCTAAAAAGAAAGTTAATAGCATAATTTGGCCACTTACAACAGGAAATGTACCATAAAATGCAAAATATGGTCGGGACATAAAAATTTAGCACATGGGAAAAAGTCAAACATGAGCTCTACTCCTTATCATGGCCATAACCTCGGTTCCTAGGGCCCCTATGTGAGCCCCCTGCATCATTAAATAACCCATGATTGTCCCAACCCTTGGTGGGTGATGAACTGGCCAACCTTAAGGGGGTATTCACAACTATATCATTCACATCATGCTCTCATTCCCTGGAGACTCGAGCAATTATGAAAAAAAAATCAATAAAAGGCAAAAGGCATATGAAGAAGGGCGGAAAAACAAAAGTCAGGGCAACTCATATACCACGATTGCTCCCTCCTACATCTATCACCCAAGTGTGGGCTTCCCTCATCATAACTACCTTTGTACCATGGCATGTGACTTGGAGCCTTCCTAAATGCCCCACTGTGTTCCATCATTATATCACATGACACCTGCCATATGATGGATGTATCATGGACTTGCCACTCCGTTAGAGGTTGAGACCACTTTATAGGGTCCTTAATTCACCCTGTTCTTGAAATTGGAGACACTTGTACACTCTAAAGCCCATTATGGAAGGGTGTGCCACTATGAAGTGCCCAATTGGTTCCATGACTTCTAAGCTCATTTGCTCAATTACACAAATGATTTGTTGTACTGGAAGGTGAGGAGACACATTGGATCTTATGCAAGATTGCAGGTGGGTCTTCATCTTGGGGTTTAGTCTCCCTATACGGGGTTCAAGCCTTCCATAGGGTCATACTTGCATTTGTAAGGTGTGCATTGAGAGCCATGGGCCTCCAGTATAGCCGAAAGAAGCTAGCCATTCCATGGGATCCTTCAGCACCAATCATTGCTCGCTCATGTCCAACTTATTTGATCATGATGATGCACCTGGACCACCTTGCCCAGTCGACTCCACTCTTGCACCACACTTGGCAGTTGATCCAGGGCCCAGATGGGCTTGTGTCTCACCATGGGAGACAAAGGGAGGTCTTGCATCATTGTCCATCCCTTACAGATGGGATACATGTTTATTCGATTCAGTTGGAGACCCATAAGGATGATTTGTGCCCCCACAGCCACTTAGGGGCACCACAAGCCATTTGCTTGGAGATCAAGCCCCCCTGCCCCTTTCATCACTATTATGGGAGCCCTCCTACTCATTTTGGCACATGAGGGACTTCATTTGGCCTTCCAACAACCCTTCTAGCTATCTTTATATCATTTCATCCCTCTTGAGAGGCTAATTATTCTTATTATGGAGCTATTTGGTGGGCTTGTCACCAAAGTATTGTTATTTTCCACATTATTTTATTATAGGGGCATCATTAGGCTAAATTAGGCTATTCGAACCCCTTAGAGGATTGTATAAATATAAGAGAGGAGTTCTCTCTCATTCATCATCACTTGGATTTGGGATATGTTGTAACTTGTCGCACAAAGTGTCTAGGCAGCGCGACAACACTCAGAGTAAGGGCTATCACTCTTAATCCTTACTCACTCCGTTTAGACTCTCACCTAGGCAAGTCAAGGGGGGTAGTCCCTAAGGTAAATGGACGAGAAAGCCTATGGATCACGGGCTCTAGGAGATTTTAATAATGGACAACTTGATGAATGAATCTTGATTAACTCAGGTTGATAGATTAAACGCCAATGTAAACAAGACACGACCACAAGATAGAAACAATTTTAGACCAGTGCCTTTGATATTTGAATCAACCATAAATAAAACAAGCTATCCAGATCGATTTTCAATATGTGACGAAAAAGTGACAATAACATTGCGGCATGCAAAGAATTCTAGATCTAAAATGATTATCGTTGATGACCAAGAACTAATCAATCCTTTCCAAAAGCCAATATGATTTATTGCACTAGACCATAGAAGAATCATGAGAATTTAAGATTTAGCGTTTAACATCAGAAACACCAAGGAAATTAAAACTAATCAAAGGGTCAAAAATTGAAATTTTAATGGGCCATAGGCCACATTAAAAATTTTAACGTTTAAGTGAAAAACCCCTTAATTTAAAAACTTAATCACAAATTTAAATTTTTTTAATTTTTTTTTATGATTTTTTAATATTTTAATGTTTTTAGGATTTTAAGAATTTTTTTTAGATTTTTAATTTTGTAAAAAATAAAATAAAAAAATCAAATGTCATAGAGATTCAAAAAAAAAGCTTTTTTATTTTCTTATTTTTTTAAATGTTTTAGATTTTAGATTTTAAAGTCATTAGAAATGAAAAAGAATCAAATAAAATTAAACAAAAAAAATATCAAAACCAAAATCGAATTTGAAATAAGAAAATAAAAATCAAAACCAAAAAAACAAAAAAAACAAAATCAAAACTAAGTCAAATTCAAATGAAACTAAAAAAATGTATATACCCCAACCCTAACCATATATCATGCAAATGAAAAATAAAAAGTCGAAAGTCAGGGTTGTTATGTATTTGTGCAGGTGATCCCGACGGCGGAGAGGATACGCAGGTTCAAGGCCTGGACGGCTGGAACTGAAACGATGGGTGAGGGAAAGGGATGGTGCAGGCAAATGAAAGAGATGGGAGGACTGCGTGTAAAGGAGAGGGCAGCGGATCTAATAGAAGAGGGAGGACGCAGCAACGAAAAGGGGATGCGGAAGTGAAGGCCAATTCAAAGAAAGACAACGCACAGGTTGAAGGAGCCACGGAGGTAAGGAAAAATGGCAGCAAAAAGAAGGCTGTCTGTTGGAGGAGCTGCGTGGAGGAACAAGGCAGCGGATGAGGGAACAGCGTGCAGCAAAAATCGATGGATTTGGGGGCTGTTGTGTGGATAGGAGCCGAGGGTTTGCAACGATTGCTTGCAGGGATGACAGGATAAGAGGGAGATGCCACACGGTAAAGGAGAAGGGGAGCACGATGAAGGGAGTCACGCAGGAGGTTGGGCGAACGGAGTGCGTAGGTATGGCAGCGTAGATGGATGGATTATTGAGGAGCTGCAGGTTTATAAATTATGAAGAATGCAGGAATGGTGATAGAGAAAAGGTAGCGTAAGGAGCAGGCAGATTGAAAGCTGGAGGGTGAAGCTAATGGGACAATAATGCTGCGGCTAGGCAGCTCGAAGATTTGGAAAAACGGATGGGCAGTGGAGAGGGATCCACAGCAGAAAGCTTTTTTTTTCTATCAAGATCCCACTGTGAAATCCACAAATCATGAAAAAGCAGGCAGCAGACAGGAATTTAAATAGAAAGCCAATAAAACCCTTAAGTATCTCCCAGAATTTTTTTAATTAGAATGTTATACTTCTGGTTCAGATTTGTCAATGTAAGCCTAAAAAAAAAATTTCAGATTTAAAAAATTTTCAAACCCTCGAACTGTAGAAAGAATGCTCCTGCAAAAGCTGGTTCTGAGGCCAGATCTTACCCTTCGGGACCTAGATCTGGCTTCAAAATTGAACTTCACCTTCAGATCTGCAACCTGTACCTGAAAACATAAACAGCCAGAACCCGAATATGCAAAAAATAAATGAAACCCCAGAAACCCTAAGTCAAAAAAAAATAAAAAATAAAAATTACAGATCTATGTACATAAATGGCAGATCTATCAGATCTAGGGAGTGTGAGTCCGACTCCGCTCCCAGATCTAATGATTTGCGGCTCCCAACAGCCAGATCTGACGATTTAGCACATAAAAATTAAAAAAATTTGAATTTTAGAGGAGGTACTAAGCTTGAAACCCTTCATGCATCACCCATAAAAATATCTTATGATAAGCTCGAGATGAAATTTAAGTTGGGCTCTTCAGAAAATGCGGATCAGGAGTTGGTCGGTTCAACCGAGGACTTCCCCAAACGACCGATGATCTAATAACCAAGGATTTTCCTGCAAAACTCAATTTAGCCGTCAACATAGAACGACAGAACAATAATAAAATTCAAATCTAATAAAGATACCTACTATTATATTCAAAACTTAAATTACCATTCAAACCCCAGCGACTGAGCAAGATACCTGTACTCAAATCGCTCTTCAGAAAGCTATATCAATGGCTAAAAAGAAATATATGCATGAAAATAATACATCTTACAACATTTCCATGAAGAGTAACACCAACAGAAGTTAACCCCAAAGTCTTTTTTTATTGCTCATAAAAAAGATTACAAGAGAGCTTTTCTCTTAATACACAATCAAAAGATCGGATGATCTCAACTGACAACTGACCCACTATTTAAAGATAAATTTCCCAACGGCTAGTTCGAGTGATCCTTGTCAAAGCGATCTCAACCGTTGATGAGGATCAAAATTTCTTTTAATCTCATCTATCGAAATTTTAAATATTGAGGAAATTTCGAATTTTTCAATTAAATGCATTTTAATATATTCAAAAAATAAAATTTTGCATTTATTTCCTCAAAACTTTGACTTTGACTTAACCCCAGGGACCTAAGACATAAAATTCAGCAAAATAATCAACTAACCTTAGTCCCTAGACCAATTAAGATTTAATTTTTTAAAGGACCCACAAATTTTACCTCTGGAAAATTTAAATTTACCTAGGACCTAGGACCTATGAGGGGATAAATTATTTTTCTAACCCTCAAGACATTTTACATCATGATTTTTACATCTCAAGGGGGAAAACCCATTTGAACAAGACCCTCACAGACTACCTAGTTCTGCGACACAAATATAATCTAGCAGATCAGGCAATTTGTAATAAAATAACCTAACCAAATAGTTAGGATTATTTCCAAACCACTTTTACATAGACTCGATCTAGTACACTAGGACTCCCCTAACATTCTGGTGACAAAATTCATTCCGGCTTTGGGGTAAGGCTAAAGGAAAACTCTGCCGATCATGGATTGATGAGACAAAAAACCTTCCAGAATGTAGATCGTCATCAAAAAATTAGATTTACCTAGGCAATTACATACACCACACGGATCTGCTGAGAATATTTACATTATACACATGCAAACTAGGTTTACATTATAAGATGATCCTCAGGCTGACGATGATAGCTGGATGGCAGGAACACATCGATCAAGCGCTATCCCTTTTGCAGAAAAGGGGGTGTACTGCTATGGGTCGTTGACACGTAGTGGTCAACAAGATATATCTTTCTAAAGATTTTAGACCTGAATTTGTGGCATGATTTGGATGATTAAATGCATTTTGACGTGTGGAATATTTTCGCTACTCTTGGAGCTTCTATTTTGCAAATGTGATGGATGGCTATACTCTCTTGTCATGTAAGTGCTCTTTTCATGCAAATTTTTTGATAATTTATGTCTAATGTACAGAACGCTATGCTTTGATTGTTACCAAAAAATAAATGTGAATTTGTGAAACACTTCTAATCTTGGCTCATTGCATATGTTATTCATCTCGGCAAGAAGAACGAAATTTCCTAGAGGTAGGTTGTGCACTTTTTACGTTGAAACTCCATCAAATCTTGCATATCGAAGTATAAAAGTCTAAAGTTGTCATGTAGTTGCATCCATTAGTAGTGAAGTTGCTTAAATGCATTTTGATGTGAGGAATATTTTCGCTATCTCTCTTGGAGCTTCTATTTTGCAAATGTGATGGATGGATATACTCTCTTGTCATGTAAGTGCTCTTTTCATGTGAATTTCTTGATAATAAATGTCTAATGTACGGAACGCTATGCTTTGATTGTTACCAAAAAATAAACGTGAATTTGTGAAACACTTGTAATCTTGGCTCATTGCATATGTTATTCATCTTGGCAAGAAGAACGAATTTTCCTAGGGGTAGGTTGTGCACCTTTTACCTTGAAACTCCATCAAATCTTGCATATCGAAGTATAAAAGTCTAAAGTTGTCGTGTAGTTGCATCCATTAGTAGTGAAGTTGCTTCTTTAGGCCTCCTTGAAGAGCAAAGTTCCCAAATCTTAATCATTTTGACTCCAATCTTCCCAATAGCCAGGCACTGGTCCTAAATCCTTGGTGATCACATTAACTTAACGAAATATCATTCTTTCACCTCTTTTCTTCCTCTTTTCTTCATCCCCTAAGGATAAGGAGATTTTCTAGGGCTTGGTGTGAAATTTTAGGAAGGAGGAATTTTAGGATTCCATCCGAACAAGTTTCTTCATTTATGTATCCTCTAGGCATCCTCCAGTTTTGAACGAATTTCGACGGTGGAATTTCAAATAAGTTGATGCCCTGGCTATCACACCAAGAGGGAATCCTTGAAGTTGCCTTGACTTGGGGATTTCTTGAAGGTTTGCACTTTATAGTTCATCATTCAAAACATTTTCTCTTAGTTATAGGTGATCATTGGATGGGCCTTTACCACAGTATATCTCTCGACCCTTGGTCTCTTATAGTATTTCTCTCAAGAGGTTTCTTGTGGAAAGTCACCCAAGATTCTCCCAAAACTCACACTTTAATTGAATCTTTCTATTGAATGAGCCATCCTTGCCTCACTTTGAACCCTAGTACAAACACATCAATCACAAGTGAGGGATTTTGGAAGTTATGATCTTCGGCACTCATCATTTTTTTGAATATTCCTAAGCCCAAGGTCACCCTTCCGTCGATCCTTTCTTGGAGAGCCCTTCTTTTGCTTCTAAAACAAGCAACCTATTATCTAAGCCTCCTTTGAATGGGCTTTAGGAATCACATTGTGCATCGTTATTGACCTCATCATTCTACTAATTTCCACCACACTGAGACTCCTCCCATCGGTGAAAGTCCATAAAGAGCAAGGTACATCGACTGAGGTGACAATGGGTCCTTGACCTATTGTTGCCACTTGATCTAGTAGTGGTCCCTTTGGAACCCCTCCTAAGACCCATGCTAAGTTGAGCAGTAATAGGACCAGCATGCCCCAACCGGCGAAGTATTGTACATGTGGTTTGGCAGTTGATCCAATGCCCAAATGAGATTTGTCTCACCCTTTTAGACATGGGACGGCTAGCACCATTCTCCAAGCCCTCAACTATGGAGAATATTCAGTTTATTCTATCACCAGCATAGTTTTAAAACTCCGACTCCGACTCGGCTGAGGATCGACTCCGACTCCGACTCCGAAACGGTAATGACTCGACCGGCTCGATTTCAATGACTCGGTCGTTGTAAAAAATACATTAAATATTTATTCTTTTTATAAAAAAACATAATTTTAAAGATTTTAAACATAATTTTAAAGATTTTCATTCATGTTTCCAAACACACAGCATTATAATATAGATGGAAGACAACATATGATCAAAGTAGGCTCATGAACCAATCCATTATATCAAAATGGTACCCAATGGCAATACATAGTCAACTGTCATACATGATCAAAGACTCCAAACAAAAAACACATAACCAAGGAGGTTAGAAATGGCCTCTACAACAAAAGTAAACTGTGACCAGACTCCAGTACTAGTACTACAACTACTGGCTAGTAGCTACTGCCAGAGGAGCCAAGATCATGTCGATCAGTCTCTGGATCATCATCAGAGTCAGACAGGGGGCCCCATGGCTCCTCATCATCATCATCATCTCCAGCTGCAGGTGTAGAAGTGGTACCACTAGCAGGCTGTGCAACTGCAGCAGATGCAAGCTGAGATAGAGTAGATATGCGGTTGCGCTTCTGTCGTGGCTGAGCAGAGGAAGCACCTACAACTGGAGTCCTTGCTAGCTGTGAGACTGAGGCTGGTGGATTGGGATCTACATTCAACTGAACAACATGTTAGAGTTCAACTGATGTCTCGATATCTAAATCTAAATCAAGATCCTCATCAGGATCAAACTCTGCGGGACGACTCTCCACTACCCAATCTGATGTTGGATCAATGTCTTCCAACACAATGGGATCTGAATCAGGTCTTTTGTTTAGCAAATGGTTTCGTCTTAGCCGGAGGTTGTATTGGACATAAACTAGATCATTTAACCGTTTTTGATCCAAACGGTTTCTCTTCTTTGTGTTACTTGGGAGCAGGAGCGATAACGGGAGCAGGAGCGACATTTTCAGAAGCTCCTGGTTTGGAAGCGAATCCCAGAGGAGTTCAACAACCAATGTCACTAACATCAAGGTACATAGAGGGATTGGTGCTCTTGATTAAATACGAGTTCCATACCCTAATACATGACAAAATTCAATGGAAACATTGCAATCCTCCAATCCTAAAATCTTGAAAAACTGATAGGTCTGCTGGATTTTGAATGAAATCTAAAATTCTACTTTCTCCATATGAAATCCAATGAGGTCGAAACCAATCTCAAACATCCTGAGTCATTTCATGGTAATGTTAAAAATTTAAGTAAAAGGATGAAAATGAAGATTAAGGAGAATGTCACTTTTACTTTAAGAATTTAACATTACCATGAAATTTGAATAGCATATCAATAGTAGAGAGCATTTGAGTGTGTTAAATAAGGTTTGGGAGGGGGAAATGGACCCCAAATAACATTTAGCTAATTCATAAAACACCTTGAAGTCCAAACCAATCAACAAACCCCTTAAAATTTCATTAAAATAATGTTAAATCGTTGTTTTAGTGGGTTACGGGCCATTGTTTGTGACTCGGCCGAGTCAGTACGGGAAACGGCTGAGTTGGCCGAGTCAGCCATGACTCAATGACTCGGCCGAGTCATTGAATGACTCGGCCAACCGAGCCGTTTTTTGTACCAAGTCACTCCGGAGAGCAGGGAACGGACCAACTCGGCTGTTTCCGTTTCGAAACGGCCGTTTTTTAAAACTATGATCACCAGGGAACGCATGAGACCCATTTTGTGCCCCAAACACAAAATTCAGGACCACTTGATGATTTGCGTGGATATGTATGGGCCAACCCCTAGTAGATGATTTATGGAGCCCTCTTGACTCACATTTGCACAAAGAGAGCTCAACGCATGCCTCCAGAGGCCCATGCAATGATGACGTTAGCATTTCGACCCTCCTATGGGTTTAGCTTTATGATTTTTCATTTGCTATGTGGTCGGATTGTAACCACAATTAGTTTTTGTTGATTTTTCCTTGGCACTTCACAATCACGTTTATTCTAGAACACGATCACAAATTGTTATGAACATAAATTATGTAAAAATAGATAATAAATAATAATCATAATAATATATAATTAAATAATAATTAGTTAAACAAAGAGGCATGTCTCTACAGACATGACTCTTCGTGAAAGGGTACTTACATGGCTATATATACAGGACCCTCATTCTCATTTGTATCATCCTACATCAATTCTTTATACAATATACAATTTACAATTATTGTCCTACGATGGATGTATTTGTCTTCGAAGTATTTTAAATATGTATGTTGCGTATACGACCTTTGGTCATTACACAAACACACCAAAATGTCACAACACGAACACTTTTCACATCGAAAAATATACAGCAGTGAATCAAGGTAGTACACAAGATCATTTTTCAACCCAAAACTTGTAATATTACAAAGTTTGATACAACATAGGGCTCCTGTAAGGAACGTGGCCCTTATAATTAATCCCGATGCAAGAACAACTAGGGCTTGATGTCAAAAACTTATGACTATCAAATTGCCCATGAACAAAGTACACTTGACTTACCTACTGAAAGAGATCTTGACTCAACCCTTTCACTCCAAGTACCTTGAACACTTGGCAAGTCCTTTGCCACCTCTTTTGTTGCTCACAAGTACTTTTGTAACTTCAAAATGCTTCCATCTCCAGCGAACCAATCTGCCTCTATCAACCTTCTAGTTGCTCCTAGAATGACTGAACATAGCCTCCAAACTGCCCCCTAGCAACTTTCTTGCTCCTCCAAGATAGGCTACTCTTAGGGTCTTCAAATGCTACCTTCACAAAGTCACTTTGCTAACTCAAAGATGATATGTCCACAAGCTCTTCAATTTGCCCTTATACTGTCTCTTCATTGCTCTAAAGATGAAAAGACTTAGGGCTTCAATGACTGCCCTATTAACAGTGACAAGCATGCTTTGTATTCACTGTACTTAGGGCTTGTATACTTATTGTCCAAACCTCCACGTAGGACAGACCTTATACCATTGTTATCACCTTGCAATCATCAACATAAAAAACAAGTCAACATACCCTGTACTGAAGTTTGCTCCACCTTCACAAGTACTCGATCCTATGACAATAGACTAAAATTTTTCGGTCCTCCTTAAGGACCCTGTAACAGCCACGGGTCTGCCCTAATCTTAGCCCCAAAGACTCTCGTTCACTTTCTCATACCTTAGCTTTAGGCTCCTCCATTCTTTGTTGTGTCTCCAAGGACCCTCGACCCTGTATCACAGCTCCAACACAAGTCGTATGACCCTCGTCTACAACTCCTATAAGGGACTAGTTGATTCTTTAAGACACAGAAAGTACTCGGCCTTATCTCAAAGTATTATGCCCATACGTATGCCCAGAACCAAAGATGATATGTCCACAAGCTCTTCAATCTGCCCTTATATTGTCTCTTCGTTGCTCTAAAGATGAAAAGACTTGGGGCTTCAATCACTGCCCTCTTAACAGTGACAAGCATGCTTTTTATTCACTGTACTTAGGGCTTGTATACTTATTGTCCAAACCTCCACGTAGGACACACCTTATACCATTGTTATCACCTTGCAATCATCAACATAAAAAACAAGTCAACATACCATTTACTGAACTCTGCTCCACCCTCACAAGTACTCAGTGTTGTGACAATAGACTGAAAATTTTCGGCCCTCTTTAAGGCACCTGTAACAACCACGGGTCTGCCCTAATCTCGGCCCCAAAGACTCTTGTTCGCCTTCACATACCTTAGCTTTAGGCTCCTCCATTCTTCGTTGTGTCTCCAAGAACCCTCGACACTGAATCACAACTCCAACATAGGTCGTATGACCTTCATCTACAACTCCTACAAGGGACTAGTTGCTTCTTTAAGACACAGAACGGACTCGGCCTTATCTCAAAGTATCCTGCCCATACGTATGCCCAGAACCATAGAAAGAAACTTGGTCAACACATCCCCAATTCGGCCTAGATTAGACATAGAAAAAGAGACACAAGAACTCGTCCTTCTTCACTCTCTAACTTGGTTCCTTTGGATCTGTTGTACCTCGGACTTGTCTTTTCTTTAGATTGATTACTCATGGTTGGATAGTTCGAATAACTCAATCTTGCCTTCTCTTTGTAGTGTTCTATGGTGGTCTCACATTCCACCAAGGATCACACCACATCATTAAAGCCGACCCAAGCAACCATGCTTAAACACCATTAAATCATAAGACAAAAATTGCTTTTATTCATCTTTTTCCACATCATCGAAGCCTTAGGTGCCCCTTAGCCCTTCAAGGGTGCCCCACATGCTCTCAATGAATAAAATATAATTTTCTCCTCTTGGTCTTGCACCCACAACTTTGGGTACAAAACCCACTGCTTGGGTACACTGCCTACAAACCACTTTTGTGGGTCAACTCCTCACAAACCCAGTAACCCAATGTGGGAGTACCATCCAAGCTACAAAAATCAACAATTTTGCTCTCCATTTGACAACTACATTGGCTTCTAGACTAAAATTAGAGTTGATAGATCACGTATAAATAGATGAGAGTTCATTTAAGTTTCTCATCATCATCACGCTTAGATTGGATCTCTTGAGAAGAACTCACACATGTTTCTTTAACTATTGGAGAATCTTTTGGAATGCATTTTGACATTTGGAGCTAATTCACATTTCTTCTTTGGAGCTATTTCTTGGATCTTAGATGGATATATTGCATGTCATCTTGCAAGTGCTTAATGTTGATGGAATTTTTCTCTCGAATTTGTTTAGTGTATGGAATTGTTGCTTCTAGAATGTGCTAATTGTGCCCTAATTATTGATAATTTATTTTTGAAAGCTTTCTAGTTGAGTATTGCATATGTTATTCAATGTATGGCACGTAATGAATGTTCCTAGTGGAGAAAACTCTCGCACTCTCCATGAAATTCCATTATCTTTGAAGTGGGTAAATGCTTAAACAAGGTACCTAGGGCATCATTTTTAAGCCTCCTTTGAGACGATTTAGCTCATCTTGAACATCCTAAGACTCCATATGCCCAAAGGACAAGGCACTTATCCAAAACCTTGGCGGTCATCTCTACTTTTCATCCATAATTTTTCCTCTTAAAATTTGTTCCCTTTAAGGCTAGGGAAAAAAATCAAGGGCTTGCATCAAAATTTTAGGGATGAGACCTTTTGGGAATTGAAGAGCCTAAACATCAAGCTTAGGGTCTAGGCTACCTATGCTCCAAGTTTGGTGGGCATCCACTCAAGTTTCATCCATAAAATCTCTTGCCCTAGGTGTTGCTCCAAGAGGGAAACCCTAGTTTCTTCTCCCTCAACTTGGAGACTTCTTTGAAGGTTGTATGAGCTTAGTACTTGTTGAAGTATATCTGAAGAATCTTTTTCTCTCAGGCCTTGACCTTGTGAATACCTATTACCATCAAAAAACCTCAAAAACCTAGATCTTGTCCCTTCTTTTATAGGGTTTTTGTTAGAGAGCGATTTGCTTCTTGGAAGCCTTGAACCTTTTGAGCCTCTCTTTCGAATGAGCTCTAGCTTTATCACTTTGTGCCCTATACCTAGCATATCTATTCTAAGTGATCTCCTTCCTACCAAGACTCCTCCCATCAGTGAAAATTTGTAAGGAGCAAGGGATCTTGGTTGTGGAGATTGTGGGCCATTGTCCCATTGTTAACACTTAGTCGACCTTTGTCTTGTAGGGTTTCCTTCTCCAATGGCTACTAGAATTTGTGGTAACATGAGGGTCATCAACTACCCCTATTAGGTGCTCCCAAATGACAATGAAAGAAAAGACGTCATGGGGAGGAATAGTTCCTAGGCTAACCCTTCAATTGACAAGTGTAGTGATAAGTGTTATGCTTAAAGGTGAACTTCATGAGAGGTGTCATAGTCTTGTACATAGGTTATGCAAGACCATCATCCATGAATGCCTCTGTAGAGGGAGATCTTTGTGCCTGAGTCAACCTTTCCTCAATCTTTGTTTTTCCACCCCTTAATTAGCCTTTGCTTTGATTAGTTTGTTTAGCAAGCTTCATTGATATCATTTTAATCCCCATTTAGTATGGGCAGTTTATTGCTCAAGGGGTTGGGATGTTCCTTTAAGTCCATTTTACCTTGATAGGCTTGATATGTATGGGACTAGGGGTGATGGCTTCATATGAGGGGGTAGAAACCAAGCTATCCCGGCTTTTAACTTCATATTCATCCCTTGCCTTTAGTTTGCATTTTGACATTTGGCATTTTTTTATTCTTTCTTGCAACAGCATCAACATCTTGGCCTTTCCAAGCCTCTTCTTGTCATAAGATGAGCCAAACAGGAAACCAATACAAGCAACTAACAACTACCAACCAAAAGAAGGGATAATGGAGGAGTGAGTGGAAAGTGTTGTATGGAAGAACATGGGCACGTTATCTCTATCAAAAGCTCCTATTTGTGCCCCAATTGGACATTGAAAGAAAAAGTTAAAACCCCATGGGGGTCTCACTACACTAGAAGGAATGGATGACCACCAAGGTGAAATAAGGCAACAAGTATAACTTCCAAACATCATGATCCATTATATGACTTCTGCCCATGATCCTTACTTAAATGCCTAAGATATTAACTGTAAGCACTTAATATGAAACAATGTTAATGTACCTAATGATTGTTGAACCACCTTCCTCAGACAAGTATGCTGATCAAGTGAATGAGCTGACAAATACTCAGTAAGGGGCATCTGTGGAGCTGCTGTCTGAGAAGCATGTAAGGCTGCTGGCTGGAAAACTGCATCATGGGAGAAATATTTTCTCCTTCGGTTTCCCATGTATGTAGATGGGTACCAGGCTGCTCTACCACTAAGCCACATACCCATTTGATGATGAACAAACCCTGTTTGGAGTGTGGATTGATATTCAAAGTTCAAACAGCCTCGAAGGACTGACATTCATGATCTCTGATTGGCCATGCACACATGTTTCACTAACAAACTATTTGTTTGGATACATTATCTAGCACATAAACTCATACCAAGACAATAAATGGCAGTGCCTGTCCTTTCAAGCAATAACAGGTATAATGCCCATAGAAAAGCTTCCATGCATGAAAACATAACTAAGCACCTTTGCAGTACAATATATATGCAAAGCTTCACAAGCAGTTAACATCTGTGTCATGGCCATCCTATGCAGTCCACTGCAGAACTCAAAAATCTACAACCAACTGCTTTACAGAGTTGGAAATTCATCCCATGAACAACCCAATTCTTGCCCATTGATTTGTCTTTGACAGTCCAGCTTGCAAGTAGACATACCACCTTCCTTCCATAACAAGGGATAGAATTATTTGCTTTAATATTTCCACTTTACACACAGCTTAGTCATAAGCCTGCTTATGGAGATGTCTCTAAGCTAAACCATTGGCACAGGCAACACTTGACATCCTATTGCTTTCTCAGGCAGTGTCAATATTGCCCATGGCATAGATAATAAATTTGGTCCTAAGGATTTCTATCTCATTAAGGCAGCTCCAAAAATCCAGCAAAAAGAGAGTCGTGTAATTAACCCTGCAAGGATTTACACATGGTTCTGAACAAAAATGCAGCACAGATTCTCTGGAAATGTCTTCCCTGGTTATATGGCTATCTCTGAAAGGCTGAAGTCAACCAGAGATGTAAGAAAAGAAACAAGCGCTAAAGACTGCAGGTAATCAAAGATAATAAATAAGAAAACTTTTCATATGTCTCCTCCAACACTCCTCTCAGCCTTATATTTTAAAAATGAAAAAAAAAGAACCTATAAAGAGCATTTACAGCAAAGATGCTTACCAAATTCACATAAACTAGAAAGCTCTCCAAGTTTTCGATCTTTAGGTCAATGTCTATGGCAATAAACATACTCTTGCTACATTTGTGGCAGACTGTCCACCTGCTATAAAATTTAGTTTGCCCTTTAACTAGGCACTCAGTAATTAGGCTTGCACCAAATTTACATAAATAATTCTACCATTATATTCAGCCTTGGTTACCAATAAACCATTGTTTACCTTAAAAAAAAAAGGGTTTTATTTACTTCAATTAACCATTAATCAAACACTTTTAGATCTTAAAAATTATTTGAATTTTAAATCCTCAGCTAGCTCTCTTGTGAATATAGAATAATGCCAATCAGATTCTACTTCATGTGTAACCACAAAACCCTCCAAAGTCCAAACACACAATTCTGAATGCACAACTGCTCACATAAAACAGCAGAGACCTCTGAACTTGACTTTTGTTTCATTCCTGAGACCAGCAAATTCATCCAGAAACTTCACAAATTGACATGGATGGTTACATTGAAAAAATTGTGCATACTAATAATCACCACTGACATGAGGATTTCAACGCCATATCAATCGATGTCCCACAGCAGCTAAGAAGAGCAGAGAAAACTTCAAGATAGCCTTAACTAAGACAAGAAATCGAAGGGCCACTTAGTCATAAAAGCAATTCAGGCACATCCACTGCCTGGTCATTAAAGAGATGTTCTTAATTTTCAATATCCTTTTCAAGATGAGATCCAAAGACAACGCAGCAAACTGACACTATATTTGTAGCTCTCATCAATCCCAAAAAGGGGTTAGCAATTAGAACATTTCTGCTTCCAAGAGATAGTAAGAAATATCACCAACCAACTAATATGGACAGTAAAGCATTCGGTTGTAATTTTATTTTATTATCTTCATAAATTTGATCCCTTCACTATAGTATACAATGTACATAGCATTTCCATTCTAATGGGCATTTCTAATAAAATCCCTCAATGTTGTAAAAAATGTGTTATATGTTCTAAACATCAGAATAGAGCTTGAACCTGCGACGCTGGAGTTGAATTTCAGTCTCTCCCGAACCACTAATAAATCCTCTTCCTCCACTAGATCTCCTGCAAAAAAAAATTCAAACTGCTTAAAAAGCTTTCCCAGTAGATCAACAATCCTGTAAAATATTGAACTATACAAAACATTCTCCAACCAGGTTAGAAAAAAAGACTGAAAATTTCTTTGTAAAAAGGTAAGTAACCCAGAAAGATTGCAGATTCATTTAACCCTATAGTTGTTTATGAGGACATCCCAAATTAATTAAACAAATCATAATGAAATGCAAACTATATTTTAAAAATAAAAAATGAATGACCAAATATCAATCAATCAGATACCTCAAGGTGTTGTATATTGCATCTCTGAGCTACAGCACAAAATTCCAATGGTTGTAAACAAATATCTAACAAATCATAATGAAATGCAAACTATTTTTTAAAAATAAAAACTGAATGACCAAAGATCAATCAATCAGATACCTCAAGGTGTTGTATATTGCATCTCTGAGCTACAGCACAAAATTCCAATGGTTGTAAACAAATATCTAGTATGGCCATGAGATAGAATGTGCCACAGAAAGCCCAGTGGGTTAGCTCAACCAGCTGTTACCAAATTTGTCGGGTAATTAACTAGTTTCATGCCAGTAGATGCCCAGTTTGAATTCCCCTAGGTTAGGCATACTAGTCTACGCCAACAGGTTTACTAAGGATGCCATCAACGAATGTAGGGAAGCATCCCTTAGGTTTCCCAACAAGGTTTTCTCTGGAAAAAATAATGAGTCACAGAATGAAAACATAATCAAACTATTAACCATATCAACTTCCCTTGTTTATCAATATAGTCTTTCAAAATCTGTCTAAAAATGTTGCCTAGACAAATGTTTACAGCCATCGAAATATTCTGGGAAACCTTGAGTGGCCATCAAGTAGCTCCCAAAGACAAAATTGTATCTCTCCTATGTAGTATCATCGACAACCAAACTCCTCTTCGAAAAAACAAAAGGAAATTTGTAACAAGACATCAAATACTACATATCATGGTGATCCTGTGCTATTTATAACATTTAATGGCCCATGTTAAAGAGAAATGTCCATGTGTATCAAAAGGTACGTGCTTTGCTTCTATCCAATGGTAGAAAATTGAAATATATGGCTAGAAGAAGAATCGATAGGAAGTGTACATGTCATTTGTATAACACCCAATAGATCTTCCCTGTGAGAAAAGAGAAGAAAACAGTAGTAAATAGAGACAAAACTATTTCATGCTCATAACTGAGGAGAGAGAATGACATGTTTTCTCCTCAGTACAAGCAATACTATCTGCTTGTCATTTCATCTATGCAGGGCATTTCAAGATAATGTGTTCTCTGGTGTCAATATGCAAGACCTAAAGCAAAAGTATGTTGATCTCTGTGAATACTTTGATACAGAGCTTATGTGAACAAGCTCAAATTTGTCCAAGAGTAAAATATAGATGATCCAGGAGCATTTACAAGGAATGTGCAGAAGAGAGTGTCAGAGTTGAGCACAGATCTAAATGCAGATGAAAGCAGTGTTTTTAAAACCGGACCGGTCCACCTAATGAACCGGTTTACCGACCGGAACCGGTCTAACCGGGACTGGTTTGGTCTAAACGAACCGGTTTTTAAAAAATACATTAAATAATTAATTTTTAATGAAACAAAACTATTTTTAAGATGTAAAACCATGATTCCAAGCCAATAGAGACAAAATATGCAAAGTTTGCTCATTTATATACCATGCAAAGGTGAATATATCAAAATGGCACCGAGTGCAATACATATCATCGACAAAATAGCAAAATACATAAGAAATGAGGCTCTAAATGGCCTATAAAGTCCAAAAACAATGCTGCAAGCTATGAGGCCATTGGCCTACTACAAGTCTATAGTGTACACATGATCAATCATCAAGTCCATCACCACTACTAGACACAGGATCATCATCAGGAGCTACATAGACATCATCTGGTTCAGAGTCTGAGGATGCCTCTGCCTCATCTGCAACATCAGTATCAATGCCACCAATGACAATAGAAGTGGACCTAATGGAAGCACGAGTTTTTCGACCTGCACGACTAGTGCCTTCCATTGGTTCCTTGCCTTTCCTTGATGCCGCTACTGATCCTGGTTCTGATGCCGCCACATAATCTGCCTCATCCTCCGCTAAAGCCATGTCGATATCAAAATCAGCCTCAAACACAGGATCTTCAGTCTCCTCCACCCATTCTGATGTTGGATCAATATCGTCCAACACAATGGGATCTAGATCAGGTGATTTGCTCATCATTTGGTTCCTCCTCAGTCGAAGGTTGTATTGCACAAAAACAAGATCATTTAACCGTTTTTGTTCCAAACGGTTTCTCTTCTTCGTGTGTATGCGCTCAAAAACAGACCAATTGCGCTCACAACCTGAAGCACTGCAAGTTTGACTGAGGACTCTAATTGCAAACCTTTGCAATTGAGGACACTGGCCACCAAATGACTCCCACCAATGTGCTGCAAAGAAAAAGACAATAATTAGTAACTTAGTTTATAATTTGAATTGTAAAGAACGTAAACAATTTTAACTTGAAATGAAAAACAAAATGGAAATTGGAATTGCTTACCTGGTTGGTCCACATCTCTTGCCATCTTTGCCAAGTTTTTGCCAAAAGTACCACTTGCTTGATTGAAAATAGTAAGTTGTCTATGTATTTCCAACTGGTCTACATGGTTAGGGACCATGCGCTCCAAGCAATCAATCAATCCAGCTCTGACCTCCCCATCATGCTGATCTCCTAGCCGATTTTTATAGTGATACCTTGGGTTCAAAAAATTCCCGGCTGCATGTATAGGACGATGGAGTTGATTGTTCCATCTGTTATCAATGATCTCCCATATACGGCCATATTTAGCTAACCTGTCATTGTAAGCTGCCCGTATCTGCTCCTTTGCCTGATCCATAGCTTCATAAATGTAGCCCATGGCCAATCTTTCCCCATCCACCAACCTTAGCACCTTAACAAGGGGCTCGGTAATTTTCACAAGCTCTATAGACCTTTTCCAAAAATAAGTGTCTAACACTTTCTTTTTGGTGTCTTTTCCATCTGGTCTACGAGCCCACCGAGATTCAGACCATTCTTCAGAGGAAAACATTTTCTGCAAGTTTCTATGTTGACCATTGAGACATTGCAACGTGAGGAAGTGAGTTGCAAATCTCGTAATTGCAGGCCTAACAAGCTCTTTGCCTCCAGTGTGTTTCCTCATTAGGCTCAATACCCATGAGTGCTTGTAAATGTATTTTGTAATGCACTTGGCATGCTCTACAGTGTTTTTTACCCACTCCACCTTGCCTATATCCTCAAGCATGAGGTCTATGCAATGTGCAGCACATGGAGTCCAAAATATGGTCTTATATTTGGCCTCAAGCATCTTTCCAGCAAGAACATAGTTTGAGGCATTATCAGTGATGACCTGCACAACATGATGCTCCCCAACTTCCTGAATAATGTTATCCAAAAGCTCAAATAGAAGGCTTGCATCCTTTACCCTATCAGATGCATCAACTGATTTCAAAAACATGGTTCCTTGAGGGCAAGAAACAAGGAAATTAATGATAGTGCAGTTCTTTCCATCGGTCCATCCATCTGACATAATGGAACAACCTGTTTTGAGCCATGACTCTTTAAACTCAACCAAATACTCATCAATGGAAGATATCTCTTTTTGCAAAAGAGCTCCCCTCAAGTCATGCATACTAGGGCCTTTGAAGCCCTTTCCTGCAGCTATAACAGAGTCCCACATAGCTTGGTAATAAGGTGAGCGAGCAGCATTAAATGGGATATCTGAATCATACCACCATCTAGCAATGTATTGGTGAGAAGTTTCTTTGCATTGTTTTTTCCAATGCTGATCCAAAGTGGGTTGAGAACTTGGCTGGGAGGAAGTGGGATTAGATTTAGAAGAGGCAATGTTGGCAGAAGATGAGAAATAACTTTGGATGTTTGGTCTCTTTGTTCCTTTTGATGGTTGGCCAACTCCAACAGAAGGATGAACATAGTGAAAGGGGTCATTGGTGGAAGGGATAGAAGTGGAGTCTTGAATCTCATAATCATCATACCCACTCTCTTTCATAAGATTCATGGCTTCCATTAATTCCCTCTTCCTTGCAATTTCATCTTGGATGGCCTTCTCCCTAGCCTTATCCTCATAAAATTTTTCAAGCTTGGCAATGTATTCTGCCCTAATAGGACCTAACAGTTCTTTTGGTGCATCACATGGCTTTACTTGGCCTCTTACCCCAGCCAAGTGTTGTTTCAACCTAAGAATACCCCCACCTCCAATAGATTTATGGCATAATTTGCATATCATTTTTCCCTCAATTACATCACAATGAACCCATGCACTGTCCTTTCCTTTTGGAGCCATGTTTGCTTGAAATAATAACAATTTGCAAAGAAATCTGCCATTTAAAAAAAAAATTGCAGCTAAGGAACATGGAAAACCAATGATAAATGTAGGAAAAAAAATGCACATGCAAGCTACAAAATTTGATAGCATAGAGCTAGAGAGTTCATAGCATAGATGATAGATCATTGAAGTGAGAAGTTTATAGCACATAAAAAAAATAATTCATGGACAGCAGACTCAAATGAGGAATTATCAAGTGCAAATCCTTACCTGGAAATGCAAAGTAGCTCCCTTAGCCTCCTCTTGAAGATGGCAACTCCACTGACAGCTACACACTATCTCCAAAATAGCTCCAACTCTCCAAGATGACTACTTCAGCAAAAACTCCACACTCTCCAAGCTCACAAACAAACTCACAAACACTCACAATTACAAACACTCCAAATCAGTTGTGTGAGACAAATGAGAGTGAGAGGGGTCTCTTATAGCAAGTGTGAGGGTGTTTTTGGAGGGAAAATACCTTTCCCTCACCCCCAAAACCCCTAAACCACCCCTAGTTCCAAAAACCGCTGCGCTTTTTGCTTTAACCGGCGGGCTGTCCATAAACCGGCCGGTTTAGGACGGAACCGGCCGGTTTGCTATAAACCAGCCGGTTCCGCCCTAAACTGGCCGGTTTTTACCGGTTAGGGCCTTTTTTTGGGCAAGCATGGGTGTTAACCGGGTTAGATAGGCCGGTTCAGACCGGCCAGGCCTCCAACCAGCCGGTTAGACCGGTTACCGGTTTTCTGGGCCGGTTTTTAAAACTATGGATGAAAGGATGACAAATTTGAAACTTGAGCCAGCTTAATAGTGCAGAAGCAAAGTCTGCAAGGAAGTGTGGAGAGGAATTACAGTGTTCGCAGAAGTGAAGAAAAAGTGCACTGTTGAAAGTCGAAACAGCTGGCAAGATGGAACTTTCAGCTAGAGCTATGGTGTCCTCTGGAGGTGACAGATGTATTGTGTGTTGTAGGGCTAACCAATAATTTACTGAGTCTTGGCCAAGGAGGAGAAGGGGTATGTGGTCTATTTCCAGGATGGACAAGTACTTGTCAGGCCAAGAGAATCTAGCCTTGACTCGGTATGATTGATTGGAAGCAGACAGGATAACTTGTACATGCTGAAGGCTCACACTGTACGAGCACTAGCTCATGAAAGTGACAACCTGTGCAAATTCTAGCATAGGAGGATGGGTCTCTTGCATCACAGAGCTTTACCAATACTGAGGGAAATTGTCACTGGTCTTACAGAATTCAATACAGAGCAGCAAGGGATGTGCAACGGATGAGCACTTGGCAAATATTGCAAGGCTGCTTTTCTAAGCAACGAGATCAGGTCCAAGGGGATCTTGGAACTGGTACATACAGATGTGTGTGGTCCTATGTCAGTGGCAGGGATGAGATCTTCAATTGATTTCAAGAGTTTAAGGCTCACATCAAGAATCAGAGAGGGAAGAAGATTAGAGTTCCGAGGTCAGAAAATGGGGATGAGTATACCTCCAACAACTTCAAGAATTTCTGCAAGGAGGCAGGAATTAAGAGGGCGCTGATGGTACCTTACAACCCACAACAAAATGTTGATTTGGGGTAGCATCAGATGTGCTCTAGCCATGAAAATTGGTGGAGAGACTAAAGCACATGAGATCTCCAAGACCCAGAAATGGTTTGGGCAGATTCTAACCAGTTTGGGAGATATTAAAATAATTAATATTTTTAATGGAGTTCCTAAGTCTAAACTTAGGAAAAATAAAATATTAATAAGTATTAATATAAAACTGGGTTAGAAGGTTCCAAAAGTCATGGATCAAGCCAAATCTAATCTTATCCGTTGATTAGAGATTTAATCTCAGCCGTTGAAGGACCAACAGGAAAAGTATAAGAAGAGGCTTGAGGGTCAGTTGGAGAACACACTAAGGGAGACCAGTCAATTCGATTTTTGGAGCGGGGTTAGCTGAGAAATTTGAACTAGTGGTCCGTAGAGCAGCAGGAGGCAGCGAGTACGGAACAGAGGGTCGAGAACAGCACCAGGAAAACAACGCAGAGGTTGGAGAGGCAAGCGCAAAGCCTCTCAGGCAGATGCAAAGGCTGTAGACTGCGCAATAATTGGAGAGCCTGCGTGGGTGATGCATAGAGGCCCAGTGCTGACGCAGAGAGGCAGGGATTGACGCAGAGAGTCTGGGAGCTACGCAGAGGTCAACCAGACTGACACTAAGACTAGGGGAAGTGTTGAAGAATTTTTCTCTCTATTGGGTATGTCAGTTTCGCACCCAGTTGTACTGAAGAATTGTTGAATAATAAAATCCTCCCTTGCTGCACCTATTTTCCCACATTAGGTTTTTTCGGGGACTGATTGTCCAAAATATTTGTGCTGATGTGTTAATTCTTGTGCACGTGTTTGTTTCTATATTATGATGTGATATCTGCAGCAGGATTTATTTTAATGTTCCCTGAAGGATTTTCATAAATAACTTATCGGGAAATAAGTAGGTAAAATAAATCAGTTGTTGCAGTAATAAAATTTTCACATGGTATCAGAGCAAGTAATCAGAGACAGGAAGGGAAAATCAATTATGGGTCGAGACCATGATGCAGAGGCATCTACGTCAGGAGACTCGCACAGACTTTCAAAAATTGCACAAGAGAAAGTGATTTCGATTTCTCTATGTTGACTTCCAGGCTAGAAGAAGAAATGGCTTGTGTCACTAGTTCTGCATCATCAGAGGTTTCGTATATAGACAGTGGGGCCTCTTGGCATATGACGGGAATCCGAGAATGTTTCTCAGATTATCGGGAGGAGAAGATGAACTTTCAGATCACCATGGGGAACAAGGCAAAATGTACTCTAGTAGGGAGGGGTACCATAGTTTTTCAAACAGAAATGGGACAGTGGTTCCGTGCTACCAATGTGCTGCATGTACCAGGATTGGGGATGAGCTTACTTTCCATGTCGCAACTTCAAGGCAAAGGCTATGACGTTTTCTTCATCAAGGAGACAGTATATGTCAAACACTCGAGCTGGAAAAAGAAAGTGCAGATCGGAATCAAAAGTAATAGGTTGTACAGACTACAACTAGAATCACCAATGGCACTAATAGGCAGCCATGGAGACAAGGATTTGAACGAACTATGGCACAGAAGAATGGGACATTTGCACCATGGGGCTCTGAGAATTCTCAGGAGCACTGTAACAGGAGTTCCGGATCTTAGTGAGAAACGAGATGATGTATGCAGAGGATGTGCTCTAGGAAAGTATGCCAGTGCGGAACGAGATGATGTATGCAGAGGATGTGCTCTAGGAAAGTATGCCAAGGCAACATTTCCTAGAAGTAAAAACGGCGCCAAGAGTGTATTAGGATTGATACACTCAGATATCTGTGGACCCATGTCCACTAAAGCTCTTAGTGGTGTCGAGTACTTTCTTACCTTCATTGATGACCACTCAAGGAAAACTTGGATTTATTTTCTGAAAACCAAGGACGAGGTTTTCTGTCGATTCAAAGAGTTCAAGGCTCTGGTGGAGAATCTGACTGAGAAGAAAATAAAAGTTTTGCGCTCAGATAATGGTGGAGAGTATGATGATAAGGACTTCACTGATTTTTGTGCTAAGGAGGGCATCAGAAGAGAGTGGACAGCTCCGTACAATCCGGAGCAGAATGGAGTAGCAAAAAGAAAGAACAAGACTATTGTAGAAGTAGCTAGGGCCATGATGTATGATCAGGATATGCCAAAATTCCTGTGGGCAGAAGCATGCAACACAGCAGTCTATGTTCATAATAGAACTCTTCATCGGGCATTGGGCAAGATTACTCCAAAGAAAGTCTTCACAGGGAAGACACCTGAAGTCAATCATTTCAAGATATTTGGGAGCTTAGCATATTGCCGCATACCCGAGGAAAAGAGGAAGAAGTTGGATCAAACTGCAGAGAAAGGATATCTAGTGGGATTTAGCGAGAATGCTAAGGCATACAGAATCGATCTTCCAGGGAGCAAGAAGGTAGTAGTTCAACAAGATGTGAAGTTCATGGAAGACAGGGCTTTCAAAAAATCTCAAGAAATGCCTTCTGAGGAGCAGTCAAAAGAGGAATTGTTGGTCAAACCTCTTCAACCAACGGAAGAAAAGAATTCTTCCTCGGTTCATGAAGAATCACAAGATCAGGAGGAGCTAACAGAAGCACCTGCTGGCAGACGAAGAACGAGCAGGGAACTTCGTCATATTCTGTGTGATGTAGAGGACTTCATTGGTGCGCCAAGGAACAATAAGAGGGAGTGAAAATAGCTAGATAGATATCACACATTAGTAGCTCAGGATGGGGAGCCTGCCAGTTTTCAGGAGGCAGCTCAATATCAGGTTTGGCTGGATGCGATTGTAGAGGAGTACAACTCCATAATGGTGAACGATGTCTAGGAGGTAGTGCCAAGGCCTCAAGACAGATCAGTGATAGGTTTGAGATGGATCTACAAGATTAAATACGTTGCAGACGGCAGTATTGAGAAATACAAAGCCATGTTTGTGGCTAAGGTGTATGCTCAGAAGGAAGGAATTTACTACGAAGAGACCTTCGCCCCGATAGCCAGGTATACATCTATTAGAACCGTGATATCTCTTATAGCACAGATGGGGTGGGAGGTTCATCAGATAGATGTCAAAACGGCATTTCTGAACGGTGTAACAAAAGAAGAGGTATATATTGAACAACCAGAGGGTTTTGAGACACATGAGAAGAAGTCTCATGTATGCAGATTGAAGAAAGCCTTGTATGGGTTGAAACAGGCACCTAGAGCGTGGTATGGGTGAATCGATAGCTACTTGCAAAAATGGGATTTTTCAAGAGTGACGCAGATCCAAATCTCTACTATCTTGTTGTAGAGAATGAGCATCTAATCTTAGTATTATATGTGGATGATCTCTTCCTGACAGGATCATCCAGGCTCATAGGGGATTGCAAAAAGAATCTAGCCACGGAGTTCAACATGAAGGATTTGGGACGAATGCATTATTTCCTGGGGTTGGTAGTTTGGCAACAAAAAGGGGAGATCTTCCTTGGACAAGGGAGATATGCTACAGAAATCCTGAAGAGATTCAGGATGGAGGACTGTAGACCCATGGCTACTCCAATGATAACCAACTGGAAGAAGATTGATGCATCAGAAGACAAAGATGTTGATCCTCAGTCAGTTCATGGTGGAGCCGAAGAGGGCGCATTGGGCAGCAACCGAACATGTTCTCAGGTATTTACAAGGAACAGTCAATTATGGACTCTTGTACACCAGGGGTAAGGATATCAGATTGAGTGGGTTTACTGATGCAGATTGGGCAGGAAGTTCAGTGGATTGGAAAAGTACCTCTAGGTACTGTTTCAACATTGGATCAGGAATGACCTCCTAGTGCAATAGGAAACAGAAATACGTGGCTCTGAGCTCAGCTAAGGCAGAATATGTGGCCGCAAGCACAACTTCATGCGAGGCCATATGGCTTAGAAAACTGCTTGTGAAACTATTCAGAAGAAAGATGGAGACGACCAGGATCATGTGTGATAATCAGAGTTGCATCAAGCTCTCTGAGAATCCAGTGTTTCACAATCGGTCAAAGCATATTGATATCCGGTGTCACTTTGTCAGAGACTGTGTCCAACGAGGAGCTGTACAGTTGAGCTACACTCCTACAGGAGAACAGGTGGCAGACATCCTTACCAAGGCCCTTGGAAGAACCAAGTTTGATTATTTCAGGGAGAAGATGGGGATGATAAAGAATCCATTTCAGTAGCAGAAATGGGTATGATGTTGCAGTGCAGTAGCAGTCAGCAGTAGCACAATGCAACATGATGAGAAGGAGTTTGTAGTGCAGATGCAGTGTTGGGAAGAAGGACCAGCAACAACACGAATGCAAAGGGAGTTGCAGTGCAGATGCAGTGTTGGGAAGATGGACCAGCAGCAGCACGGATGCAGAGGGAGCTGCAGTACAGATGTAGCAGTGGCAGTGATAGAGCCATGGGCAGCAGTACAGGATGCAGCAGTGCAAAGGATGTTGGGCAGGGAGGCTTAGCATCAGCACAAGTACCGATGTCGTATGATCAAAGTAATGCTCAGTGTGGAGTATTACTAGAGCACAGTCCTCGCTAAGAGGGAGTGTTGATTTGGGGTAGCATCGGATGTGCTCTAGCCATGAAAATTGGTGGAGAGGCTAAAGCACATGAGATCTCCAAGACCCATAAATGGTTTGGGCAAATTCTAATCAATTTGGAAGATATTAAAATAATTAATATTTTTAATGGAGTTCCTAAGTCTAAACTTAGGAAAAATAAAATATTAATGGGTATTAATATAAAACTGGGTTAGAAGGTTCCAAAAGTCATGGATCAAGCCAAATCTAATCTTAGTTGTTGATTAGAGATTTAATCTCGGTCGTTGAAGGACCAACAGGAAAAGTATAAGAAGAGGCGTGAGGGTCAGTTGGAGAACGCATTGAGGGAGACCAGTGAGTTCGATTTTTGGAGCGGGGTTAGCTGAGAAATTCAAACTAGTAGTCCGGAGAGCAGCAGGAGGCAGCAAGTACAGAACAAAGAGTCGGGAACAGCACTAGGGAAACAACGAGAGGTTGGAGAGGCAGACGCAGAGGCTGCAAACTACACAGTCACTGGAAGGCTTGTGTGGGTGACGCAGAGAGGCCCAGTGTTGACGCAGAGAGGCAGGGGCTGATGGAGAGGCTCTAGGAGCTACGCAGAGGTCAGCGAGATTGACACTAAGACTGGGGGAAGTACTGAATAATTTCTCTGCTGGGTATGCCAGTTTGGCACCTAGTGGTACTGAAGAATTGCTGAATAATAAAATCCTCCCTTGTTGCACCGGTTTTCCCACATTGGGTTTTTCGGGAACTGATTGTCCAAAATATTTGTGTCAATGTGTTAATTCTTGTGCATGTGTTTGTTTCTGTATTATGGTGTGATATCTGCAACAGAATTTATTTTAATATTTACTGAAGGATTTTCATAAATAACTTATCGAGAAATAAGTAGCTAAAATAAATCAGTGGTTGCAGTAATAGAATTTTCACACAAAATGGGGTTGCTGAGAGGAAGAATAGGACTATCGTCGGAGCTACCAAGGCAATGATTCATGACCATGATATGCCCATGTTCCTTTGAGCGGAGACATGTAAACAGCAATGTATGTCCAGAACAGGAGTCCTCATAAGGTCTTGGCCAACAAGACTCCTAAGGAGGCATTCACGAGAGGGAAATTGCGCATTTTTTTGCATTTTCGGTTGTCCACTATATTTCCATGTACCTTCGAAGAAGAGGACAAAGTTGGAGCCCTCAACAAACAAGGGCATCTTTGTAGGGTACAGCGAGACTTCAAAGGCATGCATGATGCAGAGTGTATATTTCACCATAGAGGAAGATTGTGGTCAGTTAGGGTGTCAAATTTGAGAATCATCGAGCATTCAAAAAGTCGCATGAACGCCTTCTAGCAATGATAGAGCACAGGGAGAAGGAGGCTCCAAAGATTGAGGAGAGACCATAGCCACCTACAACAGGGACTCAGTCATCAAATCAGCAAGGGGAGCTTGAGGCTCCTTCCAATTATGATAGGAGGAGGTCGATATGGCTAGAGCAGACATTAAGAGATGTGCAGGAGCATGTCGAGCAATGTTGATGAAACCATTGCCCCCCCCCTCCCCCACGCACCGGACCTCAGAACCGTGGCCGAAGCATCACCGAAACCACACTTCTGGCTCAATTTGCACAGTTCCTGCAAATTCAGAACTGCCACATATTGAACTGTTCTCCCATGTGTCGATTTGTGCTCTTGTCATGCTTCCTTAACACAACCTATGTGCTCCCGGATGCTCCCTAGACACTTCATAGATGCTCCTTAATGGTAATGTTAAATTCTTGAAGTAAAAGGAAGAAGATGAAAGATAAAGCTTCCTTTTACTTAAAACTTTAACATTACGACTATGTTACAGGAAATGCCACTCCCAAACCCTAGAAACATCGTTCAACGTTTCCGAAACCGAAATGGGTACAATCCGCCTTCAAAACTTTGTCAAAACATTTCCAAGCCATTTCAGTTTTTTGGAAATGCAGGGTCCACGTTTCGACACTCTGTAAAAAAATTGGATCCATTTCCGAAACTAATCAAGATTCTTCAATCTGCTCTGGAAACGGATCCACTTGTAAAGGCCGAAAACTTTGTTCAAGATCGCTTCCATTCGTTCAAGTTTGAGTTCACTAATTTGCTGCAGTGTCCAAATTTCACTCGTGTAGTTTGAAATGCCGCACACATTCACAAAGGAGCCATGCAAATCGGGTGCTTTAGGTTCGCCTCTATGTAATTCTCCTCTCCTTCCCATAGTTCACACCATAAAATGTTAACACCGAAACCGGGAGAGGGACTCGATCCTTGGTCTTTAGGGTAGTAACAGCTTGCTTTCTCTCGGCGTAAACACATAACAGTTAACCATCATCATACAGGTTTAACCATTC
The DNA here is from genome assembly GCA_031772625.1 of Pinus tabuliformis. Classification (NCBI taxonomy): domain Eukaryota; kingdom Viridiplantae; phylum Streptophyta; class Pinopsida; order Pinales; family Pinaceae; genus Pinus; species Pinus tabuliformis. Next base: position 1,358,570,830 of record CM062805.1, read on the forward strand.
AAAATAAATGATTTTATAGTGTGGTAATGATTAAAACATATTATCAACTTACTTGGTGCTTACATAAAAATCTCCAGTGCAATCATAACTTTTTAACTGGACGTTACCTCTTGGCTACAGAACAAGATACCAATCATGTCACATCACCATCTGACTCATCAGCGCTCGCTTGACAGATTTCACTCATTTGCTGAGGTGTGCTCCATTAGCACAATCTGACTAATCAGCGCTCGCTTGACAGATTTCACTCATTTGTTGAGGTGTGCTCCATTAGCACAATCTGACTAATCAGCGCTCGCTTGACAAATTTCACTCATTCGCTGAGGTGTGCTCCATTAGCGCATTATTTGGACATAAGACAAAAATTTGAATTTCTCACTTTGGCGTTGATATTCCAGTTGTCAGAGATTTAACTAACCTTTTTTACTAAATGTGTTGCCACTCTGAATGTCAGCGCTTTAACCTTGGTGACTAAAAAATGTGATAACAATGTTGACGATTGAAATTGGAAACAAAAACTTGATGATATATTGAATGTTATGATAATCACTAATGATGATGACAATGTTTATGTTTAATTGATGATCATGATAATTTGTTTATGTTGAATTCATGATGATAATTATGTATTTTAAAATATAGAATCAAGATTCTAAAAGATAAATGGTAACATGAAATTTTTATATAAAGAAATGGTAACATGAAATGTTAAATGGTAAGATAAAGATAAATATATATGTCATTTCCTTGCCATATTGTATCCAGATTTTTTGAAAATTTGTCGTATCCGTTTCAAACCCCATATCCTTATACGTTCCCATATATGTTTCAGTGCAACTTAGCATTACGATTAATTGATTCAGGATTTTTGAGAGTGGTTCCGACCTCATTGGATTGCATATAAAGAAAGTAAAATTTTAGATCCCACTCAAACTCTAGCAAACTTAACAGTTTTCAAGATTTTTAAGACAAGTTTTCGGCGATAATCACATCAGAATTCATTTGTCGACGCGTTTCGAACCAACAAGTGTGGTTCATCGTCAAAACAAGATGAAGAACCAGATCCAGGCATATGTTAAATAGAGAGACAACTCATTCACACAACTAGAAAGAAACAGCTATAATTGACCATAGGGAATAGGTACAATTGACAAGGCAACATCTATATTTGACTGGTCCAGGAATTAGGGAAATTTTAGTTAATTCATTAATTAATTTGTTAGATATATTTATTTTTTAGTTCATATGTACCTAAATATATCTAATTGAAATTTTTGAACTAGGAACTATAAACGTAATAATTTAATTATCCTCTTTTTCTTTACTAATAATAAAAATTAAATAAACTCATAATAATATACGGAACAAAATAATATGTTTATTCGATAAATAACTAATTAGTTAATTAATTAGTTAATATTAAATAATTATTTTGAATAAAAGAGTTAACTAATTTATTTAGTAATTAATAATCCTTTATTTATAAATTTATTCTAGTTCATACCATAATACCTCATAGGTTAGAATTGTTATGAGTTCATATATTTTTTAGAAAATTATTCATATTTGGTTATATAAAAATAGGCCTAGTAATAGAATTAGCTAATTAGTTATTTATCGAATAAACATAATATTTTATTGCCTATATTATTACGAGTTTATTTAATTTTTATTATTAGTAAAGAAAAAGAGGGTAATTTAATTATTAGGTTTATAGTTCCTAGTTCAAAATTTTCAATTAGATATATTTAGGTACATACGAATTAAAAAATAAATATATCTAACAAATTAATTAATGGATTAACTAAAATTTCCCTAACCCCTGGACCAGTCAAATATAGATGTTTCCTTGTCAATTATACCTATTCCCTGTGGTCAGTGATAGTTGCTTCTTTCTAGCCGTTTGAATGATTTGTCTCTCTATTTAACCTATGCTTGGTTGATTCTTCATCTTGTCCTGACGATGAACCACACTTGTTGGTTCAAAACGCGTCGACAAATGAATTCTGATGTGATTATCGTCGAAACCCTGCCTTAAAAATTTGATATGGATCACAAAAGCCTCAATTCTATAATTTTCAAGATTTAGGGATCAATGGAAATACAACATTTCATTAGATTCTATCACGTATGAGGGTACGTGATTGGCATTTGATCAAGAGCACCAAGATGTACCCCAATGTTGGTGGTGTGATTGTTAAACTCCTTTGTCATGGCCTTAGCAAAAATGTACCCTTCACTCAAACCAAAATCATTATTAGGCATTTTAAGCTTTTTCTACCATATTTTAAGGCTTGGATTAGGAAGTTTGATCAAAATTGAGTGGTGTTGATTGATGTCACTAGAGAATCGAGGTAGAGACAAAGGCTAAAATAGAGGAGAAGAATGAAGGGTGATGCCAATGATAAGGATCCCAATATAATTGATGGTCGAACATTGTTTGTCAAGGAGTGGTGGAACATGCATGGCAGTGCTACCCCACAACTACAACATTTGGCAACATGGATGCTTTCACAATTGGTGAACACTTGTTCTATAGATAGGTGTTTAGCAACTAGCTCAATTTATTGTTTTGGACCTTTTGGTCTTCATATTTTGGTATGTAGATAGCCTATTTCATAAACATAACTATTTGGTCATGTTATTGTTGACAATTGATAGACAACCTATTTCATTCCATTTGTTATTGGTCTACATTCTATTATATGATTTAAAAATTTGTATGTTTTTCTATTAATTATAGAATCTAGATTCTAGATGGTTGATACTCGAATAATTAATCATTAATTTACTATGGATGTCATTTCTATCTTGATTTATGTACAAATGTGTGTGTTTTCATATATTCTAGAACTAATTTGGCATTCTAGATGTACTTTTTGAATAAAATGCAATATAATATATATAATATAATAGACGCTTTTGGGACACTTCGCTTCCAAGGCTTTTTGGAACATAACACTAATGATACTTTGCTTTTGAAAAAAGCACCCACTTCATCCTACTTCGTGCAACATTGATGTAGTGGCTCCTAGGAGCACTTTCAGGGAGAGCAAGCCTCAAATGAAGTTTCCCAGTTACATGGTTCTCATGAGTAGCATCATTGATTCCAAGCCTACCAATTTTGAGGAGGCAACAAACCAGCAAGCCTGGATGGATGCCATGACGAAGGCGTATGCCTTCATCATGAAGAATTGTTTGGGACATTGTATCAAGGCTAGAGAGTAAATCAGTTGTCAACACTAAATGGATCTATAAGATCAAGCATGTTGCGGATCGCAACATCAAGAAGTACAAGGTGAAGTTTATGGCGAGAGGGTTCTCCCAGAAAGAGAGAATGGACTATGAGGATACATTTGGTCCAATCGCCAAGTATACTTCTATTCGGGTTGTTAAGTCTATTGCTTCAAAGATAAGGTGGAGGATACATCAAATGGATGTGAAGACAGCCTTCCTCAATGGAGTTATTGAGGATGTGTACATTGAGCAACCTCGGGACTTTGAGATACATGTGTGCAAGTTAAAGAAGGCTTTATAGACTTAAGCAGGCACCTAGAGCATGGGACTCAAGCATTGATAGGTACTTGTTGAGCATGGGTTTCACCAAGAGTGAGGTGGATCCCAACATATACTACATATTTTTTTTCGATGATCCACACATCTTGGTACTTTGTGTTGATGACCTATTTCTCATAAGGTCAGAGAAGCTCATGGAGATGTGCAAATAGGATTTGACTTTGGAATTCGAGATGAAGGACATCGGCATTATGCATTACTTCTAGGGATTGGAGGTGTAGCAGCAATCAAGAAAGAGTTTCCTTGGGCAAGGAAAATATGCAAATGAAATTCTAAGGAGGTTTGAGATGGTAGACTGTACGAATATGACTACACCTATGATCAACAATCTAAATAAGTTGAGTCCTTCGGATTCAGAGTTGGCGGATCCCACTTTGTATAAGCAGTTGATTGGTTCTTTGATGTATCTAGTTAACACTAGGCCAGATATATGCTTTGTTGTGAACACCCAGAAAAATTCAATTGGGTGTATATTCGAGTTTACATGGGAAGATTTGCCAAGTTCTAATTTCGCTGTAAAAATTATGTAGTTTCTCTGTTGGACTTTTACTGCTCAAACTAGCAGGGGTCCTAGGACGGGATCCTATACAGCAACTACTAGGTCAAGGAGCAAGAATGGAGCGATAGCCCACTGTCACCTAAGCTAAGGTTCCCTGCTCTTTACAGACTTTCACCATGGGAGGAGACCCGATATAATAACGATCACTATAATGAATATATCAATGATAGGACAAAAGGTGATCCCAAAACCCTATTCACAAGAGAGGTTCAAATATGTGGCTTGCTTCCCAGGGAAGCAAGGTGAAAGGCTCTCTAGGAAGGGCTGGGAGGATTTTAGGGGCTAAAGTTTGAAGATATGACTTGCAAAGGAGATTCCTGTACCTCAAAATCCTTGTGGAAACTTGGTTTCTAAATGGCCTTTGAAGGATTAGCTTTGATAAAAAAGTGGGACCACAAGAGACCAAGCGGACCCCAAAATTAGGTCAAAGGTATGGAGTTGATCACCTAATGAGGGACTTGACCTAACTATGGAGGAGAAGAGGATACAAGGACAAATTTTCTTTGATGTTTGAATTCAATGATCCTAATGAAGACACTAGCCAAAGGAAAACTAGGGCAAAAGAATGGTCCTTGAGCTAGGCCTTGCTATATCTCGAGATCCCATCATCGGATTTGCTTCAAGCCTTCAAACCCACCGTCGGATTTACTTCAAGCCGTCAAATTGGGAGGGCCTCTAGAGCAAATCTCAGCGCAGTTGTGGACCAAAAATCGAAGTGTTTGGATGGCTAGATTGTGAAATAATTGATGCCCAGGGTGACCTATGTAGGCTAGGCCTAGAAAAAGAGGGAGGTGAAAAGAATAAACGTTGAAAGTGATCACCTATGGAGGATTAGTGCCTTGTCCTTTGGGAGAGATGGAGTCAAGGAGAATTTATGGTTTGGAAAGAGTTCACCCAATCAAGGAGGCCTTAAAACAACTTCGCATGGCATTAGGGCATGAGAGTAGCTGCTTCAAGGACTTTATACTTCGATTTGCAAGAATTGATGACTTATCGAGATGTATTTATCACAAATTATCTCTAGGAACATTCACCCATTCATACATGGCCCATGACATGATGCAACACTATAAAAGATCACAATTTCCACTAATTCATATAGAAAAGCAGTAAATTTTATACTTGTATAGCGAAAATCCCAGCAACATTCATGTGACAAAGTAAATAACAAGAATAAGCATGAAAAGAGCACTTACATGTACAAAAGAGTATATCCAATCATCAAATTATGCCAATAAAGAAGCTCCAACACAAGAGAGAGATATCCAAACATCAAAATTCATCCACAACATCCAAACTCATCCTCCAAAAGGGATAGCGAAAATCTCACAAGAGAAAATAACTCAATCCAAGTGATGATGATCAAAATGAATCATCTCAATGGGGCACTTCATAGTGGCATGCCCTTCCATAGGGGGCTTTGGCATGTACAAGTGTCTCCAAGCTCAATAAGGGGTTAACCAACGACCCTATTAGGTGGTTTCAACCTCTATAGTGGGTGACATGTCCATAGTACATCCTTTAAGTGGTAGGTGGCAAATGATATAATAATGGAATAGAGTGGGGATCAAGGGAATCATCCAGACCACATGTCAAAGTTCATGGGTAGCTATAATAAGGGAAGCCCACAACTAGGTATGTGAGTGTAGGAGGGAGCAAATTGCAGTACATGAGTTACCCCGACCTTTCTTTTTTTACCCTTCTTCATATGTATTTTGCCTTTTATTGATTTTTCTTCTAACTGCTCAAAGCTGGCGATTCATCACCGACTAGGGGTTGGGACAATCATGGGTTCATTAATGATGGAGGGGGCTCATCTAGGGCCCATAAGAACCAGGGTGATGGCCATGGATAAGGGGTAGAGCTCATGTTTGGCTTTTGCCCGCGTGCTAAATTTTTATGTCCTGGCCATCTTTTGTATTATGTGGTACATTTCCTATTGAGAGTGGCCAAATTATGCTTTTCATTTCCTTTTTAGTTGCATCAACCTCCAGGGCATCATTCCAGGCCCGACCAAAGGTGTGGACAAGGCAGTGTTACTTGGGAGTGGGAGCGAAAGTGGGAAGCGGGAGCAAAAACGGGTGCGGGAGCGACATTTTCAAAAGCTCCCGGTTTGGGAGTGAATCCCGAAGCGTTTTTTATATAACATATATATTTTTTATATTTTTTATATTTTGATACATATATGTCAACAAAAATATGTAGAATGATGAATTAAATAAAAAAAAACATAGATTGATCATTGAACCATATAATAACAATCATCTAGAAGTTATAATCTTCATCAACCACGTCCACAAGTTAGTAACATACAACATATTGAGTCTCATGAATCATGATTCATCAATCTTAAAGTTTCAACTTCAAGCTTTCAAAATTGAAAATTCAAAATTTCAATATATAACATTTATCATCATTGATCACCAAAGTTGTACTTGTAAGCTAAGTTTAACCATTACAACAAATAATATCTAACATGAAATGAAACAACTTTCACGAAGCATCATATTCATAATTCATTACCAATGAGTTATAATTTCCAACTTCAAACTTAAATTGTCATATATTGTTTACAAAAAATATCATAATAAATATGAAAGAGTCAACTGTCAACAGTTATGAAAACTACTAGAAACTAGAAAAGACAAGTAAATCTATTATCTACTACTTCATGTGGCCCTTGCCACAAGAAATGTCTGATGTATGAGCAGGTCATGGTGGTCTTCTAAGAGTTTCCTCCTGCACAGATCGACGACCAATACCAGAAGCCACATGCCCTCCACGTGAGGGTGTAGATGGAGGCAGCGACAGCAAAGTAACAAGACTCAAAGTGGAGGTGGCATGGTTGTTGCTTCATCTTCCTCTCTCATAAGTTCTACTTCTAGTTCTTCAAGATGTCTAGTGCCATCCTCCAAATTATCATCCTCTAGGCGGTTGTCCCAAATTTTATATGTTGGATTGTCATAAGCCCGATCACAGTAATGACTCAACAACCTCAAGTTGTAGTGCACATAAACCAAGCTTTCTGCCCAGTTTTCATTGAGTCTGTTTCTTTTCACATTATGTATGAAGTTGTAGGTGCTCCAACACCTCTCCGTAGAAGAAGTATTTACAACCTGTGAGAGCACTGTTTTTGCCAATTTTGGCAAAAGTCCCTTGCCGCCATATGCTTCCCACCATGTGAGAGCATCAAATCTGTCTATCTTCCATTGCATGAAAGGTACCAAACAAACCAGTGCAACTAAAGTATCTGCCTAATTCAAGACGCAAACTAGCACATTCCTCCCTGTCAGGTATCAATTTGTCTAATGCTTGCAAATATCCTGTAGATACCTCTTCATCTATATGGGGTTTGACCCTAACCCCACCCCCTGGTGCAGGCTGGCCCAACCAAGATGCAAAACACTATTTTGGCGTAAAGATATATGCCAAGGCATGTAGTGAAACATTAAGTTTATCCCACCGTGTACACACACAATTGTGAATCAGTATATACAAGTTGGGATCATTTTTATGAACAATATTTTTTATTTGCCCCAACATGGTATCCATCTGCTCATACACCTCCCCAATCATTGGTTTATCTGTATCTGCAAACTGAATCATGCGATAAACGGGTTTGGTGAAATCCAATACTTGCCTCACACGTGCCCAAAACATACCATCAATAGCGGTCTCCTCCACCTATTCCAAACCTTGCATGTCAACTGCATTTGTAGCCCTTTCCTTTAATACCTGCCAGTGTGGACTCGATACCATGCTAGCCAATGACTCTCTTACCTTCAAAAGGCACCTAAAGGTGAGGTAATAGCTACCAAATCTAGTCCTCACAATCTTCAACAGCTCCAATCTTGAGTGACTACGAAAAAGGCCGTGGGTTTTGCTATGATTTGAAATAAATTTTATCATTTCTTTGCCTCTCTTGTACAAATCACCAATCCATTTGTATTGTTGGTTTTTGTTCTTAACAATATCATGCATCAAAAGGTTCATTGTATGAACCAAACACCCAGACCAAAATATGTTGGGGTATTTATCCTCAATAATTGCTCCCACTACCTTACAATTAGGAGCATTATCAGTAATGACTTGGATGACATTGTATGACCCAATACGGTCAATTGTTTCAAGTAATGGTTCTGCAATGTTGATGTTAGTCTTGAACTTGTCTGAGTAATCATATGCTGAAAGAAAGATGGCACCACTAACAGACACAGCAAGAACACTTATCAATGGCTTGCCTTTTACATTTGTCCATCCATCAGATACAATGGACACCCCATGGTCAGTCCAAGAACTTGTCATTCTACTCAAAGAATGTGATATTTTTGCTTTTTCATGATCAAGTCCAACAGTTCTAGCCTTGTCATACCCAGGGCTCTTGTATCCTTTAGGGGCATCATTTATGGCAGAAACCATTTCATGCCAATAAGGTGAGCGAAGAACATTGAATGGTATCCCACATGCATAGAGAAACCTGTAAAATTTTGAATCCACATCATTCCTACACCCTTCATCAAGGAAATCTGATATGCTTCTACGCCTTAAACTTGGTGACCCTGTGCCTCCATATCCACTGCCATGGGAGGATGTTGAAGGAGTTCTTTGTGCATGTGATTGTGAGCTTGGTTCAAAGAAACCCTTTGATTTTTTAGATTTGTATTGGACTTCCTCCTCTTCCCTTATGTATTTGGCTCTATCTACTGCTGACACACCTGTACAAGTTTTGATTCTTATTTGTTTATCTCCATCCCATGGCCTTTTCCCGCAGCGGTGCTTTTCGGCACGAGTGTATGAACCTGTGTAATTATTGTTGCAATGGGGGCAACGAAATTTAGTGGTTCCACCCCCTTTCCCTGCTTCAGGCCTATTAACATATTTCCACAATGGGGTTTGGTCTTGTTTAGTTTTTTGAGCTGACTCATGTTCACTCTCCTCCAACTCCTCCTCACCAAGGTACTCCTCTCCCGGGTTTTCATCAAATCACTATGACCCACTTCTTCATCCCCTTCTTCATTTTCAACCCTCCTTTTTCTACTCAACAACACCATAATAACCAAAAAATGAACCAAAAAGAAGAAAATGCCAAGAAATATAGCCATGACGATTGAAATTTGAAGTTTTGGATCTGCAAAAAAATGGAATGTGAATGGGAGTGGGAAATAGAGAAAAAAAAAATTATTTATTTATTTAGGAATGAACATTAAAAAAATTTGCTAGAATAGAGTGTAGAGCCTTCCTCTTTGGCCTCCAATCTCCCCTTGCAAGCTCTTCAATCTCCCCTTGCTCCTTGCTTTCTCTTGCTCCTTGCTCCTTGCTCCTTGCTCTCTCCTTGCTCCTTGCTCTCACTCTCACTTGCTCTCTCTTGCCCCTCACTCTCTCTTGCTCCTCACTCTTTCTTGCATTTCCAAAAAAAAAATCAAGGTCAAATCATTAACAAAAAGTCAAAACTTCAACTTGCATCTCTTAGTGGCCCCTTCAACATGCATGATGCTCGAGTAGATTACATAGATCTATGCCAAGATGACCTGATTGGTTGGTGGAGTATGCATGTGGATGGTGTTCCAAAGCTCAAACATCTAGCTATGTGTTTGTTGTCTCAAATTGCTAGTTCCTTTGCAGCAAAGAGGAATTGGTCCACGTATAGCTTCATCCACTCTATCAAGAGGAACAGGCTTACCTCTAGAAAAGCGGAGAAGTTAGTTGTTGTGCACAATGCCCTACGTCTTGACCATAGGAAGAACACCTGAGTATTTGAAGGGACCAACAACAAGATCGGATGTTGATCCATAGGATGATGCACAGATAGATATGTAGGAGGGACTTGATAAGACACAAATGGGGTTAGTTGGTGTGCCACTTAACATGTTTGAGAATGCAAGTGATTTTGATTCAGATGGTGACATGATTGATCCTGATTTATTCATGCAACGGTTGGATGCAAAGACTAGTGGGACATTACCTCAAGCAATTATGTTCATTTGTCATTTGATATGTTCTTATGTCATCTTCTTTTCTGTTTCAAACTTCAGTTGTAGATTTTAGATTGTTTTGAATCTTGATATATGATATATTAGACTTGATTCTATAAAAAATTGAAACTTGATGTATCAGACTTGACTTTTATTTCAATATTCAGTGTTCACAGTTGGAACTTCAATATGGTTTAAACTTTTATTTTCATTGTACGATGTTACATGTATGATTGTATCATGCTTTTCGTTTTAAATTTCTTTCAGTTATATGATTCATCGATTTATCCTTCATGATGTATGTGTTATATAATGATAAAATGGTTAAATTATAAAATTTCAATGATAAATTTATAATTTTTTAGTATTTTACTATTTTTGTCGGGGTCCCTTGTGTTAAAGACCCCGAAGTCCCCCCACGTGTCCTAGAAATTGGTAGGGAGATTTTGGATAGGCCGCTCCCGCGTTTCCCCGCTCCCCTATCCCCACGTCCCGGAAACGTGGTGGAACTATGCAGAACCCTAACCACTCTTTAAATAATTATCTTGAGATAATTTTCTTTTGGCGAGGAATTTTTATGGAGGATTTGGAGCAAAATAAGAGAGTCTCCTAGAATCATGAGGTTAGGAAGATGCAAGTCTTTGGCCAGAGTTACTCCTAGCAGAAGCCCATACAACTCCACTTGGTTGTTAATCATGCAACCCAATCCCCACAAGTATCTCATTTCCGGAAATTCCATTAGGATTAAGGATAATCCCTCACCCTTCTACCAACCCCATGTACATTATTGCTTTTATTAATAGTTAAAAGAAGCATTTTTTCCTTCTAATCCCCCACCCTTCCTTCTAATCCCCCACCCTTCTACCACCCCCATGTACATTATTGTTTTATTAATAGTTAAAAGAAGCATTTTTTTTAGAAGGAAACTTCATATTGTTCAACATGGGAATACTAGTGCATCAAGTAGCCCATCTCACAATTCTTCAATACGACAAGCTTAACTTTCCTATGACCATTCAATGAAGCCCATTTTGGCATAAGACATGTACAATGATTAGGGTGACCTTTCCTATCTTCTTTTTAGAATTTCCCCTACAGTTTTGACTTAAGAGGACTCACAATAGATCACATAGTACCATCATTATCTACAAAATTGGAGTATGAATCTATAACAGTACATGAAAGTAAAAAATAAATGTTTATTTTAGAAAACAGATAATGAATATCAAGCTCACCCCCGGCCACTAACGACCTCTGCTTCGCCGTCTGTCCCAAATGTAAGCCGACCATCGGGACCACGCACACGAACAAGCCTAGTTTTTTTATACATTAAAGCTGCCAATTCTGCCTGAGTCCACATGTAAAAACAATATAATTCACTTCATTGGTTAGTTGTGACACATAAAAGTTGCTCAAAAGACAAGTCTAAATAAGACTAAGAAATATTAGCAGTTTTCTTTAACAGGAAGGTAACTGACCTGTAATTTTGCTTCTTTGCTTTGTGCATGGGCATTAAAAATCTCAATAATAAGCCCCACTCTGTCATAAACTGGCTTACCCCATGCTTTCTATATTTAGAAGTCAAAACAAGGCAATAAACATGTTGCACTACAAGCTTTGCAAAATTTATAACATGATATCAGGAATTTTACATGAAAACCAACATGATAACATCAAACGTAATGGGACAAAACTAAGGTGTCCTGCAAACAACACTGGATTAAAATTACTTGCCTCTAGATTACGTTGTTGAATACCACTAAGGATAGCATTGACAAATACAGCATCCAATTCATCCTGCAAAACCATTGGTTATCATTCTGTAAGTTTGATTAACACTATATGCAGAACACAGCCTTAACAAAAACCTAACTACACTTTCGTAGTCTGAAATTTAAAGAACACTGAAAAACACGATGTAGACTAAGATTAAAATGTGGATGTGTTCACCAAAGCTTTACACAGATTCAAACTGCAGAGTATAGAAAACAGCTCAAAGAGGTTTTCCTCGAAAATTAAATACCTACAAAGGAATGCCTGTTGGGAGTAATTACAGATATCCTTGGTAATAATTTGCTGAGGCTGTGTCCTTGGAAAACTATCACCAGAAGTTTAAGTTAATAACCACACTGTATTATAGTTGTTCAGATCTGAACTATGGCATGCCATGGATACCTTCCTTTTTGGCTTACAGCAGCCTCTGTGACCAGGCACACTGCAGTATCCATTTTTTCCTTTAGTTATTACCTTCTAATCACTCTTTGTTTCCAATTGCTGCAGATTACTATACTTATGTTATACATTTACAGTTGAAGCATAATATTTGTGTACCTTGTAATACTTTTTGAAGGAATGTCTCCTTCAGCCAACTTCTCCTGACTATCTGAAAACTGCTAAGGCTTGAATATGATGTAATTTCTTATTAATGGACAAAACTCTGTTTTATCTTTTATGCAGGTTAAAAATGAGGCATGATGGAGATGCCAAATTGTGCAATCCAATGCTTAACATTGATTGGAATCAATCTTAAACTTATTTAAGAATATGACCACTGCAAGCATAGATAAATGATTCTGTTATTGCCTTCATAATATATTTAACTTGTCAAATGGCTAATATTGATTGATATAAAACTACATTTTATTTAAGAAAAAAGAACCCTGTAAGCATTAAAAAATGGTTCCGGTTTTTTTGCCTATATAATAAATATAAACAAACTGTCAAAATAACTTTGGCCAGATCTAAGGTAATATAGAATGCCAAGGGGATTGTTTGGAAAATTATCAAAACCTTCAAGGAAAAGAAAATTATTCTATAAGAATCAACAGTAACGATGAGACTTAAAGTAGTAAACATGTGTGAACATGTACTTTATCTATATCGCCATTTGTATTTAATCTTTTATCCTTTTGGCTAACTTAGCCTAAAATTATTTTCTTGCAGGTTACTCTCTCCATGATACCATGACGATTTTAATGAAGCCGAAGAGGCTGTAGACATATTCTGTATTTATTGTGATCACAGTTTGTCTTGTCCATTGGTTCTGGTCTTTGGACTGTTTTCAGAACAGCCAGATAGTTATGTATCTTTTTGGATGATGGTTAAACAAACCCTTTTTGAGTGCATCTTACACATACAGAATGTAATTTTTTTTTCTTAAAAAAAATTACGGTTTTTTCTTCAGAGAGAGCCAAAAAAAAAAAAATCTTAGCCTAAAATTATCACTCACCCACTCTATAAGTTTATTCTATTGTATTGAAGATACCTTCTCTTGTGTTCTCTTGTGTCACGTGTGTGATTATTTACATTGCTAGTACCATGCCCATATAATTTGGCATCAGAGCCAAACGATTGTGTTGAAAAATGTAACTAGGGTCGGTCTTCATAATGAAATGCAATTATGATTTTATGTAATGAGATGTAAAGAAGAAAAATAAAATTATTGTATTGACTTGCTTCATGTGTTTCATGAGCAAGAGATCTTTGAGTCGAGTCTCCCATTGAGAGTCTTTAAGAATTATTTGTCATCTAGTCATAAAATGATAGAGTCATTGTCGTGTAATGAAGTCATGTTACACTTTGTAAAAGGTCAAATTTGTCTATGTAAAGTACCCTCCAAGACCTTGTCACTTATCCTCTTCAAGTCGGCCTACAACGATGAAAGAACATGTTAGAAGAAGTCGGCCTAACCTCTAGTTATCATGTCGACCTAAAGGACATGAGATGAGGTGTATATAAAACCTAACCCGGCCCCACTTGAAGGCAAGCAACTCAACTTGCATTCGATCAAGCAGAAGTGCGAAGAAGAAGTGAAACAGTAGTGCGAAGAAGAGGTCAAGAAGAAGTGCAAAGAAGTGATAAGGAATTTCTTCTGGGCAAGCAAAGAAGAGGTTTCCTCTGGGCAAGCAAAAGAAAGGTTTCTTCTGGGCAAGCAAAGGAGAGGTTTCTTCTGGTGCAGCAAAGGAAGGATTCTTCTAGGTGACCGAGATAGAGATCTAGAGACCAAGTTTCTCTAGAGGAGACCAGTGAAAGCCTAGAGACCGAGATTCTCTAGAGGAAGTCGAGAAGGAGTAGTGTGAAGAATAAAGACTGAGTTTCTCTAGAAGGAGCTGAGGAGAGCAGTTCGAGATAAAGAAGAAAGTTGAGAAAGGGAAGAGGCAGAGCATCAAGGTTAGTGACAAGGTTCTTGGGAGGATACTAGAGTCAAGGATCTTTGTCATGGTCTTGGTACTCATCAATTGAAGATCTAGAAGAAGAATTTTGATTGGGTTTTCCTCTCAAGAGGTGAGAGGTTTTGGCCCTAACTAACAAGCCTACATACTGTGTCACTTGTCTTTTATTGTGCATATTGGTAATTGTCTTGATGAAAAGAACACAATAATAACATAACGAAGAAAAGACTATAAGCTAAGAAGTAAAAGTATATCACAAGCAATTATCAAGCAGAGAAATCTTTTAACTATTCATGCCCTAGATTTCTCAACATGGTATCAGAGCTTAGGTGTTGAAGTTAAGAAAGGGCATTCAAGCAAGTAAACACACAAGAATCGAGCTTCAAAGAAGGATCGTAGCAAATCCAAGGGCTACCAAGGGCAAGATCTTCAAAATCTTAAATCGAATAAATCTACACTAACAAGAGCCTTGAAATTATCTTCAAGAAGGAAGCAGGACGAAAGACCGAAACCCTAGAATCGCTTCAGAGATCATCACTCATACATCACCAAAGAAGTGGAAGATCTTCAAATCTAAGGAAGGTTAGATCGAAAGGTAATCTTCTCACTATTGAAGCAAGGATCTCATTTGGAAGAAAATCATCCTAAAGAAGGCATTCTTCCCTCGTCAAAGAAAGAACCTTCTTAAAAGGATCATCTGAAGCAACAAGTTCGTCATCAAGTTGAAGATTATATCTTCACAAGTACCTTTTTTTTATTATTGAATCTAGTAAAAATGACTTCATGTTTCAAGGAGAACCATAAGCTGGTTGGGATATCAATCTTCCTTGCATGGAAAAGAAGGATAGACATAGTCCTCAAAGTAAATGAAGTCATTGATCATGTCCATGGAAAGGTCTCCAAGCCATCCGAAGAACAAGCATTATCTGAATACATGGAAAGGGATCTCAAGGCTCAAAAGGTTCTTAAGGAATCCATTAAAAATCCTCTCATTTCCTATGTAGCTGAGCTGGAGACATCTAAAGAAATATATGATAAGTTGGTAGAACTTTTCTCTAAAATCACGATAGAAAAGATCATATCACTCAGATCTTATCTATATAAATTGAAGGTATCAAAGGATGAAGGGATATTGTCATGCCTTTCAAAAGCATCTCAAATAAAAGGTCAATTGCATGGTCTAGGAAAGATGGTCTCTGATAACAAAATGATCTCTATTATTCTAAATACATTGACTGATGAACAAGGTAACCTCATATCTACTAGGGAAGAGGAAGTTATCCCACTCATCAAATTATGGTCTCTCTGCAAGGCAAAAGAAGAAGGGTTGAAGAAAGAAAGCAACAAAAGATCAGATAGAAGGGATCAATCGAAAGGAAAAGGGAAATTTGGAAACTTTGGTCCTCCAAAGAAAAAGAAGAACATGGCTAAGGAAAGATGCTATGGTTGTCAGAAACTTGGGCACTGTAGAAGAGATTGTCCTAAATGCAAGAGGGACAAGGAAGAAGCCCATATTACTGAGGAAGTGAAAGAACCTAAGACAAAGAAACTTAAGAAGGAAGAAGCAAAAATATCTCTACTATGACTGAGATGATCTTCTTCACTAGTAGGTACTTTTCACTTGTAATTTATAGATAGGAAGCAGTGTAAATAAGATAAGATGCATTAGATTAGAATGTAGCATCATGATAGAAGCATTAGAAGAAAGAGCTCTTGACATGGGAAGCAGAAAGAATGTCTGGAATAAATTCTATTGATTACAAAGAATAAGGGCTCTTGGAAACCTCATTGAAATCTCAAGTGATACTTATAGAAAGAAGTAGAGGTCATTGTTGAAGTTTCTAAGTTTACTTAGTTTAGAAACCCTTCATGCACATTTTCTGATTTATTCCTACCTACTTGTTATTTTTCTTTAACAAGTTATTTACAAAGTAAATACTAAAAATAAACACTAGTGCATACTCAACATATTACAGATCAGCAACTAAAAGAAACGAGAACAAACACACCACATGACACCATTATTTTTGGACCAATGTCCCCGGAAAAACCCAATGCAGGAAAACTAGTGCAGCGATCTGAGGGTTTTCTTATTAAGCAATATCAGAGTACAATCTGGGTGCCGAAACTGGCCTACCCAACAGAGAATTTCCTTAGCAGCTATACCTCACAGTTTGAGATAAATCTCCTGGCTGAAACCCCGGAAAATCCTTCCGCAGCTCCTCAACGCAAAAATGCTTTGCAACCCCAGCGTTTGCCCAATCTAGACTGCGTCAGCCCCTCGTTGTCTCACGCTGGCCCTGCGTCAGCCCCTCGTTGTCTCACGCTGGCCCTGCGTCAGCTTTCTAGGCCTCTGTGTCAGACACGCTGGCCTCTCTAGTGCTCTGCGCAGCACTTGGCTGCCTCTGCGTGGCCCTGAGTGAACCCTTGTTGGCTCTGCGTCACTCTCCTTGGCTGCTGTGCTACTCTCCCAGCACAATCTCTGCCTTCTCTGTTTCTTTGTACTCAATGCCCCTCAGCTGCTCTCCCGATCGCTGATTCTATCTCTCTTAGCGAACCCCGCTCTAGAGAATAGAATGACTGATCACTCTGGTGTACTCTCCAAGTGACCCTCAAGCCTCCTCTTATACTTTTCCTGTTAACATCTCAACAGCCGAGATTAAGTCCCTAATCAATGGCTAAGATTAGATCTAGCTTGATCCATGTCTTTTGGATAACACAAATTCATATTAATACACATTAATATTTTATTTTCCCTAAGTTTAGACTTAGGGACTCCATTAAAAATATTAATTATTTTAATATCTCTTGATTTGTTTAGAATCTGCCCAAACCCTTTCTGGGTATTGGAGATCTCATGTGCCCCAACCTCTCCACCGAATTTCGTGGCTAGAGCACATCCGATGCTACCCCAAATCAATAGTCATCATCGACTAGGATCATCATACAATAATCAAGGAAACATGTGTTGGGTGATCCTCAAGTTTTTCTTATGGAATCCTCATCAAAGGATTCCCCGATCTAAAAGGAAGGCAAGAGTTTCATCAAGAATTCCAACTCGTGGGATTCAAGGGATGATGGTATGATGACATAACGAAGAAGCAGGTCTAAAGGATAAAGCAGTGTTGTGAAAATCGCGATATTATCGCATTAATATCGGAAAATCGCGATTTTTTGAGTTTGGAGATATTATCGCCTGATTTTTACATTAATTTTTTTCGCAAAAAATCGCGATAACTTGAAATAATCGTGATTTTTTGGGAAAAAATCTTTCTTCTTTTTTTCTTTTTTTTTGTGCCGATTTTTTGATGAGGAGGAGGAGGTGACACAACCTACCCAGGCTACCCGTGTCACCAGTAGAGGACGTGGTCTACCTCCTGTAGCTCCTAGTTCTTCAACTTCTAGAGCATAGCAAAGTCCACTGCCAACTCCACCGGCATCTACATCTAGAGGCAAAGTTATTGCATTTTCCCGCAAGAGGGGCAGAGGAAATCAGTGGTATTAGTTATTTGGTTCATTTCATTGTATATGAGATTATGACTCATGATATGAGATACATTAGTATATTTTTTGTTGATATTTTGAGGCTAAGTTGGGACTCAGGAGTTAGGACTAACTATTCAGGACATGATTCACTGTTATGTGTGATGTAGCACTAGAAATGATATTATACATCTTATATATTAGTTCTTTTATCATATTTATGTGTCAATGTATTTATTTTATGTTGTAGATGCTTTAGATATTAAAAAAATTGAAAAAAAATGAATATTTTTGTATTTTACGATTTTTTCCCGATTTTTACAATTTTTTCCCTCGCCGATATTATCCCGATAACAATTACTGCAACATTAGGATAAAGTTCTTTCGTGAAGCTACTGCAGGAAGCCTGGATGACCGAAAGGAAATATGAGGTACGTATGCTTACATAGGATATTATGAAAGTCAGGTCATATGGTTGCATATAATAAAGATCACTATTTCCATCTTGGGAAATATGATCAAAAGAAGAAACGATCTCCTCCTCTGAAAGATCGCAGAAAAGGATAAGTCACGCTAGATGAAATCAACAGGATATGTTCTCACATGAATCATGAGGAAGCTAACTACAATTGAGGAACTCTAATTGGAAGCTCCTGGGAATGAAGTGTGAAAAGAAAGGAAGAGATCGTAAAAATATGCAACAAAGGTAGAAGGCATTCAACATCTGAGTCCAAGAAGAGTTGACTAGAATATCTCCCAGAAAGATATGAAGACTCTGATAGGAGTCGGAAAAAGATGGAGACCCTTGACAATGGATATCTTTGGGAAATGTGTCAATCTGCATGCAGGATGTTGATGCCTACAGGAAGATGTCATGATGAAAGACCATCACAAAGGTAATTTTGATTTAAGTGTTCATTTCTTATTTTTTGAATTAATATCTGGATGGGCTTATGTAGGACTGCCAAAGGGAATATTTGTGGTAAAGCAAAGCCAGACGGAAAACTGATGGATCACTTTCTGATGATATGAGGACATGACTAACTCACGGATGAAAGTGATGGATGGTCTATGCCCTATGAAGGAGACCCAAAAGATGAAGACTCCATGACAAAAGAAATTTATGACATCAAGGAAGAAAGGAGTTCTTCAAAGTTCAAACAGTTGGTTGTTCCACATGAGGAGATGTTGTAGGTCCCTATTTAAGAGGGAACCTAAAAAGAAGTTTCTTACTTGGAAGAGAGTCAGAGACTTGAAATTCCTAAGCCAAGAGGGAGCTTAGGTACATTCCTTTTTGGTAGCAATGAGTACATTCCTCTATTGGAATATGTCCTCCCTACTTGAGAGGGAGAGATAGACATGTCATTCTCGTCTTCACCTAGGAAGACAGAATGGAGGATTGGGTAATCATTTGGCATCTGATACTCTTTGAGGATGAAATAGGGCATCCAACAGAAGAGTAGTCGTGGAGGACCGATATTCTTTGAGGGCTAGGGAGTCCAAGATAAGAATAGTCCTCATGGAACACACCTTGAGTACCCGGGTAGGGGATGTTCCGAGAGAGACAATGATGAGAGTGTCTATAAATCATTGGTCTCGCCAACATTGAGCTCAGATCTTGTGGAGATAAGGAGTTGTTAGTCAAGGCCTTGCTATGTAACAATGCTGGTTGATATGATGCTATACAAATGAGTTACCAATCTGAATTCTTCTTATGAGAAATTCTTCATATTGAGAAAGTCCAAGTACCATTATGAATACCTCCCTAGTTAAGAGGGAGTGTTGAAAAGTGTAACTAGGTTCGGTCTTCATAATGACATGTAATTATGATTTTATGTAATGAGATGTAAAGAAGAAAAATAAAATTATTGTATTGACTTGCTTCATGGGTTTCATAAGCAAGAGATTTTTGAGTCAAGACTCCCATTGAGAGTCTTTAGGAATTATTTGTCATCTAGTCATAAACTGATAGAGTCACTGCCATGTAATGAAGTCATGTTACACTTTGTAAAAGGTCAAATTTGTCTATGTAAAGTATCCTCCAAGACCTTGCCACTTATCCTCTTCAAGTCGGCCTACAACGATGAAAGAACATGCTAGAAGAAGTCAGCCTAACCTCTAGTTATCATGTCGGCCTAAAGGACATGACATGAGGTGTATATAAAGCCTAACTCGATCTCACTTGAAGGCAAGCAACTCGACTTGCATTCGATCAAGCAGAAGTGCGAAGAAGAAGTGAAACAGAAGTGCGAAGAAGAGGTCAAGAAGAAGTGCGAAGAAGTGATAAGGAGTTTCTTCTCGACAAGCGAAGAAGAGGTTTCATCTGGGCAAGCAAAAGAAAGGTTTCTTTTGGGCAAGTGAAGGAGAGGTTTCTTCTGGGGCAGCATAGGAAGGATTCTTCTAGATGACCAAGAGAGAGATCTAGAGACCAAGTTTCTCTAGAGGAGACCGGTGAAAGCCTAGAGACCGAGACTCTCTAGAGAAAGACGAGAAGGAGCAGTGTGAAGAATAGAGACCGAGTTTCTCTAGAAGAAGCCAAGGAGAGCAGTTCGAGATAAAGAAGAAAGTCGAGAAAGGGAAGAGGCAGAGCATCAAGGTTAGTGACAAGGTTCTTGGGAGGATACTAGAGTCAAGGGTCTTTGTCATGGTCTTGGTACTCATCAATTGAAGATCTAGAAGAATAATTTTGATCGAGCTTTCCTCTCAAGAAGTGAGAGGTCTTGGCCCTAACTGACAAGCCTACATACTGTGTCACTTGTCTTTTATTGTGCATATTGGTAATTGTCTTGATGAAAAGAACACAATAATAACATAACGAAGAAAAGACTATAAGCTAAGAAGTAAAAGTATATCACAAGCAATTATCAAGCAGAGAAATCTTTTAACTATTCATGCCTTAGATTTCTCAAGAGATTGCAGACTCTCAATCTAGTGACCTCTATGGTTGCGATCTCACACCCTTAATAGATCTAACATGGCCAAGGTTCTTAATAGATCTAACCTCCTTAGAGAGTCTTCACGTCTTACTGCTATTAGATCCACACTATTCAACAAGCTTCAAATTTTTGTGCTTACTTCCACTGGTTGCAGATTCGAAGTTCTTTTGCAATTGTAATATCTTTTTACCGGTGCAGCGACTTATAGCAAACGCAGTGCCATTATGTGCAGAATTTTGTTTCCATTTCAATATTCAGGTTATAATTGTGGTTTTGTGCAATATTGATAAGTTATATAATCTCAAGAAATCGGTATTCAGTGTCTCTCAAAATTGTGACATGATTATATTTTTGCCTAGGAACCAAACTGATATCACACCATCATAGTCAAAAGCAGAAATTAGATCTCATTTTCAGATCGAGGTCATAATGGCAATTCTGAAGAGTAATGAGGAAGCCACAGCGATTTTTGGTTGTGGTTTTGTTCAGCATTGCAACTCTCTTAAAAAAGGAGATCAAAATGAGTAAAAGCATATTTTATTTTTTAACAAGCCCTAGATCTACTTTCTTTGCGTCATGGCAAACTGCAACAACAAAATCAGATTTTTGTATGAGATCTTGCACAACAACAATAGGAATCACACAATAGCAACAACAATTTCATATCGATGTGTGGGAAACCATGATGGTCATATTCAAGACCATGCGACAGGCTATCTAACCACCACTAGTCTCCAATAAAAAGGTACTTAACCCTATGACATTTTCTTTAATGTCCAGACTTCTTGCCTATATTCATGATCATCTGAGTCACATGACACGAGGACACGAGACACGGAGGACACATAAATACGAGTATTCAATATGAAACGTAGCGACCCAGAAACAGGACACGAGGGACACGTTTTATATATATTTAATAATATATATATATATATATATATATATATATATATATATATATATATATATTAAATATATATATATACACCGAAATATAGTATTAAGCGTCTTGCAAGTGGAAATGCAGTATTTAAAACTGTTAAAAATAAACAATAGGTACACATAGCAATGAATGCTAGCTCGAATGAAAACCTAGTGGCCCGGGGTTGAAAATCATCTGACATAAATGACAATCATTATCATATTATTGTAACATAATCATTTGATTAGATG
Source organism: Pinus tabuliformis (assembly GCA_031772625.1). Lineage (NCBI taxonomy): Eukaryota > Viridiplantae > Streptophyta > Pinopsida > Pinales > Pinaceae > Pinus > Pinus tabuliformis. Next base: position 1,358,592,704 of record CM062805.1, read on the forward strand.
ACACTGGACAATGGACAAACTTATTTATATTTGTATACCGGCCTTGGAATTCGACAACGTAAGCTGCATAGTGCACACACAATCAAACGCATTTTTTATGGGCTTGCTGCTTAAGTTTAATTGCATCTATGGCATTATACATATGGTCTACGGGCCACGGCTTACTTGAACCAGTGAACCTCACACATGTTGCCAAGTTGCCAAACCTTCCAGCGGCCAAACGGCTCCACGAGTCCACGGAGATGACTCGGCTCCACACTTGGCTCCACACGACAATTATACATTGACAAAGAGTGATGACATCGGAGGAAAATAGCAAAAGAACCCCGAAAAAATAATTGCGTGGGCTTTAAACCATTGATTTTGTGGGGTACGTATTCAACTGGAGAAAAAACGTTAGGGCAACGTTTTTTAGACTCTGAATACTCGTTTTCCATGACTAGGACACGAAGAAAATGACCGAATACGTTTTATGTTTTCCAGGACACGTTAAAAAACGTTTTCGACACGTTTTAGGGCCGTTTTCGTGTCCGACACGTTAAATACGGGACACGGGACCTTGGAGGACGTGTCCTGTGACTTAGATGATCATCATCATGGTACACGTTCCAACATCTTCCCTTTTATATGGTTCTCCTCTTGTAGAGTCCGGTGTGTTTAGCATCTCCCATGGGCAACAACAATCACAACTCCAATTTGTTATTGTGCCTTCTCTTTCCCCGAAGCAAAATTCCTTGCAAGTTCTTCACGCTTCCAACAAAGCTATGTGTCCACAAACTTCTAAATTCCACTATCTGACAAGCCAATGGTATTAGAGACACATTTTGAATTCACACTTTTGCACCGTCATCTCGAGTATTCACACCATCAATGAACCTACCACTTGTCCATCCAGAGTTGTTCTCACATTCTTCTACCCTTGTCACAATGTTCCATCCAATACATATGACATCTTCAACCCCAACAGGGAGCACTCGTTGAGCCACGCAGTTCTTCATATCATAGTCCTACTTCAGGCAAGGATCTAATTCACTCCTTTCCATGTAGTACAACTATGAAGCATAATGCATACCATCATTTTATTGCATTACTACATCTATGCTTTTCCTTCTTGGCTTTCAGTGTTCTTCAAGTTTTCCTTTTGAACTAGGAGGACCTCCACCAGCATTCTATCAAAAACATCTTCTCTTTTTCTAAGCACTCTACCACTAGTTCAAGCACTCTCCTTTTAGCAATGACATGGGTCTATCTCGAAGTCACTGAAGTCAAGCCAGGACATGGGTCTATCACAAAGTCACTAAAGTCGACCCAAGACATGACTCACTTTGACTAGAGACTCGACAAAGACTTTGTACCATGAAAAATACAAAATAAAAATAGATTTTCAAAAAAAAATGTATTTTTACATCATAAATGAAAAATGACATTTAATATATTACAGTTCAAATACATTGAATAGGATGGGACAAACCAATTGACAAGGCATAACCAATACCAAATACTATCAAATTTTTAATCATCAAGAATGATTCATAATACATATCAACATTCAGCCAACATGAATGTCAAATGTCAAGAGTCAAATCAAAATCTAAAGCCATATGACAAAATCTGGCTTTATAGATGCATCCTTGAAATGACCCAACCTTGACTCAGCGAATTTCACAACACAGTACAAGTTTTGACAAATTTCAAGTTGATTCAGAAAATATTCCCATAAATACTGGTTTTGACCAAATCAACATGGGTTTGACCAATTTTTTCTAAGGCTCAGTTTGTTAGGTTGACCTAATTCAATATGCTGGCAAGTAATTCAAACTCAAAGGGTTCAGGTAGACTTGGCTAAATCTAGTAACTGTGGTCCATATAAAGGCCCTAGCTAGCCCAAACCTAAGGATCATTTTGCCCTTCGTTGAAAGGGTTGTACCCCATCTACAGTGGAAATCGAGGATGATATCCTCTCATCAGCGAAAAGTTGATGGGACTTTATGTAGTAAACATGTATTTTATCTATTTTGTACTCTGTATTTTGTCTTTTGTCCTTTTGGGTGACTTGGTCTAAATAGTCACCCACCTACTTTCTTACATTTTATTGGGGACATGATCAAACTTGAACACTCTCTCACAGTTTTGTACTCTATAAATATTTCAAATTTCCAACTAAGTATATAGGTGTGCAGCAGATTAACTAGATTCATTCCCCAGGCCTCAAGTGTCCCGAATTGGGCGAATCGGACACGGTTCGGTGGGACGCATGTCCTCCAGATCGTGTCCGAGTGTGTCACAATTCCAAGACACATGTCCCGCCTTTTTGACCTCCGTGTGGCCATAAAAGGCTGATTTGGGGCATTCTAACATCACAATACTCATTCTCTTGTTGTGGGTTTGTTGTGGGTGTGTGAGAGAGAAGAGCAAAGGGTGTGGGAGCATTTTGGAGGCGCTTCAAGCAACATGTAGGTGCATTTTCTCTTTTTGCATTTTTATTACAACAGTTTGCATGTGCATTTGTTTTACAAATTTGTGCATTTTTTCTTTATTTTTTATAGAATTCATGGCTCAATCAAGGGTAGCAGGGAAGGGGCAAAGGAAGGGGAAGAATGTCCCCAGTGGAGATGCCCCTCCTCTTCCAATGTCATCAAGGTCTGCAAGCTCTATTGGAAGTCGACCTGCAACAGCAGCTTCAAATGTTGAGGAAAGACAGCAACCTCAAGATAACAAATATCCCTTGTGGAAATATGTCACAAGAGAGCAAAGGTCAAGCAGAAAGATGAAGGGAGGAGGCAATGTTGCTTGGAAATGAAACTATTGTAACAATCATTTCATGAGCACATATATTACTATGTGAAAGCTCATTTGTTGGCTTTACCAAGTTGTGGAATTGCAGCATGTGCAGAAGTGTCTTTAGCTAAGAGGAAGGAAATGGAAAAAGAGGCCAACATTGATATGGCAAAGGTGGTTGCAACATCTAAAAAAACAAGAATGAAGACCCCCTTCCATTCTTGAGGAAAAGCAGCAACAAATTTCCATTTGAGAGTTCTGGTGGGGGACAAGCATAAAAAAGAAAGGCAATGGCACTTGGTCCAATGGACAAGATTTTTCAGAAAGAGAAACGAGAAGAGTTTGATCTCACCATTGCATTTTTTCTATCAGAACTTCATATCCTTTAATGTTGCACGCTCACCTTTATTTATTGAGATGTGTCGAGCTCTAACTCAAGGGACTCCATCAGGGTATGTGCCTCCTGGGTCAGAGAAACTTAGAACCACATTGTTGACGAAAGCAAAGAAAGAGGTGGACAAAATGCTTGAGCCTATTAAATCAACATGGCCAACATCTGGGGTTAGCATTGTTTTTTATGGACCCACTCATCAACTTCATGGTATCTTCCTTGAATGGTCCAGTTTTCTTGAAATCAATGGATGCACTTGGACAATACAAGGATGCACAATATATAGGTGAGTTGTTTATTAAAGTTATTGAAGATGTAGGTGTTGATTCTTCTATGCAAATCATTGCAGATAATGCACCTGTTTGCAAGGTTGTTGGCATGATTGTGGAAGCTAAATATCCACAAGTATTTTGGACACCTTACATTGTCCATTCTTTGAATTTAGCACTTAAATCTATTACTTCTGATGTGCTTTGGATTGGAAGCATTATTGAGGATGCACGGCATATCTCCAACTTTGTACAAAATCATGCAAATGCCCTCACTATCTACAAGGAGTACACCAATCTATCATTGTTGAAGATTGTGGATACACGGTTTGCCTCTTCATTCATCATGTTGAAGAGGTTTAAGGAGGTCAAGACCGCTCTTGGGGCCATGGTTATTTCACAGTTTTGGTCTTTGGAGAAAGACAAATCAACAGCTTCAAAAAGAGTGAAGGACACAGTGTTAGAGGATGCTTGGTGGGAGAGGGTAGATCTACTTATTCAGATCATGGACCCTATCATTTATTTGCTTTGATTTGCAGATACAAACCAACCCATCCTAGGAGAGGTTTATGAGGGATGGGATTCCATGATTAAGTTTGTGAGGAGCATTATTTTGCAGAGTGAGTGCCCCGAGTATGAGACATCATAAGGCCTTCGTCACCACCATGCAGGATATTCTTGTCAGCAGATGGGACAAGAATTGCACACCTTTACATTGTTTGGCTCACTCATTGAACCCAAAATACAATGGCCGTGAGTGACCGAATGGTAGACCTTCCCGCAGATTCCCTACGCACATGGATGGGGAAATTTCACAGGGGAGGAAAGATGCATTGAGGCGGATTTTTGAGGATAAAGCATCCCTTGATGAGGTGGAGGATGACTTTGCAGAGTTTTCCACTGGCACTGGTCGATTTGCAGGATATGATGTGATTAGAGATAGGGGGGCTAAAAGCCCTATTCTTGGTAGGCAACTCATGGGGCAACAAGCCCTCCTCTACAACAGTTAGCCATGAAGCTCCTCTCTCAGGTGACTTCATCCTCTTGTTGCGAGAGGAATTGGAGCACATATAGGAATTTGTATAGTGTCAAGAAGAGCGGGCTTGAGCAGTCCAGGGCAGAGATAATGGTGTATGTGCACACCAACCTTCGTTTTATTTACAGGTAGAGGGATGAGTGGTTGAAGGGAAAGACAAAGATGTGGGATGTATTTCCTGATGATATGGGTTTGGACAACAGTGTTGAGTTGGCATTGGCCAACTTGGATCTTAATGAGCCAATGCTAGAGCCTGTCACTTTTGATGATGGTGATATTGTAGAGGGGTCATCCTCCACACCAGCAGATGCAAAGATGACATTGGATACAGAGGAGGAGGATGTAGTAGAGGAGAGCAGTGGTGACCATGATGATGAGTACAGTGATGTTGATTTTGATGATGAGGATTGATGACTCATGAGCTACCTACTGCCTTGAGGCTTGTAGTTGTTTTGTATTTGCTATTTCTATTTGCCATTGGCATTGCTACTACCTATGTAACACATTTTGATTTTGATGACTTAATGAGAAAACTACAGTATCTTGTCTTTCTCCTATTGGATCATTGATGAATATGTATTATGTCACAATTGTATTTGTATGCATAATGTTACTTTGTAAAACTTACATCTAGATGAAGATCTATGTTTGAATCAATGAATTTGTATCATGAATGAGAATTTGTGTAAGAAATATCTAATTTTTAATATATATATATATATAGATATATAGATATATTAATAAAATAATATATAATGTGTCCTGTTCCGAGGGGTCAACGTGTCCGTGTCCAACACACGAATCCTCGTGTCCTTCGTGTCCCGTGTCCCCGTGTCAGGTGACTTGTGTGTACAGTTTGAGCAATCTCCTTTCTAGTACTTGCTCTCTTTTGTTCTCGTGTGTGAGTATTCGCATTGTCGGTATAGTGGTCATATCAAGTATGTTAATGTTTTAAATTTATTTTGTAAAGAATCATCAAAAAGATGTTACACCTTAGATTCTCTGTAGTGTTCCCTACATTTTTTCACCAAATGTTATCATCATCATGAGTCAAAGGAGTGATGATTTTGTTGTATGTGGCCATGTTCATATGATTGATTCTTTTGTAAAAGTGTTGGTCTAGTTGGTCATCCAAACCCCTTGGTGGTCACTCACAGGCAATCCTTTTAGTACCCATTCTCAAGGTGCTTGGTTTTATTGCTTTGGCCAACTATTCCTTGATGGTGATAACTCCCATCAAGTTGGACATTTATTTCCTAGGTAGGTATTTAAGCATCTTGGGGTGGGCCTATTAGGATACATGATTTAAGGGAGACCCTAGCCACTCACTAATTTTATTGGTTTGTAAGGGTTGTCCTACCCATGGTTTAGAACAACTATTTTACCCCACATGAACCCTTTTTATTATGTCTGTGCTACACTTTGGCCAGGAGATGATGTTGCTCTTATCCACGCATTTTCACATTTCTCAAGGCAACAGTCTCTCGTTATCAAGGCATTGGTCACACTATATGAGGCATAGATGGGCTACTTGTGCACATGGAAATCCTCTACACATGCCACGTGGAAATCATGTTGCCCCTTCAGGGTAACTACCTTAGAAACACACTTTGTCGAGTATATATTGTTGACCTGCAGGAGCTCTTTGCTAAAATGTTCCCTTCACTTGTCCAAACAACTCATTCAAGTTATTATTCAATTTCTAAGCTAGCTCAACCATGATGTATTAGATGACTTCCTCACCTATCAAATGGAAAATGCAATGATGTCCCTATGGACATTGTGATATGTACACGTGTAATTGGATGATGTTTTGGCTTTGAGTGGATTGAGACAATGTTGCTTACCAAAGTTTAATCTAACAACACTCCATAATCCTCCAATTTATTTTTTTGTCTCACCATATTGTAGTAGGGCACAGTTTGCACATAGAAGTGTGTCATCTGTAATGACCAAGTTGAGTAGTGCTCCATATCCCTTCCATACATAACGCCCTCCACCTTATTCCCTTCACTTCCATTCCAATCATGAAAAAGACATTGTCACCTTTCATTCTTGGCTTCTCAAAGGCCAACATTAAAAGGCCTATATGAAAATGAAAAAATGAAAGCAGATGAAAGCCTAATTAAATAAAGAAAAAACCATGGTTGTTTATAGAATATCTTAAGGGGCAAAGGGGTGAAGAGCAATGTTAAATTACAAAATGGTGCTTGAGTCAAAACCACCTCATTATGAGGCTCTCCCCTAGTCCCTAGCAATGGTGCTTGAGTCAACACCACCTCACTATAAGGCTCTCCCCTAGTCCCTAGCTTGTATAAAGAATATCTAAATAAAAGGGTCGTGTTTGACGCACTAAACACTTGAATAAATTAAAAAGGGTATAGTTAAATGATGTCGAGGAATGGCAACTCAATGCTCTAAGCTCCCTCTTAAAAGGCTACTGAAAAAGAAGTACTAAATTTTGAAAGTTCAACAAGGAAATTGTTTAATCATAAGTTAATTAGATAATAAAAAGTCAAAAGGGACATACCCTTTCACCTTGTGACCAATAAATGCTATAAGTAGACCATCACGAGGCTCATATATAATTTTCCCTCACTGGTCAAATTTAGCCGTTTTCCTCTAGCCGTTAGGATGACCTATCTTCCTCTTTAACCTTCTTCTGAGATCTGTCTCTTCATCTTGTCCTAAAGATGAACCACACTGGCTGGTTCGAAACGCGTCGACCAAACATTGGCAATCTGATTTTTTCCGAAAATCTTCATAAATTAACATAGTCATCCTTATCAATCATTTATAAATTAATATATATTTTATAATCATTTATAAATCAATATATATTTTATAATTACAAAATTTCGAGTATAAACAAGAAGTGTTTATTACACTAGTATCGAAGCCGAGTTTGGTCAACCATCATACAACGCATCATACTGTATATCATACAATCGTCGTACAATTGTAAAACTTATCGCCACTCTTGCTAGCATTCAAGCCTCCACCTATTGGAGAATATAGTAGGGCAGCTATTTAAACTTTTTCTCCTTATCCTTGATAAAAGCTTGTGAACTTATGTTATCTTCTTATGTTCTTTGTTAGATTCTTTTCATCAAACAATTATCAAGAGAAAAAACAATAGCTATAGACACAAGAATTAGGCTCCAAGCTAGGGAAAAACCCCTCTAAGGGGAAAACCCAAAAGAACTTCTCTTCTTATAGAATTTGATCAAATGAGAAAACCAAGACCCAAAACCCTAGATCAAGTCCACCAAGCACCAAATCAGCGCTCCAAGAATCTTCTCCAAATAGGTCAAAGATCAACCAAGTCAACAAGGGTTATGTTGACCACACTTTATAAACAGTCGAAGGAAGCAGGATGCGAAGACATGAAGAAATTATTCAAACTTGAAAGTCATCAACCAACACATTGTATCATTGTAAACCCAATTCTTGCAAGTTGAATTGTAAATGATGCTAGTATTACCGTTTAATTATGTAACAACACCTACGTAAGCCTTTGATGTTGGTAATGGATTTCATCCTAGGAAGTTTTTTAACCTCACCAAATTATGTGTGTTTCTAAACACGGATAATCGACAGAATTTTTATTCCACCTTAAACCCCAAAGCTAGAGTGGAATCTCTTGACAAGGCCTTAGGTGAGTCCTAGTGTTATATCGAGTCTTTGTAAAAGTGTGTTCGGGAATAATTTAAACACAATTGACCAAATTAATTTATTACAAACCACTTGGTCTATACTAGATCATACTGTGTCGCAGAATTGAGTAAATTCTTGAGGGTATGAGTCTAAATGTCTATTTCCCCTTTCAAGGGTTGATTCTGTAATAATTTGATGTAAAAAATATTTTAATGCATGGTTACTCATAGTTAGACATCATGGTTAAAATATTTGAGGGTGGAAAAATTATTAATCCCCTCTAGTGCCAATTAATTAATTTTTCTGGTTAAATTAAATTAAAATCCTAACCCAGAAAATTAACTTATTTTGACTCAAAAATAATTAATTTCTCTCCAAGTGGGAAATAATCAAAAATCGTGGGTCAAAGGAAAGTCAATTTTTGGACATCCCCCACCAAGGGAAAAATGGATATTTTAAGAAAAATTCAAATTTTTCCTCAATTAAAAATTCGATGATGGAGATTAAAATATGATCAAGCTATTTTCAACGGTCGAGATTATTTTAACAGGGATCAAACCAACTAGTTGTTATTTTCCACTTGGAGGGATTTCTCTCTATAAAGAAGTCATTTTGCTTCTATTGAATATCTTTGGATGATGTAATTATTTAACATTGGTATTGAGTTGTTGCTCTGCTAGGAACATTTTGTATCATAATAGAAAGACCTTGGGGTTCAATTCAAGGTATTTTTCTTCCACTGATCTGTGGTATGTGTTAATTATGTGTGATCCTATTTTGAGCCAAATATTGATTAATAATTGTTATTTAATTTGTTGGTGATAAGAACATTCTATTGATATATTCTATCTTAAGTGCTCTGATTCACTATATGATCTTACAATTTTCTTGAGAATATAATAAAGATTTATAGGCACGCTAGCCCTTAGGCTCCAAGTTCACAGACTGTGGGGAAAGGCTGACTATATTTGGACTTTTCTTTATGGTATTTGATTTTGCATGAGGGTTTCAACCAATATTTATTTTTCGAAAATATACTCATCCACCGTTATTTATCCAAAAAATTATTTTCTCCAAAAAAATTAATTTTGCAATTTTGAATATCTGTAAATTATTTCTAACTATTTGTTTTGTTGGACTTGGCGTTTTAGTATTTTTGGGGTTTTATTATTATTATTATATTTGGGGTTTTGGCATTCGTTGATTCATTTGTGCAAGTGAACTTCAAGCTGATCAAAAGAATTTTGCTGAGGTTTAAATTTCATCTATCACGGCAACTGGAAATTATTTTCCTAATTGTTAATTTATTTAACAATTTATCTGCTACAACAAATATCAAATAATTCACATTGTGATTTTCACCAATAAACTGCAGAAGAAAATAGCGTTGGAAACTGAGAAAATACTAGCACGCACACACAATAATTAACACGGTTATTTTTGGACAAATGTCCCCGGAAAAACCCAACTTGGGAAAATCGATGCAGCAGCTGAGGGTTTTATTATTATGCAACAGTAAAATTATCTTAGTACAATCTGGATGTCTAAGTTGGCAATCCTGCCGAGACAAATACTAGTAAAAATATCTTGAGGGAAATTACCCTGACTCTAAGCAATCCCGAAACTTGACTGCCTCTGAAAAACAAATTGTCCAACTGCGCCTGCACAGGCTCTACGTCAACCTGATGCTGCCTACCACACATGCTAGCTGGATCGTCTACTAATCAAGTCGTCTTGCCTACTGCTGACTGGGAAAATGCTTCTCCGACACTCTGGAACTTATGTCCGACATCTAGAACTAAAAGGTCTTCCCCTCTCAACAAATCAAACTTCCTTCTGAGGCTTCTGCGTTAGGACTGCGCAGCCTCCTGCAGAAACTTCGGCCTCTCTACAAATGTACTCGTTGGATCTGGAAAACTTCCTCCAGGCTCACTGTCCCTACCCCTCACTGTCTTTGCTTCCCTACTGAAGCTCGAATTCTTCCAGCACTGTTGGCTCTCTGAAATTGAACTCTCTAAGGAAATCAATCTCTATGTCTCCACAAGTGTCTTTGGTGTGTTCTCCAAGTGCCCATCAATTTCTTCTTATAATCCTCTGTTGGGGCTCCAACAACTAAGATTAAAACTTAATCAAGGGCTAGGATCATATCAAAGTCGATCCATGTGAGTTTCTAGATTATTCTCACCTTGACTTAATTAATTCTGATTAATTAACCAGTTTTCCTAAGTTTGGACATAGGAAACATTAAAAAATAGGTTAATAATCTAATTAAGCCATCTCTAGGTGGAATTTTCATAAATGATTTATGGGTTATGGAGATCTCATGTATTCTAGCCTCTCCACCAAGTTTTGTGGCTAGAACACATCCAATGCTACAAAAACTAACACTCCCTCTTAGCGAGGATTATGTTCTAGTGTTGCACCACATGTCACAACACCATGTCTCTGTACCACCCTCTATCACGCTGCTAATGTCTGACAAGAAACTCTAATAGAAATGGTTGTGTTTCTCCCTCAATCATATTGTTGCTCCCTCAATCACAATGATTCTCCCTCAGTCACTGCGTTGTTTCCTCAGTCACTACGTTGTTCCCTTAGTCATTGTATTATTCCCTCTGTCACTGTCCATCAACCACTGCGCAACTCTAATGTTGCATCCGTGTTGTTGCTAACACTGCTATATTGTTGCCAACTTTGCATCTGCACTGCAACTCCCTCTCAAATGTTGTTGTTGCTACTGCAACCATTGCAACTGAGAAGCATCCTAAATACTGAATCAACTGTGTTCAGTATGATGCATTTGTCTCCCAAGTCCTTGTTGGAAATACTAAGAAGGGGGGCGAATCAATGTTTCTTTTACAATTGTTACTTTACCAATTTTAGATCAATTATAAACATAACACAAAATGAACAATACATAATAATAATTTTATTAATGAGAAATATCGAGGACTCCAATCCTCTTTTTACAATAAATCAAATGCAATAATATTTAGGGCTCCAACCCTAGATGAAGACACCAATCTCCAATCCACCAGGCTCCAACCTATACTTTGTCGAGCACCAACTTGGACTTCACGAGGCTCCAACCTCTAGGGCTCCTACTCTATCTTACACAAAGCTCCAACCTTGTTTTTATGAGGCTCCAACCCTCTCCACCGGCATATGCTCCAACCTGATCTTCTTGAGGACTCCTATCCTCTAGGGCTCCAACCCTATGCTTCAATTCTTCAAGACAAGTACAATGGTTCTTCAAGGCTTCCTATGTCTTCTGCAACAAGCCCTGATAGTCTTTTTCAACAATGCCCTCAATCAATCTTCAGTAGCCCTTTATTCATCAATGACAACTTTATGTTCTACAAAAGGTATCTCCACAACTCTTCATATTTGCACAAGCAAGCTTCTTGAAAGACTACTTCATTATGGCTTCAACAATGCTGCTTCAAGGGTTCTTCAATGACTGCTCCAATGGGTTTCTCAACAAGGTCTTCAAGGTACTCTCCAGACAAGTCTTCAAACTCTTCAAAGTAACTTCAGAGAGTGCTTCAACTTGGCCCTATTCTGTTCACAAGAGGAGACTCCAGCAAGTTCTGTCTATCCAAGCCTAACAAGGCTGCCCAACTTGCACAATAAATCTGCCCAATCAAGAATGTCTTTAGACAATTCAGAATTGCCTACAATGGTTCAATAGACTGCTTCAAGGTCTTTCTTATGTCTTCTCAAGGTCTTCAATAATGGTTATCAATACTTTCAATAGGATGTCTTCAATAAGCTGTTTCAACACACTCTTCAATGATTTGCTCAAGGGATCTTCTAAGGTCAGCTTCAGTCTCTAAGGTCTGCTTCTAGATCCGTGGTCTGCCTGGGGTCTGTTCTTCAACAAGAGAAGGCATGCTTCTGATCCGAAGTTAAATAAATGTCTATTACACTGTGTCCTCAAAGACTGCTCCTAAAACACTGTAAACTGCTCCAAAACACTCATGCCTGAGATCTGTTTCACAGGTCCAAACAAAGACTACCCACAAGTCCGCATACTGTGCAACAGAGATTATATTCAGGACTGAAATAGTCTCTACAACACTGCTATCACAGGTCTGCAAATAGGTATTACAGTAGGTCTGAAATGTATTCATTAATTCTGCAAATGAGTGTCACTACAAACCACAGAACTGGATTTTATTGCTTCACAAGAACTTCAGTCTGACGAAATTACAGGTCCAAAGATCAGTCAAAGACTTTCTCACAAGTCTGCTACAAATGTGTCTCCAATTCAGGTCTGGAATGCAGAGAGAAATCTCAGGTCTGAGCTTCAAAAAAAAACGAAGTTGTAGGCCTGTTAGGGCCAAAATTTCACGTTTAGTTATCACAGGGAAGGCCGAAATTCTTCACAGAAAAATAGGCTGAAATTCTGATGTATTTCAGGCTCAAATTTGCTCCAAATGAATCGCACAAAAAAACGGGCCTGCACACTTTGGTTGGTCTGCAATAGATCAACCGAATTTTGTTCCTTAACTCCTTCTACTTTCGCTGGTTTTTCTTTTTACCTTTGATTCTTTTAGATAATATATCCTAACTGAAAAAATGAGCATGAATGAAAATGCGAGCTATATATTTATAGTGATTTTTCATTAATGGGGAAGGGACATGTCTATTGGAGGAACACGTCTATGACTTAGTGAGCTTAAGTCAGCTTGGCAAAATTTGATTTCTCTTCAACGGTAAGGAATTAGGAGGCATGTGAATACTCATTGGAAAGCTAATGACCTCCTCTTTAAGCTCATGAGACTTTTCTTCAGGATATGATTTCTAATGATGGCAATTTAATTTTTCTTGCAACATCTACATATTTTTCATAACAACCCTTATTGAAAGATTTATCTTATGGAATTAGGGAATTAATTGGCTTAGGGTTTTTTCATCCTATAGACATGCCTTGGGCAATGTTATGGTTTCTTATATAAGATTTATGACGGGCATATTGAAACCATGCTTCTAGATTAGGGCTTCTTCATTTAATCGAATTAAGGCATCTTCAAAACTTAGAACGTGATTCATTAGAGGCTTCATTTAGGGCTTCATGCATACATTGCTCAACTTCAAGGGTTTTCCTACATCATGCTTTAACACATTAGGGCTTACACAACAAGGGCTAAGGCTTGCCAATTTCAATGACATATGGAACTAGCTTCAACAATGTTGGTCATCATATTGACAAAGCTTCATATTTGCATCTAGGGGTTGCACTTAAGGTTAGGGTTACAAGACTCCTTCAACAATTAGGGTTAGGGTTTCGTTATTCTCAACAATGTCATATTGACATCAATGACAACTTTGACCAACAATCTCCCCCTTTGTCATTGATGGCAATATTCTTGCCCTTTCAACATTCTCTCCCCCTTTGACATCAATGGCAAAAGGAGTATTCTAACAATGTCTTTTCCATCAAGTGTTCCCCCTATCATGCTTCTTCTTGTCATGTTGCTCCCCCTGTCATCATGCTTTCCTTCTTCTAGCAATGTGGTACATGAGAGATGTCTTTGCATTTATTCATGTGATCAACCAACTCCCCCTGCCTGCATAAACTTCTCATGCTCTCCTTTTTTGCTTATGGAACAAGAAAGATTGTTGCTTTGTGAACAAGTGGAAGGCATCTTCAACAATGGATGTGTACAATATCAAGCTTTTCCTCAATGAAACTACTCCCCCTAACAATATGCATGGTCTTGGCAGAATCTCATCATTAAAACTTGAAATAGCATATCTGCCAAAGATGTACTCATTAGATCAACAACATGAGCTGACGCCTTGAGTGTCCAAGACAATTCCCACCTAGTCTCCTTGTCATTCAATTTGCTTCCTTCTCCAAACTTGTGTAACCTTCTTTTCTTGCTTGGTAGTCATGGGTTTATTTTGTTTAGGAACCCAAGTCAATTAACAATTACGAGTCATATGACCAATATTATGACATTTGAAGCATTCCATAAATGGCGAGGCATGATTTCTTCTTAAGAAGTTGCTTCTAGGGAGCTGATGTGGACCATTATACTTGACCTTATTGTCTGCTCTAGAATCCTTTGCCATGTGCCCAAAATTTGTACAAGAGTAGTAATAACCAAAAAATATACTTTGATACCTGGAGGATGGAGCTTGCCTTGATGAACTTCTAAAGTCTTTCTGCCTTGAGATCCTTTCATCATATTTATTGCCTCTTGCATTATTAACACCATCTACATATCTTCTTGGAGTAGAGTTTCTTCCAATGTCATCTAGACTCTTCTCCTTGCTTTTGTTGGAATTTGGGGCATCAACATTTCTTCCAAGCTTCTCCACATCCTTGTTGTTTGATGCATTAGGGTTTGCATCATTTTCGTTTCAAGGTTCACTTGCGTAACCAAGACCTGATTTATTAAGGGGGAACCTTTGGTGACTTAGAATGTCATGTAGGGTTTTGAGAGCTATTTAGACTCTTGTCAAGCTAATCAACTTCTTTCCTTAGGATATCAATTTCTTCTTTCATCTTCTTGCATTCTTCATCCTTCTTTGCTAGATGGTTCTCCATTTCTTCCTTCATCCTTGTTGCTTCACATGATTGGGCCTTGAGTGAGGTGACATTTGATTTTAATTTGGAGATATCTTCATCCTTTTCTTCTAGTTGGCATGTCATGGTATTTCTTTCCTTTTCTGCTTCATCAACTTGTCCTTCCAAATGAGCCAAAACTTCCATCACCTTTTCAGCTCCTTGTGCTTGTTTCTTTGCTTCTTCCAGCTAAGATTTAAGGGAGGAGACCTATTCCTTGTATTGACCAATTTTTGCTTCAAGTTTGTTCAAGTCCTTATGTCTCTGTTCAAGATGACTTGACAAAATGTCTTCCCTTTTATTTTCTTTATCCAATTGATTTGTCATGGATATGACTTCTTCATGATGTCTTTTCTTGTTTTGATGCAAGTCCTCTTTAAGCCTGGTGAGCTCCTTATCTCTTTCTTGTACTTGAAGCTTGAAAGGTCAACTTCCTTCCTTGTCTTATCAAGGTCATGGTCACCATCTTGTGCTTGCTTCGTGAGCTCCTCATTTTCCTTTTTCAAATTTCTTATCTCTTCTAGGGCAGCTACAAGTTTTCCCTTAAGATTCATTTCAACTTCTACTTCAAGAATTTATTCATCATCTTCTTCCTTTATACAATTGGTCCCTTCATTTTTGCTTTCATTTGTCTTCTTTGGTTCAACTTGATGCTCTTTGTCAACATCTTTTGGATCAGAGGTTATGAATAATAATCCTTTAGAGTGAAGATCTTGAAGCTTTTCCCAAAGCTCTTTTGTTACAAATTTACATCTTGTCCTTCATAGGATTTGGTAGCCCACTCAAGATTGCTTTCATTGCTATTGCATTATGTTCTTGAGACTCTTCTTCTTCCATTGTGGTTCCAGTAACCATTGATTCTCAGACTTCAAAGCCTTGAGCCATTAAGAAATTCTTCATTCTTGCCTTCCATATTTCAAAGTTTCCATTGAACAATGGAGCTTTCCAAATTTGATTATCCACTAAGGACGTGACACCTTCAAAGTGTTTGCAAGCCTTCTTCCTTTATTTTGCCACTTGTATTCTAGGGATATCTGCCTTCAAGCTATAAGGCTGAGATTGAAGGTATTGGCTCTGATACCAATTGTTGGAACCACTGAAAGGGGGGTGAATCAATATTTCTTTTACAATTGTTACTTTACCAGCTTTAGATCACTTATAAACAGAACACAAAATGAACAATACAGAATAATAATTTTATTAATGAGAAATATCGAAGACTCCAATCCTCGTTTTACAATAAATCAAATGCAATAATGTTTAGGGCTCCAACCCTAGATGAAGACACCAATCTCCGATTCACCAAGCTCCAACTTGTACTTTGCCAAGCACCAACTTGGACTTCACAAGGCTCCAATCTCTAGGGCTCCTACCCTATCTTCCACAAGGCTCCAACCTTGTTCTTATGAGGCTCCAAACCTCTCCACTGGCATAGGCTCCAACTTGATCTTCTTGAGGACTCCTATCCTCTAGGGCTCCAACCCTATGCTTCAATTCTTCAAGACAAGTACAGTGGATCTTCAAGACTTCCTATGTCTTCTGCAACAAGCCCTGATATTCTTTTTCAACAATGCCCTCAATCAATTTTCAATAGCCCTATATTCATCAATGACAACTTTATTAACTGCAAAAGGTATCTCCACAACTCTTCATATTTGCACAAGCAAGCTTCTTCAAAGACTACTTCATTATGGCTTCAACAATGTTGCTTCAAGAGTTCTCCAATGAGTTCTCCAATGGGTTTCTCAACGAGGTCTTCAAGGCACTCTCCAGACAAGTCTTCAAACTCTTCAAAGTAACTTCAGAGAGTGGTTCTCCTAGCCCTCCTGAGGACCACATTAGCACTTGTAGGGTGAGCATTGAGAGCCATGGGCCTCCACCATAGCAAAGAGCACTTCATGCATCCCTAGCACCACTCATCGATTTCTCGTGTTCCACCTTTCGAATGAGGATCATACACCTGGTTCACCATGCCTAGTCGACTCCACACTTGCACCACACACTTAGCAAATAATCTCGGATCGAGATGAGGGTTTATGCCATCATCCTATCCCTTACAGATGGTTTACTGGCATCTTTGATCCAGTTGGAGACCCATGAGGATGTCCTTGTGCCCCCACACCCACTTGGGAGCACCATAGGGTTTTACTTGGAGAACAATGGGCCAACCCCTTGTCTAGGCCAACCCCTTGTCCACTATGTTTGAGATCCATTCCTACATCATGGCACATTCTACACTTCATTAGGCCTCCTCAAAGGCCCAACGACTCACTTTATTGATCATTTGACCCTCTTGAGTGGCTTATTTTTGTGTTATTGAGCTATCTTAGAGGGCTTGTCACCAAGGGTTATTATTATTGCACATTATTTTATTATTTGAGGCTCGATTAGGCCAAATTAGGAATACTATAAATACAACTGAGGTGACTCATTCTCATAATCATCACTTGGATTGGGATTTAGTAGCTCTTGAAAATTTCGCATTCCCTTTCGAAGGAAGAGCTTGGATGTTATGGATGAATTTTGATGTTTGGATCTATCTCTTGTCTTGGAGCTTCATTGTTGGCATAACATGATGATTGGATATACTATTTTGTACATCTAAGTAATATTTTCATGCTTATTCTTGTTGTTTACTTTGTCACATGAATGTTGTTGGGATTGTCGCTATACAAGTCTGAAATTTATTGCTTTCCTATGCGAAATTGTGGAAATTTTGATCTTTTATAGCGTTGCATCATTGCATGGAGCCATGTATGAATGGGTCAATGTTCCTAGAGATTATTTTGTTGAAATACATCTTGACAAGTCATCAATTATTGCATATCTAAGTATAAATATCTCAAGTAGTTGCTCTCATGCCCTGATGCCATGCGAAGCAGCTTGAATACCTCCTTGATTCAGTAAGCATCTTCCAAACCATAAATTCTCCTGACTCCATCTCTCCCATAGGATAAGGCACTGGTCCTTCCATAGGTAGTCACTTTAAACGAATATTTCTCTCACCTCTCCTTCGCTTTCTAGGCCTAGCCTTCATAGGTCACCTAGGGCATCATTTTTACCTCATTATAGCCATCAAAAAAGTTTGATCTCTTGTCCATAACTGGAATAGGGTTTTCTCTAGAGGCCCTCCAAATTTCAAGAAATTCCAACGATGGGATCTTGAGATATAGCAAGCCCTAGCTCAAGGATCATTTCTTTCCCTAGGTTTCCCTTGGCTAGTAACCTCATTTGGATCATTGTATTCTACCCTAAGAAGATTTGTCCATCGATCCTCTTCCCTTCCACAATTAGGTCAAGCCCCTCCTTAATTGATCAATTCCACTTCCTTGACCTAATTTTAGGTCCACTTGGTCCTATGTGGTCCCACAACTTTACAACTCCAACTCCGCAAAGATTACATAAAGACCAAGGATTTCTAGGCCTAAGAATCATCTTTACAAGATATATTCCCAAACCCTAGCCTCGAGAATCCTCTTAGCCCTTCCTAGAGAGCCTATAACATTGCTTTCCAAGCAAGAAAGCCACATAATTGAGTCTCTCTTACGAACAGGCCTCGAGAATCACCCTTTATCCTCTCATTGACATATCCATTATTGTGATTCCTCTTATATTGGGTCTCCTCCCATCGGTGAAAGTCTGTAAAGAGCAGGGAGCCTTAGCTGAGGTGACAGTGGGCTATCGCTCCATTGTTTCCTTTGACCTAGTAGTTGCCCTATAGGATCGCCTCCTAAGAACCCTACTAGTTTGAGCGGTAACATTGTGGTGTCGTTGCCTGGGAGGAAGCAGGTCTACCTACCTAGTGAATCATTGAGGAATTGATTCATTGACAACATTTCAAATATGCCTATAGTGACTCCATTCATTGTCCAAACCCCTAGTTTGCTTGAAGGTGACAACATTCCTCTTATAACTAGGGTCGCTGCAAGAAGGGGAGAATGAACTCCATCACCTGTTAGAACTACTCTTCTTTGAAAAGGTCAGTGATCCCACCCCAAAGAGGGCAACTCATTATAGCACCGATCCAAACAAGACCAACCCAAAATGACTAGAAGTGAAAGGCATTTGGTTAGTGTCTTTGCCCCTCTGAAATTGAGTAATGACCCCAAACCTTTGCCTGAAAATACAATATCTAGTTGCCCAAGTTCACAAGTGATGCTACCATAAGTGCCAATGACCATATTAAAGAATTCTATTGGAACATTTCCCCTAGGTTGATATTCGAGGAAGACAGGATCATGATGCTTTTTGCTTTGTCTCTTGAAGGACAAGCAAGGGTATGGTACGTTAGTCTTCCCCCAGGATGCATTGACAATTCTGAACAACTTCAGGGTATGTTCACAAAGAGATGGTCATGTGATGCACTAGGAACCTTCAACATTGAGAAGTTCTATCAAATAAGTAGGGGGAGGGAAGATATCAGAGAATTCATCCAAAATTTTGATAAGGTAGTTAGGCATATCCCTGACCATTTGAAGCCCCCTGATGCTAACATACTTGATAAATTTATCAAAGTTGTGGGAGGCCACCTAACCTATGCATTAAGGGATAAGAAACCTAAATCCTTGGTTGAGGCTAAATATATAGCCATGGAAGTTGAACAAAACCTACGGATTGCCAAGATGGATGTTGATGAACACCCTCAGGCTAAGACTGAAATCAAAAAGGGAAAATCCAAAGATTCACGTGAAGAAACCCTTTTAGTGATTTTCAAGAAAATGGAGAAGCTCAGCAAAGAAATAAATTCACGAGATAGGCTCTACATGAACAAGCTCGTTGCCTTGGAAAAGGCCCAAAAATCAAGCTACATCCCAAAAGGGAAGCCTTTCCCCAAGAAACAAATGAGGATAAGCCTAGCTCATCTCAAGTCCCCAACAGTTTGGCTCCAACAAAAGTTGTGGAGCAAAATTCATCCTCTGAAGATGAACAAAGTGATGAGCATGAAAGTGATGATGAAGAAGTCGAGGAGTAGGCTAATCTCGTAGAATCCTAAGCCTTCAACGTTTTGCCTAGAGGTTCATATACTCATCATCCCATTAGTGAGGTCACTATTAAAGAAGAGAAGAAAGAGCCAATCCTCAACGTCGATGATAGTGGGAGATTCAAAGGGGTCCAATATTCACGACAAGACAACAACAAAAACCCCACAACCTCCAAGGAAACCAACAAAGACAACTCAATTCCTAAGCAAGTCACTCACAAAGATTAATCCCCAAAAGGATCTTCAAAAGAAAGAACCTACCAAAGGGGACAAAGGTAAAGAGGTCGAGTTGGATATTGACTTAGAGACTGCTATGGGGAAAATGACTATGTCGGTCCATTAAAGGAGTTTGTGAAGCTTCCACAACAACAATAGCAGGTTAAGAAATCCCTGGGCTTTGAAAGGTAGGAATTACCCATATCGTTAGAGAACATTCACCTTCCCGATCTAAACCCAGGACATGAGCCATTCTTACTTACCTTAGCCGTAAATGACCTTCTATTACATAATTGCATGTAAACTTAAGGGCTTCCGCAAACATCATGTCGTTAAAAGTCATGGAGAAATTGGGTCTCAACATCTCCCGAAGGTATAAAAATGTGTGTGGTTTCAACTCCAAACCTGTGGAAGTGGAAGGCCTCATAAAGGATCTTAAGGTTTCTTTGGCTATGAACCCGATATACCATTGCTTATGGATGTGGTGGTCATAAATATCCCTTATGTTTGGGGGATGCTATTATCAAGAAAGTGAGGAGCCACTGTTGGTGGTCAACTTCAAATGGATTTATCATACATCACTATTCCACAATCTGATGGGACGCCCTTCATACTTTAAAGAGAACCTAACTACCCTACTCATGTGGTCAAGCCGAGGCCAATTCCATATTACAAGACACATGAGATTGAGAAGCCTTCTCCCATTCTCCCAAGACACAAGACACATGTTTGAGGTCCATTCCTACATCATGGCACATGCTACACCTCATTAGGCCTCCTCAAAGGCCCAACAACTCACTTTATTGATCATTCGACCCTCTTGAGAGGCTTATTATTGTGTTATTGAGCTATCTTTGTGGGCTTGTCACCAAGGGATGTTATTATTGCACATTATTTTATTATTTGAGGCTCAATTAAGCCAAATTAGGCAAATCGAACTCATTAGTGATTGTATAAATACAAGTGAAGTCACTCATTCTCATCATCATCACTTGGATTGGGATTTAGTAACTCTTGAGAATTTTGCATTCCCTTTTGGAGGACAAGTTTGGATCTCCTGGATGAATTTTGATGTTTGGTTCTATTTCTCTTGTCTTGGAGCTTCATTATTGGCATTACATGATGATTGGATATTACTCTTTTGTACATGTAAATAATCTTTTCATGCTTATTCTTGTTATTTAGTTTGTCACATGAACGTCGGTGGGATTTTCGCTAAACAAGTCTGAAATTTACTGCTTTCCTATGCAAAATTGTGGAAATTTTGATCTTTTATAGTGTTGCATCATTGCATGGGGCCATGTATGAATGGGTCAATGTTCCTAGAGATTATTTTGTTGAAATACATCTTGACAAGTCATCAATTATTGCATATCAAAGTATAAAGATCTCAAGTAGTTGCTCTCACGCCCGAATGCCATGCGAAGCTACTTGAAGACCTCCTTGATTGGGTAAACATCTTCCAAACCATAAATTCCCTGACTCCATCTCTCCCAAACAATAAGACGCGGGTCTTTCCATAGATGGTCACTTTAAACGAATACTTCTCTCACCTCTCCTCTTTCTATGTATAGCCTTCATTAGACACCTAGGGCATCACTTTTCTCTCATTATAGCCATCAAAAAAGCTCGATCTCTTGTGCATAATTGCATTATGATTAGGGTTTTCTCTAGAGGCCCTCCAAATTTCAAGAAATTTCGACGATGGTATCTTGAGATATAGCAAGTCCTAGCTCAAGGATAGTTTCTTGCCCTAGGTTTCTCTGGGGTAGTAACCTCATTTGGATCATTGTATTCTACCCTAAGAAGATTTGTCCATTGATCCTCTTCCCTTCCCCAATTAGGTCAAGCCCCTCCTTGATTGATCAATTCCACTTCCTTGACCTAATTCTGGGTCCACTTGGTCTCGTGTGGTCCCACAACTTGACAACTCCAACTCTGCAAAGATCACATAAAGATCATGTTGATTTGGGGTAGCATCGGATGCGCTCTAGCAATGAAAATTGGTGGAGAGGCTAGAGCACATGAGATCTCCAAGACCCAGAAATGGTTTGGGCAAATTCTAACCAGTTTGGGAGATATTAAAATAATTAATATTTTTAAAGGAGTTCCTAAGTCTAAACTTAGGAAAAATAAAATATTAATGGGTATTAATATAAAATTGGGTTAGAAGGGTCCAAAAGTCATGGATCAAGCCAAATCTAATCTTAGCCATTGATTAGAGATTTAATCTCGATCGTTGATGGACCAACGAGAAAAGTATAAGAAGAGGCTTGAGGGTCAGCGGGAGGACACACTAAGGGAGACCAGTCAGTTTGATTTCTGGAGAGGGGTTAGCTGAGAAATTAGAACTAGTGGTCTAGAGAGTAGTAGGAGGCAGCAAGTATGGAACAGAGAGTCGGGAGCAGCACCAGAAGACCAGTGTAGAGGTTGGAGAGGCAGACGCAGAGCCTCTCAGGAAGACGCAGAGGCAACAGCAGACTGCACAGTCACTGGAGGGCCTGCGTGGGTGACGCAAAGAGGCCCAGTGCTGACGCAGAGAGGCAGGGGCTGACGCAGAGTGTCTGGGAGCTACACAAAGGTCAACCAGGCTGACGCTGAGACTGGGAGAAGTGTTGGAGAATTTTTCTCTCTGTTGGGTAAGCCAGTTTGGCACCCAGTTGTACTGAAGAATTGCTGAATAATAAAATCCTCTCTTGCTGCACTGGTTTTCCCACATTGGGTTTTTCCGGGGACTGTTGTCCAAAATATCTGTGTCGATGTGTTGATTCTTGTGCATGTGTTTGTTTTTGTATTATGGTGTGATATCTGCAGCAAAATTTATTTTAATGTTTATTGAAGGAATTTCATAAATAGCTTATTGGAAAATAAGTAGGTAAAGTATATCAGTGGTTGTAGTGATAGAATTTTCATAGATCAAGCCTCCATAAGGTTTTATAGGCCTAGGAATCATCTTTACAAGATACATTCCCAAACCCTAGCCTTGAGAATCCTCTTAGCCCTTCCTAGAGAGCCTATCACCTTGCTTTCCAAGCAAGAAAACCACACAATTGAGTCTCTCTTATGAATAGGCCTCAGGAATCACCTTGTATCCTCTCATTGAAAAATCCATTATTGTGATTCCTCTGGGCATCCTCCCATCGGTGAAAGTCTGTAAAGAGCAGGGAGCCTTAGCTGAGGTGACAGTGGGCTATCGCTCCATTTTTTCCCTTGACCTAGTAGTGGCCCTATAGGATCCCCTCCTAGGACCCCTCCTAGTTTGAGCTGTAACATTTTGGCGTCGTTGTCAAGGAGCAAGGAGGTCGACCTCCCTAGTGAATCATTGACGAATTGATTCATTGACAACATTTCAAATATGCCTTTGGTGACTCCATTCATCGTCTAAACCCTTAGTTTCTGTGAAGGTGATAACATTCCTTGTATAACTAGGGTCGCTGCAAGAAGGGGAGAACGAACTCCATCACCTATTAGAACTACCCTTCTCCCTGAATTTGAAAAGGTCAGTGATCCCACCCCAAAGATGGCAACTGATTCTAGCACTGATCCAAACCGAGACCAACCCAAAATGACTAGAAGTGAAAGGCATTTGGTTAGTGTCTTTGCCCCTATGAATTTGAGCAATGACCCTAAAACTTTACCTGAAAAATACAATAACTAGCTGCCCAAGTTCAAAGGTGATGCTACCATAAGTGCCCGTGACCATATTGAAGAATTATATTGGAACATTTCCCCTAGGTTGATATTCAACGAAGACAGGATCATGATGCTTTTTGTTTTGTCTATTGAAGGACAAGCAAGTGTATGGTACGTTAGTCTTCCCCCGGGATGCATTGACAATTTTGACCAACTTGAGGATATGTTCACAAATAGATGGTCATTTGATGCACTAGGAACCTTCAACATTGAGAAGTTCTATCAAATAAGTAGGGGGAGGGAAGACAACAGAGAATTCATCCAAAATTTTGATAGGGTAGTTAGGGATATCCCTGACCATTTGAAGCCCCCTGATGCTAACATACTTGAAAAATTTATCAAAGTTGTGGGAGGCCACCTAACCTATGCATTAATGGATAAGAAACCTAAATCCTTGGCTAAGGCTAAATATATAGCCATGGAAGTTGAACAAAACCTACGTATTTCCAAGATGGATGTCGATGAACACCCTAAGGCTAAGATTAAAATCAAAAAGGGAAAATCCAAAGATCAAAGTGAAGAAACCGAAGCTCAGCGAAGAAATAAATTCACAAGATATGCTCTACATGAACAAACTCGCTGCCTTGGAAAGGGCCCAAAAATCAAAGCTATATCCCAAAAGGGAAGCCTTTCCCCAAGAAACAAAATGAGGAGGATAAGCCTAGCTCATCTCAAGTCCCCTAGCATTGTTCTGTTGCAAAAGGGTACCCGCAACAAGATGAAGTACAAGCCGCGGACGTAGAACAGGGTCGCAGCTTGAACGAAGTTGACTGCAACCAAGAAATAAAAGACTGAATTATGTTAGGGTTGGTCATACGTTGAGCAGAGGATGGAATAGGTTGGACGAGGGTAGAACAGTAGGCCATGTCTAAAGGAAGAAGGTTAAGTGTGCTAAGGAGCTAGTAGAGGATAGAAAGAAGGCCAAGGACCTATAGCAGTTGAAGGAACAAGCTGAACAGTGCCAACTGTGGAGGAAAAAGGGACAACATAGGACTGTGGGGTAAAGGAGTGTACCCAGGTAAGTAAACCATTGTTTGAGTGAATTAAGGAGGGTTAGTAAAGCCCCAGTTAGTTACAGTTGTGTTGTCAAGTGTTGTAGGTGCATATAATTGGGCAAGAAAGACATAGAGGACAAATCCTCAGCCCTAGGTGTTTGGTCAAAAGGATTAGACTTCTATTCTCGGCATTGTACAAGGGTCTAAAGGGCTATTATCCTTGGTATAGGAACCCTGTGATTTTCTTGTTAATGGACTAATAACAAACAAGTTTGGGGATTAAACTTTGAGTACTATCATTGCTCTTATTGTTGGTATATTTTGTTGTGCAAATTGTTTGAAGTTAGGCAATGCTAATGTGTTTATGTTTCCTAACTAAGGTATAGACCAAATAAGTGGTGCATCGAATTCTAACAAAGTCATTGACAGGGCAGTCGCTAAGAGAAAACTTCCACTGCAAGGTTATACAACTAAGCCTTCACTGCCATCTAGACCAACTGCCACAACTAATAAAAGCCCTCCTTTGGGACATCATGAAGCAACATTCAATAGTTAGGGTAGAGAACTAATTAATGAGCATGTAACTCATTGCATTTATGAAAATTGACTAGCATTCAATTTGGTGCGCTCCCCTTATTGGCAACAAATGATTAAAGCTATTACTAAAGCTCCAAAAGGGTATAAGAGCCCTGGTTATAAAAATGTTTTAACAACAAAAAGGCAATTTTGGGATAGACAATTACAATCAATATGTAATACATCTGCAGAAATGAGGATGTCCACCATTTTTTACATATCGAGAGACCAAACAGAGTGCAATACGCCCCCACGGCGCAATGTTCTTGAAGGTTATTGATTGTAGTGGAGTGGAGAAAGACGCAGCATTCATATCCACAATTCTTATTGATGCAATAGAAAGCATGGGGCAACAATGTGAAAATTTGATAAAAAAAATATGGCTTACTGCAATCAACCAATAATCATCCAATGTGTTTAATTTTGAGCAAAATCATTTTACTGCAAATGCTAAATAAAAACACAATTGGAATATTCACAAAAATAAACTATGGAACCAATCACAAAATGGACAAAATATTTTTGGACAAAACATCCTGGAAAAGCCCTGAAGCAAAAACCAATTCTTCAGATTTTAGGGTTTTATTATTATCTTCAACAAATTCTGCAATTGATAAATATTACAACTACTTGCCAAACCACAACAAAGCTCTGGCAAAAATATTATTTGACCTCCACATGTCAATCTGACCACTAGAAGGCTCACGGCCTCCCTCTACAACCTGAAATGGCCTTTCCTGCAATTTGCACTGTTATTCCTGCAATCTATTGCGAATTCTTGTTATTGGCCTTCTCCTGCAATGACACTGATTTCCTACAATTCGCTCTGCAACTGGAAATCTCGATTTGCTAAACTAGCAACTCGTGCGGCCTCTCTTGGTGATCTCAGCCTCTCCATCTGTAGAATAACTCTGGGAGAATTCCTCCTCCAAATCTCGGAAACTAGAGGAATATTGATGAATGAAAACTTCGGATATATTTATTGCTTCAACTACTACTAAAACCCTCATGGTGTCAAACCCCATGCTATCATTGCACCATCTTCACTGCAATGAATTGATCTCCAACACTGCCCATCAATTTCCTTTATAATCTCTCGTTGAGAAATCAACAACCGAAATCTAGATCTGAAATGATCTAATCGATGGCTAACATCACTTAGAAACTTTACTAGAAGATTATAGAGGAAAATCAACCATATCTCAATTATTACTAATTAATTAATCTATTTGCCTAAGTTAAAACTTGGGAAAATAATTAAAAACTGATTAATTAATTTAATTAAGACATTCTCACTTTCTAAAATAAATCGAGCTTAGAGATATTTTCCACTCGTGTTCCTAGCCTCACTGACACCTATCACCACCTGATGCTAGAACACCTATTCGAGCTACATCAACTAACACTCCCTCTTAGTGAGGAAGGTGTTCTACGCTCAATACCATCGTGCTCCATGTTCACATCTGCAACACGTCTCCTTGAGTACCACAATGTCCAATTCATTATGATACAACTCTCATGGATTGCTACTACAAGCGATCATTGCAAACTCATCCTCCATCCGTCTAGAAAGCTCATCTGCGATTGCCGTTGTATGCTTCTCAACCTTCTTGTCACCTTTCTTCTTATGCGAGCAATTGTTGCGGTAATGGCCAAACTTGTGACGATCATAGCACTTGATCTTCGACATGTCCTTCTTTTCCTCCTTAGAGTTGGACCCTTTGATGGATCCCTTCTTCACTTTGCCTTTGTTCACTAGAGCAACATTCTTGTTGTCATCTCCCTTCTGCTCAGTACTTTTGATAGTACCATTGTTTCCTTTCATAAGGCTCAGTCAAATCTCCTCTTGTGTGAAGTTCCACAAGCGTTCCCAACTAAGAAAACCAGATCTTCCACTAACCACTTGCATGAAAACATCCCACTGCTTCTGAAACCCATTCAAGGTTGTTCTCACAAGCTCTTCGTCCTCGACCTTCTCTCCAATGGCTGCTAGCTCATCTCTGACTGTCCTAATGCAAGTGAGATAACTGACAACATTTTCTCCCTTATTTTTCCTGGTGCTTCTAAGCTTCTCTCTTAGGATCATTTTCCAATTCATATTTTTATCCTAGAAAAGTTTGTTGATGGCATCCCACATTTTCTTGGCTATATCTTATTATGTTAAATGTGGAACTATGTGGTCCTTGACCCCATCTAGAATAATACGCCTGGCCTTGGCATCATCTTTCTGTACTCATGCAACATGATAGGATTTGTTGGTACAACAATATGTGCCATAGCAAACTCCTTCAATCCATGCTCTTCTAAAATAAGAAGGCATTGAATTCTCCAAACACCAAGTTAGATGCACCATCCAACCTATCTTGATCCCTCAATCCTGTTGAAGCCATTGTTAAAGCCCTTGAGAGAAAATAAAAATAATCTCTTCTACCAGCTAACAAAAGTATCTGGAAAACCTCACAGTCTCCCTCTACAAGTGATCTCAACTGTTATTGGGCAACTCGCACTGCCCACTAGAACTACGCATTGGCACTCCAAGAAACTTGCACTGCCTTCGGGAAATCACTTTGACGAATTTCTCTGCGTCTAGGAACTAGCAAATTACCCCATCTGGCAATAGGCAAACGAAATTGTCTCTGGCAACATGCACTAGTAAATTGGCAATTCGCACTGGTTAATTCAGCCTCCTTCTTGCAGAAAATAACACTAGTAAAATTCCTCCAAGTAATTCTGGAAATCGATCTGGGTATTAAACCCTTGGCTTCCTCTTCCAAACCCCTGCGCTGATCTACTCTGATAAACCTCTGCGCTTCAGATCTGCTCTGATACCATGGGAAAAATCGAGCAAAATTATTTTACTGCAAATACCGACTAAAAACACGATTGCAATAAATTGTGGAAACTATGATAGAAAACCAATCACAAAATGGACACAATATTTTTGGACAAAACGTCCCTAGAAAAACCCCAAAGGGAAATCCATTTCTTCAGATCTTAGTGTTTTATTATTATCTTCAGCAAATTCTGCAACTGATAAATATTACAATTGTTTGCCAAACCACAGTGAATCTCCGAAAAAAATAATATTTCACCTCCAGAGGTCGATCTAACCACTAGAAGGCTCACGGCCTCCCTCTGCAACTTGACATGGTCTTTCCTGCAATTCACATTGCTATTCCTACAATTTGCTGCAAATTCCAGCTATTGGCCTTTTCCTGCAATCACATTGATTTCCTGCAATTCACTCTGCAATTGGAAATCTCGATTTGCTAAATTGGCAACTCGTATGGCCTCTCCTAGCAATCTCATACGGCCTCTCTTGGCAAGATCTCATACGGTCTCTCCTGGCAATCTCAGCCTCTCTGTCTACAGAATAACTATGGGAGAATTCCTCCTCCAGATCTTGGAAACTGGTAGAATATTCATGGCAATCTCATACGACCTCTCTTGGCAATCTCGGCATCTTTATCTGCAGAATAGCTCTAGGAGAATTCCTCCTCCGAATCTCGGAAACTAGAAGAATATTGATGCAAGAAAACTCCAGAAACATTTATTGCTTCAACTGTTGTTGAACACTGGTGTCTAGCCCTGTGCTATCATTGCGCCCTCTTAATTACAATGAATTGATCTCCAAGGCTACCCATCGATTTCCTTTATAATATCTCGTTGAGAAATCAACAGCCAAGATCTAGATCTGAAATGATCTAATCGATGGCTGAGATCATTCAGAAACTTTACTAGAAGTCTCTAAAGGAAAATTGACCATGTCTAAATTATTACTAATTAATTAATCTATTTCCCTAAGTTAAAACTTACGAAAATAATTAAAAAATTGATTAATTAATTTAATTAAGACATTTTCACTTTATAAAATAAACTGGGCTTGGAGATATTTTCCACTCTTGTGTTCCTAGCCTCACTGACACCACCTGAGGCTAGAACACCTCCCTGAGCTACATCAACTAACACAGAAAATGATGTCCAAGTCATCACAAACAATGAATGGGTTTGTAGAGTTGCAGGGTTGATTGTGGAGGGTCAATATGATCATATCTTCTAGGCTCCATGCACAGTCCATTCATTGAGCCTCATACTTGCCAAGATTGAAAAGATTGAGTGGATTAATGAAATATATGTGGCATCAAAGGAGATCCAAATTTTTATCACCAATCACTCAATGTCTCAAGCCATATATCGGGTTTTTGCAAAGTTGGAGTTACTGAAGGTACTCCCTTCGCTTCTGATAGAGGACAAATAATAAAGTCTATCATTCTTGATGATGCATCATGGGAGAAGGTCCAATAAAGTTTGCAATTCACAGAACCTAGCCTAACCATGATCAGTGCATTTAAGATAAATATGTCTTGCTTGAGGGAAGTCTATGAAAACATAAATAGAATGTTGGATAGCATAAGGGAAATTATCAAAACAAGTGAAAGAGAACTGTTCGAAGAATTTTCAATAAAGTGAAGAACATAATTACCAAAAGGTGGAAAAAATGACCACGCCATTACAACTTTTGGTCTATGCACTACACCCCAAATACTATCATTCCAAAGTATTGTCTTTACTTAGTAGAACAGGTCCCAACAAGGATTCTGAAGTGGTACAAGTCTATAAGACAACTTTGAGGGTACCTCTCCCCTGGAGGTATCTGGTCAACCATGGCAAACTTTTCCTCCTCGATCTTTGCAGATGCAAACCTTTGAATCATGCTTCTCATCCTTCTCCTTTTTCTTGAGAGGACATTGTGTAGTGTAGTGACCAAATTCACCACACCGGAAGCACTTGACCTTCGAGATGTCCATCTTTCTCCGCTGCTCTATTGCCCCTTTGATGCAAGGGCTGCATTTTCTTCCTCCTCCTTGGGCTTCGTCCCACTGCTGCTGCTGCTATCAAGTTTGCACTTGACTAAGTCTCTCCTCATCTCTTCCTGCTGAAGAGCGGCCCACATTCCTTCCCAATCCGGCAATCTCTCTCTGCCTAGGATACTCTGGACAAACACTTGCCATTCTTCTGAGACTAAATTCAGGGCCAGCTTCACCATCTCGATAGGCTGAGGTGTTGACTCCAGAGCTGCCAATGAGTCTAGGATCTCCTGAAGCTTCATTAGGAATGGATCAATGCGTTCCCCCTTCTGCATCTGCGTGGATCTCATCTTCTGCTCCAAGTACATCTTCCATTGCTCGAAAGATCCTTCATATAGCATGGCCAATGCTTCCCACATATGTCGGGCAGTATCCTTACTGGTAATGTGACATACTACGTGATCTCTCACCCCGTCGAGGATCAATTTTTTGCCCTTTGCCATCTCAGCCTTGTACTTCTTGATTGGATCTCGATCCGCGGGTACAGCTACCACACTGTTGACATAGGTTTTGAAATCGTGCTCATCCAGAAGGCATAAGATCCTTGCCTTCCAGATCACATAGTTGCATGCGCCCTCCAACCGACCCTAATCTCGCAATCCATTAGCAGCCATCTCTGCCAACGAAATGTCGAACTACCTCCTCTCTCCTCTACGCTACTGTTGGGCTGACCTACACACTCCCTGCTGGAGTTAGTAGAAGTCCTCTGAGGAAGAATTCCCTCAACAGTGTCTCTCTTCTTCCTTCTGACGTTTTTCTGCCCCAGCAACTGTTGCAGAAAACTGCGTCTCACCAGAAACCTCCTCTACGCTAAAGCCTCTGCACTGAAGCTTCTGCGCTGCTCCCTCTAACACAGGCAAACTTCGATCTGGAAGTCTTTCTCTCTGTTGACTCACTCAAAGAGAGATTTTCCCACGAAAATTTTGCCCTCCTAGCCTAGATTGCGCAATCCCTCTAGGGATTCGATTCATTGCCTACGCAACACTTCAACCCTCCTTCTCTTCAGCGCTAGGCCCTTCCGACTGTACTCTCTGGGTTCACCTGCAGCTTTGATACCATGTGAAAATTCGAGAACCCCGAATCACTACTGCAGCAATTGATTAAGTTCCTTCTATTTGTTAATTGTTGAACAAATGATTTACTACTTCCTACAATAAATATCGAAACTAATACACTGCAGCCTTCACCAATTAAAATGATATATGGAAACAAGAAACTAAGCAAGAAAGAAATACACAACACATGACACCATTATTTTTGGACAAATGTCCCCGAAAAAACCGAATGCAGGAAAACCAATGTAGCAGCTGAGGGTTTGCATTATTAAGCAGTAGTTTTCTAAATACAATCGTTGCATGCCTTGCAAGCTATCCAATACAGAGAATATGACTGACAGAGAGATGAGTGAGATATACTTCACACTATCACTGGTGATCCTGACTGATCCAGCCACAGAATGGCTAGTCCCTTGCAGCCTCTGCGCAGTCACTGTGTAGGCCCTGTGTGACAGCTTTTGGGGACTGCATCACTCCTTCTGCTGATTGATTTGCCTCTAAGACTTCGATTTCTACCCTCCCGGTCTCACCCCGACTTCCAACTTCAGAATTCGACCTTTTCAGCAAAATATGAACCTCCTCTCAAGCTCTGCTGATCCAAAATGGATCTTGCATCAAACCTCTAAGTCTAAGTCTTCATATATATTAACTATCGGAAAACACTATCGCAGAGGAAAACACTAAAGAATGGCGGAAACCCAAGTAAAGCGAAGGTTGAAGTAACGTTGCACCGGAGCCGTCGGATCGGCCAGATCAACAGTTCGGATTAAATCGGCGATATCGCATTGGCGGAGGCTAGTGGAGTGTATCGGAGGCAACCCTAAGGGAAATGCGACTGTGATCCAGCAACACAACGTGGACCGTTGATCGGCGCGCAGATCAATGGTGGAGATCACAGTAACGCATCGCAGATTCCAAAGGGGAAGGGACCAAACCGCAAGCCGAAAACTATGAGATATGCGCGGACCCGAAAGGGTTTATAGATGCATCTTTATATAATTTGAGTTCCGTGGTAAACAGTATTTCAGGCAGGCTTCAGGAGGTAAGCAGTATTGGAGAGGCTCCGCCCGATTCCATACACTGGCCGATACGTAGCACACCGCAGGAGAGAGAAAACCATTTTTTCGGGCGGGTAATCTCTGCGCAAGTAGGCCACCCGAAATGGTCGTCAACCGTTGGATTAGCGATCACGGATTGGATGGTGAAGAAGGCACAAGCTGGTTGGATGATCGGGTTGGATGCAAACCATCGGATTGAAGGCAGATCAATGGTGGGCTTGCGACAGTGATAAAACACGGACCCGAGAGAATTATAGGGCAAAATTTATATCATTTCAAGTCCGGCTTCAATGTTGCCATCAGAATTTTCATTGGTTTTTAGTGTATTCCGTGTATTTCTCTGTGTAAACGAAAAGTGTATTTTCGGGGATTTTCACCCACGCCCAAAGATCCTTCCCTTTGTAAACAGCTGCCCTATGCCTTAAGCGTTTTGCAATGATTGTGTAAACGCTCAGCAAGGAGATGAAGGGACAGCGCCAGGAGCTAGAGAGCCCGAACAAGGAGATGAACAGACAAGCGTTGTTAAGCATAAAAAGCCATCCCATGACAGAACAGAGACAAGTCAGAGTTCAGAGACAGAGAAACACACAGCTACGGACAATTGATCAGAGGCACTAACAGGGAGAGTCTGTGCACTCTTTAGACTCGAGGTTTTCGAGTGAAATCCCTATGTAATATCACTGTTGTTGTGTTATGGCTCTGATTGAGCTCACACCTGTAAACTCTGTTCTTGAAGACATAATATAGAGGTCGACACTGAAAGCTGGACCAGGAGACGTAGCCAGGAAGTCTGGTGAACTCCTTGATTATTTTGACTGTGTTGATGTGTGTTTATTATGTTTTATAACTACTCACTATCTATATTACTCGCAATCTTTTCGATCCGTTACACTAAATAATATAGGTACTCCTGCACGCGAGTCTGTAAGACCTTTTCTTCTTGATTTAGTATCCATTTTGGATCAAGTGGTATCAGAGCATTTGGTTTTGGTTTTGTTAACGTTAGACAAGCTTGTGTTGGATTTTGAATGCTAACTAGATTAAAGCTTAGACTAGGAGAAGGAGAACTTGTTGAGGCTAATCCAGAGATTGGAAGAGTCTATTCTCAGAGAAGAATGGCAAAAGAAGCTCCATTGGGATCAGAATCTCAATTTATAGAAAGTTTTAAGACACTCCTAGCCATGGTGGAAGAAATGTATATGGAATTTAAGAAGGGTTGAGGTGGAAGCACTTCAACACCTAAACCAAACAAAGAAGCTGAGGAACCTTTTCTAGTTGCCCCTCTAGAAGGCAAAGGAAAAGGAGGAATGACTCCTCCACCATCTCCTCCATCATCATCCTCGTCATCATCATCTTCTAGCTCTTCTAAGAAGAAGAAGAAAACTTCCTTAATCAAATTAGATGTGAAGTTTGATTTGCCAATTTATGATGGAGAACTCAATGCAGAAAAGCTAGATAATTGGATAAGACAAATTGATGTATATTGCAGGGTACAGAACGTTGATTCAGAAAGGAAGAAGATTCAGCTAGCTAGCCTTCGACTTGGAGGAACTGCACTAGTATGGTGGGAAGGCAAGACACAAGCTGATCTGCAAAAACATGGTAAAATCATTTCTACCTGGAAAGAATTTGTTTCTGGTATCAAAAAGAAATTCTATCCTTTAGCTTACATGCAGCAGGCAATAATGAGTTGGCAAACTCTTCGCCAGTTAAAGGGTCAAAGTGTACAAAATTACACTCAGGAATTCAGAAAGAGAGCTTTAACTCTAGGTATATCATTGGACTCATCTGAGACTTCATTGAAGTATATAGGTGGTCTTCATAGCTATTTAAAGCATACTATCCTCATGTTTAATCCCACTAGCTTAGATGATGTATCAGTTCAAGCCACACATCTAGAAGCTAGAGATAAGAATGTAAACCCAGAGGTTGGGGGAACAACTAAATATTCTGTAAGCAAGAGCAAGGAAAAGAAGAAACTGAAATGGAAGGAGAAGAAAGCAAACACTGTAAAGAAGGATAAACCTTCATGCACTCATTGCAAGAAAGAAGGACACGATGAGGCACACTGCTGGTTTTTACATCCAGAACTGAAACCTAAGAAGTTCGGTGGAAAGGAGAAGAAGAATGTTGCTGCTATTCAACAGGACTTGGGATCAAATTCAGACGATGAAACAACAGCTACAGCACAGGTATTAAAAGTAAAGACTCTGAAGCATCCACAAGTAATTCTGCACAATCTGTTGATAATGAAAGTAATGAGAGGGAAAGAAATGAGCTTTTTCGTATTAGAGTGATTTCCAAGCATAATGAGATTGATACTTTATTTGATAGTGGATCACAAGTAAATTTGATTTCTAAAACAATTGTAAAGAAGTTGGGATTACAAACAAAACCTCATAAGAAGCCATATCCATTAGGTTGGGTGTGTGATAAAACAAAGCTACAAGTGACGAGACAATGTAAACTTAGGTTTACTATTGGATCAACATTTGTAGATGAGGTTGAGTTAGATATAGTTCCATTGGATATATGTGGTATTGTTTTGGGAAGTCCATACTTGTATGATAGGAAAGCTATTTTCTATAGAGCTGAGAATAAGTATCAACTCACTAAAAATGGAATAGAATATATTGTAAGAGCTCATAAACTCAAAGGTAATTATTCTCTCATAAACTCAGGACAGATGAAAAGAATTGTGAATTCAAGTAAGCAATTTTTACTAATGGTTGTAAAGGCAAAGGATCCTGAAAAATCCAATGCATTTGAAGGCTGTGATTCTAAACAGAAAGCTGATTTAGTTAAAGTTGTTTCAGAGTATGATGTTCTATTTCAAGAACCAAAAGGTCTGCCACCCAAGCGAGAAATAGTACATGATATTTATTTGCAGCAAGATGCTCCATTACCTAACATTGGAATGTACAGGTTGTCAGCTTTAGAGAATGCAGAGATAAAGAAGCAGGTACAGGAGTTTTATGATTAATGGAAAAAACCTGTGAGCAATTTATGAAACCGACGTTTCGGACTAGCTAGGTGAGTCCATCATCAGGGAAATGAGATCTGTATTTTGAGAAGAGAGAGTCAAGAAGATGTGAACCTATTAATAGAAGGATAGAGAGATAACTTAGGGTTGGAGAGGTCGGCTTGGTTTTCATATATTTATTAATAAATTGATTAAGTTAATTTTAATTTATTTTTAATTTTTATTTTAATTAATAAATTTTAGTTAATAAATTTAAAACTTAATTAAAAATAAAATTAATTTAACCTAAATTAAAATAAAATTAATTTAAACTAAATTTAAAATAAAATTAATTTAATTAATTACTTAATTAAATTAACTTTAAATTTAGTTTAGATTTTATTTTAATTAATTAATTAATTTAAACTACATTTAAAATAAAATTAATTTAATTAATTAATTAACTACTTAATTAATTAATTGATTAATTTAATTAATTAATTAAATTAATTAATTAATTTAATTTAATTAACCTAAATTAAAATAAAATTAATTTGAACTAGATTTAAAATAAAATTAATTTAATTAATTAATTAATTAACTTTAAATTTAGTTTAAATTTTATTTTAATTAATTAAATTAACTTTAAACTTAGTTTAAATTTTATTTTAATTAATTAATTTAATTATTTATATATATATATATATATATATATATATATATATATATATTTTATTTTAATTTTAAATTATGAGCTGTAAATGCTGTCTCAAGGAAGAATTTGTATAAATTAAAGTTACTTTATTTTATTCAACAAAGGTTTCCATGTATTACTTAGTTTAAGACCATCATCCCTATTCATATTATTAGAAGATTTTTCAATTTCAATTGCCTCTTTAATTCTTCTTTTTAAATAGTGGTCTTCCTTATGGATTAATTTAGCTTGTTCCATGCATATATAGTGAGAGGAGGAACAAGCGTGCTCTGCAAGACCTGATTTATCAGACCTATTTCTAGTAATATCGCTAATGTGTTCTTTTAATCTTACTCCAAAGGATCTCCCTGTTTCCCCTATATAAACTTTACCGCATGAACAGGGAATCGAATAAACGCCTTTGTGATTTTTTGGGTCAATTGCATCTTTCGCGGATTCAAGCATGTTTTTTATGGTGTTAGGGGGGGTGAAAGCTACCATAATGTTGTGCTTAGCGAGAACTTTGGCAATTTTGTCAGTGGTTCCTTTGATATAGGGAAGGGAGATTCTAGGGTTTTCAAACGATTTCCTTTTGTTTTGTTTATTGGTTAAGGAATCTTTAATTATTTTGCGGATGGTGTGATGTTGATAGCCATTGTTTACAAAAACTTCATGGAGATGGACAAGTT
The DNA here is from genome assembly GCA_031772625.1 of Pinus tabuliformis. Classification (NCBI taxonomy): domain Eukaryota; kingdom Viridiplantae; phylum Streptophyta; class Pinopsida; order Pinales; family Pinaceae; genus Pinus; species Pinus tabuliformis. The sequence goes on from CM062805.1 coordinate 1,358,629,199, forward strand.
CTTCATCTAGATGTTCTGGGTCGGAGATTCTAGAGGCTCTCGTGGTTAGGGTTTTGATGACACCCATTTTTTGCTTAGGATGGTGGTGGGAGTTTGCATGAAGATACCTGTCAGTGTGCGTTTTCTTTCTGAAGACCTGGTGGCTTAGCTTGCCATCTTTCTTGGTGAGGAGGACATCTAAGAAGGGGAGCTGGTTGTCTTTCTCAATTTCAATGGTGAATTTTATGTGTTGAGAGAGGCTATTTATATGGGATAAGAATTCCTTGAGCCTATCCAAACCATGGCTCCATTTAGCAAAAATATCATCTACAAAACGTTTCCATTCTTCAGGTGTAAAGGGGAAAGACTTAAGGGCCAATTGCTCAAAGTGTTCCATGTAAAGATTGGCAATCAATGGAGATAATGGAGAACCCATTGCAACACCATGAGTTTGCTCATAAATTTTACCTTTAAAACTGAAGTATGAAGATTTAAGGCAAATGCTTATAAGTTCCACTGTTTCTAAGTCTGTAATGTTCTTTAATACTTCTAAGGCTTCATCTACTGGAATCATGGTGTAGAGGGACACTACGTCAAAGCTAACCATTAGGTCATTGTCATTAAATTCTAGGTTTTTGATCCATTCTATGAAGGAAGAGGAATCTTTGATGTACGAGGGAGTGTTCCCAGATAAAGGTCTAAGTTTGCTTGCGAGATATTTAGCTAACCAATAAGTGGGGGATCCTATAGTGTTCACTATAGGTCTTAATGGAACACCAGATTTATGGATTTTAGGCACTCCATAAATTCTAGGGATAATGGCATTATTAGGAATTAATTTTTTCTTAATGGAGGCATCAAGGGAGGAGCTTTTAATTTTGTCACTTACTTGGCGAAGAATTTTGCTGCTAGGGTCTTTGTTTAAAACTCTATAACAGCCACTGTTGACTAAGTGTTCTTCCATTTTATGCTCATAGTCAGTCCTATTCATGATGACAGTGGCATTACCTTTGTCGGCTTTTAAGATTATAATGTTTTTGTTATTTTTGATGTTTTTTAGGGCTATGGCTTCTTCTTTGGATATGTTGCTGGGGGGAGGTCTGGCATTTCTAAGAATTCTGGAAACATCTTGCCTTATTTCCTCTGCTTTGTTTTGGTCATTGTTTTTTATAATGACTTCAATGTTACTTATGATGTCATATATAGGAATTTTGGCTGGGGATACTGCAAAATTTAAACCTTTTTCAAGAAGCAGTTTTAGGTTGTCATCTAACACTAGCTGAGAGAGGTTTACTACTGTCGAATTTTTGCTGAGGAGGTGAAGAGAATTAGAGGAGTTATTGTTTTGGCCACAGTCCACTGCGTGAGAGGCTTCATTATTTTGCTGAGATGAGTTAATAGAAAGGGCGCTGGAATTGTAATGGGTGGCTACATCTTTTGCTGTTCCATTAGACTCCAGCGATTCTTTGCTAGGTACTTGTTCAAGATTATGCTGCCTGGAGGCCAATTCATGCTGCGTGGAGGCTAGTTCATGAATCTCCTGCGTAGGAACAAGTCTTTCAACGTACTCCTGCGTAGGGATCAGACTTTCCACCTGCGCAGATACGTGGTCAATCTGTGTAAGATCTTTAAGCTGCTCCTGCGTGTTGGTACAGATGCACAGGAAACTTAAATAAACTTAACACAGCAGAACAATCAAGCACATAAGAGACAGTATTTAACGTGGTTCACCCAACCAATCTGGGCTACGTCCACCAAACATAGGCATTAGGAATTTTATTAATCAAATTGGAGATTACATAATGAAAACCTCATAAAACTCTCACCCTCTCAGCAAACCATCCGAATGGTTGCCTGTTATATAGCATAAAGAATCTAACAGCCTCATTAACTCCCTCACATCAAATATAGGAGGCATTAACTCCCTCCCAACAACCTGGAGTTAATCTAGGACCTGAATTCTATTGTTGTCATCAGCTGAGATTTTTCCTATTTTGCTACAAACAGAAAATCTCAACAATCTCCACCTTGACAACAATTCGCCTGATGCCCTGTTATTATTATTTTATCTTTTCTGCAAGCCAAGAGAAGCCAAACACCAGCGTAGCTTCTCCAACAAAACTGGTTTCGTGAACATGTCTGCACAGTTCTCCTTTGTATGCACCTTTTCAAGAGATACTCCCCTTTCAGTGATAACATGTCTTACAAAATGGTACTTAATTGGAATATGCTTTGATTTGCTATGATAGGCCGAATTCTTAGCGAAATGTATTGCACTTTGACTATCACAAAGTAACCTGATGTTGTCCTGTAACCTACCAAACTCACCAAGCAAACCTTTCAACCAAACCGCCTCTTTGCAAGCATGAGAAGCAGCAATGTATTCTGCTTCAGTAGTAGATAAAGCAACAATATTCTGTAGCTTTGACATCCAGCTTATAGCTCCACCTGCAAGAGTAAAGACGTACCCTGAAGTTGATCTTCTCTTATCCAAATCACCTGCAAAATCGGAATCAACATACCCGCAAACAAATTCACTACTCTTATTGTAAGAAATACAATAACTACTTGTGCCTCTCAAATACCGAAGCACCCATTTCACTGCTGACCAGTGTTCTTTACCCGGATTTGCCATGTACCTGCTCACAACCCCAACTACATGTGAAATATCTGGTCGAGTACAAACCATCGCATACATTAAACACCCTACTACATTGGCATATGGAATTCGAGACATATAATCATTTTCTTCATCTGTATTAGGACATAAACTCGAAGAAAGCTTAAAATGGGAAGCTAAAGGGACTGACACAGGCTCTGATACCAATTGTCGGTACAGGTGCACAGGAAACTTAAATAAACTTAACACATCAGAACAATCAAGCACATAAGAGACAGTATTTAACGTGGTTCACCCAACCAATCTGGGCTACGTCCACCAAACATAGGCATCAGGAATTTATTAATCAAATTGGAGATTACATAATGAAAACCTCATAAAACTCTCACCCTCTCAGCAAACCATCCGAATGGTTGCCTGTTATATAGCATAAAGAATCTAACAGCCTCATTAACTCCCTCACATCAAATATAGGAGGCATTAACTCCCTCCCAACAACCTGGAGTTAATCTAGGACCTGAATTCTATTGTTGTCATCAGCTGAGATTTTTCCTATTTTGCTACAAACAGAAAATCTCAACACTGCGTAGGGATGCCTGATACTAGCCGACCTCTCCAACCCTAAGTTATCTCTCTATCCTTCTATTAATAGGTTCACATCTTCTTGACTCTCTCTTCTCAAAATACAGATCTCATTTCCCTGATGATGGACTCACCTAGCTAGTCCGAAACATCGGTTTCATAAATTGCTCACAGGGTTTTTCCATTAATCATAATACTCTACCAGCCTGTATGGAATCTCTCTTCAACAGGTACAGGAGTTGCTCAATAAAGGGTTTATACGACCAAGCACATCACCATGTGGATCTCCAATCATGTTAGTGAGAAAGAAAGATGGTTCGTGGAGAATGTGCATTGATTATAGAGCACTAAATAAAATAACGATCAAGAATTGTAAAAAGTAGTTTACTTTTCTAAGTTAGACTTGTGAAGTGGTTATCATCAAGTCAGAGTTGCAGAACAAGATGCATGGAAGACTGCTTTCAAAACAAAGCAAGCACTGTATGAATGGTTGGTTATGCCTTTTGGCTTAACTAATGCTCCTGCTACATTTATGCGAGTCATGAATGATGTACTAAGACCATTTATTGATGACTTTGTAATTGTTTATTTAGATGACATTCTTGTTTTTGGTAAGACATGGGAAGACCATGTAAAGCGTGTGAAGCAGACTTTAGATGTTTTAAAAAGAGAAAATCTCTATGTAAAACTGTCGAAATGTGAATTTGGCAGAACATCTTTAAATTATTTGGGTTATATTGTAGGGGGTGATGAATTAAAGATAGATCCCTCTAAAGTTGAAGTCATTGTGAACTGGCCTAAACACAAATCTGCTACAGAGGTTAGGAGTTTCCTAGGGGCAGCACAATACTGGAGAAAGTTTATTGCTAATTTCTCATTGATTGTAGCTCCATTACATGCTTTAACAAGATTGAAATAGGTGTTTAAGTGGGGAGGCAAACAGCAGAAATCCTTCGACACCTTAAAAAAAAATCAGCACAGCACCAGTACCAGCACTGCCAGATCTTCAACATCCATTTCAAATTGAGACAGATGCCAGTGACTATGCCATGGGAGCAGTGTTGATGCAACACGAAAAACCCATTTACTATCATTCTGAAACATTTTCTTCTGCAGTAGTTAATTATCCCACATATGATAAAGAATTGTAGGCATTAGTACAAAGTGTGAAAAAGTGAAAACATTACTTAATGGGTAAAGAAACAATCATACATATAGATCATCAACCACTTCAATATTTGCACTCACAAACTAAATTGCAGCAATCAAAGACATTATAGATGGATGGGTTTTCTACAGCAATTTCATCTTGTCATCAGATATAAGAAGGGCATACACAATAAGGTTGCAGACATGTTATCAAGACCAATCATAAATGCATCTACTATACTTAAGCATAACTTAGTAAGGCATGAAAGTTACATTGAACAATATGTTCAAGATATAGATTTTAAAGATGTATATGCAACTTTAAGTCATAGCAAGCAAGTAGAAGAATTGGATTATTATCTAAAGGACCAACTCTTATATCATTTGGGAAAGTTATGCATTCCACAAACTGAAAGAGTTAACATAATTCGAGAAGCACATACTTCTCTCATATCAGGTCATTTTGGTGTAAGTAAAACAGTTGCACAATTGCAAAGATTCTGTTATTGGCCAAGAATGCATGAGACAGTTTCTATATATATCAAAGGGTGTACTATGTGTGCTACAAGCAAGCCCAATAATAGGAAATTAGGCTTGTACACTCCACTTCCAATTCTTTCTCATCCTTGGGAAAGTGTTTCCATCGATTTTGTTGGGGGGTTGCCAAGTCTAGGAAAGGTCATGATTATTTCTATGTTGTTATGGATAGGTTCAGTAAAATGTGTATTTTATGCCATGTAACAAGCAAGTTAGAGTTGAACAAACAGCAAAGTTGTTCTTTCAGAATGTATGGGTTCATTTTGGGTTACCCACTTCTATTGTATCTGATCGAGATTCTCGATTTGTTGGGAAATTTTGGTCAAGTTTATGGGAGTTAATGGACACCAGGTTGAAGAATAGCACAGCACTTCATCCACAAATAGATGGTCAGACATAAGTGGTCAACAGGACAGTGATCCAGTTGCTCAGAGGCTATTGCAGCAAGCATCCCAAGCTTTGGGATGAGCATTTGTGTTATGTGCAACATGCTTACAACCGTGCCAAGCACTCTTCTACTCAGAGATCTCCTTTTGAGACTTGTTTTGGTTTTATACCAAAGTCTCCCTTGGATTTTGTCTTTGGTAAAGACATAATAGTTGATGGACACAGTGATGTGGACAAAGCAACCAAGTTCATTGAACAAATCCAAGAAATTCACCAGGCAGTACAGGAACAACTGGAAAGAAGTCAAGCCAAGTACAAGGCAAGACATGACAAGCATCGAGTTGAGCATAGTTTTCAAGTTGGTGATCAAGTCTGGCTGTACATCAACAAAGACAGAATGCAGGGTGAAGGAAAGAAGCTAAAACCAATAAGGCATGGACCTTTCAAGATAGTTGATAAAATTGGTGAAAATGCTTTTCGCCTTGATTTGCCAACTTATATCCAGATCTATTCAGTCGTTAATGCAAAAAACTTGAGATTGTATGAACCTTCATTGATTGAGGATCTTGAAGAGAAAAGTCAGTTGCCTTCTATTGAAGATTTGTTGCCTGAATATCTCAATGAGTTATAGGAGGACACAATTCTAGACAGGAAGGTAAGAACTACGCGTCAAGGGGATGTTGAGTACCTGAGAGTAGGACTCAAATGTTCAAATCCAAGCAAGGCACGATGGATAGAAATTGGACAAGTGAGGGAACTGTATCCTCACTTGATCGATGCCTAAAAACCAACTTTTGGTGGTCCAAAAGCTTTTCAGTGGGAAGGCGTGATCCAAAACGGATTTTGCATCAAACCTCTAAATTTAAGTTTTCATATATATTAACTATCGGAAAACACTATCGCAGGGGAAAACACTAAAGAATGGCGAAAACCCAAGCAAAGCGAAGGTTGAAGTAACATTGTACTGGAGCTGTCGGATCGGCCAGATCAACGGTCCGGATTAAATCGGCGATATCACATCAGCAAAGGCCAGTGGAGTGTATAGGAGGCAGCCCTAAGTGAAATGCGACTGCAATACAACGACACAACGTGGACTGTTGATCGGCACGCAGATCAACAGTGGAGATCACAGTATCGCATCGCAGATTCCAAAGGAGAAGGGACCAAAATGCAGGCCGAAGACTATGCGATATGCGTGGACACGAAATGGTTTATAGATGCAGCTTTATATAATTTGAGTTCCGTGGTAAATGGTATTTCGGGCGAGCTTCAGGCGTAAGCAGTATTGGAGAGGCTTCGCCTGATTCCATACACTGGTCGACACGTAGCACGCCGCAGGAGAGAGAAAACCGCTTTTTCGGGCAGGTAATCTCCGTGCAAGTATGCCACCCGAAATGGCCTTTAGCTGTTGGATTAGCAATCACGGATCGAACAGTGAAGAAGAAACAAGTTGGTTGGATGATCGAGTTGGATGCGAACCGTCGGATTGAAGGCAGATCAACGGTGGGCTTGCGACAGCGATAAAACACGGACCCGAGAGGATTATAGGGCGGACTTTATATCATTTGAAGTCCGGCTTTAATGTTGCAGTTGGATTTTTCATTGGTTTTCAGTGTATTCCGTGTATTTCTCTATAAACGAAAAGTGTATTTTCGGGGATTTTCAACTGCACCCAAAGATCCTTCCCTTTGTAACCAGCTGCCCTGTGCCTTAAGCGTTTTGCAATGATTGTGTAAACGCTCAGCAGGGAGATGAAGGGACAGCGCGGGAGCCAGAGAGCCCGAACAGGGAGATAAACAGACAAGCGTTGTTAAGCTTAAAAAGCCATCCCATGACAAAACAGAGACAAGTCAGAGTTCAGAGACAGAGAAACACACAGCTACGGACAGTTGATCAGAGGCACTAAGAGGGAGAGTCTGTGCACTCTTTAGACTCGAGGTTTTCGAGTGAAATCCCTGTGTAATATCACTGTTGTTGTGTTATGGCTCTGATTGAGCTCACACCTGTAAACTCTGTTCTTGAAGTAATAATATAGAGCAATGTTTCTTGGGAGCGGGGAGCGGGAGGAAAACGGGAGCGGGAGCGACCATTTTCAGAGGCTCCCGGTTTGGAAGCAAATCCGGGAGCGATTTTTTAAAATATATATATATATATATTATATTTTTGATACATATATGTCAACAAAAACATGTAGAATGATGAATTAGACATAAAAAACATAGATTGATCATTGAACCATATCACATCAATCATCTAGAAATTATAATCGTCATCAAGTTCATCAACCATGTCCACAAGTTAGTAAAATACATATTACAACTGCAACATATTGAGTCTCGTGAATCATGATTCATCAAATTCAATCTTAAAGTTTCAACTTCAAGCTTTCAAAATTGAAAATTCAATAACATTTATCATCATTGATCACCAAAGTTGTACTTGTAAGCTAAGTTTAACCATTACAAGAAGTAATATCTTAGATATTTCTAAGTCCTAACTTCTAACTATTAACATGATATGAAATGTTATAAATTTATAAAATGAAACATGAATAATGAAATGAAATGAAACAACTTTAGTCTTTCACGAAGCATCATATTCATAATTCACAATCATTACCAATGAGTTATAATTGCCAAGGCCCAACTTCAAACTTCAAATTTTCATTGTCACAGTGATATATTGTTTACAAAAAATATCATTATGATATGAAAGAGTCAAGAGTCAAGAGTCAAGGACTCAAAACTCAACAGTTATGAAAACTAAAGTCTAATAGAAACTAAAAAAGACAAGTAAACTGTAAATCTACATGTGGCCCTTGCCACGAGAGTCTCCAGGAGTATAAGCAGGTCGTGGTGGTCTTCTAGGAGTCTCCCGCACAGACCGACGACCAGAACTAGAACCTCCACGTGAGGGTGTAGATGGAGGTGGCGACAGCAAAGGAACAAGACTCGGACCTCGAGCACTGCTACTGGATGGTGGAGGTGGAGGTGGCATGGCTGCTACAGCTGCTTCATCTCCATCCCTTAGAAGTTCCTCTTCCAGTTCTTCAAGATGTACAATGCCATCCTCCAAATTGTCATCCTCTAGGTGATTGTCCCAAATTTTATATGTGGGATCCTCATAAGCCCGATCACAGTGATGACTCAACAACCTCAAGTTGTAGTGCACATAAACCAAGCTTTCTGCTCGGTTTTCATTGAGTCTGTTTCTTTTCACATTATGTATGTAGCTGTAGGTGCTCCAACACCTCTTTGCAGAATCAGTATTTACAACCTGTGAAAGAACTTTTTTTGCCAATTTTGGCAAAAGTCCCTGGCCTCCATATGTTTCCCACCATGTGAGAGTATCAAATCTATCTCTGTCGTCCATTGCATGGAAGTTACCATACAAGCCAGTGCCATTGAAGTATCTGCATATTTCAAGACGCACAGCTGCACATTCCTCCCTGTCAGGTACCAACTTTTCTAATGCTTCCAAATATCCTCTAGTTACCTCTGGATCTAAATGGGGTTTGGTCATAATCCCACCCCCTGCTGCAGGTTGGCCCAACCAAGATGTAGAGTAGTATTTTGGCGTAAGGATATACGCCAAGCAATGTAGTGGAAGATTAAGTCTATTCCACCGTTCACACACACAATCATGAATCAGTTTGTACAAGTCAGGATCTCTGTTATGAACAATATCTTTTATTTGCCCCAACATGGTATCCATCTGCTCATACACCTCGCCAATCACTGGTTTGTCTGTATCTGCAAACCGAATCATGTGATAAATGGGCTTGGTGAAATCCAATACTTGCCTCACACTTGTCCAAAACTGACCATCAAGAGTGGCCTCCTCCACCAGTTCAAAACCTCACCTCTCAGCTGCATTTGTAGCCCTTTCCTTTAATACCTGCCAATGTGGACTTGATACCATGCTAGCCAATGACTCTCTTACCTTCAAAAGGGGCCTGAAGGTGAGGTAATAGCTACCAAATCTGGTCTTCGCAATCTTCAACAACTCCAATCTCGAGTGACTGCGGAAAAGGCCATGGGTATTGCTATGATTTGTAACAAATTTTATCATTTGTTTGCCTTTCTTGTACAAATCACCAATCCGTATTGTTCATTTTTGTTCTTGACAACATCATGCAACAGAAGGTTCAATGTGTGAACCAAACATCCAGACCAAAATATGTTGGGGTATTTATCCTCAATATTTGCTCCTGCTACCTTACAATTAGGAGCATTATCAATGATGACTTGGATGACATTGTATGGCCCAATACGGTCAATTGTTTCAAGTAATGTTTCTGCAATGTTGATGGCGGTCTTGAACTTGTCTGAGTAATCATATGCAGTTAGAAAGATGGGACCATTAACAGACATAGCAAGAACACTTATCAATGGCTTGCCTTTTACATTTGTCCATCCATCAGATACAATGGACACCCCATGGTCAGTCCAAGAACTTGTCATTCTATTCAAAGAATGTGATATTTTTGCTTTTTCATGATCAAGGGCAACGGTTCTTGCCTTGTCATACCCAGGGCTCTTGTATCCTTTAGGGGCATCATTTATGGCAAAAACCATTTCGTGCCAATAAGGTGAGCGAAGAACATTGAATGGTATCCCACATGCATAGAGAAACCTGTAAACTTTTGAATCCACATCATTCCTACATCCCTCATCAAGGAAATCTAATATGGTTCTACGCCTTAAAGATGATGACCTTGTGCCTCCATATCCACTGCCTTGGGAGGATGCTGAAGGAGTTCTTTGTGATTGTGAGCTTGGTTCAAAGAAACCCCTTGATTTTTTTGATTTGTATTGGGCTTCCTCCTCTTCCCTTATGTATTTGGCTCTATCCGTTGCTGACACTGCTGTACAAGTTTTGATTCCTATTTGTTTGTCTCCATCCCATGGCCTTTTCCCGCAGAGGTGTCTTCTAGCACGGGTGTATGAACCTGTGTAATCAGTGTTACAATGGGGGCAATGAAATTTAGTGGTTCCACCCCCTCTCCCTGTTTCAGCCCTGTTAACATATTTCCACAATGGGGTTTGGTCTTGTTTAGTTTTTTGAGGGTCATGTTCACCCTCCTCCAGCTCCTCCTCACCGGGGTTTTCATCAATTTGACTTTCTCCAGCTTCTTCATCCCCCTCTTCAATTTGGCCCCTCCGTTTCCTACTCTCCAGCACCATAATAACCATAAAAGGGACCAAGAAGAGGAAAATGCCAAGAAATATAGCCAGGTCCATGGTGTTTGATGTTTGTAGGGTTTTGAATCTGCAAATTAATTTAATTTATTGGGATTAATTAATTTAATTTATTAATTTAATTTAAATTCATGATTTTTAAATTAAATAAACTAAATTACTACCTAACTAAATTAAACTAACTAAATTACTAAGTTACTTACCTCTTTGCACACTTGCTCCTCGCTCCTCGACGCTTGCTCCTCGCTCCTCGGCGCTTGCTCCTAGCTTCTCCTTGCTCCTTTGCTTTTGCTCTCCAAGAAACTCAACTCAATGAAGTGATAATGAATTTTTTTTAGGCCCATTGGGCTTTTAAAACAAATTTTTTTTTAAATTTAACTTTTTTTTTGAGGTTCGCGGAATTTTTTTCCGTCGGATCGCTCCCGACACCGCCCAAAACACTCCCAGAGCAATTTTTTAATGCTCGGGAGCGATCGCTCCCAGGCTTAAAATTTCGCTCCGGGAGCAACGGAGCGATCACTCCCTACAGCGCTCCCGAAAATGGCAGGGAGCGCAAATTTTTTTTTGGGAGCGCGCTCCGAAGCCGCTCCCGCCCGAAGCGCGATTCCGGAGCAAGTTCGAGAGGGGGGGCGCTCCCCCACAACTATGATATAGAGGTTGACACTGAAAGTTGGACCAAGAGATGTAGCCAAGAAGTCTGGTGAACTCCTTGATTATTTTGACTGTGTTGATGTGTGTTTATTATGTTTTATAACTACTCATTGTCTATATTAGTCGCAATCTTTTCAATCCGTTACACTAAATAATATAGGCATTCCTGCACATGAGTCTGTAATACCTTTTCTTTTTGATTTAGTATCCATTTTGGATCATCTGCGCTGCTTTTGCGTCAGCCTATGCTGCCCAGCATAACCTCTGCACTGCCTCTTCCAGATCTCTCTTTGCCCCCTCTGCAATGTATTCCCAGATCAGGAAATTCTCCAACCAGAACTATCTCTGCCCCTCACTGCAAGAAATCACTTCTATCTCTCTCTAGCAATTGTTGCGCTGCTCTCTTGAGAAATTTGATCTCTGATCTCTCGCTCAATATATTTTCCAAATGCCCATCAAGCCTCATCTTATAATCCTTCAGTTGAAAACTAATAGCCCAGATTAGATTCTAATCAATGGCTCAACTCATTTTGGCATGATCCTTGTCTTCTTCTAGAAGTTTCACCCACAATTTGATTAATACCCTTTAATTATTTTAATTTCTTAAGTTTAGACTTAGGCATCCATTAAAAATAATTAACTGCCTGTCTCTGGGTGGAATTTCCCAAAACAATTTATGCATATTGTGGAATACATGTGTCCAAGCCTCCCTGCAAATTTTGAGGCTTAGAGCACATCTGATGCTACCAGAAATCAACAGCAATATCCCATTAAAATAGTCACCAACCAAATGCAAAGAATATGTATCCAATCTGCCCATGTGTGGAGCTTATAAACTACCTGTGCGTGAGTATAACTGCTGGTATGTATGAGTTGTTTAATAGGTAGCATTCCTTGCTTTGTGGATAAGTTGAGTTGGATGAGGAGACAAACTCCACAAAATATTATTCAAACTAAACTTTGGATTGAACCTTCCAAATTGTTAGGATATTTTGACACATAGGAAATAGTTAAGTATAACTTGGTCTAGTGTATAGTTAGGTAAAGTGTGTTTCTTTATTATGTACTTTTTCTAACTTACAATCCGACGGTCATGATATGTTCTAGACATGAAGTGATCCGACAGTTCATTCTTTCCTCGGTATTACCGACACTTGATCAGTGGCTTAACACTCGATTGGTCCATGATCTCTATTTAAAGAGCATGGAGGGTCATTTGTAAGGTGACCGTTCATGAGAGAAGCTTATGTAAATTTTCTTTCTTTTGCATTAATAAATTGCCTGAAGTGGCCGTGTTGGCTCAGGCCGTGCACTGTTTCCCACTTTGATGGTTTTAACTACGTCAAGAATACTGGTGTACCAATCTGTGATCTGTTTGTGAGCGGTATCCTTTGGTGTTCTATCTAAGGAACTTGCCCTATAAATTCCTACACAAATTTGTGTATCAAGGAGATTTACTTGTTGCATGGAGCCTTTATCTACTGTGTGTAATTCTCTTCAAGTAGAAGTTTCCTCAGCTGCATATACGTGGCGCATAAAGGTGGGGTCCTCCACTCATCTCTCTTCAACATTAGATGTTGGGTCCCTATAATACTAGTGATTACCCCATTACTATTGTAGTTATACCCCTTATTAATATTGTTGTGCCCCTATTGCCCCCATATTGTTATTACTGTGCCCCATAGAATCCCTCTATTGTTATTTTTGTGGCTTTATATTATTATTGTTAGGTCGGCTGGGTTATATTGTGACTCCTTAGACTCCTATATATAGAAAGGAGGTTTTGTCATTTGAATCATCCAAGAATTGTTCATTTATGTAATGTAAAGGAGGTTGCCCCCTCGAAGAGGCTGAATTCTAAGGCGTTGATCTATCTTTTCTTGAACTGGTTTCATAACATTTGGTATCAGAGCTTTGGATTCTAGGGTTTCGCTGCTCCAAACAGGTCATCGTGGCATTTTCGCTATAACTTTTTTTCTGCGACGTTTCAGAAGTTGCAAAAAAAACCCATTTGAGAAGAAATCGCGTTGAACCTCGGGTCCGAATTTCAGAGTTTTTCGCGCTATATTTGCGGAGATATGATCTGAGGAAGTTGGTCTTTTTGCAGACTCCTGAATTACATTCCAAACAGGTGACCTGGGGAAAATCGTCATAACTTTCTCTCTAGGGATCGGATTGAAATTTTGTAAGAAGGTACAGAAAGAGGACGGACTGTAGTTTCTTGTATGCATTTTTCAGATCCAAAGGTCGAAACAGTGACACGTGGCACTTCATACAAGTTCGCTCTTCTGGAAATGTCTATAATCAGGTCATCTTGAGAGATTGTGCATAACTCTTTCTTGGAGAAGCCAATATGGATCAGACTGGTGGCATTGGAAAGAGGACACAGAGGGCTACTACAGGTCACAATTTCAGAACTTAAAAGATCTGAAAGTATAGAGTTACAGTCGTTTCAAGATCGAGCTCCTAAAATTAAGAAAAAGCAAGATGAGGAAGTTTGATGGCAAGGATCCGGTAAATTGGATACTTCAGATGGAGCAATATTTTGATCTACATGGTATACCACTATTACAAAAGGTATGTATTGCATCTTCATATTTAGAACCGGATCAATTTTGATGGTATGAAGGGCTTTGTTCTTGTAAACAACTTGTTACGTGGTCAATTTTCACGGAGGAAATGATAGCACATTATGATGATACAAAGAGCAACACCTTCTTTAGAGCAACACCACAACAATTGGAAAGAGTAAAAGGGCTTTGTGACATAGTGGAAAGCATATTTATGGAAACTAGGAAGCATACCACTCACAACTATAAAGATGGAAGTGTTGTTTCGCCTACAAGGGTTACACCACAACAATTGGAAGAAAAAAGAGAAAAAGGGCTTTGTTACAATTGTGATAGCAAATGCACTAAAGGTCATAAGTGTGCTGAGAAGAAATTATTTTACATAGAATATGAAGAGAAGGAAGAAAAGGATCAAGAAACATCAAAAAAAGAAGATATACGCCAGGACCCCACTCTAGAGAAAGAAGAAATGAATCAGACCATATATTGTAAAGCATTGGCAAGAATTACCACTCCTCAAACTCTCAAAATAGAAGGACATATCAAGAAGAAAAAGGTGCAAGAAGTGAAAGATCACATCGAGAAAGAAGAAATGAATCCAACCATATCTTGTAATTCATTGGTCGAAATTACCACTGCTCAAACTATCAAGATAGAAGGACATATCAAGAAGAAAAATGTTCAAGAAGTGAAAGATCACATCGAGCGTCAAGAAATGAATCCGATCATATCTTGTAAAGGATTGGAAGAAATTACCACTCCTCAAACTCTAGAGATAGAAGGACATATCAAGAAGAATAAGGTTCAGGCAGTGGAACATCACATCGAACATCAACAACAAGTCCTCCAACTCTTAAAGGATAACCTCGTGTTCGCACAGAATAGAATGAAACAACAGGCAGATCAACATCGCAGTGAAAGAAGTTTTGATGTAGGTGATTGGGTATTCCTACGGCTACAACCATATAAGCAAATGTCCCTCAAGCAAGCTAAGAAGGATAGTAAATTATCACCAAAGTATTATGGTCTGTACAAGGTGTTGCAAAAGATTGGTACTATGGCATACAAATTGGAGCTTCCTGCAGCTTCTCGATTGCACCCAGTTTTCCATGTTTCATGTTTAAAGAAGGTTATAGGCGACAAGCTCCCAGTTCAAACAATATTGCCAGAACTTGACGAGGAAGGAAAAATTATATTGGAACCGGAAGCAGTCACAGAAACAAGAACTCGACAGCTACGAAATCGATCAATTTCGGAGTATCTTATCAAGTGGAAGAACTTATCCGCTGAAGATTCCACATGGGAGGATGATAATTTTATACAGAAGTATCCAGAACTACTCAAACGTTGAGGACAACACTTTTTTGAAGGAGAGGGACATGTTGGGTCCCTATAATACTAGTGATTACCCCATTACTATTGTAGTTATACCCCTTATTAATATTGTTGTGCCCCTATTTCCCCCATATTGTTATTAGTGTGCCCCATAGAATCCCTCTATTGTTATTTTTGTGGCTTTATATTATTATTGTTAGGTCGGCTGGGTTATATTGTGACTCCTTAGACTCCTATATATAGAAAGGAGGTTTTGTCATTTGAATCATCCAAGAATTGTTCATTTATGTAATGTAAAGGAGGTTGCCCCCTCGAAGAGGCTGAATTCTAAGGCGTTGATCTATCTTTTCTAGAGCTGGTTTCATAACATTAGACTTTATAATTTGCACAATATCAAATTAAATTTCTCCTTCATAAATTCATGGGCCTTCGAAATTTCCACATGATACCTTTTTTTGACTTGATTTACTTGGCACTTGGATTTTTGGGCCCTAGGTGGATGCCCCATTAACTTTGCAACTACCACTTAATTTCCATGTCAGTTATTTGACTCCTATTGACTTTGGTAAAATTAAAAAATAATCTAATTAAAAATTCTTTTTTTATTTTTTCTTGACTTTGCCACTAACATTAGAAAAATTGGGTTTTGAGGGACTACAAGTCGTTTTTTGACCCTCAAAGTGGGTCATAGGATAATGTTGGGCCTCTAAGGATGAATTTTGAGTAGTCACACACCCCAGACATTTCCAAGGACCACTTATTTACATCATTAAATAGAAAATAATTAGAAATCCCGTTCTGCGAAAAAATTTAAATTATTAAAAAATCCTACATAGACCTAGTCAAATTCCGCGAAATTTTAGAGATGACCTAGCATGGTAATATACATTGACCTTAGACACTAAGATGGACTTAAAGCACGATCTTCAAGCTATCACCCCGGCTTTGGTGTATGCAGTGACTTAAAAAACCTAGAAAATTATCCGTCGCTAAAAAGTGGGAATAATTAACCAAGTAAAAAAAAACACTCCAATGTGTACTCGCTTGTTGATCAAGTCTCAACATCTTAGGTTTGTTACAAAGCTTTATTCATCATGCTAGCGACATTTATACAATATCCTCATAAGGTTGCGAAATCTAAGGACTAAATGAAGAACGAGAGAAAGGAAGGGGCTTAGAAGCCCTAATGAAATCTATAACTCTATAAGTGTAGGAATGTTCTGATATATCCTTGGGAATGGAGTCTTCAAGTGTATTTCAGTGCTCAACATTTGGCTCCACATGGGGATGCGTGCTAGATAAGACATGAGAGCATGTAAGAACCTGGAATCTGCATCCACCAAAAGCATATATCAATAGTGTCCACTCCATAAATCATCATATAAAAACAAGTACTGAAAACAAATTCTAATCTAACATGTTGAAATAAAAACTACTCTAATAACATGAAATAGAAACTAATCTAAGAACAAAAATGACAAGGAGCAGGGTTAGAGATACAATACAAAGATGCCCCATGGCATCAGATGTCCTCAATGAAGTTCATGTAGAAACTTGCTTACTTTCAGGCACATACACGGTTTGTTTTTCTAATGTGCCTTGTCCAATTCTAAATATCTTATGACTTTGATGCATCCCAACACTGTGTTGTATATGGCCATCAAATTTACCAAATCCTTTCAACCTTTTTCTTTTCCTCTTAATAAATCGTGTTGTTGATGATGATGCAATCAAAGTAGACCTTTCTATGCGATCTTGCAAATGCTCAAATGGAAAATTTGAAGTATCCAATACTTTTATGACCGCGTTTCTCCATTTTGAATCTGCTCCCATGGGTGATGGATCATTCTCATAAGTATTAACCTGATTCCCCTCAGTTTCCTTCTATCCAGGTCGCCTTCAATTAGTGATTTTTGAATGGAATAAATGACTTCGTCGTAATAAGATGAAGCTTGCTTCAGTGGATTGGAAGGTTTATGATTTGTTTCTTTATTCTTTTCCCATTAATCATCAAACCTAATATGGAATTTTTTAAACTGTAACCTTTCCATTTCCTCCGACCTATTCTGAAAAGTGACCTGATTAACCTTCATAACATGTATTTCCTTGGCACAATTTGTTTCCATGGTGTTAATTAATTGTACTTATTTTTCTTCCATGGCGAGCAAACCGTTTTGAAGAGCGTCATTTGACTAGAATGATTAACCTCCACGATACTCATTTCCTTTGCATGATCTTCTATTAATCTTGTTTCATTGAGTTGTTGAAAAATATAACTAGGTTCGGTCTTCATAAAATGTATTTGTCAAAAAAAAAAATATTATTGTTACAATGACTTATTAAAGCATGGGTTTCATGCTTGGGTCATCATTTTATTAGTCAAAGTCCACATTATGGACACCTAGGATTAATAAAGAGTCATTAAAGTCATTGTATATTTCATGAGACCTTCTTGGGCTTTCGAATGATGTAAAAAGAATTATTTTTGAGTCAAAGATTAATTATGTAACCTCCACACCAAGTCGGCCTCATTGGAAGGCTATATATACAAGGCAGTTTGAATTCATTTAGAGCATCTCACTCTCTCACACATGGTTTGATATCTGAAGCTGGAAGCTGGGAAAAGTGCAAAGGTGAAGAAGAAGGCTAAAAGGAGTGCGAGTTTGGTCAAGAAGGAAGGTGTTGTCGCACAGAATGTCTAGGCACCGCGACAACGGCTCAGATCGGGGGCTGTCACCCTGATCCCCAATCTCTCCATTTAAGTTGTCTCCCTACAGCAGGCTAAGGGGGGTAGACCCTATGGAAAAGTGGAATGAAGAAGAACTAGTTGGGAACCAACCAGTTCGGGAGACACAGTGAAGCGATCAAGTACTTGATTAAGATTTAGCAAGACTTGTAGGATTTGATTAGATTTTAAACAATTGATACCAGTGCCTTATGGAGTCAACGATCTTGCTAGGGAAATTAAGACCAAGTAATCGATTAGCAACTGCTGCTTAGATGAATGACTATTTTATATGAAATGCAGATCCTAAAACTAATGTGAGATGCAAGAATCTTGGTTAATTTTAGTTAAATGTCTTTTTAAATGTGAACCCTTCAATCATTTTCGTGTTGAGTCTGATTTCGTAGTAATTGGCAGAGAGAAGATCAGGAGAAGCACACTAAGGTGTGATTAACGATACCTCTCCTAAAATTTTAACATACCCGATGCCTCCGGTGCTGCAGAGAACTGTGGCTCTGACGACTGCAAGGTCACCATTTTAAGTACTATTAAAACAGGCTTCTCAAGAACAAATGGATAGAGATCTATCTGTCTATCGACCAAGCTTATGCTTGGAAGTAAATTTTAACTATGCAAAGTTAACTTATATGCAAATGCAGCTGAAGATGAGATGAAGTTAGACTCGAGGATGGGAAAATGCTTATGTCGCAGAAACTTCCAATACCCAAATGAAATGTTCGCTTTATTAAATGAAGACTCAAAATTAAACCCCTGAAGATATTACAATTAGAACACAAGCTTATTTCAAATCTTTCTGATACGATTATAGCTCAAAGAGAACAAAAACTTCTTTCCAATTGATATCAACAAATGCTAAAAAAATACTCAGTTTATGAAACAAAGGATATGCATTTTATCACAATTCCATGACAGAGTACTTAATTTCCAGCAATTAACTTTTAAGAAAGCAATAAGAAAAACTTTACGACAGCAGCAATATGACAATGAAAATAATAAGCTATTAATGATATCTTTATGCCAAAAATTTACCGAAATTTTTCCATACTTGCCCACATGAATTATCAAAAAATTTCAGCCTGTTGTGATATGATTTCTAGAATTATATCAGATCTGATATACTTATTACAGCCAACAATTAAAACATGAAATAATCTTAATGATGAATGCCCAACTCGAGAAATTAATTCCTTAATGTATTAGACAACTTAGGAACTGATTTTAAGCTAACCTACATGAAATTTTTCCACTGTTATATTTCAGACTTCAGAAACAGAATTATTCAAAAATAACAGTGACCCAAAATGTAGATCTAGGCCAAATTCTTGATACACATCAAACATAAATGACTTATTAATGTATTTAGCATCTTTTTAATTAATTTCAAACCACTTAGATGTGTTTTTCACCACTATTAGAAAGTTATATGACGACTATAGCAAACAATGTGGAAAAAGATGGTTTAGAGATCAAACCCTTAGGCCCTAGGCCTTGAATATCACTTGCCCCTAGAGTTTTGCATTTAGTAAAATACCAAGATCTTGTTCTCCTTGCCATGCTCTATCTCCCATGGATGAACGATGGGTGTTCCTCTTTCTCCTTACTATGACATTACTTGTATCATTTGGAAGCATACAAGACCCATGTACTCCCAAGCTAGCATGACGTTCATCTCTAATACAATTGTACTATTCTAGGGAAATTTTTGCCCTAGGGTTTCTTAAGCAACTAGGGTTTTCAACAAAGTTTTGTTCAGAAAATGACACAAGTTGTTCCCATACAATCTTCAGTAATCAATGTTATTCTTTAAACAACACAACAAACCATACAATGCAAGGCTATAGTTTAATTATTCAACAATAATAATGTAGCCTGAGTTCAGCTATCTTGTATGAATCCAACCATTTCCAGTACAATGCCAAACAATTATAATCTAATTCTAAACAGAGCTTGACTATTGATCACTATATCCTATTAACCTATTCGAATTATACTATACTACTTCGTGTGATTCTGACCAGAGAAGTTGCCTGGCTAGCTTCAGGACAAACCCTTATTCCACTACAGGGATTGTTCGAAATGCGACTTTAACTTAGAAATGGATGTGAGTTGCCTCGGGAATATTGCAAGGTGTTTGAAAGGATAATCGAACTCTGGTTTGCCCTTAAATTGCTTAGAACTCCTCCAAAAATTTGTCACCGGATCTCCTATGTTTGCTTCAAGGACTTCACATGTTAGGGTCCAACCCTAACCCCTTTATTTATGTAATAGGGTCGAGTCATAGTTATAGTTAGTTAAAGAGTCAATAAAGCCCATATTAATAATTGTAAGTGGTTGACCCACATTTAAGAAAGGGACCACAGTTAGTTGCAAATGGGCCATGGTATTAAATAGATGGTATTGAGAGAACCATGGTACTGACCCATGGTATTGTATGTATGAATCCTATATAAAGGATAGAGACTCCCCATTGAGGAGTGTCGTGTCTTATTTTGTAATCGAGCTCTGCTCTGCTAGAGGTTGCCCCCTCGAAGAGGCAAGTGAACATTGCTTTCATCTCTAAATAATAAAAATACTTATTGCTTTTCTCATTTTGTTTTGTGTTCTGGGTTGTATTTCTTCGCATATTTGGTATTCTGGAAACTTCTCGCAGGTCAAGAGCATAACAAGTGGTATCAGAGCACTTTCCAGGGCCGGTGGTATATCCATTTTTGGCAGAAATTTTTTTAGGCTAGAGATGTGTTCCGGAGTCTTTAAACCACGGGATCTATCTTTGAGCGCATAAACCTGCGGATTTGGGGAGGCATGCATGCAGGAAATACAAGAGGTGGTCACGATTGTTGGACTCCCTTGTAACCCCTGTGGGTACCCCTTCAAGTAGTAGCGTATTAGACAGAACCGTGCACGGACTGCCTTCCATGTACCCTCTGGGGATATCGGAAGCCCCCTAGGCTCACCTAAAACCTCGCCTTAGATAAACTATCAGCCGTCTTGCTGCTACAGTCCACCGAGAACAGCACTCAGGGAGATTACTCGCGCGTACGATAGGGTAGTCGGGTAGTACGGCTAAGGGTACAGTTGATCCTTCTTAGTTAGTGCCCTGAAAGATTGGGTCGAGTACTATTGTTGGACCCTTATGTATATTGCGATCTGTAGCACCTGACACTCCTTTGAGACCATAGTTCCCTTGACTCTCTGAAGATTGCCCATTATCTTATTTGCCAGATCAGATCTAGCAGTTGGGGTGTTGTCGCCGCAGCGACAATCAGATCTACCAGTTGAGGTTCTATAGCCACAATACCATTCAGATCTAGCAGTTGGGGTTCTGTCGTCGCTGCAGTCCAACTCACATTCAACAGTTAGGGGTTTCGCAGGCAAATCTGACCATTTGTGCAGTGAGGCTTGTGGATCCTATACCCTGGGGCGATTCTCGCAGAACATTGGGCAGGATCAAAGTCTGAGGCCTTCCCGAGACGCTTATAAGAGACTTAGCCCATAAGAATCAGGACGACGAGCTGATCGCAGTGGTACCATTCACTTGTTAGCTTCAATTTTCGGGCGATCCCAAATCTTTTCAAAGTGACGACAAGTGACCAAGATCTGTGTATGGTAGAAACCAGAGCTCAAGCCATGGCCAACAAGAAGATTGAGAGCCTTGAAAAACAGTTGGCTTCTTTCAAGAACATAGCGGACCAGATGCAGAAATTCATGGAAACTTTCCAAGTGAGCACGTCGGGGTTGCATCCGGAGGCATATGGTCTTAATGAAGACCTTGAAGGAGAATCTAGCCATCATATTCACTTCCATGGAAATCACCAACATTCCCACCCTCGGCCACCCAAGCTGGACATGTATAAATTTGATGGCTCTAATCCAACAGTATGGGTAGCACAAATGGAACAATATTTCCTTCTGAATGATATCTAAGATGATCCAACTAAACTACGTGTGGGAGCCCTTTACTTGGACCAAGAGAGATGGCAATGGTGGCAGTGGCATCAAAAATGCTATCCCGGGAAAATAACTTGGTAGGTGTTCTCAAAATCTCTTTGTGACCGCTTTGATAGAGACTCTAATTTTTTGGGTCGTCTTACTAAGCTCCGACAGACAGGCACAGTAAAAGAATACATTGCAACCTTTGAGACATTGGCCATCCGCACAGAAGGTTTGGGAGATGAATTCTACTTGGAATGTTTTATAAGTGGTCTCAAAGAAGCCATCCAAGCACATGTCTGGATGCACCACCCACCTACATGGATAGACACTTGCAACAAGGCTATCGAAGTGGAATGTGCTTTAGCTGCCCAGTCTACTCGTCCAAATTTCATAGCCAAGGGACGCCCCACCCAGGCTCCGAGCCCTACCCAAATACTTAAGGTTCAAAAGGTGTCTCCGGCAAAAATGGCTGAAAGAAGAAAACAAGGATTGTGTTATTACTGCGATGACAAATACTCCCCCAGGCATAAATGCAAGGAACCTAAATTCTTTCAAATTGATGTTACTGATCACAGCTCATTTGAGGAAGCCCCACCCCTTGAGGGACCAGAGGATGAAGTTGAGGAAACCCAGCAGGACAATGAACTCCCAGCTATGCCAGAGGAACCAGTTATCTCGCTACATGCTTTGGCGGGCATTTTTGCGCCCCAAACTCTCAAAATCAGAGGCTTTATTAAACATCGCCCTGTAGTAGTATTGATTGATAGTGGCAGCACTCATAACTTTATCCATCAGCGAGTCGCTGAAGCTGTTCATTGTTTTGTCAAGGCAGTCTCTAATTTCCAGGTCTAGATTGCTAATGGGGGACAATGAAATGTGAAGGCCAGTATCAAACTTCAGATGGGAGACTACCACCTCAAGACCCACATGTTTGCAATTAACATGGGTGGTTGTGACATTGTCTTGGGGGTTGAATGGCTTCGCACACTAGGCCCAATCACCATGGATTTCCAAGAATTATATATGAGCTTTAAGCAGAATGACCACATGCATACCCTCCATGGACTCCAGGAAGGTGCTCCTTCTATCATCAGCTCGCATCACATGGAAAAGTTGTTGAAAAAGGGCCATCATGGAGTTATCGCCCAGTTTAATGCCATCCAGGCCATCGAGCCCACTACTCTACATATTCATCATGACATGCAACAGGTCTTGAATCGACACCAGCAGGTATTTGACAAACCTAAAGAGCTTCCACCCTCTAGAGGGGAACATGATCATAGCATCACTTTGGTCCCAAGGGCACAACCGTCGAATGTGCGGCCATATCGATATCCTTTTGCCCAAAAGAATGAGATTGAAAAAATCATCAAGGAACTCCTTGAAACCGATGTCATTCGTCCTAGCATCAGTCCTTATTCATCACCAGTGGTCATGGTGTTGGAAATAATACTGAGAGGGGGGTGAATCAGTATTATCAGATCAATAATTTTATTTCCCAAACAGATTTATATATGCTACTTCAACTAAGTGAACTAGCGTGTACACGCGACTGTACTTAAAGCAATCAACGTATATGCAGAGAACTTTTGATTTAGCCAATTTATCATGCATTGAACTTTAACCAGTATATCAGAGATTTATTAGACAATGCAGTAAAAGCATAATAAAGCATCACACATAAGCAACACACATGAACACCAAGATATAAGGTAGAAACCCAATGTGGGTAAAAACTATCTGTTGTTGTTGTCTCTATCTTCTTTTAATAATAAGAAAATCTGTTTACAATCTTGTACTGGTGCAGACTCATACCAGTACGCAGGCTTCTACCTACAGAAGGTTACAACCTTCTCTCGTTCTCCAGCTTCTACTAGAAGGGAGCTACAACCCCCTAGCTCTTGTACTAGTCGATATGTTTACTAGTACGTAGGCGGTGACCTACAGAAGGCTACGACCTTCTTTCTTCCTCCAAGGGCCACGTTTCATAAATTTTCAAACTGGATCCATCAACAACATCATAACTGCAATTCAATCATCAAATACATCTGTATCAACCAATCACTGAAACTCAATCATCACTTTCTAAATCAATCAATCACTTTGACAACCCATCATCACTGTAGCAAATCACAATCATTCAAAACAATGTCACCAGAACCCAAAGCAGAACCCAGAACTCTGCAACAGCAAACAGAAACAACTGAAACATACTTCATAAGGTATATGCTACTTCCATGTGTCGAACCAGCGTGTATACGCGCTTTTATCAAAGCCAACCAGCGTACACATCTGCAAATATTAATTCATAATCCTGCAGCTATTCCAAACTTCAGTTATACCCAGATCATAACATTTACAGAATAACACATGCGTCAATATTCAGATCTAGACTATACATGATCAAACCACATAATGATAATTCATTTCAAGCCTTAAGATCCCGATCCATCATTAGATCTTATCCCTCATCAACCGCTAAGGTTCATCCTTGGTTCAAATCAAGCAAAGCACCATAAGCAAATAACCTGCATACTAGATCTCACACTTCATCAGATATTCGATACTTGCACACTGGCCTAATGATCTTCTCCTCCTTTTATAGTTTTAGTCCTTTCTCAATACCATGGACCAAAACCACTTAGGACCAAATACCTCGGGTCAATACCTCGGACCAAATACCTTGAACCAATACCTTGGATCAAAATATCTTGGACCAAATACTTAGTTTTTCAACATGTACACGCTTTTCCTCTTGTGAAAGTGTGTGTATACGGAATACGCTCCTTTTGTTCTGTTAACCCGCGTGTATATGCTTCTTGGACAAGGTGAACCTACGTATACCTTTCTTTCTTCATTCTTTGTAATTTGATCTGTAATTCTTTGTTGTTAACCTGTTGTACTGTGATCTTTCATCTGACTAAGTTGCCATCAAGGACAACACCTGTATCAAAATGCCAACACATGGTGCTCTAGAAAGATGGGGAATGGCGCATGTGTCCAAACTTCAGGGCCCTCAACAAGCTCACGGTCAAAGACAAATTCCCTATCCCGGTTGTTGATGATTTGCTGGATGAACTACATGGTGCTCAATTCTTTACTAAGCTAGATCTTTGCTCTGGCTATCACCAAATACGCATGAAAGAAGTAGACATTCCCAAGACTGCTTTCTGAACTCATGAAGGCCATTATGAATTCTTGGTCATGCCATTTGGTCTTTGTAATGCCCCATCCACTTTTCAAAGCCTCATGAATCACTTGCTAAAACCATATCTCCGAAAATTTGTCCTCGTTTTCTTTGATGACATTCTCATCTACAGCCTCACCTGGGAAAAACATCTTCAGCATGTAGACCTGCTCTTGCAACTGCTCCGGAATCATAAATTATTTGCAAATTGTCTAAGTGCTCTTTTGGCCTGGCAAAAGTTGAGTATTTGGGCCACATTATGGGTCGTGAAGGTGTCCGGGTGGATCCCAAAAAGATACAGGCAATGCAAGATTGGCCCCAACCAAAAACCTTGAAGAGTTTGAGGGGATTCTTGGGTCTCACTGGCTACTATCACAAATTTGTCCACAATTATGGTCGCATTGCTAAACCCCTCACTAACCTTCTCAAGAAAAATTCATTCCTTTGGACTGATGCAGCACAACAAGAGTTTATGGCTCTCAAACAGGGCATGTTTTCCACTCCAGTCTTGGCACTTCCCGACTTCACCAAATCTTTTGTGATTGAATGTGATGCTTCAGGTACTGGTATTGGTGCTGTCTTAATGCAGGAAGGTCGACCCTTGGCTTTCACCAGCCAACAACTGAGTGGGAAACATCTGGGACAATCTACCTATGAGAAGGAGATGATGGCCATCTTACATGCAGTAGATACCTGGTGACCATACTTATTGGGGCGGCATTTCCAAATCCGCACAGACCATCAAAGCCTCAAATATTTTTTGGAGCAACGTCTATCCTCGCCCCAGCAAAATAAATGGTTGGCCAAAATGTTGGGATATGATTATGAGATAATTTACAAGAAAGGGCGTGACAATGTAGTAGCGGATGCTTTATCACGCCAATTTGAGGATGAAAGCACCCTGCTATCAATCTCTCTTCCCATACCAGATTGGATTGAAGAAGCCTGCAAGGAATGGTTTTCACATCCCTCTCTCTCCCAACTCATTAATAGCTTGAGAGCAAATCCCAATTCCTCAGTTGGCTACTCTTGGAAGGATGAGATTCTTCGTTACAAGGATAGAGTCATTATATCGCCGACATCCGCCCTCAAAACGCGCATTTTGGCAGAGTTGCACTCATCTCCCACTGCAGGCCATGCAGGTTTTTAGAAGACTTATGCTCACACTCGTCGTTCTTTCTTTTGGACAGGCATGAAAATTGACATTCTTACTTTTGTAGCTGAATGTGATGTGTGTCAACACCACAAAGGAGAAATATTCAAGTCATCAGGCACCTTACAACCATTGCCCATCCCTGCCTCAATCTGGACGGATGTTTCTATGGATTTCATCATTGGTCTTCCGAAGTCAGGCAACAAGTCAGTCATCATGGTGGTTGTGGACAAACTTTCTAAATATACTCATTTTTGCGCTTTGCCCCACCCATTTACCCCCACTTTGGTGGCTCAAGCTTTAATGGACCAGATTTTCAAACTGCATGGCATGCCCACTTCCATTGTGTTTGATCGTGACCTGACTTTCACCAATAACTTTTGGCAAGAACTTTTCAGGCTCCAAGGTACCCAACTCCAACTAAGTACTTCCTATCATCCCCAAAATGATGGTCAAACTGAAGCAGTCAACAAATATTTGGAGACATACCTAAGGTGCTTCATTTCAGAAAAGCAACATCAATGGGTACAGTGGCTACCTCTAGCTGAATGGTGGTATAATACTAACTATCATGCAGCCACCAAGATGACTCCATATGAAGCAATGTATGGTCAACTCCCACCTTCACCTACTTCTTATATCCTTGGATGCTCTAAGGTGCAAGCAGTGGATCAACTCCTACAAAACCGTGCAACCATGCTAGCCCGTCTCAAAGATAATCTCCATCAAGCTCAGAATCGCATGAAGCAACAGGCAGACCAACATCGTTCAGAGCGCACATTTCAAGAAGGGGATCAGGTATTCTTGAGGCTACAACCATATAAGCAAACATCACTCAAAGAAAAGGGTTGTCAAAAATTAGCTCCAAAATTCTACGGACCTTATCAAATACTTCAGCGCATTGGAGCAGTAGCCTACAAGCTAGCCTTGCCACCAACTTCAAAAATCCATCCAGTCTTCCATGTATCATGCCTCAAGAAAGTGGTGGGGAACAATTGCAAAATTCAAACCAGTCTACCTGAATTGGATGAAGAAGGTTCACTCTGGCTCCAACCTAAACAGGTCCTCGATACGTGAGAACGACATCTGCGCGGCCGCACGATCAAGGAAGTCCTCGTCAAGTGGAAAGACACCTCTCCAGAAGATGTGACCTGGGAACCAGCCACTATTCTTCAGCAGTTTCCACAGCTTCAGCCTTGAGGACAAGGCTACTTTTTATGGGGAAGGGCATGTTAGGGTCCAACCCTAACCCCTTTATTTATGTAATAGGGTCGAGTCATAGTTATAGTTAGTTAAAGAGTCAATAAAGCCCGTATTAATAATTGTAAGTGGTTGACCCGCATTTAAGAAAGGGACCACAGTTAGTTGCAAATAGGCCATGGTATTAGATAGATGGTATTAAGAGAACCATGGTACTGACCCATGGTATTGTATGTATGAATCCTATATAAAGGATAGAGACTCCCCATTGAGGAGTGTCATGTCTTATTTTGTAATCGAGCTCTGCTCTGCTGGAGGTTGCCCCCTCGAAGAGGCAAGTGAACATTGCTTTCATCTCTGAATAATAAAATATTTGTTGTTTTTCTCATTTTGTTCTGTGTTCTGGGTTGTATTTCTTCGCATATTTGGTATTCTAGAATCTTCTCGCAGGTCAAGAGCAAAACAGGCCTATTCCAAACCTCCATCTATCCTCAACGAGAGCTTGGACTAGCCTGAAGGGACTCTTTTCATACTCACACGCCTTAGAATAATCATAGAATCGTGGTTAACGAATCCATCCCACAATTTCAACCTCAAAATTGTTAGAAAATGACATTCAACCCCAGGAGTATTTCAACCTACTTCAAATAATTTATCCTCTACCACAGAATCACTTTGCAAGGATTTGGGCCTAAGAAATTTCGATCTGTTTCAAGAATTAGCCTCAAAAGGTTTCATTTAGCTTCAAGGAGACATGATTCACCTTGCCACAAAAATACTTTGTTGCTCCTTCAATAGAGAATTCCCTATTGCCATAACAAAGTAGAAAATAGAAAACAGAACTAACTAGGGTGGAATATTTCACCACTGGAATTAGTAGGAGAGATGGGGACTTAAAACCCTCAGAGCTATAGCTCAATAAAACAGACGATTTGATCCACAATTAATGATTCACTTGATCTCAACTCTTCTCTATTCATAGATTTTTCCATGGGCTCCAAAATGTGAGGAGTTGTGGGCGAAACCCCCAATTTTGGGTTATTTTGCCCCAATCGACACAACTTTTACCCAATATTGCCCCAACATAGAAAAAATTAGGTTTTTGCCCCTTTATCAAGACTATAGTCTATGGGGTCAGATAGGTTATTTCGTCCTCCATTAGCCCATCAATTTGGAGAGGAAATTAGAGACTGGCAGAGAGGCATCTTTCTGAGGCGAGCGAGGGTTGGAACCTAGTTTTTTGAGGCAACGAAGGCTGGAACCAATCCTTTTGAGGCAGCGATTGGCAGGGAGCCATCTTTCTGAGGCAAGCGGGGGCTAGAACTTAGTTTCGAAGGCAGCGAGTTAAGTTTTAACCTACAGTGAGTTGGCATAGGGTCAATAGGGCAGAAAGTGACCTTGGGGGTCACACTTAGGGATCTAAGGTTGTGGTTGGTTGAAAGTGAGGATCTAAAAGTGAATTTAGGGTGTTGGTAGGCTAGGGATTGATGCAGCAAGGGTTGCATAATGGTGCAAGCTTGCTAGTGTTATCTTTGTTAGATTTTGGGTAGCTCGGAAAGTATTTCCGAGAGAGGACAACCCAACAAGAAGGAGTTTGTTGAGTGATTTACCCAAAAGTGGGGTTTTTGACCCAAGCAATGGGTTTAGCACCAAAAGAAAAAATAATTAAATATTTTAAGGGTCAAAGAAACTAAAGCCTTAGATCTAGAAGGTTTCCTAAGTGACCCAAGGAAAAGTATATAAGGAGCCTACAGTGAGGTTCAAAAGACATATCGTATGCAAGAGAGATGTAGCCCTCTTGTGCTAGGTGTGCCCAAGGAAGGTCGAGTTTTGCTAGGCAAGAAGATGACGAGTAGGTCTAATGATGAGATTAGTTGATCTAGAAAGCAAGGCCAAGAGATCCAGTCATTGTAGCAGATCCGCTATTCTATGTGCCAAATTTAGTGCCTCAAGAAGTTGTGACAAGGGCTAGTCAAGAGAGCAATGATCTATTGGTACCTAAAGATAGGTTGCAACCATAAGAAGGTTGGTCGCAGCCTTAGGAACAAGCATCCAAATATAGACTAGGGCTAACCGCAAAAGAGAGAAGCCCTTAGAACGAAACTGCAGGGCCAAAGGAAGAGGTCGAGGCCTAGAGCTAGTGGGTTGAGGCAAGCCTAGGCCACAACATGGTTTGTTCTATGTTTTAATAATAGGCCAAGAGTGATCTGAACAAGGTCGAATGCCTTAGATGTTGATTGAAAGGCTTCAGGGTTTGTTGTTGTTGACCAAGGGCTAGCAGAGGGAGGCTAAGAGCTTCAGGAACTCTAGATGCAGCCTAGAATGTTGGCTAAGTGTTAGATCTGATGAGCCATGGGTCAGATTTGAGGTACCAAGGGTCAAATCAAGAGTGTTGAGGAACTGATCAAGAGGGTCGAAGGTCATATCAGAGTGTTGTAGCAGCTCAGATGTGGAAATAGGGTAGCGGTGGTCTAGGCAAATGGTTTTGTGGGTCTGGTAGAATTGGACAGAGATCTAAGAAGAACTGAATGAGTATCTTGTGACTAGAAGAAAGAGGAAACGAGATCTATACAAGAGCTACCGAGGTCTAGTAGCTATGAACAGTATGTTAAAGGACTAATATACAGTAAATTAATGGACTAATTCACTGCGAGTTGGTGATCTAATTTGAAGCTAATTATACAGTGAATTTGGTGGGCAAATCCATTGTGAGAAGCAGATCTATTAGGGTTGAGTATACAGTGCATTTGAAGGAGCAATACATTGTGAGTAGTTGATGGACAAAGGGAGGTAAAGGACCTACCAGGTGTCAGCGACTACAAGTACTGAAAGGGCTTATCTAGACAGGATACATCAACAAGTAAGTTAAGGGTTTTGTTCTTGTCTTCTTTTATGGCCAGTTTGCATATCCAAAGTAGCAGATTGCAAGCCCTACTTTGAATATTGTGTATAGTAGTTGTACTGGTGATCAAGGATCATGATCCCTACTATGGGAGCCCCATGATTCTTTTGTTAATGAATTAATAAAATAATCGAGCTTTGGGCTCAAATCACTGTGTACTAAATTGATTTCACTGATGAAGATTTCCATTATGCAAAGTACTTGAAGGTTGAGGGTTCCTAGTGTGTTTGTGTACGTGATTAACCTCGGATCAAATCTAGGGCCTAAGGAAAATCCAACAATTTTATGGAGGCAATGGGATAGCTACAGCTCTGTAAGCCTAGAAACTACATTTGTGTTGATATCCCTATTGGGAAAGTGGATTTTGTAAGCCTGTTATTTGTTTGTTGAATTTGCCCTACTTTACAGTGTTTGTTGATGGAATCAACTGTGGTTTGAGTTCTTGTTTGTACTACTTGTACATCCAATAAAAGATCATCATTGTTTATAGATTGACGAAGTACTGCCTGTTTGGAGAATATATTAGGGCAGCTAATTATACAATTCTCCTTATCCTTGATAAAATCTTGTGAACTTATGTTATCTTCTTATTGTTCTTAATTAGATTCATTTCATCAAACAATTATCAAGAGCATAAACCATGAAGATTATAAAAGATAGTGCACACAAAATATAGGCTCCAAGCCAAGGCCAAACCCCTCCAAAGGGGAAAACCCAAAAGAAATTATTCTCTTCTTATAGAATCAATTCAAATGAGAAATCCAAGACCCAAACTCCTAGACCAAGTCCTCCTCCAAGCACCAAGTCAGCCTTCTAAGAATCTCTTCCAAATAGGTCAAAGATCAACCAAGTCAACAAGGGTTAATCCTCCTTTAATCAGCTTGAAATCTCACTTCCGTCTCCTAGCTCGGATTTGCAACCTCAACCTGCAACTCTCGACCCTGCAATAGCTATAGAAACCCTAATTTTCGCACATGTGGACAAAAGTAGAGAAAATTTCGGATCCTTCTTTCTTCGCTTTGGTCTTTTTCTTGCTTCCTTCATTCTCGCTCTTGTTTTCTTCTCCTTTCTTGCTTATGATCGAAATGCAAAAGTTGTGTGTCCAAAATGAGTCGAATCTCTTTCTATATATATGCTATTCATGTGGTCGAATAGTCCTTTCTAGGCAGACTTCTTACTAATAGGGTCAACTTGTGCGTGGAGGCTTATTTTGACTTTCTCGACTCAAAATAATATCTTTTACATGTTACAACTTGACCAATAGGGTCTTATACAAATGACAAAGACTCTTTTGACTGAAGAGAAATATTATTTTCACTAGACAAACCATAGGAACATGAAATGCATGCTTGACCTAGATGACCAATACAAATAGCGCATGAAACCCGTGCTTAAAATAATATTTTTCTTTCTTCTTTTGCTTATAACAAAAGATATACATGATGACATGAGTACAATGACAATTATGAAGACCAAAACTAGTTAATTTTCCAACACCGCCACATAGTTAAAAAAAAATACAATTTTGTCATTTGTTTATTGATTGAGTGAAATTTAAGTGTTGGTTGGTATTTTATGCTATAGCATGTCTCTATTTCAAAGTCAACACTTACTAATTCGTTCCCAACCCTCATTATATTGTGGTAATTTGCATCTGATCATCATTTGGCACTGGTATATTTAACCATTTATTGGGGTGAAATGTATCACGTATTACAACGATATACTTTACAAGTTCATTTCCGTAGATTGGGATACTCCTTGCGGCTTCAAAGCTTTGTCCTAATGTGAAAGAGAAATTGAGCTAAGGTGACAACGGTGCATTTTCCAACTGTGCTTACCCTGTAACATTGTGGTTGGGATTTTCATAAGAGTGCTAATTTGTGTGGTAACAAGAGATAAACACTAAAATAGATAGATTAAATCCAAAATGCATGAAATAGTGTTGGAAAACTAACATTCTTTGAATTTCAAAGAAATTTGGAGAGGCACTTAACTTATTTTTGTTAGACATCGGATAAACCAACGCTCCCTGTGTGTTTCGCGACATGGACTGACCGCCTCTCGTGGATCCTTATCTCTGGCGATGCAATTGTTGACTAACACCTGCAGGTTTTGGTCTAATGGCAATCGTGATTCCCAACAAGTGGTATAAGAGCATAGGTCACAAGTTCAATACACACCCGGCTGACGTTGGGGGAGATTGTTGGACATTGGATAAACCAACGCTCCCTGTGTGTTTCACAACATGGACTAACCCGCCTCTCGTGGATCCTTATCTCTGGCGATGCGATCATTGACTAACACCTGTTGGTTTTGGTCTAACGGGAATCGTGATTCCCAACAATTTTTGTATTTATTGAGTGAAATTTAACTGTTGGTTGGTATTTTTGTTGTAGAATATCTCTATTTTAGATTCAACCCTTATTAATTCGCTCCTAACCCTGATTATATTAAGGTAGTTTATGCCCTAATTTCTTATTGAATATTCTTAAGGAATCTGATCATCATTTGGCACTAGTCTATTTAACTATATATTGAGGTCTGTGTTTGTTGAGGTGAATTGTATTCTGTATTACAACGATATACTTGACAAGTTTGTTTCCATAAATTGGGAAATCCCCCATGGCTTCAAAGATTTGGCCTAAAGTGAAGGGGAAATTGAGCTAAGATGACAATGCTGCATTTCCCAAGTGTTTACCCTAGTAACATCGCAGTTGGGATTTTCATAAGAGTGCTAATTTCGGTGATAACAAGAGACAAACACTAAAATAGATAGATTAAATCCAAAATGCATGAAATTGTCTTGGAGCACTAACATTCTTTGAATTTCAAAGAAATTTGGCAAGGCCCTTCAAACAAATTTGACAAAGACAAAAACAAAGTGTTTTGCCAAATGGGTATTGGTTCACTTGTGAGCTCAACAAAGTGTTAACCATTCACCAAGGCTCCATTGTCTTCTTGTAGTAGTAGGTGCTTTTGTTTTTTCATGTGGAGCTATGAACCCCGTGCCTCATTAACACAACATATTACACTTTCTCAGTATCATTGCCTAAACATGTCCTCCATGGGATTTGAACATGGCTCTACATAACAAAATTCGTTCTCCATGTTGATGGACCATGATTCCATTGTCACTGTATTCTGCCTAAATTGAATGGCACGAGTTCAAAAGGGACGAGGCCAGATGCAAGTCCAGAGAAATTCTAGCAGAATATATACCCTTAGAGTTGGCACCTTAGCAAAAGGAAGTCCGCTCTTTGCTGTGCCCTCAAAAGTGTGTTTCTTTAAGCATTAAAAATAAAACAAAAACGTTTGACTTTTCGGAGGATATGACCATGTTATAGTGAGTAATTCCCATCAAAATGCAGAACACATGAATATACAGCATCATAAAACTGAAATTCATTAAAGAAAATGCCAAGAACAGTGCCGAATGTAATCTCTGATATTTGCACGATATTATAACTATGGCACACAATTGTCCTAAAAAAAAATTCTGCAACACGGGCCTTATATTAGCAACCATGAATTAACAATATAAGAGCACAGACCCACCTCCGTATCAATTGCATCCACATGTGCCTTCACAGTCTCAACAGTCCCAGGCCCAAAATATGTATCTGCAATAAACAACGAACATATCGAAATCCCAGATTAATAGAGTGACCATGTCAAAAACCCAAATACCTCAAAAAATAAATTCAAACATTCTGGACCTGCATGGGACTTTGTTGATCTTGTTCCTGGGTTCTGTACGACTAAATAAGGGGGCTGTTTCGTTTCGTCATTTTGACTGTGACCCCCCTCTTCCCTCTGTTCCTCCAATGAATCTGCAAGCTTGAGAGCTTCAAGCAGCTTGGCCTGCAACACATTTTCAGGGCGGACACGGGGTTGGACAACAAATAACTTGGGGGGTTCCTTGGTATCCTTGTTGTAACAAAACTCGTCATCTTTGCTGCTCAAAGAAGACAAATTCTTGAATAGGGTGGTAAGGATTGAGGAATTAGGAGGGGTTTCATGAACGCGAACATGTTTCGAATAGTCTACATTAGGCAGAGGGAAGGATTTTAGCGAGGATGGAAATGTGGGTCTCTGCAATTTCGGTTGTGAAAACGCATAAAATATGAATGCAGGGATATAAGGGCCGAGCAGATTCCGAAGAATAGGTTTCTCTAGGCGGGCAGCAAACATTTGTATTTGCTATTGAATATTCATGCAATCCTCGGAGTCTCAAATAGGCCTAAGAGCCTTCGTTAAACTACATAAATGTAAGGGTATACCATGTCATGTAGAGAGACGTCAGCCCGGTTTACGAAATCAGAGATTTTGCCAATCATGTGTATATCGTCGTAGTTCAAGTGGTAAGAAAGAAAGATAGATAGAGTAAACAAATTATTTTAACATCTATGAAGTTAAAGATAGTTTATAGGACAGATTGTTTTTTCGTCTTCTTCATGTATTCGGTCTTTTTTAAATGAAGCTTCAAAATAAATGCTCTAAGCTTCTTGACAAACCCCTCGCTAAATAGATTATCCCAAGAGCTAGCTGCCAGCATATTTGCGTAACTTTCCATGTTGTCTTTGGAGGCCTCATATTCTAAAATGAAATGTTTTTCTGTTTCCACTTTTCTGGAAAAACAAAAAATGCATACTCTTTCCTCCCACACTTCCTTTAGCGTTTTCCAACGCCTTGTTTCACAACGGAGTTGATGAGAATTAGTCCTTAACTGAGCAATAAGAATTTTGGCTCTCCAAAACATATTGGCCTCTATGTATGCTTTTAGTTGATGACTATGAGTGGGATCAAACACTTCAATATAGTAATTTTTCTTTCTTCCTAGCTCCTTATCCCAAGTACGCTTGTGGAACTTTTCCATAACAAAAGATTTTATCTCTTTGTTGTTTATGGGACACGCGTTCAAGCAAATACTCTATTTACTAAACCATTTGTTATTTTGTTGCATCCAAGTTTTTTTGCTCTTGCACAATCTATCATTAAAGACAACCTTAGGCCATCTACCCTCTTCCATTTGCTCAATTTTTTTAAAATATCTTATGACTTGCACCATAGCAATTGCTTCAATAGGAGCAGTCCCTGTTTCACTTAACAAGATATCATAAGGAACTGCACTTTTAATCTTAAATTTGTTTGTAATCAAACGCTTCTGAATTTTTCCAAATTGTCTCCACCGCATGTCAGATGTACTGTTGACCCATAGTTCACAACCATAGAGAATCACTAGAATCACTAGAAGCCCAAAAAGAGTTTGAGTGG
Organism: Pinus tabuliformis; assembly: GCA_031772625.1. Classification (NCBI taxonomy): domain Eukaryota; kingdom Viridiplantae; phylum Streptophyta; class Pinopsida; order Pinales; family Pinaceae; genus Pinus; species Pinus tabuliformis. The sequence goes on from CM062805.1 coordinate 1,358,664,608, forward strand.
TTTTCCAGTCCCATAACTCTGAGTCTCTACACCTATTTTGAAAAGCATAAAATGTTTTCCAACCCCCCAAAGGTCTTTTCTTTCTACAACCATTCCAGCGTAGATTTTTGTTGAAATCAATTCTGAGGTATTTGTAATCCGCAACTTCTTCCAGAATGTTGCCTTCAAAGTAGAATTTATGTTGGTTATGTTTTATTTTCTTAGAGAAGACCACTACTTTCGTTTTGCTGATATTGACTTGCATTCCCACACTTCTACAAAAATGCTCAAGGGATAGTAAGTGTTCTTGCAAACCAAGAGTCAATTTAGCAATCAGAATAAGGTCATCTGCATACAAAAGAAGCCTTATAACAAACTTGCCCAAATAGATACCATCACCCCCTTGCGAATTTAACCACTCCTCAAGCTTATCGATATATAAACCAAGAAGGGTAGGAGACAATGGGCAATCTTGCTTGACCCTGATATCGCTTCTAAAACTTTCAGAAATGCCTGTTGAAGTTCTAGTTTTGACTTTCACCTCTTCATACAACCTATGCATAGTTGCTCTCAAAACTTTAGGAACCCCAAGTTCCTCCATTCTGTGCCAAAGCTTATCCCTAGGAACCGAGTCAAACGTTTTTCTGAAATCAACAAAGCAACAAAAGACTTCTTCCTTTTTCTCCCAAACTTTTTCAATGATGTGCCTTAAAGTTATACAATGATCAACTATGGAATGTTTAGGCCTAAAACCTGTTTGCCCTTTAGCACACTTATCTCTTTCTTCTGCCCACTTGCTAATTTTGTTTTCTACCATGCTTCCAAATAGCTTTGCAAACAAAGGGTTTATCATGATGGTCCTATAATTGGGGGGACTGTTGATGTCACCGCTCTTGAAAAGAGGTACTGCCAGACTAGTTGTCCAATCTGTGGGGAGCCCTTGTTTTATGATGTTGTTGAAGATTTTTGTGATGTGAGGTGCAAGAATCTTTGAGCCCCACTTTAGATATTCTGCATGGAGTTCGGCTAAGTCTTTTTCTTTTCCAACACCCAACTTCTTGATACCCATCTCTACCTCTTGTACCATGAAGAGTTCAATATCAGTGTTGACCAAGGGGGAAGGGTCAACCTTGGGAACCTACTCATAGGGTTGTCTTGCTTAGTCAAACCACTTAGAAGATGTAATATTATTTCCAATTTGTATCTTTTTCGGTTAGAGCTCCTTCCAAAATAATTTGGGATTATTTTTCCCAAGGAAGATTAGTTCTTCCCTCCTTAAAACCATGAAATTGGCCTTTTTCTTGCTTAATAACTGTTTGTAAGCTTTGAGCTTTATGTTATCCTTGTTTGACTCTGTCCACATTCTCCTTGCCTTTTTGCATTCCTCATCAAACCAAGCATTAACCGGAAAGCAATTTGTTTCAAACTTCTTAATTTTTGCTCTTTTCCACTTTGCAAGTGCGCATAGAATTAAATGTGTTAATTCATGACTATGAAGACTGTGAATTGTAATTTTCTCCTTCTCGAAGAGCCTCTCTAGCATCATTTTGGAGGTATTACAATTTTAAGGGGTCAAAAGAATTCTGCCCTATGAGAGATTTTGTTGGACATGCTGAATTTTTTACTCTAATTGTTTCTTTCCAATCCAAGAGAAACATAAATAAATTGGCTTGTGATCTGATTTCAAGTCCCACAGCTGATCTCCAATCAAAACTTCCTCCATTTTCTCACACAAACCATGCGAGCAAATTACATAATCTACCACACTTTCTCCATTGTAAGTATTGCAAGTGAAATTACCGGACTTTGCCCATCTAGTCAAGCCATTACAAATGACTAAATCAAAGGCCCCACATAGAGTAAGCAATTGTTCACCTAAGAGATTATAGCGCTTGTCCTCTGGAATTCTTTCTCACTGATGATTACTTTCTTTTGTAAGCCAAATAGGGTCACAATCATCTTTACAACAAAGAATGTTGGCTTGCTCACTTGCAGTCCTAGCATTGAAATCACCCACTATAAGGACTTCACCTAGCTGTGAATATGTTGCAATATCCGTTTTTAAGGCTGCAAATGGATCTTTGTGGTCAAGCCCTCTACCTTTGTAGATTTTTGAAACCTGCGGCGCAAAATAGCATGCTGCAATTCTGATGTGGTTTCCATTTTTTGATATCTTAAACCAAATGAATTGCTTATTTGAGTCTTCCTTTTCTAACTGAATGAGATGACCTTCTTTCTCCCTTACTAAAACCATGATATCCCCGTGCCCTTTGCCATTCCCCGCTGCCTTGTTCCACACTGCCATCTTCCAATATCCTTCAAACAGAGGTGTCTTGCACCCTTCATGCTCATGTGTTTCTATGAGGCAAATTATGTCTCTATCTTCCGCAATAGACCCTAACCCAAGTCCTCGTCTCCATGGGTAACCTCTGCAGTTCAAACAAACTAATTTTAAGGAAACCTGGGTATGACTTGATTGCTATTTATTTTGACGTGCAAGACTCACATTTGAGTCTTTGTCCCTGCTTTCCCATGCTAACCTTGCTTTGCGATGTCCTATTGAAGAGTTTGTTGCCTCTTCTTTATTACCATCTCGCTACTCTGTTTTGGAAGGAGGTCCAAATTGCGTTATCACAGCTTTGCCTTTATAAATCCGTGCTCTCTTGCCTTCATCTCTCGCTGCCCTAACCTTTAAAATTTTCTCCCTTCTTTCTTCCTATTGTTTTACAGTTAAATCATCTTCTAGGAAAAAGCGAGAACCCCTCAAGAGATGTTTCTTGCTTAGAATGATATATTTATCATGCAAGCTAGGCATAATGACTTTTATGGGCCTGGATCTCTCCCCATTAAACTTACCCACCCTCCATGCTTGGCAAATTTATCCTTGCCATAGCAACTTATCTTTCAAGAAGTCTCTTGCAAGGTTAAGAGTACATTCATTTTTCCCATAGTCTTTCACCTCTTTAATAATTACGTTTGCTGTCCTATTTTGTTTTTCCTTGCCTTCACTATCTTGCATGTTATCAACCTGATTATTTGTTTCTCCTTCCTTATTAGCAGAATTGCTAATAACTTGAGCCCAAGTTTTGGAAACTTTCGTGGAATATCCTTTCGTTTCTTCTCTCACGTTCTCTTCATGGTTGTTTATTTGGGTAATCATTTTTCCTTTTATCTTGGGATGATTTCACATTCACCACCTCTGTACTTTCCACTACAGACTTCTTTATGTTTTGCACATCTTCCTTCATGCGTTGCCATTTTGTCTTCCCTGTCAGGAGAGCTTCCTGTAGCAATGCCACTTGTTCCATTAAAACTTTATTTCTTTCTGCTAAAGCCTTGTTCTCAGTTGTTATTATATGAATTTTATTATCTCCTTCCTACCCTTTAGCTTCTAAAACCTCCAACCTTTGTTTTGCATTTAACAATTCTTTCACATAAAGATCAAATGACCAAGTGAGAGGAGTGGATGTGGGACTATATAAGGCAGAATCATCAATGACTTTTCATCTAGACTTCTTGTTGCCATGTGCTTGTAGAGGAGACTTGTTTGAGTGCTTTTATCGAAGTGCTCGAGTACTTTTCTTTTAGACCGTTTTTCCTTGTTTGCTCCCATTTTAGACGGGCTATTATTCATTTTAAAATACCCCACGTGCTTGTAGAGGAGACTTGTTTGAGTGTTTTTATCGAAATGCTCGAGTACTTTTCTTTTTAGACCGTTTTTCCTTGTTTGCTCCCATTTTAGACGGGCTACTATTCGTTTTAAAATACCCTGATATTGTTTGGCATTGACCCAAACCCACTTCCCAACTTTGGCGGACGAGGCAATTTTCACTTGTCCTAAATCATTTGTCTCCACATGTTCTGAAATTTCTTGTTCCTTTGTCATGTTTGAATGCATTTGTCTTCCAACCTGTTTCGAGAAATATGTAGGTCTATAAAATGCTAAGATTACTTCGTACAACTCCCTATTGTTCAAGTTTTCGCTGCTCCTTGCTCGCTGCTCGATACTTCTACTGCATAAAAGCTCCCTGCTCTCACACTGCTCACTGTTCACTACTCACTGCTAACCACACTGCTCGGAGCAAATAAATTTGCAATAATTTATACTCACGTTATGAAAAAATTTGCAAATAATTAAATGAATGATATTTTAACATCCATGATATTTAAATAGTTTATGGGATTTTATTTTTTTTCTTTTTGTAATTCAATCATTTTTTTATTCAAATTGATATGAGTTGGCTCAACTTTCTAACAGTCCTTTCGCTAAAAAGACAATGCCAAGAGATCAATGCTAACATATCGTCATAATTGTCCTTGATGTTAATGTATTTTGATATAATACAACGTTAAAGACTAATACTCACCCCTCATAGGGATGTGATGGGCTTCGTGAGTGTTCAAAGGTGGAATTATTTTGTGAAAGTTTGTGTGTATATAGTACATTATATGTTTAGTGGATGTAATAATGTGAGTGATAGAGTTTAATATTAGTCATTTATGAATGTTTGTTTCTATGTTGTATATTATATGTTTGGTAGATGTGTTGTCTTGTTAGGTATTGGTGTAGGTATAGTGTGAGTGATTTGGTATAATATGTTGATGCTAATGTCAGTGTTTTAGTGCTTGTATATCATAGTAATATTAGTGTTATACTGCTTGTATACATAAATGTATTATTTTGTTAAAAGTTAATCATATTCTTAATAATGTACAAAGAGAACTATATTTAGTTGATTTCATAGTGATGTAGTTTATGTAACAGCCCTGGTTAAAAAAAAACTCATGTAAAAATATATATAAGGCCATAGTCGATGGGACACATATTCCAAGTTGAATGGTGGGGGAAACATCCTAATGGGTGTTGATTCGGTTTATTATGGCTAAGGAAATTGGCAAAGGCAATGGCTAAGGCTTTGGAAAGGCAAAATGACATTTTTGGCACATTTATTTATGAAAATAAAGGAAATTAGGATAAAAGTAAGGTGAAAGGTCACATGTTGCATGTGATGAGGAAATTGAAGGAAAATAAAGGAAAATGAAGAAAATAGAGGTCTCATTAATAAAAAGGCTTCTGAAGATCAATTGGCAAGCTCTTAGTCAGTGTAAGCTCTTGGCTCAAGTTTTTGCTATGGTTATGCATGGGATCAAGAAAGGAAAATGAAAGCAAGAGGAAGCAAAAGATCAAGCAAGGAAGAGAAGGATCAAGCAGCTATATCAAGATGCTTTGCAGGTATCACTTTGCATGTGTGTTTTCCTTGCTAGATTTGGCATGCATGGTATTGTATGTGGTTCTTTATTGTTGTGGCATGGGTTTTGCTAGGTGTAATAGTGTTTTCAGCCTAGCCTTGCCATTTTTTATAGTCATGGTGTGATGGGTTTCTCATGTTTTGGTTGAGTTGGATTGTCAGATGGATTTGAAGATGAGTGGGGTGGATCTCTGAATGATATAACACATGGCCTAGTGGTCCCTGAACCAGACTGTGGATCACGGTAAAGCCATTGGCTTGGTGAGCCCTGAGCTAGACTATGGGTTGCAGTAAAGCCAAGATTGTGTTGCCTTGGTGGGCCTAGGAATCCTTGCTAGTGAATGGCAGGATATATGGTAAAGCCTGAGGGGCTAGGAGACAAGAAAATTCCTCATGGTGCAGGTGGAGAAATCTAGTGGCATCCATGCTTGTTTGGCCTAGTGATCGGGTGGAGATCATGGTAAAGTCGGTTATGATGTGTTCAATGTGTTGGCCTAGTAATCTGGGATGGATTACGGTAGAGCCTGGTTTCTATTGATGAGGGTGAGGTGGTTTAGCCTCGGTATGCCCTGGCTGGTTATTTTGGTTTGAGTCACACATTCATGCTTAGAATTTGGCACGAAGGTGAATGGATGAAGAGAGATTTGGCTCAGACATTCTTATGGTCAGGTGGAACGTGGTAGTCCCATCTCCGATTGGTTTAGTGCATTCATTAATGAGAAATTCATTCTTTTGATTTTCATGTGTATATGTATTGATGTATATGTGGATTTTATGCTGATGTGCTTATCATATTTTTGTCCCTATTATGTTGGTTATATGTATATTTTATGACAACAGCTATGTATGCCTCTTAGCATGTTTTTACTTGTAAATGAATGGATAATGTGTCTATGGCCTAATAGATGATAATGCAACAGATGACATGAGGGAACAATGGTTCATAGTGATTCTCATATAAGTATGAGATCTCTACACTTAATTCTGTTGTTTACACCTATAGGTTACATGTTGATGATATGTTTGATGAAATGATTGGCATGGCTAGTAGGGGTTTGATTACGGTCTTGTTTAAATTATTGCTTTTGCATCATTGTTTCCCTGTTCTTTTATTGTTCCTGAGTTATCATTCCATTTTGGGCAGTGGCCTGGGCTATGGGCCTGAAAAAGTGGTTCAAATCCCGAAGTCGTTAGCATAACACTGACAAATCTAGTCTCTAGTTGTTGGCAGGCAAGTCTATGAGAGCGTCTTTGGGTTTCTGGATTCTCTCTTGCCTATAGCATGGGAGCAACTGAGGCCTAAGATGTCCAGAACATCAGTGGGACCCAAAGACAAGATGTCTGAGTGGCTGACATGTCTCATGAGGATTATGTTGCTGACATGGATAGGTTAGTTGATGTGTTTCATCGATTCCACTTCCTTAAGGCCACATAGGAGGTCGAATCCAATCATAGTAGCCTCTCGTCACATGTGTTACCCAGTTGGCATGGTTGCTTGGGTAGATGTGGGAGGAGGGTGTTACAGAGTGGTATCAGAGAATGTTTCGCCCCTCGGACTTGATGGATGGTGTGTGTTGGTCATGCATGCATGTCAGTTGCATGTGTGTCTCTTACAATTTCATTCCATGTGCTTGTTGCGTTGCATAATGTTGATCATGGTTGTAGTAAGGTTGTCATGAGGAACTTGATGTTGATTTGTGGAATGCATTGTCATGAGTATATGACTCGTTACGTATTGTTATATGTTGCTTACATGTTGATTTTATGTCGCCTACTTACATCCTTGTATGTTAGGCTACATTCTTGTAGGTTTGATTACATGTATCAGTCTTGTAGGTTGGTTACAAGTATTGATTGCTTATGCTCGACTACATGCGCTCATGCGTATGTGTAGTTGATTATGTATTGTTTATGCATGTTGATGGTTGTATGTGGCAATGCGTATAGTGGAGTAATGGTTGTTGTCATGCATGAGGTCATGGTTTGTGAAGTTGATATGGTCATGCATTGATGACTGAACTCTAGCCAGAATGATGTGGATATGGTGTGGTACTCGTGTGTTTTATGTCTATATGCAATTGTTATGCATGTATGGTCTTGGTTATAGTTATGCATGAGTAGTAGGTCAAACATGCCTTACGAAGTCATGGTAGGCAATTTAGGTCATCAGGGTGATATTGTTATGTTATGATACTAATGTGCTGGCTGAGATAGAGTAGGAGATGCAGATCATCATAATGAGGTTGCAACATTAGACTTTGGGATAAGAGCAGATCATCATATAGGTATTGTATGTTTGGCATGTAGGTATGTAAGTTAAGGATTGCTATATGCATTAAGGTTATATACAATAGGTTTATCTACATGTCTTTTGATGTTATGGTTGCATACATGATAGTTGATTAGCATAGTCATATGCATATGAGTCGGATAGTAAAAAATGATGGTAACATGTGGTTATATGCATTTCTGTTGTTGTTTTATGTTAGATAACTTGATGATTAGGGTTATTCCATTGAGATCTTGATGTTGTAATTTGGATTGGTCATATGTGTGATGTTTATGTTCATTACATTAAAGATCTAAATGTTATATGTATCATGCTAAATTGGATTGGCCTATGCAAATGGTTAGGGTTACAACATTCAGGTATGAGTCAACTTATTGTGTTGCATTGTGTTGTACTAATCTAGATCAATCGTACATATGTGATTGCTATGCGTAAATGATATTTTTTTATGAGTTAGGATGTGAACATGTTAGTCGGTGATTGTTATGGATAGCATGTTCTTACTTGTGTTTGAGTAGATATGTTGTGAAGTTATATCATGCTAATATGGATTGATTGTGCAGACAAGATAGCCTCCCCTGAGATACAGTAAGGTATAAGCTCGCTTATGTCGTATATTCAGTGCTTGACGGTTTGATTATATGTCGTCTTGTTGATTCTTTTAACATGGTATGTTTGCAAGTTGGTTGAACATTTGATGAATTGCATAATATGAGTATGTGTTCAAATGATTTTGTTTTAAGATGATTGTACTAACATATATGTGTTGAGACAGTGGATATGTACTTGAATGTAGTTGATAGTCATAGCATTATGTCTAATGACTATGAGTTGACTATGGGTTATGACATGATTGTTTGTAAAAGTTGATTTCAAATTGATAGATATGATTGTCTTGATATTTGGAACATGTGGTTGACATATGTGAGCAGTTGCAGGAAACATGTTAGGTATTAGCGTGAAAAGGTAACACTTGATATGTTTATATAACTAACAGTTGGGTGATGTGACAATATATAGCAAGCCTTGCTTGCAGCAAGGAAAAAGGTGAAAAAAAGAAATTGGGCAAGAATTCCTTCGGATATGTTTAGAAACCCTAATTCCAAACAAATGAGTGCTTTGCCTACAAGAAGTCTTCTTAACCTTGATCTTATTGGACATTATGTGGATACATGCTATATTCATGAACATGTACTTGCAGGTGGCTCTGTCAAAGGATTGGAGTCCCTTGAGAGATGGTGTGGATGTGTTCAGTTGCAAGAAATGTGCTTGGCATAACAATATGAGGTAACTGGTGTATTGTTATGTTTATTTATGCACTAACAATTATGTGTTAATGACAACATGATGTAGGGAGTTGCATGGCAAGAGAGGTTTCCATGAAATCTCGAAGAAGGATTAGGTTGAGCTATTCTTTGGAAGCATTGGGAACCATGGGGATCGAGTCATGGTGTTTGTTGTTAGTCTTGTGCTTTTGGTCTTTTGTGATTGTTGCGCTTGATTTGTGATTTTGTGTGTGTTTGGTGCATTAATATGCCACTTTGTTTGTGGTGTCATGTTGTTATTCGTTTTCATGGTTTTCTTCTTCGTTGTTTTTGGTATTACCTTTTATGTTTTGAGTCTTAGAAATTGTTTGGGAAAGAGGAAAGTTAATGGAGCTTGGGGAGAGCTATGTGGTACCCAACAAGTAATGTAAGACTCAGATGAAGCTTTGTGCATGAGTAAGTGTAGCGGAAGGTAAGACTATGACAGTTGGTTGGACTGGTTGGTCCATAGTGGTAAATTGACGGTGGCAGTACAGACATGCGAAAGGTAACAAGAAAAGGTAAAGTAAATGGATCTGAGGTGCCAGATGCCTTGGCTATGTTGGGAACAATTGTTCTCAATATTGTGCATATTGTGCATAAATAAAGGAAGTTCTCTTAACCTAGACCTTATATTATCTAGTATTTATGTTATGATCATGATTATGTTGATGTTTATATAGGTATACATGTATGTATGTACGTTGTTGTCTAACAAAATGACGATTGTTTTATGCTAATGATTATATATGTATGTATCTATGTATTTATGTCATCGTCTAACAGGGTCATCAGGAATCGTCCTTGTGGAAGAATGATTGCTTACGCAAACGAATGGCATGAAGAGGTTCCTGGTCTTGCGAGGAATCAATTGAGAAGAATATTCATGACAAATATATATGGTCATTATCATATGGTTATGAGTTGATACTATGCGATTATATTATGTCTATGTTTTGGACAAGTTATACCAAGGGATACAACAACGAAATGAAAGCAGCATGGTCTGTGACATGCTGGGACAAGAATGGATAAGACACTGGAAGCAAGGTTGCTTGGTAAAGACAGTGTCATTTTGGATATGTGGTACTATTGTTGTGCGCATGTTGCTTATGTGATGTTATGTCCATGTAGTGTTATGCGGATATTGCATATGCAGTGCTGGGTATAAATGGTGCCATGTGCATGTTGGATATGCAATGTTATGTATAGGTGGTGTTACATGCATGTTGTACATATGGCGCTATGTACATATGGTGTTGTGTGCATGACTGTACAAGTGGTGTTGTGTACATGTGGTGTTATTTACATGTTATACAAGTGGCGTTGTGTGCAGGTGGTTTTGTGTACATGTAGTTCATGTGACTTTGTGTACATATGGTGTTGCGTACATGTCGTGTGTGTGGTACTGTGTACATGTGGTATTGTGTACACGTTGTACAATGGTGCAGTGTACATGTGGCGTTGTGTACACGTTGTGCAGGTGGTGCCGTGTACATGTGATGTTATGCACATGTTGTGCAGTTAGTTACAGTGTACAGGTGGTACGATGTACATGTGGTACATATGGTACTGGTGTAGATGCATGTATTGCATGGTGTTGCATGACGTGTGTAATTGTATGTGTGTGATGCACACTATATCTATGTGCACATGGTTGAGGAGAAGGCACTAGATGTTTGTCAGGTGTGGCAATCAATCCGGAGTGCGTACGGAATAAAGACAAAGGTAGAAGCTAAGGATTGATGAAAGGATAAGTATCAACATTTTATTTCAGTTTTATTATACATGTGATTTATGACTATGGTATATGATGATTACATGAGATCTATGATTCTGGTTTACGATGGTTACAAGTGATTTATGATGTTGATCGATGATGGTTGTGTTTTGAGCTAACCTAAGGTGATATGTTTATACATGATGTTTTGATCAAACAGTTAGTTTGACTTGTCGTGATAGGAAGTGAACAGAATTGCAAATGTACCTTATTGACGAACTACCAATGAGGTATGATTTGAGGCTATTTCAATTTATTTGAATCTAATGAAAATTATGTGCTTGGAACAGGAATGCATGAACATGCCTGGTTGGGTGGTTGAAATCGATTGCAAGAATTGGCAGTAGCAGCAAAAGAAATTGGAACATGTAGCAGTATGTTGGTAAAGCACTTCAGGAGCAGGGCCATTGTGGGACACTGGTACCCAATAGTGTCCATTGATTGCCATGAGCATGCTATGACTGGTATCATGGTTTGAGGCAGGTATATTCCTTGGTTGTTTGAATTTCCGATGTGAGGAAGCCTTTCTAAGGGAAGGATCTCCCGAGATAGGAGATGTCAGGGAACTTGGAAGGTGAGTGACTGCATTAAAGGGGTGACCAGATTGCCCAAGGGACCGTGTAGCAGAGAAGGGAAGGTCACTGATATATTGGTTTTGGTCATTAACATTACCAAATGGAATTAGATGCATATTGGGAGAGCACACCAAAACAATGAGTCGGTAATTGTTTGTTGAGAGGACAAGTGGCACAAGATTGTAGCATTGGACATTGCATGCAAATTTGACTATGGCAGTGGATTCTGGAATTCCTAGGAAGGAGGTGAATCGTGGTATTACTTTGAGGGTGGAGGTGTGAGCCTCTGGATTCCTTTGTTGCAGATGCAAACATCATATCTTTTATTTGTCGGTTTATCAAACGTACATATGTGTATATGTGGTTATTGTAAATACCGTAACGAGTTGTGTTATAAAGCTCCAGTATGCGGTATGTTATCATGTTGTCATGATGTTTTTCTTTTGAGCAGGCCTTTCATTGTAAATACTGCAATGAGCTATGTTATAAAGCTACATGGGAAGTACGTTTTGGCAATCTTGTTGGGTATACGTGTCATTGAACACCGAGGACGATGTTCCGCCAAAGGGGAGGGTTCTATAATAGCCCTGATTAAAAAAAAAACTCATGTGAAAATATATATAAGACCATGGTCGATGGGACACATATTCCAAGTTGAATGGTGCAGGAAACATCCTAATGGGTGTTGATTCGGTTTATTATGGCTAGGGAAATTGGCAAAGGCAATGACTAAGGATTTGGAAAGGCAAAATGCCATTTTTGGCACATTTATTTATGAAAATAAAGGAAATTAGGAGAAAAGTAAGGTGAGGTGTCACAGGTTGCATGTGAGGAGGAAATTGAAGGAAAATAATGGAAAATGAAGAAAATAGAGGCCTCATTAATAAGAAGGCTTACGAGGATCATTTGGCAAGCTCTTGGTCAATGTAAAATCTTGGCTCAAGTTTTTTCTATGGTTATGCATGGGATAAGGAAAGGCAAAGAAGGCAAGAGGAAGCAAAAGATCAAGCAAGGAAGAAAAGGATCAAGAAGCTACATCAGGATGCTTTGTAGGTATTGATTTGCCTGTGTGTTTTCCTTGATAGATTTGTCATGCATGATATTGCATGTGGTTCTTTGTTGTTGTGGAATGGGTTTTGCCAGGTTTAAAAATGTTTTTCAGGCTAGCTTTGCAATTTCCGGATAGCCATGGTGTGATGGGGTTCTCATGTTTTGGTTAAGCTAGAATGCCGAATTGATTCAAAGCTAAGTGAGGTGGATCTCCAAATGATAGAGCACATGGCCTAGTGGTCCCTGAACTAGACTGTTGATCACAGTTAAGCCACTGGCCTAGTGACCCCTGATCCAGATTGTGGGTTGTGGCAAATCTAGGATTGTGTTGCCTCGGTGGGCCTAGGAATCCTTGCGAGTGAATGGCAGGATATACAGTAAATCTAAGAGGTGGTTTGCTCTTCGTTGGACCTAGTAATCTCGAGTTTCGGATATGCAGTAAAGCTTGGAGAGTGGGTCTCGGTTTAGGGCCTAGTGATCCAGGATGGATTGCAGTAAAGCCTGAGAGACAAGGAGACATGAAAATTCCTTGCGGTGTAGGTGGAGAAATCTGGTGGCATCCATGCATGTTTGGCCTAGTGATCAGGTGGAGATCACAGTAAAGTTGGTTATGATGTGTTCATTGTGTTGGCCTAGTGATTCAGGATGGATTAAGGTAAAACCTAGTTTCTATTGATGAGGGTGAGGTGGTTTAACCTCGGTATGCCCTGGTTGGTTCTTTTGGTTTGAGTCCCACATTCATGCTTGGAATATGGCACGGGGATGAATGGCTGAAGAGAGATTTGGCTTGGCCATTCTATGGTCGGTTGGAACGTGGTAGTCCCATTTCCAATTAGTTTATTACATTCATTAATGAGAAATTCATTCCCTTGATTTTCATGTGTATATGTATTGATGTATATGTGGATTTTATGGCTGATATGCTTATGATATTTATGTCCCTATTATGTTGGTTATATGTATGTTTTATGAAAACAACTATATATGGTTCTCGACATGTTTTTACTTGTAAATGAATGGATAATGTATATATGGCCTAGTAGATGATAATGCAGCAAATGACACGAGGGAAAAATGGTTCATAGCAATTCTTAGATAAGAATGAGATCCCTACACTTAATTTTGTTGTTTACACCTATAGGTTACATGTTGATAATATGTTTGATGAAATGCTTGGCATGGCTAGTTAGGGTCTGATTAAGGCCTTGTTCAACTTATTTCTTTTGCATCATTGTTTCCCTATTCTTTTACTGTTCCCGAGTTGTCATTCCATTCTGGGTAGTGACCTGGGCTCTGGGCCTGAAAAAGTGGCTCAAATCCCGGAGTCGCTGGCATAACACTGACAAATTTAGTCTCTTGTCACTGGCAGGCAAGCCTGTGAGAGTGAATTTGGGTGTTTGGACACTCTCTTTCCTATAGCATGGGAGTGACTGAGGCCTAAGATGTTCAGAATATTAATGGGACCGAGGGACAAGATGTCTAAGTGGCTTACATGTCTCCTGAGGGTTCTGTTGCTAATGTGGATAGGTTGGTTGATGTGTTCCATCGATTCCACTTCCTCAAGGTCACATAGGAGGTCAAATCCAATCATAGTAGCCTCTCTTCACATGTTTACCCAGTTGACATGGTTACTTGGGTAGATGTGGGAGGAGGGTGTTTGAGTTTAGTTGATAATCAATTCTATCAAGGATTATTTTAAAAGTAAAATAATGACTACAAGTTAGGTTTATATGCATTATAAACATTTTTCTCTCTAAAATTTAAAGGGGAATCGACAACAACTGCTTCAGTATTTAAGCCAACCTAAACCTAGCTTTAAATCAAGAGCATTGCCGTTAGAAACCATTCCTAAGGCCATGAAACATTACAAGCACACAAGCAAGATATGGATAATTTGTTGTATAGGTGATCTGGGTTGTATAAGGAATCAAATGAAATGTAGGAAAGCAAATGGAATACACACAAAGAATACAATAGAGATTACAATAATATGGTGAAAACCCAAGCCCCTAGGGTTAGCTCAATTGGTCAATTACTTGTCGTTAAGGTACCTATGATATTGATAAGTCACGGGTCCAATTCTCTTGACACCTTCGAGGTGAGGCTCCATTGTTAAGCCAACAAGAAGTGATCCCTTTGGGTGGATCTGCATGGTACAAATATTTCGTGAACGTAATGATCATCAATCTCTGGGGTCCATGAACCACATAGAAAAAAATATGGTGGAAACCCAACTTCTAGTAATAAACAAAATAGAAAAATATTGTAGAACGCAAACTGGCTAGAATGGTGGCAATTATTTCTAAACATATAGAGATGGCAGCTAACCACATTCACAAAAGAAATTACAAGAGGCCAATAGAATGGCCTTTTTAACATAAATAAAATAACCCTATAGGTCCAAAAGCCTAACCCTAGAAGATGGAACGCCAAAAGCTTTATGGGCCCCGATGGGGTAAATATGTACGTAAAATTCCTGGGGTAGTAACTTTTGCAAACGATCTCTATTTTGTGTGTTCGATAGCCCATGGGAAAGATCTAACCGAGAATTACACATTCCGACTAGGGCTAAGGCAAAATCCTATGGCTATTACCTAAGCCTCATCACGCAAAAAACATCATTTAAGGCCTCAAGACAACCGTAGAAGTTTGGGATCTAGAAATCATAGAAAAGTTGTGAAGATGATCCAGATATCATTATATTGTTTGTCATCCATCTTGATGCTTTTAGAGTGGAAAAAGTGGAGGAATCACCTCATAAGATCATTTTTACCAGTGAGACCCAGTTTGGAAAATTGGGGTTTGAAACCTTCTAGCAGTGTTTTGAGGCATCAAACAACATTATTTGGAGGTAAAATTGTGTTGCTTTAACACTGTACATTTTTTCCTATGGAAAAAGATAGTTCGGATTTTCCACAGTATTATATGAATCTTGTCAACATTTCAAATCCCAAAGGGGATCCATCATTAGGACAATGAGTAAGTGAATGAAAGAAGAGTTAAACGAACAAAGGGAAGCTGAATAAATAATAGATGAACAAAATTATTAAAAACAACTGACTAAAATCCTAAAATAATAAATAATAAAACCTAAACTTAAATTAAGAAATGAAAAATTGCAGAGAAATAAATGACTTATAATAAATAAATAAACAAATAATTAATTATTAGTAATAGTTGTTTTATTTATTAATAATTATTTATTTATTCATTGTAATAAATAAATAATCATTAATAATAATTTATTTATTTATTTATTTCCTATTCTGCACACATTGTCATTTCCAACGATGCAAGAATTATGTCAATAAGAGTATGTATGTGAAAGTTATGCCACTCAGAATTTGACCTTCTTATTTTCACCACCATAATTCAAGAGTATGCCACGTCAGACCCCGTTATTCATGAAAAAGGGTCTAGCCATGTGATTATGATGTAGAAGACTCTAAGGGAGATTATATTATAACCCTGGTTAAGAGTTAAGGTAGTCAAACCTAACCACTAGTAAGCTATCGGGTTGTCTTATAATCAGATGATCTAGGTGGCTCCAGACATAGGTAGAAGTCCCAGAGGACTCAGAGAGGGCTCAAAAATCAAATTGTTTGGATTGTGCTCTAACTAGGTTCATGTTGAATATCTCGTCATCCTGATCATAACAGTGCGAACGGTTTGTCAATCCGAGCTCGTATGAGGGAGAATGAGTTAGTCAAAGTTTTGGTCAAAGTTGGGTTGTGGGCCAGGTTTAAGTGTCCTACAATTTGACCAACCCCGAGGCATGAAACGTAGCTCCTGAAAGTGGGCGAAATTGTTGCCTCTTTAATTTTTCTAATAACCCCTATGTTAGACAAAATTTAAAAAAATGCCCTATTATAAATAAAAATAAAAATAAAAATTATAAATGAGGTGGCGGGACACCACCCCCGCCACCCCCAAACGACATAACAATTTTTTTTTTTAAAAAGTGGGTCAACGGGCCATGACCCCCACCGACCCTCCAACCTCCATCCCATGTATGCATTGTATCATATATATTGGGTGGTGGGTGGGCCACCTCCGGTAGACCCGACCCACGCCCCCACCCTTTAAACACATGCCATACATGTTAATGGGTCGGTGGGAATCGAACCCACCCGGCCACGTGGTCGGCCTGCACCACGGGCGGCCCAACCACCAAACACCAACAACCACACGCTAACAAAACTTAATGTAACTGTTCAAATAAATGCGCCCCCCAATTAATTCAAATTTGCGGAGGTTATGGGGCGGGCCGCCCAATGCATATATATATTATTTCAGTTTTTTAAACAAACGGTGTGTTAATATGGAGGGGTCAGGATTTGACCACCCAACCTCCTCCTTATTACTCGGAATTCCTAACCAATCTGCGAAACAACTTTTTGATCAACTCCGCCCAAAAATTGATATAAACCCCTCATTTCATTAGTGCGCCCAAGCATGGAGGAGCAAGGAGAGTGCATGGAAACTGAGGCAGAATTTTATTTAATTTATTTGTAGGTGGAACCATGAGCTTAGAGAAGATGCAGGGGGAACCATGATTGGGCGAAATTCTCAGGAGGGTGAAATTTTTGCAGTGTCCAAATTGGACAAATTTTATGTCAATCTTACACCTCTCAGCGACACGAACTTGATGGCGCAGTCAGAATTTCGACCTGAGAAACAGATTTGTAGAGGACTCGGAGGAGGGAATCTTTAAGGAATCTAGAGGGAATCTAAAAGATTCCTTGAGCCCCAGATTTCCACTTTCTCAGAATTCATAAATTTGACAATTGATTTTGCACTATTTAACGCCACAAATCTGATGGTGCATGCATATTTTCCATTTGATCATTTTATTTTTCAACCACTTTTCAAAGTGGAGTGCAGGTGGCAACATTCGACGTGCGAGCAGTCATTCCATGAGATTCGACGTCGCGAGATTGATGGCATGGACAACTTCAACAGTTTGACATCCTTTTCTTCAGATGGCCCCAGGATGTGAGGTATATGCAATGTGTTCATGTACTTCTATTGCTATGAGATGCATTGTGTTACACTGATCCTTGTTTGATGTTTGATTTGGGATCTTGCTTCTTACGTGTCTCGTGATTCCTACTTGATGTGATGCGAATCATTTGTGGGATGTACTTGTTGTCATTATTCGTCATGTTTTGTTTGAGATCCCTTTGTTGTATGTTGATGGGATACTCATGTGTCACCGTGTATGTTTGCATTGAGATCCCTTTTATGCCATGTTGGCAGGATGCTCACTATCATCATGCATGAGTTTATGTCATACTGATAGGAGTCATTTTGACTGAGAGTTCCTGTAGCAGAACATCTCTGGAGCCAATCCTGCGTGAGGGCATTTCCTTGTATGATAACGACATCACCTCTTATGTACATCATCACTATTGGCAGCACTTAATGCAGCGGCCTACACCATCTTGACATCGGGGCCCGGAGACGTAGTCCCTCCTGGACAAACTCCGTTATCAACGGCTTATGTTTTCATGTGTTGATGAAAGTCATGTTCCTCTTCTTTACAACATGCAGATGTATTCATTTATGTTCTTTTAAAAATGCAATCTAACACATCACGAAAGTAAAAGGTCTTGTAAGGGTCCTTTGTCACACCTGGACCTGGATCAAGTGGTATCAGAGCGGTATTTGCATGGATGTGAATTGCAAGCATGAACAATGGAACGTGTAGCGACAGAGGATGAAAAATCGATGTACGAGACCATGCTCAAAATTTCCCAAAGGGTCGATATAATGTATGAAGCTCTACAGAAAGAGACAAAGGAAAAGGAGCGATTGCAGCTTCAGTTGCGAGCCACAGAAGAGGCCCTGGAAGAACTGAAGCACAACAAACAGAATCTTCAAACAGAGAATGCTGAATTGAAGATGCGTCTACAAGAAGAGAAAGAGGAAAAACATAGTTTTCTACGACAGCTGCAAGCAAAGGACGAGGCCTTGGAAAAGCTACAGCGTGACCCATGTGAGGTAAAAAGTAGTTCTCCATCTTCATGTATGTTTCTTGATGATGATTTCGTTGTTTTTGAAAATCATACCACAGGAATTGGCTCCAAACTGTTGAAGAGAATGGGGTATGAAGGAAAAGGCTTGGGCGTTAATGGCCAAGGCATTGTCAACCCCATCAAAGTAGAAGAATTACCCCATCGAGCAGGACTTGGGTATGTCAGAAAGGAAGTTGGGGAATGCGCCGAGACAACTAGCGAACCACCAACAACAGATGATGAGAAGCCCTCATCATTTCTTTCCAAATCGACAACGGAGGTAAAAGATGTTGATTTCCTTTCAATTTCATCTTCACATAGTATGATTTCTGTTGGAGATTTGGAGATCCCAATTACAGGGACAAACATGAGGCTCCTTACCAGAACGCGGCACAATGAGGAAGAAGAACGTGGTGTTAGTAACCAAGGCATAACTCAACCATTGGAGGTTGTCCAGAGACCTCGATTTTCAGGTTTTGAGATACACCGAGGGAGAATGCTCGAAGGTGTCAAATTCTTCCGAGACATCATCGAAATCATCGAGGAAAGAGAATGATGGGAACACATCCCCATCATCCCATGGTAATACCCATTGCAAGGAAGGATTTGAGGCAAGATCTCGTCGCCATAATGACACCAGTGGTAGCAAGGAAAGGTATAACCAGTCTTGATATTTGAATGTTCATTTCGATTATAATCATGTTGTTAAAGATGAATGTAAATCATGGAATCGAAAAAGATGTACCTTTTGTGGATTACACAACCATACATTTTCTAGTGTTGGAAAAGAATAGCAACACCCAAAAGGAGGAGGCATGAAAGACCCTCTCAACAGCAGGTAAAGAAACATGTTAAGTGGATCTGGAGGAAGAAGACCTATTGTAGTATTTTCAACATAGGTGGCCATCAAAGAACCACTTGTTGGAGGCTCCATCCAGAGCAATGCCTTAAAGACAAAGTCTCAGTGCATGAACCAGGTGAAACAATTGTTCGACAAGAAAAACCACCACAGGGGGATGATCCATTCACAACAATAAGTGAAAATGGTTTCTAGATATGTTAGCTTGTCATGGTCGTCCTTTTGTAAATCATTTGTTGCATTTTAAAATGTAAAAGTGATGATGTGTTTCCATCACTTGTTAAGCAACAATGATGTCTGGTCTTATTTCGTGATGCATTTTAGACTGTGAAAGTGATGTTGTGTTTCCATCACTTGTCAAAACAAAAAAATGTGTTGGCTTTATTTTTGTAAGTCATGTGTTGCAGTGATGATGTGTTTTCCATGAATTGTTGAAGCAACAATGATATGTTGGCCTTGTTTTTGTAGCTGGGGTATTGTGTCCATCTTGATGTAAACTTGAGCACTGAGTATGCGTTATAAACTCGTGGAAAGTATGGGATGCTTGGGTCGTTAGTTGGTCATATAAGTCAATCATGTAATTTTCAAAAACAATGTACTACAGGTTGCAGGTGTCGGCTCATCGCTTAAGGCTCTGAAGAACAAAGGTGAAGGAGATGGAAGCGAGACCTTTTCAGGACGCTTGTGATGTAGACGAGCTACAGAGAAGTTGCAGATTATTTTTCATGCTTTTGGAGGACCAAAACCTCCTCAGTGGAGAGGATTGATCCAGGTGGCTCTAGACACAGGCAGAAGTCCCATAGGACTCAGAGAGGGCTCAAAAATCAAATTGTTTGGATTGTGCTCGAACTAGGTTCATGTTGAAGATCTTGTCATATTGATCACAACGGTGTGAACTGTTCGTCAATCCGAGCTCGTATGAGGGAGAATGAGCCAATCAAAGTTTGGCTGTGGGCCAGGTTTAAGTGTCCTACAATTTGACCGACCCCGAGGCATGAAACCTAGTGATCCAGGGATCTTTTGCTTGTAGATCTATGAAAAGAATCACATGTGGAAATTGCATCTTAACATAGAAATTCAATGTGCCCACAAGAAAGAAGAGGAAACACATAAAGACATGAAAAGAAGACAACAAGACTTGATAACGGAGTTCGTCCAACTTGGACTACGTCTCTGGGCCCTGCTCGATCAATGGGGAGGCCTTCATTCATTAAATGGCATGAAAAGAAGAGAATACAATCATCAGTTACATAAAAGGAGTATTATACCTCCATTCTGAAAAATGGCTGAGAAATGGAGAACTCAGATGAAGAAATGGATAACACCACTGTGTTCATGGCGTCGAGAAGGGCAGAAACCATATAAAATTTGCCCAATTCAGACAAAATGATCAATCGCCCCTCCTGCAAGTTGTTGCATCGAACTACGTGCCAAAATCCTTTCTCCCGTACTTTTTCCAGTCATTGGGCTTTTATAATGTCCCTTTTGTGACAAAGGCCGCTTTAATCGAGGGTTGTTTTGTTCAGAATAGAAGTCGGTGGAGTAGAAGGATCTACGGGCATAACTAACCACCAAGAATAGCCTTTTTCGTTAAACAGACCATACACAGAATACATTGAAAAATCCGACCGAAAGCCTTAAAGCTGGATCTCAAATATATCAAATCGAGCTTATAAACCCATCGGGTCCACGCTATATCGCAAGTCGGGATCGCAGGTCACCGATCGTTGATTAAATTTGGACTGTCGATCTCTTTTTCGATCCGACGACTGAGATTGCACGTCGCCATCAGCATATTGCATCGCTACGGCCTAGGGGTCCTGCATTTGGCATCCGCCGACACAAATATCGACAATTGCTATATCACATGTCGCTGGTTCTAAAGTCCCGATATCGCACATAGCATGCCCCCCGACTCCGATTAATCAGAGATAGCTTATCAGGGGTTCCCGTCCGCCTACCTTAAGTCTGCCCTTTGGACACTCCGATTGCGATTTTCCCTTTTAAGGCTTAAAACCCATTTTTTAGGGGAAAAGCCTCATTTTCCAAAGGAACAAGGCAATCTTCTTTCTGCCATAACTTCATCATCCAGACTTGGATTGAAGTGTCGTTCACACCGTTGGAATCAGGGCAACGAGCACTTCGATATGATGTCAAGATACTTGCTTTTATGCCACTTTGAATTTTGAGCTTTTCCATGCCATTGTATCTAAAGATGCACCTGGATCAATCCTCCCCATTGAGGAGCTTTTGGACCGCCAAAAGCTTTCATTAGTCAATTGGCAAGTGAGGGAATTGTTTCCTCACCCTTTCCTTCTCCAGCCATTTTGCCTTGCTAGGGTTCATCCCCTTGAAACCAACTCGAAGGTATTCCACATCTCCTCGCCATGAAGTCCTGGTTCTTCTGTCAAGGATGATGTCTTTAGGTAACTCATCAAGATATTCTTGTGCAAAATCATCAACTGTAGGAACTGTACCCACCTCATCAGTGTCCATGATCAATGGTGGTTCATACAGCTTTAAGTTCTCCACATTCACTACTGAGTACATCTGCATATATATCGACAAATCAAGACGAAAGGCATTGTTTCCAATCTTCTCCAAAATGGTGAATGGACCATATCGGATTGGTCGCAACTTCTTCCCTTCTCCCTTCATCCTATCCTTGCTGATGTGGAAACACACTTTGTCTCCCACTTGGAATTGATGGTCAAATCGATGTTTGTCATGTCAAGCCTTGTAACGGGCTTGACTTTTCTCCAACTGCTCTTGTACTGCTTGGTGAATCAACTGGATTCGTTGAATGAACTGCTGAGCTTTGTCCCTATCATTACGTCCACTAGAGTCATATTCCCTTCCAAAGACCATATCAAAAGGGTCCTTTGGGAGGTAACCAAAACATGTCTCAAATGGTGAACACTGCGTAGATGAGTGCACTGCTTAGTTGTAGGAATGCTGCACATATGGGAGATGCTCATCCCACAACTTAGGATGTTTCCCACAATAGCCGCGTAACAAGTGTACCATGGTACGGTTGACAACCTGTGTCTATTCGTCAATCTGTGGATGAAATGTCGTGCTTCTTTTCAACTTGGTGTCCATCATCTTCCACAAGTTGGTCCAAAACTTTCAAAGAAAGCAAGAGTCCCGATCTGACACAATCGATGTGGGCAGCCCAAAATGGACCCAAACATGCTGAAATAAAAGATAAGCAGTATGCTCCGCAGTAATCTGCTTTTTACATGGCATTAAAATGCACATCTTACTAAATCGGTCAACGACGACATACAAATAGTCGTGACTCTTTTTAGACAAAGGTAAACCTCCTACAAAGTCCCTCGACACACTTTCCCATGGACGACTTGGAATAGGGAGTGGTGTGTAGAGCCCGAGTTTTATATTAGAGGGCCTTGAAACAAAACACATCACACAACCCTTTACATAGCGAGTCACAATGCTCTTCATAGGAGGCCAAAAACAAAATCTTTGTACATGACATAAAGTCTTTTTGACACCAAAGTGTCCAGACACAAGAGAGGTGTGGACCTCTCGAATTACATGTACTCGTTCCCCTGTGGGAATACACAATTTGCCAAGTTGATACAACAGTTTCTCCTGCAAGTGATAGTTGTCCACCTGTGAACCATGGGTTAGTTTTGCATAAATTTCTTTAAAGTCATCATCGTTAGCATATTGTCACAACTCTCAAAATACAATGAATCATTATGCAAAATAACAGAAGCAGAAATAGGAGGGCGAGATAGCATATTAGCCACTTTATTGCTAGTGCCCTTCTTATACTTTATTGCTAGATGAAACTGTTGAAGAAAACCCATCCACTTGAAATGATGGGATTGCTACAACTTGGTTTGTGACTGAAGGTACTGCAAGGGCTGATGATCTGTATGGATGATGGTCTCCTTTCCGATTAGGTAGTGTTTCCACTTTTTCACACTCTGCACCAAGGCATAAAGCTCCTTGTCATAAGTGGGATAGTTTATCACAACTTGAGAAAACTTCTCAGAATGGTAACAAATCGACTTCTTTTGCTGCATCAGTACAACTCCCATGGCATAACCGTTGGCATCAGTTTCGATCTCAAATGGCTGTTGGAGATCGGGTAAGGCTAAGACTGGCGCGGTGCTGATCTTTTCCTTCAATGTTTCGAAGGACTTCTGTTGTCTTCCTCCCCATTGGAAGACATGTTTCACACTTGTCAATGTGTGCAAAGGTGTTGCAATAACAGAGAAATTAGCAATAAATCTTCTCCAATACTGGACTGCACCTAAAAAGCTGCGGACCTCGGTTACACTAGTATGCTTAGGCCAATTTACAATTGCTTCAACTTTTAGAAGGATTAGTCTTTCACTGACCATGACCAACAATATGACCTAGGTAACCCAAAGAGGTTTTCCCGAACTCACACTTTGACAACTTTACATAGAGTTTTTCTTTCTTCAATACATCAAGCACTTTCTTCACATGACACACATGTTCATTCCAACTTTTACTAAAGACAAGTATATCATCTAAATATACAAGAACAAATTCGTCAATGAAAGGCCTAAAGAGATCATTCATGAACCTCATAAAAGTGGCTGGAGCGTTGCAAAGTCCGAATGGCATCACCATCCATTCGAACAACCCCTGTTTGTTCTTGAAGGCGGTTTTCCACACGTCCTGCTCTGCAATTCGAACCTGGTGATAACCACTACGCAAATCCAATTTGGTGAAATAGACACCATTCTTTAACTGATCTAATAAATCATCTCTGCGTGGAAGAGGGTAATGATTTTCCACCGCGATCTTGTTTAGTGCGCGGTAATCCACACACATCCTCCATGTGCCGTCTTTCTTTGGGACTAAGACGATCGGTGAGCCACACAGAGAAGTGCTCAGCCTGATGACCCCTTGGTCTAGCAATTCTTGCACCTGTTTCTTGATTTCCTCTATCTCAATGGTTGACATCCTGTGCATGCCAATATTTGGTAAAGAAGCGTCATGCTGCAAATGGATCTCATGTTGGATTTCCCTCTTCGAAGGTAAACCCTTTGGTTCCTGAAACATCTGATCATAATTAGAAATTAATTCACATAATTCCTATTTATGTTCCTGATCACAGCCCTGGAAAGCATCAGCTACTTTTGCATCTTTTCCCTTCACAACCATCAACATGCAACCCTTACTGGAATTCACTAGCTTTTTCATTTGTCCAACGCTTACAAGGCTAGCATTGATTTTAGTTTGATGAGCCCTTACTACGTATTCTACCCCATCTTTTATGATTTGGTATTTGTTTTCATGACGGAAAAAGACTGCCTTCCTATCATATAGATACAGACTCCCTAACTCCATGCCACAGATATCCAATGGTATCACATCAAGTTCTACTTCATCCACTAGCTTAGAAGTGATCACAAATTTTACTTTACACTGCTTGGTTACATTTAGTTTAGCTTTATCATGTATCCATCCAAGCCGGTAAGGTTTTAGATGTGGTTTTGTTTCTAAGCCGAGTTTCTTTACCAAGGATTCTGCAATTAAGTTTGCTTGGGATCCAGTATCAAATAAAGTTTCTACTTTAGTATGATTTATGACAACTCTGATATGAAACAGTTTAATTCTCTTTCGATAATTAGGAAGGGACTCATTTACAAAACTAGTGCCTTCATGCGATTCAAAATTAAAATGAGGTGTAAGAGTACCTTTTGTTCTTGCGGCTGCGATTAACGCTTCATCTCCGGAATCAGATCCAAGGTCTTGTTGCGTAGTTGCTACTGTCTTTTGCTTGCCTTTTCCTCCATACTTATTTGGTCTCTTTTCTGGGTGCCGTTTCCAACAGTGATCGTCATCGTGACCTTTATTTTTGCAGTGATTATAATACGGCCTTTCCCCTTCTTTGGCTATTGTCGTTTTCTTCTCCTTTCCTTTCCATTTCGGTTTAGATTTGCCATTGGGAGGTTTGAATGGTGGTTTTCTAGAATGATCATCTCTTTCATTTTTGCCCCTGTTCTCAATATGAATTGCCTTTATGCTGGCTGAGTCAATAGTGGTTGGTTCAAACAACAATAATGAATGCCTGATGTAACTATGTAGTGATCCAATGTACTTAGTTACTACTTCAGGTGTATCAAGTGCAATACCCAAATTAAGTGCTTGCTTTCTAAACTCCTCTGTAAAACTCTGAACATCTTGACCTTTGCCTTGCCTTAAATACTGCCAATTCATTAATGATTTTTGCTTGTAACCCAAGGGATAAAACTGTTCCTTTAATGTAGAAATAAAATCAGGCCATGAGGAAAAGAGGTTACCCACATTCTTACTGCTCTGCAATTTTCTCTCCCACCAAATGAGAGCGATGCTGCTCAGCCATAGAGAGGCCAGCTGAATCTTTGCCTCATCCTCCACGATCTGCTGAATCCTGCAGTAGACCTCAATCTGCCTAATCCAATTATTAAGCTTCTCTACGTTACTTTCACCATTAAACATGGGAAGATCAAATTTAACATCTAATTTAAAGAAAGGTTTCTTAGATGCATCCCTGGGATTTCTTTGATTATGGTGGTGAGAGGAAGAAGAACTTTCACTCGCGGAAGGAGAAGGAGGGGGTTCTTCTCCACCATTTCCATGTGGTGAACCTTGTTCTTCTGGTTTTCTCCCTTCTGCTCTCTCCAGCCTTAAAACCAACTGATTGACATTCTCTGCCATTGAATAGAAGGTCTTGCGGAAATTGTGCTCCTCTTCAAGATGAGCTTCATCTTAGGCCATGTTTCTCCTTCGATGTGCACGCCCTACTTCGGGATCGAAAGGCTCTAGTTCCCCTTCGCCTCTTCGGAGTCTGTTTCTTGTTAGCATACAAACATGAAATTCACATCTAAAAAGACTTGCTATGATACCACTTGATCTAGGGATCTTTTGCTCATAGATGTATGAAAAGAATCACATGTAGAAATTGCAGCTTAACATAGAAATTTAATGTGCCCACAAGAAAGAAGAGGAAACACATAAAGACATGAAAACAAGACAACAAGACTTGATAACGGAGTTCGTCCAACTCGGACTACATCTCTGGGCCCTGCTCGATCAATGGGGAGGCCTTCATTCATTAAATGGCATGAAAATAAGAGAATACAATCATCAGTTACATAAAAGGAGTATTATACCTCCATTCTGAAAAATCGCTAAGAAATGGAGAATTCAGATGAAGAAATGGATGGCACCACTGTGTTCATGGCGTCGAGAAGGGCATAAACCATATAAAATTTGCCTAATTCAGACAAAATTATCAATTGCCCCTCCTGTAAGCTGTTGCCTCGAACTGCATGCCAAAATAATCTCTCCCGTACTTTTTCCAATCATTGGGCTTTTATAATGTCCCTTTTGTGACAAAGTCTACTTTAATCGGGGGTTGTTTTGTTTAGAATAGAAGCCGGTGGAGTAGAAGGATCGACGAGCACAACTAACCACCAAGAATAGCCTTTTTCCGTTAAACAGACCATACACGAAATACACTGAAAAATTTGTCCGAAAGCCTTAAAGTCGGATCTCAAATATATCAAATCGGGCTTATAAACCCATCGGGTCCACGCTATATCGCAAGTTGGGATCGTAGATCGCCGATCACCGATATCGCCGATTAAATCTGGACCGTCAATCTCTTTTCCGATCCGACGGCTGAGATTGCACATCGCCATCGCCAACGCTGATATCGGCAATCGCTATATCGCATGTCGCCAGTTCTAAAGTCCCGATATCGCACATAGCATGCCCCCGACTCCGATTAATTAGAGATCGCTGATCGGGGGTTCCCGTCCGCCTGCCTTAAGTCTGCCCTTTGGACCCTCTGATTGCGATTTTCCCTTTTAAGGCTTAAAACCCATTTTTTAGGGAAAAAGCCTCGTTTTCCAAAGGAACAAGGCAATCTTCTTTCTGCCATAACTTCATCATCCGGACTTGGATTGGAGTGTCATTCACACCATTAAAATCAAGGAGACGAGCACTTTGATCTGATGTCAAGATACTTTCTCTTCTGCCACTTTGAATTTTGAGCTTTTCCATACCATTATATCTGAAGATCTACTTGGATCACCTAGCTCTTGAAAGCGGGCGAAATTGTTGCCTCTTTAATTTTTCTAATAACCCTTATGTCAGACAAAATTTTAAAAAATGCCCTATTAAAAAAAAAAATTATAAATGAGGTGGCGAGCGACCACCCCCGCCAGCCCCAAGTGACATAACAACAAATATTTTAAAAAAGTGGGTCGACGGGCCATGACCCCCGTCGACCCTCCAATCTCCATCCCACATATGCATTGTATCATATATATTGGGTGGTGGGTGGGCCACCTCCGGTGGACCCGGCCCACACCCCCACCCTTTAAACACATGCCATACATGTTAATGCGCTGGCAGGAATTGAACCCGCCCGGCCACGTGGCCGACCTGCACCATGGGTGACCCAACCACCAAACACCAACAACCATGCGCCACCAAAACTTAATGCAACCGTTCAAATAAATGCGCCCCCATTTAATTCAAATCTACGGAGGTTATGGGGCAGGCCGCCCAATGCGGACCCGACCACCCAACAAAATATATATATATATATATATATATATATATATATATATATATATATATATATATATATATATATATATATATATATATATATAATTTTAGTTTTTTAAACAAACAGTGTGTGTTAATATGGAGGGGTCAGGATTTGACCACCCGACCTCCTCCTTATTACTCAGAATTCCTAACCAATCTGCCAAACAACTTTTTGATAAACTCCGCCCAAAAGTTGATATAAACCTGTGATTTCATTAGTGCACCCAAGCATGGAGGAGATAGGAGCACACATGGAAACCGAGGCAGAATTTTTAATTAATTTATTTACAGGTGGAACCATGAGCCCAAAGAAGAGGTAGGCGGAACCATGATTGGGCGAAATTCTCAGGAGGGTGAAATTTTTGCAGTGTCCAAATTGGAAAATTTTTATGTTGATCTTACACCTCTCAGCGACACGAACCTCATGGCGCAGTCAAAATTTCAACTTGAGCAAGAGATTTGCAGAGGAACCAGAGGAGGGAATCTTTAAGGAATCTAGGGGGAATCTAAAAGATTCCTTGAGCCCTAGATTTCCACTTTCTCAGAATTCAGAAATTTGACAGTCGATTTTGCACTATTCAACACCAAAAATCTGATGGTGCATTTAGATTTTCCATTTGATCATTTCATTTTTTGGCCACTTTTCAAAGTGGAGTGCAGGTGTCAGCATTCGATGTGCGAGTAGTCATTCCATGAGATTCGACGCTACGAGATTGATGGTACAGCCAGCTTCAGCAGTTTGACATCCTTTTCTTAAGATGGCCCCAAGATGTGAGGTATATGCAATGTGTTCATGTACTTATTTTGCTATGAGATGCATTGTGTTGCACTGATCCCTGTTTGATGTTTGATTTGGGATCTTGTTTCTTACATGTCTCGTGATTCCTGCTTGATGTGATGCAGAATCATTTGTGGGATGTACTTGTTGTCATGATTCATCATGTTTTGTTTGAGATCCCTTGGTTGTATGTTGGGATACTCATGTGTCGCCATGTATGTTTGCATTGAGATCCATTTTATGCCATGTTGGCGGGATGCTCATTGTCATCATGCATGAGTTTATGTCATACTGATAGGAGTCCTTTTGACTGAGAGTTCCTGTAGTGGAACATCTCTGGGAGCCACTCCTATGTGAGGGCATTTCCTTGTATGATAGCGACATCACCTCTTATGTACATCATCACTATTGACAACACTTAATGTAGCGGCCTACACCATCTTAACATCAGGGCCTGAAGACGTAGTCCCTCTTGGACGAACTCCGTTATCAATGGCCTATGTTTTCATGTGTTGATGAATGTCATGTTCCTCTTCTTTACAACATGCAGATGTATTCATTTATGTTCTTTTAAAAATGCAATCTAACACATCACAGAAGTAAAAGGTCTTGGAAGGGTCCTTTGTCACACCCGGACCCGGATCATCGGACCACTGCGAGGAAAATAGGTTCCATTCTTTCAAGTGCATTAAATCCAAAGTTTATAAAAAATAACCAAGAGGGATAGGAGGCGGAGCACACAAAGAGGATTTGTGCACTGTAGCAACACATGGGCCACGGGTCATATTTCTTTGTACTCGCATCCATATTTCCATTCAGAGAAAGAGAGCAGAAAAACCTCACCTTCCAGCTGAGTTTTCCTCCCAAAAAGGTTTATGTAATAATCCCACGTTAAAAGTTCATGTAATAAAGTTAATAAAGACAAAATAAGACCAAGGTCACGGAACACTTATTCCAAGTTGAATGTTGAGCAGAAAATCCTAATGGGCATCACTTGTTGTTTATTATGGCTAAGGGGAAATTGATAAAGGCTTTGGAAAGGCAAAGTGGCAATTATTGGCATTTATTTATGAAAGAAAAGCAAATAGGAGAAAAGGGAGATGAAAGGTCATAGGTTTGCATGAGGAGGAAATTGAAGGGAAAATAAAGGAAAATTGAAGAAATTAGAGGCATCAATAATAAAAAGGCATCAGAGCATCAGTTTGGGGCCTTTTGTCAGTTTGGCTTTGGAGTTAGTTGGAGAGAGGAGAAGATCACCAAGAGGAGAAAGCAAGCAAGAAATCAAAAGAAAGCAAAGGAAAGTAAAGGACAAACTAGGAAGGATTGGATCAACCAGCTTCAGCGGGAGGACTTGTGGGTAACAGGTTGCATGTGTGATTTCCTAGCTGAAGTGTGAATGCATGATGCATGCATTTGTGTATTTGGTTCATTTGTTGTCATTGACATGGGTTTTGCCTGGTTTGATAGTGGTTTCAACCTTGCCTTTCCAATTCCTGGATAGCCATGGTGTGATGGGATTCATTCTTGGTTGAGCTTTGGATTGTTGGAAGGTTTTGGATCTGGGTGAGGTGGTCTTAGGAAAATCCCAAGGGTTGGGGGTGGATATGGTTTTCTTTGGGAAGCCCTCAACAGGTGGGTGGAGACAGGAAAATTCCTCAAGGGATGGTGAAGGAATTCCAAGGCATCCAAGCTTGGTTTGGTTTTGTGATCTCAGGATTAGTTTAGGTGAGATCACGGTAGCGTGAGGGTGGAGGTGGTTTTGTCTTGATGTTATATACCATTCTAGAAAATTTCATTAAGTTTTGAGCAGTGGTTGGGAGTTAGGCCCTAAAAAGGTGGCACTAATTCTAGGGTCGCATGCTTAGAACTGGCAATTTTGGGTTGCATTCGCTACCTTCCAGGCTTATGCATGTGACTGGAGGTCTATAATTGCATGGATGCCTTGTCATGCATGTGATTGGGAGCCTAGATCACTAAAAAGGCAAGTTAGCTCAGGGTTTCGGCACCTAGAGTGGTTGTTTAGCTCCCGAGGGTCATGTAGCTCCTAAGGGAGTTCAATAAAGTTCCAGTTTGTCCACTCCACTTCCTTAATGAAGCTAGGAGGTCAGGCCATGCCATAGTATCCCTCAACTCATGTTTACCATAGCAGGGCAGTTAATTTGGGTAAATGTGGGAGGGGTGGTTACAGATTACTATCAGAGCATGGTTTAAACACTTGGACCAGATGGGTAAGATGCATGTTGTTATGCGTGTATTGTCATGGTTTTGGTTATCATGCATGAGGTCATTGTATGCAGCTAGCGTTGTCGTGATTAGGTCATTATATGCAGCTAGCGTTGTCGGGATGAGGTCATTTTATGCAGCTAGCGTTGTCATGAGGAGGTCATTATATGCAATTAGTTTTGTCATGCATGATGTCCATATATTGATATAATTATGTATACACGTGTATCGTGTTAATTTGGACTGATTTTGCAGATGAGATAGCCTCCCCTGAACACCATTGAGGTATGATTTTGATTATGGTATCTATTTGGTTTATCTAACATGGCATGTTTGCAGGAAGAAGAGGATCAAAGATGACGAGCAAAATAGTGGACTATAGTTCACATGACTCTCCCTACAAATCAACTGAGTAGCAAGGAGATGAGTATTCTCCTGATATAGTAGACACATTGAGGAGTTTGAGGTCAGAGATCAGAAGTTGCAAGGCAAATAATGACAGGTTGGTTGAGGCTCAGGAAAGGCTTGTAAGGGCTCAGAAAAAGTAGGCAAAGGTCAATACAATGATCCTTTAGAGTTTTTCAAACTTGCAGAGACGGAGACAATTGAGGATTAGTCAAGAACAGGAAGATAAGACTAATGGGGCATATGGTAGCAAGTCTCGGTTAGGATACAGGTTGGATAGAGGGGACACAATCAGAGGTGGTAGATCATTAGATACACCTGATAAGAGGACTATTATGTATGGGCTTCATTCGAGTTCCTCATCCAGGAGACATCACCACCACCATCATCCTTATAAGAGGAGTGAGTACTTGTCAGAGGAGTTCAAGAAAGTCAAGCCTATTACATTTGATGGATATATGAAGAAGTCAGAAGATGTAAAGGCATGGTTGCTTGGGATGAATAAATTTTTCAGATTGCATAACAATTCAGAGAACATGAAAGCCAAAGTAGCTACCTTTAGTCTTAAAGGAAAAACAAATATATGGTGGGAAGATATGAAGAATTTCAGAGGCATTCAATAAGAGGAGTTGGTTTGGGATGAGTTTGATAGACTCTTTGACGCAGAGGCTAGATAAGAAAACACTCATCACAACAAACATATAATTCATTAAATCAATTCTCTCCAAACTCGGTTCTACAAATGAATTACATGGCTATTTATTCTGGAGGAGGAAAGCTCTTGAATTCCGCAAAGAGAGAACTCCTTCCTAGATATTTGGATGAAGTTGAGAGAAATCCTCTCAATTCTATAAATTTATCATAACTACTTAATCTCCAACAAATTCTAGAAGTCTCCATAAAATCTAGTATTATATAATATTATCCAAATTAAATAATCAACATCTTATTCCCCCTTTACATCATCATTGCACAAATCCCTATGCATAACTCTCTCATTCCCCAAAGTTTATGCCCTAAATTGCATCATTTGTGCTAGTTTTAGAACCAACGTTCCTTGGCCTCTTGTTGGACTGTGTTAACCTACAGGTTGCTACCCTTTGCCCCTGCGTTGGTTCTAGAAATTCAGGAAAAAGAGATAGAATCATGAAGCCTCCATTTCCATAAGCTTCGAGGATCTGTTGCAACCATTTACCTTAGATAAAACTTTAGAATCCAATCCTCCCCTACCTTGGAGTTTCCATCCCTTATCATTAGATATCATCCTCCCATCAAGAGTGGGTTTCAATCCCAATATTGGTAAAAGGATAAGAACTCCCAACTTACCTCACTCCTCTATATATTTACAGCCTTCCATATGCAAGGGGTTGCCTTTTGGAGAGTGATTCTACCCTTATGTTCTTGTTGTGAGAGTTATCTTTTCATGCATTTAGGGTGATTGGAGGTGCAATTTGTGACAAAGGAAGGACAAGTCAACAACTTAGAGGAGCTCTTCTACAAGATCAACACCTATTTATTGTTGTAACTCACTCCATTTACATCAAGGCAAAGAGTTCTTTGTTTTCTTATATGTGATGTCGTTATTTCATATATTTCAATATCATGTTGATCTGTTGAATAAAGTAGATAGATGATGCTACATAGATCTCTTAGTTTCTTGGCTTGTGTTGTCTAGTTATGAAGATTCTAATTTTTGCATCCAGAGCTAGGATTGGAGCATTCAAGCCAAAGAAGGAGCGAAACATATGACAAATTCCAAGTAGGTTTCATCCCTTCATCTACTTAATTTAAGGAAAACATTGGGTCTTTTGTCTTTCTGTTGTTCTAGGTTAGCCACCAAACCTAGGGGAGATACTTTTGTCTGCAATCGTAAATCCCACATAACAAAGATCTTGATGTTATATGTACCTTGCTAATTTGGATTGACCTATGTAGATGATTATGGTTATGACATTCATGTATGATTCGACCTATTGTGATATTATGTCATACTAATCTACACTGATTGTGCATATGTGAATGTTATGCATAAATGACAATTGTTTATGAGTTTATGATGTGAACATGTTAGCCAGTTACTGTTATGGATATCATGACCGTATTTATGTTTGAATTGATGTGTTGTGAAGTTATATTGTGCCAATCTAGATTGATTGTGCAAACAAGATAACCTCCCCTGAGATACATCAAGGTATGAGTTTTATTATGTTATCTCTTGGTGTTTGAGTGTTTGATTATGTCATATAGTTGATTTGTTAGCTAGTTACTGTTATGGATATCATGACCGTATTTATGTTTGAGTTGATGTGTTGTGAAGTTATATTATGCCAATCTAGATTGATTGTGCAAACAAGATAGCCTCCCCTGAGATACATCAAGGTATGAGTTTTATTATGTCATCTCTTGGTGTTTGAGTGTTTGATTATGTCATCTAGTTGATTTGTTTAACATGGTATGTTTGCAAGTTGTATGAATGATTGATTAAGTGCATGAAATGAGTACGTTTCTATAAGATTACATGAAGAAATGATATTTTTTAAGATGGTTGTACTAATACATGTGTTGAGTCAACTGATATGTACTTGAGTGTAAGTAGGTGATAACTGTAGCATTATGTATTATGATTGGATGATTGTGAGTTGATCGTTGAGTATGACATGGTTATTAGACTTGGTAAAGGTTGATTTCAAATTAATAGACATGATGCCTTGATTTGTGGAACATGTGACTAACATGTGTAAGCAGTTGCGGGGAAACATGCTTGGTATTAACATGACACGGTAATAGTTTATGTGTTTATATAACTAACAATTGGGTGATGTGACAGTATGTAGTAAGACTAGATTCCAACAAGGTGAAAAGGTAAAAGAAAAGAACTGGGTGAGAATTCCTTTGGCTATGTTTGGAAACTGCAATTCCAAACGAAGGAATGCTTTGCATACAAGAAGTCTTATTAACCCTAATTTGTCTGAAATTATGTGGATATGTGCTATATTCACGGACATGTATTTGAAAAGTATAACAATTGGTGTCTAGTTATAGCTAGATCTTTCAAGGGAATTGGAGCCCCTTGACAGATGGCATGAACATGTTCAGCTACAAGGCAACGTGCTTGGCATAACAAGGTAAGCTAACTGGTATATTGTTATATTTATTTATACACTGACAATTATGTGTTTATGGTAGTGTGGTGCAGGGAGTTGCATGGCAAAAGAGGTTGCTATCAAATCTTGAAGAAGGATCGGGTTGAGATTTCCTTAGGAACCATGGGATCGAGTCATGGTGTCTATTGTTAGTCTTGTGCTTTTGGTCTTTTGCAATTTGTTTGCACTTGATTTGCAGTTTGTTTGTGTCTAGTATATGATCATGCCACTTTGTTTACGATGTTGTATTGTTATTGGTTTTCATGATTTTCTTCTTGTTTGTTTCTTGTTCTTTCCTTTTATGTTTTGAGGGTCTTGGGAATTGGTTGGGAAAGAAGAAAGTTTATGGAACTCTAGGAGAGTTGTGTGGAACCCAACAGGTAATGAAAGACTCAGATGAAGTTGGTGCATGTGTAAGGGCAGCTAAAGGTAAGAGTATGGCAGTTTACTAAGTTGGTTGGGTCCATTAGTGTAAATGGATGGTGGTGGGACAATCATGAGAAAGCTAAAAGGAAAGGTAAAGTGAATGGATGTGAGGCATCTAATTCCTTGGTTATGTTGGGAACTGTTGTTCTCAATGTTGTGAATGGATAAAGGGAGTTCTCTTAACCTTGACCATATGATATCTGGTAATTATGTTGTGATCATGGTTGTGCTAATGTCTATATAAGTATACATGTATGTCATGTCTGACAGGGTCATCATGGATCATGATTGTTTTGATGTTAATGCCTATATGTCTATATGTATGTGTGTATGTCGTTGTCTGATAGGATCATGATTGTTTAATGCTAATATTTATATGTATATATATGTATGTATGTATGCTATTGTCTGACAGGGCCGTTAGGATCATTCTTGTGGAGGAATGATTTCTTATGTAGGTGAATGACGTGAAGAGATTCATGGTTTATGAGGAATCAAGTTTAATGGTTTATGAGGAGAGTAGCCCTAACAAATCTACGAGGTTATTATCACGTGGTTATGAGTTGATATTATGTATATGTTATGGAAAAGCTATACCGAAGGATACATCAGCGAAATGAAAGCAGTGTGGTCTATGACATGTTGGGACAAGCATGGATAAGACACTGGAAGCAAGGTTGCTTGGTAGAGACAGTGTGGATTTGGATGTGTGGTACTACTATTGTGCATATGTTGTACATATTGCATTTGTGATGTTGTGTGCATGCGATGTTGTGTATATATAGTGTGTGTACATGTTGTTTATGAAATGTTAAGTATAGGGTGGTACAGATAGTGTTGTGTGAATATTGCATATGCAGTGTTGGGTATAAATGGTGCTATGTACATGTTGGATATGTGGTGTTGTGTACATATTGTACTATGCGCATGATGGATATGCGATATTGTGTGCATATGGTGTTGTGCACATGTTGGATATGCGGTGATGTGTACGTGTTGTATATGCAGTGCTATGTACATATGGTGTTATGTGCATGTGGTGTTATGTACATATGGTGTTGTGTGTGTGTGATTGTACATGCAGTGTTGTGTACACGTTGTACATGTGGTGTTGTGTGCAGGTGGTATTGCGTACATGTCGTGCATGTGGCACTGTGTACATGTGGTGTCGTGCATGTCGTGTTGTGTACACGTTGTATAGGTGGTGCGGTGTACATGTGGCGTTGTGTACACATTGTGCGGGTGGTGTTGTATACATGTTATGTTGTGTACACTTTGTGCAGGTGGTGTTGTGTACAAGTGGTATTATGTACATGTTGTACATATGGTACTGGTGTACATGTGGTATTGTGTGCATGTTACATGTTGTGTTGCGGGCATGCGGTACTATGTATGTACATTATGTAGTCATGGTATTGTGACATGTGTATTCATCGTGTTGTGCTATGTGTATGTATATGTGTTGAGTCATACACCGAGTGTATGGGTATGTATGTATTGTGTTGTGTTGTACACTGGGTGTAAGTGTATGAGTTATATGTCAGGTGTAGGTGAATGTATTACATGGTGTTGTATGTCATGTGTGGTTGTATGTGTGGGATGTACACACTATGTATGTGTACATGGTTGAAGAGAAGGAACTGGGTGTTTGTCGCTTGTGGCAACCGATCCAGAGTGCATACGAAATAAGGACAAAGGTAGAAGCTAAGGATTGATTAAAGGATAAGTATCAATATTTTATTTCATTTTTATTATGCATGTTATTTATGATTCTGGTATATGATGATTGCATGTGACCTATGATTTTGGTTTATGATAATTACATGTGATTTATGATTTTGATCTATGATGGTTGTGTTTTGAGCTAACCTAATGTGATATGTTTATACATGATGATTTGGTCAAATATGCTAGTTTGACTTGTTGTGACAGGAAGTGAATAGAACTGCAAGTATACCTTGTTAGCGGGCACCAATGAGGTATGATTTGAAGTTATTTCAATTTATTTTGAATATAGTGGAAATTATGTGCTTGGTACAGGAAAGCATGAAATGCCTAATTGGGTGGTCGAAACTAACAAAAAGCATTAGTAGAAACATCAAAAGGAATTGGAATAGACAACAATATGCTAGTAAAGCATTCAGGAGCAGGGCCATTGTGGGACACTAGTACCCAATAGTGTCCATTGATTTCCATGAGCATTCTATCACTGGTATGATGGTCTTAAGGCAAGGATATGCCTTGGTTTTTGGACCTTTCGATGTGAGGAAACCTTGCCGAGGGATGGAATTACCAGGATGGAGGTGCTAACAACACTTGGAAGGTGTGTGACTAAACGGAAGGGGGTGACCGGATTGGCCGAGGGACTGTGTAGCAGAGAAGGGAAGGTTAGGGATATATTTGTTTTGGTCATTAGCATTACCAAATGGAATCAAATGCACATTGGGAGTGTGCCCTGGAACAATGAGCCGGTAATTGTTCACTGAGAGGACAAGTAGTGCAGGATTATAACGTTGGACATTAGATGCAAATTTGACCTTTAAGTGGATTCTGGATTTCCTGGGAAGGAGGTGAATCCTGGTATTACTTTGAGGGTGGAGGTGTGAGCCTTTGGATTCCCTTGTTGCGGATGCAGGCATCGTATCCTTTTATTTGTTGGTTGAGAAAATGTGAATATTTGTATATGTGTGTATTATTTTAAATAGTGTATCGAATTGGAATTATAAAGCTCCATAGATAATATGATTATTTGTTGGGTGAAGCAAATGTGTATGTGTGTATATGTGGTTATTATTGTAAATATCCTAATGAGTTGTGTTATAAAGCTCCACTAGACAATATGATTGTCACGTTCCAGCGGTGGTCATTGTAAATATTGCAACGAGCTGTGTCATAAAGCTCCATGGGTAGTATGTTTTGTTTTCAACAACCTTGTTGGTTATATGTGTCATTAAACACCGAGGACGGTGTTCTCCCAAGGGGGAGGGTTCTGTAACAGCCTTGGTTAAAAATTCATGTAAATATATATAAGACCAAGGTCATGGGACACGTATTCCAAGTTGAATGGTGGGCAAAACATCCTAGTGGGTGTTCATTTTAGTTATTATGGCTAAAGGAAATTGGTAATAGCAAAGACTTTGGAAAGGCAAAATGGTATTTTTGGCACATTTATTATGAAAATAATGGAAATTAGGAGAAAAGGAAGGTGAGAGGTCACAGGTTGCATGTGAGGAGGAAAATGAAGGAAAATAATGGAAAATGAAGAAAATAGAGGCCTCATTGATAAAATACTTATGAGGATCAGTGGGCAGGCTTGGTCAGTGTAGCTTTTTTGTCAGTCAGTTTTGGAGCTCTCGTTCTATTCTCTCTCTCTCATACTCTTGGACACTTAGAGTTTTCTTGGAACACTCTTGGAGAGTGTGGCATACTTGGATGCTTGGAGCAAGAAGGCAAAGGAAGAGCAGGAAAATGCAAGAGGACATCGGGATCAATAACTATAGTGGGTTTTGCTTGCAGGTACCGAGTTGCATGTATGTTTTCCTCACTATTTTGGGCATGCTTGGCATATGCATGTGGTTTATTGGTCATGATCTGTTATTGTCATGGAGGATTTCTTGGATTGATAGTGGATTTACCTACCCTTACCATTTCTTGGATAGCCATGGTGTTGTGGGTTTTACTTTGTTTTTTGGTTGGTTCTCATATTCCTTTGGTTGTGGGTTAAGTTACTAGTTCCTAGAAACCTTGGTTGGACAAACGCTCTAGAAGCCCTTGTAACAACTTAGGTTGAGTTACTAGACCTGGAAGCCTTGGTTGGAAAAACGCTTTGGAAGCCCTTGGTGAGTTGAGTTACTAGTCTTGGAAGCCCTAGTTGGACAAACGATCTGGAAGCCCAATGACAACTGTGGTTGAGTTACTAGTCCTAGAAACCTTGGTTGGAACAAATGCTCTGGAGCCTTGGAAGGCTTGGATAGAGACCAATCTGGTCATGGTTTGTGATGTCCGACCGTGAGTTGGAATCATTGTTTGATGGGTTGATGTGGTTTGGCCTCTGGAAGCCCTGGTTCGGTTTTGATGGATTGTTCCATGAGATCCCATATTTATGCTTGGAATATGGCACGAGGGTGACTGGCTAAAGAGAGATTTGGCTCGACCATGTTTACCGTCGGGGTGGTTCGTGGAAGTCCCACACTTGGTTGACCTTTGCATCATTAATATGAGGTTATTTCTCCTTGTTAATTCATGAGTATTATATTGGTTTTTATGTGGATGACATGGCTTTTGTTTCCTTGGTATTTTTGTTGTTATTATGTTGGTTATGAACATGTATTATGACAATTGCTATGTATGGCTCTCATCATGTTGTTACTTGTAAATGAATGAACAATGTATCTATGGAATAATAGATGAAATTCACATCTAATGTGTTGAGGGATCAATGCTTCTTAGCGATCCTCAAATAAGTATGAGACCCCTATGCTGAATTATGCTATTAAGACCTATAACTTTCATGTTCGTGACATGTTTGACGAAATGCATGTCATGGCCAATAGGGGTCCAGTTTAGTCCTTGTCAATGTTTTTGCAAATGTATCTTTGTTCTACTGTGAAACTTCATTTATGAAGGTGTCATTGAGTTCTGGGCAGTGACTTGGGCTCTGGGCTTGAAAAAGCGGCACAAATCCCAGAGTCACAGGCACAACACTGGGCAAAAAAGTCCTTGGACGCTTGCTTTCCCTTGCTATGGGAGCATTTGGAGCTTCCTGGATGCACCTTAGTCCATATTAAGGGAGCATCCAGGGGTATGATGTACTAAAACTTCATTTCGTCTCAGGGGCTAGCTACCTGAGTGGTTGGGATGATTCCTGGGAGTTCTGTTGTTAATGTGGAAGGTATGTGTGATGTGTTCCATCAATTCCACTTCCTTAACTGACACATAGGGAGTCAAATCATATCATAGTAACTTCTCGTCACATGTTTACCCCAGTTGGTCAGTTACTTGGGTAGATGTGGGAGGAGGGTGTTACATTGCTCCAAATCCCAAGTATGCCACACTCCTCCAAGAGTGCTTCAAGAAAACTCAAGTGTCCAAGAGTATGAGAGAGAGAAAAAAAAAATGAGAGCTCCAAAACTCAATTAATAAAAAAGCCATGAACTGATCTTCATAAGCCTTTTTATTAATACGGCCTCTATTTTCTTCATTTTCCATTATTTTTCCTTCATTTTCCTCCTCACATGCAACCTGTGACCTTTCACCTTCCTTTTGTCCTAATTTTCCATTATTTTCATAAATAAATGCCATTTTGCCTTTCCAAAGCCTTTGCCATTACCTTTGCCAATTTCCATAGCCATTAATAAACCAAGTGAGCACCCGCACTAGGATGTTTTTCCCAACATTTGGTTTGGAATACGTGTCCCGTGACCAACGTCTTATTTTATCTTTATTAATTTTTACATGGATTTTTTTTTGACCAGGGCTGTTACACTAGTCTTGGCCCAAAATCCTCAAGGAGTTTACTCCCCAAAATTTGGATAGCTTTTACAGGCACACAAATCTATTACCTTGTAGCCTCCTTGGTGGGAAAAATTATTATGGAACCTAAGCAACCCTCCCAAAACTAAATTATTTGAGTTGCACTTCGGAATAAGGCACCAACGGAGGACATGCTACAAAAGAGATATTTCAATGGACCAGGTAGATGCCCTTTATGCACATTATCTTCAGAATCCATTGTACATCTATTCATCACTTGCGACTTAGCACAAGCAATATGGAATGGAATACAAGATCGTGAAGGACCATCATACAATTGGAAAGGAATTTCTATAGAGAACTACTTAAAATCTTGGTTATCTATAAAACATAAGACTTACCATAGAGGCCTACCCGCCTAGGGGATTTGGATAGAAAGGAGCCAAGCCATTTTCAACAATCAAGGGAATTCTCCTTAAAAGTGGCTCTAAACAACCTCGCTCTACAAAATACTATGCCTACTCTCCCTTTACCAATCATTCATGTTTGTACATCAAGTAGTTTGATTTAAAAGAACCACCCATGGGACTTTTTTTTATGGTGCAACAAATTTCTCACCCTTTATGGGAGGGGCGGGAGGAATCATCTACTTGAATGAAAACTTTTTCATTAAATTCTCATGAAATACTAGGCCAACAAATAATAACTTTGCAAAACTCTTTTCCCTTAACCTCCTTCTTCAAATTTATTTCCTTCATAAAATAAATCAAATCCATATCTATGGGAATTCACAGGTGGTCATTAACTGGACGAAAGTAAAATCTATGTTGAGGAATTGCACTCTTTTGCCTATCTTTCAACAAAACATGCATCAACTAACATCCTTTTCTTACATATAATTTGAACACATGTATAGGTCAAGAAACACTAAAGCTAATGCCATTTTCAAATTGGACTGGAAATAGCCCAAGGCATCCGGAAAATTGTAGAGCAGAAAGAAGGACAATTCATAGAATATTTTCTTAACTCTTGGGAATAACTAAATCCTTTTAATCTTTCTTGTAGATTGAGATATCAGGCATACTTAACATTAGGAGAAGTTTTTGTTTTTATTTTTTGTTTTGTTTTGTTTTTTTTTTTATATAGGTATTTTTAATGGAGTTGTCCGCTCAAGTACTCATGGGTCAACACTACAATTATGATAAAAGAAGTTTGTACTAATAAACTCTTTCTTAGCCCTAGATGGTTGGATAAGACTTTTTTTTTTGTAATTTTGGACTACTTTTGGGGATGGTGACAAGCACAAGAATGCTTAAAGAATTCGTGAATGTAGTTTTATTTTTAAATAAATAAAACTACAACTTTTCTCCTTGTGAAAAAAATATCATTTTTTTATAAGTTTAGTTCTATTATATATATTGAAATTTACAGGCTATCTAGGACTCTGCATGTTAGTGGGCTGCCATAGGGGAAGTTAGACCATTCATAAAACAATAGAGTTCCAATCCAAAATAAATAAAAATTATAACCATTTAATTGGACATGTCTTATATTAACAATATGACAAAGCCTTATCAATTCAGAATTTAAATTAAAATAGTTATAGATAAGCTCACGGAAACAATAAAAAATTGAGCCTAAAAGATTATAGATGGGTTGACTATTCCTAATATAGATAAAAACCCAAAAATATTTAAACTTGGGCTCTACACCTCAACCTTGGTGCCACTGAAGGAAGAGTCTAACCGA
Organism: Pinus tabuliformis; assembly: GCA_031772625.1. Taxonomy (NCBI): domain Eukaryota; kingdom Viridiplantae; phylum Streptophyta; class Pinopsida; order Pinales; family Pinaceae; genus Pinus; species Pinus tabuliformis. The sequence continues at coordinate 1,358,706,520 of CM062805.1, forward strand.
AAGACCAAGAAGGAGAAAAAAGCTAAGAGGAAATGCTAATCCCCCCCGGTGATTGTATTTCAGGGGTTCATCTCCCTTTCATCCAAGGGACCACAGACATGATTGCAAGAATCTTGAAGAAGCATAATGTTCCGTCAACCTTTAGACCCCTCAACACCATAAGAAGTTCCTTAAAATCTGTTAAAGACCTAGTGAACCCAATGGTTATGAAAGGTGTCTATGTTATCCCATGTTCTTGTGGAACCTCATACATTAGTGAAACTGGTTGGTCTATAAAAGAGGATTAAGGAACACTCATCTGACATCAAGCATGGGAGAACCCGCTCTTCAGCCTTGGCTAAACATGTTGAGAAGACAAAGCATCATATATTCATTGAGGAGGTTAAGGTTATTGCAAAGATTCCTCATTTCCATCACCGTAAGTTTAGGGAAGCCATTAAAATTGAGAGGAGATCGAGTACCTTGAACATGGATGACAGGTGGCAAAGTAGTAGTTGTTGGATCCCGACCCTTTCCTCTTAGTTTTTTTCTCCTTCTTGGTCTTTCGGTTAGACTCTTCCTCGTTTCCCCTTTTTCTTCCTTGGTTCTAGTTTCTTCTTTTTTTCTCCCCCTTAGATTTTTTCTCTCCCTTTGTGTCCCTTTCCTTTTTGTTTATATTTAATATTTTTATACTTTATAAGAATTTATTAGTTAGTCGATTTTCTTAGGCTGTATAATAAGAATTAATTTCCATTAATTTGATTTTTATCCCTCTCCTCTATTAATGAAAGGTGTTATAATTTTTCATCCATATATTTTTCTTTATGTATTTTTATATAAATATATACATATTTTAACTTATTTCAATACCTAAGGTCATTATTTCTCCTCATTTTTCGTCTAGTCAAATGCTAATCTAGGTATCTAGGATTTTAATTAATCATATTTATATATTTTATTACTTAAATTATAATTAAAATATGAATTTTCCTATTAGAGTCAAAATTAATTTTAAAAATATTTTTTAACAAATAAAGATAGAATAATATTAATATCTATTTATATTTGACTAAAAAATTATTTAGAATTTGATTAAATTAATTCTTCCCATGTTTTCAACCCAGTCAAAAGTAGTCGTTTTATAGCAGTTTATTTTTAGCCGTTCGAAGGCTTTGTCCATCTATTTAAACTATTGCCATGATCTGATTCTTCATCTTGTCTTGATGATGAACCACACTGGTTGGTATGATACGCGTCGGCAAAATTCTCCTTAATGTGATTATTTCTGCAAAAAATCTTATAATGTAGTTATGGATCACAGAAGCCTAAACTCGATAATGAGCACCACCTTTGTGAAAATTGCATCGGGAATCAAACTTCGCGTTGGTTCGCAATAGAGCAAACCATGAATCCACAACCATAGAGGGTAACTACAAAGGACCAAGTAAAACTAGTGAAAAATCAAAAGGAAACTAAAAAAAAAACTTGAACTTTCTAGATTTAACTTGTTGAGGATGAGAGCGTGCTTGCATAGCCATAAATTATCCCTACAATTATAATGATGTTGCGTACTCCTAACAATAATCACTCCAAAATGTGTGAAATGAGAAAGTCATATAGCCTATAAGAGCTCCTAAACACCATAGCTCGATACATTTTGTTAGACATGCCACCAATTTTCATAAAAAAAGAAAATAACCCCTCATAACATACCTTCTCATCCCATACCAAAACTTATAAGTTTATCATTAAAAAAACAAAAATTAACCAAATTTTCATGTCACCAATGTTCATGGAAGAAGATGATGACCCCTTATAACATACCTTCTCATCCCATAACAAAACTTATAAATTTATCATTAAAAAAGAATTAACAAAATTTTCTAAACAACATAAAATCGTCATAAATCGCAAAAGTCTAAAGATCAAACATAAAATTATTTTATCATTATACCAAATTTAATCCCCAAATTTTCCTTTTCAAAGAAATACCTACCCCGGGAAATTGCGTAGAATGTAAACAAAAGTAAATAAATCTCGATGAAAGTCAACATATTGCCTTCGTGAGCACCATGTTCATGAACAAGTCAGGGGAAGCAACCTCCCTGCGCTTGGATGGTGCTCGTCGAATCTTTCCGACACATAAATCCAGGTTGATCAGTTAGAAAAAGATGGACTTGCTTTCCTTTCTTGCTCTGGTTCAACAACCCATTTCCCACGCCAATGCCTACTCAAATGCACCCATTCCATTGAATGTTCGCCTCCCCTAAAAGCCCTTTATGACTGAACCTCGGATCCTACTCGTGCAGATCTGAGGACTTCCATTAATTTTTTTTCTCTGAAATCTCTGTTCTGAGTTTTCAGTAGCACCCATTTCATTTTTCACAGTTCTGCTTGGAACCCGCTTGAAGATTTCTCGTTTTCCCAAAACCCAATTGAAGGAACTGTCGGAACAAAATGAGCGGAAGAAGAGTGGGGTCTTATTTCAGGACAACTGGATCTGCTTTTCGTGGGTCAAGACTAGCAGTTGCAGTGGGGATAGGAATCTTGTTAGGGTTTATATGGGCTTATCTCTATCCCCACGGCTTCTTACATTCATCAGCACCAAATTATGATGCCAGCTCTCATGCTTCATCACAGGTACTCCTCATTCCTCATCTCCATGGCTAAATATATGAGTAAGGAATTTTTATAAGCAAATTTTTAATATTCAAAAAAAAGTTGAATTAAATTCATCTCTGGATTTTGATTCAAGCTAAAAATGTCTTCTAAATCGAGCAGGTCTCAGAATTTTTTTTTGGGAAATAAAAGCCAGAAATCTTTCTATGGTTCTAATCTAAAGAGAAATTGATTCCTCAATATTCATTATTTCATGTACGTGGTTTTCATGAAAATAGTGCAAGAAAGACATTTTCTCTTTGTCATTTTACAAGTTCTGTTTTGATGCAAAACAGTGCAAACAACCCCTTCTTATCTTTATGTTTTTAAGGTGTCATCATGTGAATCTCCAGAGCGAGTGAAGCTTCTGAAATCAGAGATTCAGTCATTAAGAGAAAACAATGCCAATTTGAGGAAACAAGTAAGAGAGCTTAGGTCGAAGGTTCACCTATCGGAACAAGGCCAACAGAAAGCCCAGAAGCAAACTTCGGCCCTGGAAATCCAAGTAAAAGCGGGGCCAATAGGAAGTGTGAAAAGTGTGAGAACGAATCCCACCGTTCTCCCTGATGAATCCATCAATCCCGACCTTGCAGAGCTTCTTCAGAGAGTTGCAAAAGACAACGAGCTCATTGTTGGCCTTGCTAATTATAATGTGAAGGAGATGTTGGAAATATGGTCTGACAACATTAAACGAGCGGGGATTACCAATTATCTTGTTGTTGCACTGGATGACTCCACTGCTGAGCACTGCAAATCAAGAGGTGTTCCGGTGTACAGAAGAGATCCAGCTGCTGCGATATCAAAAACTGTCGGAAAAGCAGGAGACAACCATGCAGTTTCAGGCCTGAAATTCCATTTACTGAGGGAGTTTTTGCAGCTGGGATACAGTGTATTACTCTCTGATGTCGATATTGTCTATCTGCAGAACCCATTTAATTTTCTTTACAGGGACTGTGATGTTGAATCCATGACAGATGGACACTCAAATATGACTGCATATGGGTTCGATGATGTATTCGATGATCCTCCGATGGGTTGGTCTCGTTATGCTCACACAATGAGGATTTGGGTTTTTAATTCTGGGTTTTTCTACATCAGGCCTACCATTCCTTCAATCGAGCTTTTGGATCGAGTTGTAGATCGACTTTCCAAGGAGATTGCTTGGGATCAGGCAGTCTTTAATGAGTTGCTGTTTTTCCCCTCTCATCCAGGTTATGAAGGGCTTCATGCATCAAAGCGAGCAATGGATTATTATCTCTTTTTGAATAGCAAAGTGCTGTTTACAAAATTCAGGAAGGAGCCAGAAATGCCCCGCTACAAACCAGTTATTGTTCATATCAATTATCATCCGGATAAGCTTGATAGAATGAAGGCCGTCGTCGAGTATTATGTTCATGGAAAGAAAGAAGCTCTTAAACCTTTTCCTGATGGTTCTGATTGGTGATGAATGAGCGAGGCTTAGTTGGAGGTTAAGCAACATCAGAAGATTTGTATTCTCAGCTTTTATTTCCCCCTTTTTGGCAATCTCCAGTGCCCACAGTAAAGTGGAAAGTCCATTATATTTGGCTGTAAAGGCCTCTGAAATTGTGTTGTTAAGTATTGTGACAATTTCACAGTCCATGGATTTTTTTTGACGGTCTAGGGTTGCCAATTCATGTTTTGAGCTTTTATACGGTCTTTCATTGCTGCCCAAAGAATTTAAAATCCATGTAGTTTTCTTTTCTGCAGAAGATCCTGTTGTCTTGTTGTGGATTTCTAAACTGCAGAGTCAAAACAGTTTTTGGTAATAGAGAATCAGAAATTCACATTTTAGGCTATTTACAATCTTTATTTTTGCGAGATATGGGCAATCTATTTCTGAGATAAAATTTCTTATGATCCTGAATGCTGACAGCCAGTACTGTTAAATTTGAGTTGTTTGTTTTGCTCCGATGGGTTGCTACTTTGCATTCCAATTTACGTAGTCATCATGTCGGCAGAAAAGTTCACAATTTATTCTTATTTGATTACCAAGATTCATGTGTGACGACGGTGTTGGTTCACTAGTGAGGTCAACAGATTGTTAAGTCAACCACCAGGGTTGCCTTCTCTCCATAGTCTCCCCACCTGTATGACGTGAGTTTGAAGGTGCATGACCCAAGTGCAAGTCCCAGGTGATTTTGCCAGAATAGATGTTCCTCAGGCCTGGCACCTAAGCCCAAGTAAGTTGGGTGTTTGTGGCGTCACCCCTAGCAGCATGTGTCAAGAAGCACTTACACATTGTGAACTCGTGTTTTGGACTATCTTATGATTGCTTAGTTCTGCTGATAAGGGCATATGCATCTTTACTATCTCAATAAATGCTTAAAAAATTCAGTTTCACCTTGCTTATATATTCAACATATAGCAGAATCCACACTTCTAGTTGTAGAGGTTTTTGTATTCATGTTTTGCCATCACACAGTTTCATTCGCATGGCAAATTAAATTATATGTGATATATTGGATGCATAGTGTTGTGAATCCACATTTTGCAGTTTCTTTGAATTTCCAGTGTTTGCAGAAAATTGCAGAATTAATGGTTCTTTCTTTTTTGTATTCAGTAAGGAATTTTCTGATGTTGTGTTTCACCCCAATATCATCTCTGTAGCATAGGAAATCACTCCTTTATTTTTTCTTTCATGTTTGTGAAATTATATTTTGAATTTGCTTTCAGCCTCAGGGTATTGATGTTTTATTAGCCATATAGAGTTGTGGAAAATTGTTCCAGTCTCTTCTCAGAGCAGATTCAATTTGAGTTGTATATGATGCTTGCAAGATTGTCATTTAGGCTTTGGACCCTGGCTGATGTTTTATTAGCTATAGAGAGTTTTGGAAAATTCTTGCAATCTTTCATCAGAGCAGATAAAATTTGAGTTGTATTTGATGCTCGTAACTTTGTCATTTAGGCTTTTGGACCTTGGGATTTATATACAAACATTCAATCTCGGAAATGCTGAGAAAATGGTTTCCTTGAAATTGTGGGTCATTTCGAGTCCTTTGATCTCAGGTCTATTCTTGTTTCATAATTTTTTCCACCCTGAGGTTACTTCTATTAATGACATTACTGGTGTGGACTTCCCAAGCCACTCCAAAACTGTGAGGCCTAACCAGCAGAGAGTTATGCTCGAGCCTTGATCTTTGCCGAGTCAAAAAAATATCTCATGGAATAGACCTTATAATAATTAATATATAAGAAAAACTAATGCTAAATTGATAAGTTTGGACATTGTCAACAAAGTTTATTATATTTTCAACATTAGTTTGGACATTGTCAACACAGTTTATAGTTTATTACGTTTTCGACATTTCTCTATTATGTTGCTCAGTTTGAAGGTGGATGTGTTTCTAATGATGCTCAGTTTGAAGATCTCTTTGCTCGTTACTTATATCCAGGTTCCAGGTTCTCACACTTTGGTTGCCCAAATTCAAGAGATGTTATTTTTTTATTTCAAACATGTATTATGGTGAGGTTTAAAGGAATCTCAAGAATGATTCTCATTTATTTTTCAATTTTGGTTTATCAAATTTTATTGATATTATATTTGACTTTCCAACATCATATAAGAAACTTGCAATGTAAATTATTTTGAGATCAACATTCTTAATGAATTAAAAAAAGAATAGAGAACATGTATTTTAGTAGGGTTTCAAAACATTTTTTTAGGTAAAAGGCTGAGAATAATTTTCATTTGTTTCTTAAATTGGAATAATGTAAGGGTTTGTTTCCAAAATTTGAAGCACTATTGATACTTTTCACAATTGCACATTTTTTATGCCTTGAAGCAATGTTGGGAGAGTTTTCTTTTGGTAAATAAAGCAATGAGAATATATTATAGATACAATAATATTGCAAAAGCCAAGTAGGTGACAATCATACACAAGCTTCATCTAAGCTTGCAGGGTTAGTGCCTCCCGATTCAAAAGAAGTGTTGTTTCAGGAGGGAAAATGGTGTCATAAAAATGAAAGCAAATCAAAAGATAACAAAGTTTGTTCTAGGTTGGAGCTATAAAACAAAGAATATTTCCTTCTCTAAATAGTAAGGGTCGGAGTAACAATAACCCTCCAGTTATCAAAATTAAGTTGTCTAGTGTGTCCATATCAAACTAGTGGAATTTGTAATATTCAATGAACAAGTTGATAGTCTTCCTATCATAAATCAAGAAAAAATAGGATGCTTTGTAAACTACGTTGGATAATTTAATGGTTGACTCAAAACATAGCTATAAACAACAATGACCACAATGAAATGATAACTAATTGTGTGTATATTTTTTAGTGCTTTAAACATGAAAACAAAACACATCAACCAAATGCTTTATCATTGTGACATTAAACTAAACTACAATAGTGAAAACACACACATTAGACACAAAACCCACCCTAGAAGCCCAATATGGGAAAACCAACAAAAAATTGAAGGGAGATTACAATACATATTACAAAGTTGTGCAAGCTCACTGCAAAGCTATGAGACACTTTGGTCTTCTATAGTTCTCTATAGTAGCTTTTGTCTCTTTGCGTTGTTACTATTTCCTCTACACTGCTACTTATCTATGAAAGAATTGATGGCTAATGAAAAAGTGAGCCCTTTCCTCTCTTGCTAAATTCTTGATACTTAAAATTAGGGTTAAACCTTCGTGGAATCTACAATTTTTCCATAAGTTTCTAGTGTATACACACATATTATTGACTCGGCATACTCGAATTATGATGCGTTGACATGGTCACCATTTGGATTAGTTGGACTATTACATTATTTGGGTCATAACTTTTGCATACGATCTTTGTGTTGTGAAAATGAACCATTTTTGTAAAGATATTTGACTATATAATGAAAAAATTGCTAGGGACTTAGGACCTTGTCCTTTGGGAATTCCAAAATTCCACTTATTTGGCCCTCAAATAAAGGATTTATGATTTTGGTTGTTAGTGCAATTTTTAAGTTTCTTGACCCATACTATTCAAAATTGATCCAAAATGTAAGATTAGCTTCCTTAAAGCATCAACAAAGTCATATGGTAACTATGTAGATCCATTTTGGATCTTCTGCCACCCTCCTCCCCAAACATTTTGGGAGGCTTTTGGTCTCTAAAAGCTTTAGTTTTGAGGGAGATGAGGAAACATATCCTCAACTTTCTCCTTGGAGTACTGTTTGGCCTTCACTATGCACTTATCAATAATCAACATCCATCAACAAGTTGGTTGATTTGCATTGATCTTACATAAAGGGTATTGATTAATGAGGATCTTGTTCAAAGCTCTATAGTCACACATTTTCCAAGTTCTATCCTTCGTCAATACTAGAATGATCGAGAAACTACATGGTGAGGTACTTGGTCTTATGACCCCTTACTCCAATAGTTCTTGTAATTACTTCCTCACTTCATTGAACCCTAATATGAATTGTCAATATAGTCATATATTTGGTAAAGGAGAGTCTAGCATTCATTGTGTCTTGTTATTCACTTCCCTCTTGAGTGGCATTCCTTTTGGATCTTGGAACATTTATTATAAAAGCTCTTTTAATTAATGCTTATGTATTTGATATACATCTTTGGAAGCATGCCTTCTATCTTAATAAAAGAAGAACAACATTCCTTGGTTGCATTTATCAATCTCTTAGCTTGGTGTGCACACACTAAAGAGATCTTAGACTTCCTCTTGTGTGCATTAGTGTGAGAGATTTATCATATTTGATCAGGCAATATGAAGATGACATCCCTCATATACATAAAGGATCTATCATACACGACATCACAGACATGAAGTGGCACTACATTGACTTCTATTTCATCATAAAATGTACGTCAATAGAAAATCTAAGCTTACACCATTGGGTAGCTTTTAACTCAACAATCATCAATTTTGCCCAAATAGACTCTATCTAAGCCTATATTATTTGTTATCCTTAACTCCACAACCTTATTTACCCAACCAAAAGTGTATCAATAGGGGTGATTAAGTTTTTTTAAATCATGTTGATTTGGGGTAGCATCGGATGTGCTCTAGCCATGAAAATTGGTGGATATTTTAAAGCACATGAGATCTCCAAGACTCAGAAATGGTTTGGGCAGATTTTACCCAGTTTAGGAGATATTACAATAATTAATATTTTTAATGGAGTTCCTAAGTCTAAACATAGGAAAAATAAAATATTAATGGGTATTGATAAAAATTGGGTTAGAAGGTTCTAAAAGACATGGATCAAGCCAAATCTAATCGTAGTTGTTGATTAGAGATGTAATCTCGGTTGTTGAAGGACCAACAAGAAAAGTATAAGAGGAGGCTTGAGGGTCAGTTGGAGAACACACCAGAGTGATCAGTTATTCGATTTCTAGAGCGGGGTTTGGTAAGAGAAGTCGAATCGGTGATCAATTTGCAGTGAGGAGTAGTAAGTACGAGATAGAGAGGCAGAGATAGTGTCGGAGGACCAATGCAGAGGCAGAGAGGTAGACGTAGAGGCTAGAGGGAGCCATGCAGAGGCTAGTAGAGACAATGTAGAAGCCAGGAGGGCCTACGTCATCCACGTAGAGGCTGCTGGAGTGACGCAAAGAGCTGTAGAGGTTGCGTAGAGCCTCAGAGAGTTGACACAGGGGGTTTTCAGGCTGACGCAAAGACCAGGGAGGCTGACGCAATGCTTCAGTTGTGTTGGAGAGGGTTTCGTGGGGCAGATTTTCTGAGTATATGCTTCCGAATAGAGAGGTATTACTGTTGGATTATTTTCTCTGTCGGGTGAGCCAGTTTGGCACCCAGTTGTACTCAAATAGACTGCATAATAAAGTAACCCTCAGAATTGCTGCACAGGTTTTCCCTAGTTGGGTTTTTTACGGGGACGAGTTGTCCAAAAATAACAATGTCACTTGTGTGTTTGTTATTTATTTCAGTTGTTGATTTGTAGATGGTTGACACTGTATTGTGTTTATTTTGATATTTATATGTTTAAATAACTTGTTCGTAAGTAACAAGTAGGAGAAATAAACCAGAGAATACAAATAAATTTTCTAACGGGTTAGACTTATAAATTTCAACATGGTATCAGAGTGTGGTTGCAGATCACAGGAGAGCTGAAGGCACCAGCTAAAGCAAAGCATTTGCAATAGAAACAATTGTCCCGAGTGACAGAAGTTGTTCCTTGTAGAAAGCAGCAGAGAAAGGTTGACGCAGAGGGATTGCGTCATCAATTTAGGCCAGAGAGAGGCCAACGCAGAGGTTGAGGAGGGTAGAAAAGGCTCACGAAGAGCCACGTAGAGACCAGGAGGGTTGATGTAGTTGGCTAGGGGAGCATTTCAGCTAGTGTCGGGATTGCGCAGAGTCTAGAGGCTCAGTCCTTCAGTTGTTGGGGCATAGGAAGTTGTGGGAAGATTGCAGGGAGTGAAGTTGGTGGGGTGTTGTTGCTGCAAAGACAGAACAATACCTAACGGGGCAAAACCAAGGTAGAGGGAGCTGCTACCTAGGCAAATTTCTAGCCAAGAAATCCAGATCAGTGTTGCAAGTGCATAGGAGATTGGAGAGGTGCGAGTCGACAGTTGGCAAGTGGATTTCCAGGAGGGAAATCGAGACTCAGAGGGAGTCTAGCAGAGAACTTCCAGGAGGGAAGTAGCGACTCAGAAGGAGTCGAAGAGAGAACTTCCAGAGGGAAGTAGAGACTTGGAGGAGTCGAAAGGAAGAGCAGAGAGGCGACCATGAATGGACTGAGGGATCAGGACAGGTTGGACAGGGCGTCCAACTTTGTCGTTTGGAAGGCCAGGATCTTGTCCATTCTAGATAGACATCGCATCAAGGCCTTCTCCTTGAGAACAGTGGCTATCCCAGTTGACCTAGTTGACAATGAAAAGTACGAGGAAGCAATGGTCAAGGCGAAATGCATAATCCTTGATGTGGTCAAGGATCATGTGGTCCAACATATTTCCGAGAAGGAGACAGTAAAGAAATGTGGGACGCCTTGAAGACGTTGTACCAACTGCTTCCATGCAGAGGAAAATGTTACTAGAGAATTAGCTGCGGTCATATCGAATGCAGAAGGGGGAGAAGATAGATCACATCCTCGGCAGATTGAAGCAGATCTGGGACCAACTGACTTCCATAGGGGCCACACCGAATCAGGAGTTGATGGTGAGGACTGCCCTAAACGCGAACTCCGAGGAGTGGGAGACATTTGTTCAAAGTATTGTGGGCAGGTCGAATCTTCCAGATCGGGAAGAATTGTGGGTAGCGCTTCACCAGGAAGAGATCAGACGACTGTCCAAGACGGGAAGTAGCAGCAAAGGAGTCTGGATCAAGAAAGAGGAGGAAGAGGATGCAGCTTTGGCATCTGCGGGGAAGCAGGAGAAGAGGAAGAAAAAGGATCTCTTCCAAGATAAAGTGCTTCAACTGTGGGGAACTGGGGCATTATGCGAACTAGTGTCTAAGGAAGCAGAATAAGGGAGAGGTGTCTGACTCCAAGGCAGCGCTAGTGAAGGCGGAAAAGGAGGTAGAGGAGGATGACGATTATGCCATGAGTGTTCATGTACCTCTAGAGAAGAGGTGGGGAGACATCGAACTGTAGTCAGGAAGATTACAGGCGATGAGGGGTAGGATCCTTGAGGTACCCAAACTCTTGGATTATACCTGGCTACGGGAAACCCGAAGTGAGAAGTAGCAAGATGGCGGATGTCGGTAGAAACGGATGTGGATGAAGCGGAAGAGAGTGCTATAGCGCAGTAGTCCTGGGCAATGCAGAGAGGGTTGCAGTAGTGCGAGAGGCACAAAGGAGGTTGCAGCAGTGCAGGATGGCACAGAGAGGTTTGCAGCGATGCGAGAGGTAGGGATTTGTTGCAACAACGCAGGGGCAGTAGAGGGAGCATGAGATAGCGACAGAAAGAGATTCAACATCGGGAGTGTTTCTAGCTTGACAAGGATGTCAATAGTTGGGTGGATCAGTTACTTACTTCACAATAATTGAGTTGCATTGCAGTAGCAGTTAGTAGTAGCACGATGCAATATGATGAGAGGGGGTTGCAGTGCAGATGTAGTGTTGGGAGAAGGGACCAACAGTGGCACGAATGTAGAGGGAGTTGTCGTACGGATGTAACAGTGGCAGTGCCAGGGCCATGGGCAACAATGCAGAGGATGTTGGGCAGGGAGGCCTAGCATCAGCACATGTACCAATAACGTATAATCAGGGTGATGCTCAGTGTGGAGTATTACTAGAGCATAATCCTCGCTAAGAGGGAGTGTTGATTTGGGGTAGCATTGGATGTGCTCTAGTCGTGAAAATTGGTGGAGAGACTAAAGCACATGAGATCTCCAAGACCCATAAATGGTTTGGGAAGATACTATCCGATTTAGGAGATATTAAAATAATTAATATTTTTAATTGAGTTCCTAAGTCTAAACTTAGGAAAAATAAAATATTAATGGGTATTAATATAAAACTAGGTTAAAAGGTTCTAAAAGACATGGATCAAGCCAAGTCTAATCTTAGCCATTAATTAGAAATGTAATCTCGATTGTTGAAGGATCAACATGAAAAGTATAAGAGGAGCCTTGAGGGTCAATTGGAGAACACACCAGAGTGATCAACCATTCGATTTTCTAGAGCGGGGTTTGCTAAGAGAAGTCGAATCAGTGATCAATTTGCAGCGAGGGATAGTGAGTACAAGACAGAGAGATAGAGATAGTCCCATAGGACCAGCGCAGAGGGAGAGAGGCAGACGCAGAAGCTAGAGGGAGCCACACAAAGGGTAGTAGAGACAACACAGAAGTTAGGAGGGTCTGCGTCATCCATGCAGAGGCTGTTGGAGTGACACAGAGAGCCCAAGCGGTTGCGCAGAACCTCAGAGAGATGACGCAGGGGGTTTTCAGGCTGACGCAGAGGCAAGGGGGGCTGACACAGTGCTTCAGTTGTGCTGGAGAGGGTTTCGTGGGGCATATTTTCTAAATATTTGCTTCCGAATAGAGACGTATTACTGCTAGATTATTTTCTCTATAGGGTGAGCCAGTTTGGCACCCAGTTATACTCAGATAGACTGCATAATAAAATAAGCCTCAGAATTGCTGCACCGGTTTTCCCAAGTTGGGTTTTTCTGGGGATGAGTTGTCCAAAAATAACGGTGTCACTTGTGTGTTTCTATTTCTTTTAGTTGTTGATTTGTAGATGGTTGAGATTGTATTGTGTTTATTTCGATATTTATATGTTTAAATAACTTGTTTGTAAGTAACAAGTAGGAGAAATAAACCAGAGAATACAAATAAAATTTCTAACCGGTTAGACTTAGAAATTTCAACATGGTATCAGAGTGTGGTTGCAGATCACAGGAGAGCTGAACGCACCAGCTGAAGCTGAGCATTTGCAGCAGAAACCGCTGTCCCGAGTGACAAAAGTTGTTCCTTGTAGAAAGCGACAGAGAAGGGTTGACGCAGAGGGACTGCGTCATTAGTTCAGGCCAGAGAGAAGCCAACGCAAAGGTTGAGGAAGGCAGAAAAGGCTCATGAAAAGCCATGTAAAGACTAGGATGGTTGACGCAGTTGGCTAGGGGAGCATTTTAGCTAGTACTGGGATTGCGCAAAGCCTAGAGGCTTAGTCCTTCAGTGGTTGTGGCATAGGAAGCTATGGGCATATTGTGGGGAGTGAAGCTGGTGGGGTGTTGTTGCTGTCGAGACAGAACAGTACCTAACGGGGCAAAACCAAGGTAGAGGGAGTCGCTACCTAGGTGGATTTCTAGCCAAGAAATCTAGATCAGTATTGCAGATGCATAGGAGATCAGATAGGTGTGACTCGACGGTTGGCAAGCGAATTTCCAGGAGGGAAATCGAGACTCAGAGGGAGTCTAGCAGCGAACTTCTAGGAGGGAAGTAGCGACTCAGAAGGAGTCGAAGAGAGAACTTCCAGAGGGAAGTAGAGACTTGGAGGAGTCAAAAGGAAGCGCAGAGAGACGACCGTGAATGGACTTAGGGATTAGGACAGGATGGACGGGGCGTCCAACTTTGTCGTTTGGAAGGCCATGATTTTGTGCATTCTAGATAGACATCGCATCAAGGTCTTTGCCTTGAGAACAATGGCTATCCCAGTTGACCCAGCTGACAATGAAAAGTACGAGGAAGCAATGGCCAAGGCGAAATGCATAATCCTTGATGGGGTCAAGGATCATGTGGTCCAACATATTGCCGAGAAGGAGACGACAAAGGAAATGTGGGATGCCTTGAAGACATTGTACCAACATACTTCCGTGCAGAGGAAGATGTTATTAGAGAATCAATTGCGATCATACCAAATGCAGAAGGGGGAGTAGATAAATCACTTCCTCAGTCGATTGAAGGAGATTCGGGACCAATTGACTTCCATAGGGGCCATGTCGGATCAAGAGTTAATGTTGAGGACCCCTAAACGCGGTCTCCGAGGAGTGGGAGACATCTGTCTAGAGTATTCTGGGTAGGGCGAATCTTCTAGATTGGGAAGAATTGTGGGCAGCTCTTTGCCAAGAAGAGATCAGATGGTTGTCCAAGACAGGTAGTAGCAGCAAAGGAGTCTAGATCAAGAAAGAGGAGGAAGAGGATGCAGCTCTGGCATCTGTGGGGAAGCAGGAGAAGAGGAAGAAAAATGACCTCTCCAAGATAAAGTGCTTCAATTTTGGGGAACTTGGGCATTATGCGAATCAGTGTTCGAGGAAGAAGAATAAGGGAGAGACGTTTGACTTCAAGGAGCGCCAAAGAAGGCAGAAAAGGAGGTAGAGGAGAATGATGATTGTGCCATGGGTGCTCATGTACCTCTAGAGAAGAGGTGGGGAGACATCGAGCTGTAGTTAGGAAGACTACAGGCGATGAGGGGCAGGATCCTTGAGGTACCCAAACTCTTGGATTATACCTAGCTACGGGAGTCCCGAAGTGAGAAGTAGTAGGATGGCGAATGTCGGTAGAAACAGATGTGGCTGAAGCGACAGAGAGTGCTACAGTGCAATAGTCCTGAGCAACGTAAAGAGGGTTGCAGCAGTGCGAGAGGCACAGAGGAGGTTGCAACAGTGCCGAATGACATATAGAGGTTTGCAGCGGTGCGAGAGGCAGGGAGTTGTTGCAGCAAAGCAGAGGCAGTAGAGGGAGCACGAGATAACGACAGAGAGAGCTTCAACATCAAGAGTGTTTCTACCTTGACAGGGATGTCACTAGTTGGGCAGATCAATTACTTACTTCTCAGTGACTGAGTTGCATTGCAGTAGCAGTTAGCAATAGCACGATGTAGCAGGATGAGAGGGGGTCGCAATGCAGATGCAGTCTTGGGAGAAAGGACCAGCAGCAACACGGATGTAGAGGGAGTTTCCGTACAGATGTAGCAGTGGCAGTGGTAGGGCCATGGGCAACAATATAGGATGCAACAGTGTAGAGGATGTTGGGTGGGGAGGCCTAGTATCAGCACAGGTATTGGTGCCATATAATCAGGGTGATGCTCAGTGTGGAGTATTACTAGATCACAATCCTCGCTAAGAGGAAGTGTTGGTTTGCGGTAGCATCGGATGTGCTCTAGCCATGAAAATTGGTGGAGATGCTAAAGCACATGAGATCTCCAAGACCCAGAAATGGTTTGGGCAGATTCTTCCCGGTTTAGGAGATATTAAAATAATTAATATTTTTAATAGAGTTCCTAAGTATAAACTTAGGAAAAATAAAATATTAATGGGTATTAATATAAAAGTGGGTTAGAAGGTTCGAAAAGACATGGATCAAGCCAAATCTAATTTTAGCCGTTGATTAGAGATGTAATCTCAGCCGTTGAAAAACTAACAGGAAAAGTATAAGAGGAGGCTTGAGGGTCAGTTGGAGAATACACCAGAGTGATTAGTCATTCAATTTTCTACAGTGGGGTTTTCTAAGAGAAGTCGAATTAGTGATCAATTTGCAGCGAGTACGAGACATAGAGGCAAATATAGTGCCAGAGGACCAACGCAGAGGTAGACGCAAAAGCCAGAGGGATCCATGTAGAGGCTAGCAGAGACAACGCAGAAGCCAGGAGGGCTTGGGTCATCCACGCAGAGGCTGTTGGAGTGATGCAGAGAGCCAAAGAGATTGCGCAGAGCCTTAGAGCGCTGACGCAGGGGGTTTTCAGGCTGATGCGGAGGCCAAGGGGTTTGACACAGTGCTTCAGTTGTGCTGGACAGGGTTTCGTGGGGCAGATTTTCCGAATATCTGCTTCCGAATAGAGAGGTATTACTACCAGATTATTTTCTCTGGCGGGTATCCATTTTGGCACCCAGTTGTACTCATATAGACCGCATAATAAAATAACCCTCAGAATTGTTGCACCAGTTTCCCAAGTTGAGTTTTTTTTGGGACGAGTTGTCCAAAAATAACGGTGTCACTTGTGTGTTTGCTATTTCTTTCAGCTGTTGATCTGTAGATGGTTGAGACTGTATTGCGTTTATTTCGATATTTATATGTTTAAATAACTTGTTCGTAAGTAACAAGTAGGAGAAATAAACCAGAGAATAGAGATATAATTTCTAACGGGTTAGACTTAGAAATTTCAACAAATCAAACTTACTAGGTCCTCTGCAATGAGGTTTGCCTATGAACCATAAGTGAATAGAGCATTCACTTTTGTTCTTCTTGACCCAAATCTTGATATGGAATAGCTTTATCATCTCTTTATCCTATTTGTGATGGAGGATACCTAGGTTCAATTCCCTTTACCCTGATGTGCAAACAATTGTTACCTCCACATATGAGTTGCTTTTGATATCCTTCCCTGCTTCCACTAGAATATTTTTCTTCTTGTTTTGCTCCTACATGTAATTCCTAGGATTCAATGCTATACAAAGTTTCCAATGTTTTTCTTTAGCATGACCATCAATGTTCTGATGCTTACAATAGCTAATTGGGTCCTTACACATGTGAAATGGCAACAATGTTCTTATTTTCCATTTTTCTCTTCTTCTTCTCAGCTTTATTGGCAGCACCATACTAGTATGAGTATAAACCAATTTTCTACTCCTTTTTCTTGTCGGATTCAATCAATTAGGCTTGCACATGTGTCTCATTAATGACATAACTTGCCTTCTGTTGACGGTGCTGGAATTACCAACATTCAAGGGGATCTCCCCAATAAGAAGTCCCAACTAGACCTCAAACCGTTTGGAGTAGGAGTCCCAACAATGGGTGGTAATGAAATGCCTTGATCGCGGTAGCGTGTAAAGATAAGTATGATGACTTTGGTCGGAAGCAAGTGTGTGACCTTGCAACGAGTTAAGTGAGATGCATGGGGGTTCCAACACACGGAAGGGAAAAGGAAGCGTGTCCCTTAGAAGTCTGTAATAGTACGTAGCCTGAAAGGAACCCAGGAGCAGAACAACATCACAAGATGGAAGCAGAATAGTCCACAAACCAAAGTGACGGGTTAATCCAACAACACACCTTCAACTGGATTCATAAAATTGCATACAAAATAGTTCATAAGCAAATGCATAAGTTAAACAACATACATTGCTAAAGTAACCAGAATAGTTGAACTACAATAATAACATATGCATGAAAACATGTTGGCTTAGTCATATTATTATTAAGTGAAAGTTCCATCCATACATACACCATTGGCAGCGACTAGCCCCAATAGTGGAACATTACAGTCAACAACGCTTGCTCCTCCAAAGAAAGGTACTCACTTTACGTTGTGGAGAAGCCAAGGCTTGTTAGAATACTCCCAAACCTTCTCTGAGCCTAAGCCTAGCCAAAAGCTTGGATCCCAAAAGCATGTTCTATAAGTTATGAGGTTCTATTTATAACAAAGGGTGGGTGACCCTTGACATTCCCCTTTGTGACTCTTTGACTACCCTCATGACTCTTCAACTTCCTTTACAAATAACTCATTACATTACATTACATAGCGACTATTCACATTCCACTAATGACACTTGGAATTTCACTTACAACATATTTACAAATAATATACATTTTCCACATGTACCCATGTGAGACAAAATAGGCTAGAGACGACCTAACAAGACAAAACACCATGACTTCGAAGTTTGGGATAAGACCAACTTGACAACCTCCACTTGGTGCTTCTCGGTCACGTGCTCATGCCAAACTTGGTACTGTGTGATGATGTCCCCAAACTGCTTTATGGTGTCTTCCTGATAGCGGACTCTTGCTTCCATATCATCTGGGTATATGGTCTTGGAGCCTATATCCAACTCATCCTGAAGCATGTGCAACATGGTCTTGACTACGGAGGGACCACCAATGTACCTCTGTATGTTTTATGTGCTCAACTCCAAGTCATCGATGGTGGCCTTTCGCCTTAGCTACTCCATGTACTTGTCGATCTCTAGTTGGACTTAATTCTTGTGCTTAGCTTCGGTGAGGCAACCGATTGACGGGATCTTGTGCGTTCTCATCATGACATCCAAACTTCTGTACAATTGTGCATATGAAGCCTATATGTTGCTAACGAACAGGGCGAGTTGCTCATAGCTCTGGATCAACATCCAGACCTTTGCTTTGTCTAGCTCTGCTTGTAGCTTCATCATCTTGGGCAAGTAAAGGGGGGCCCCTTTGTACCGCATTGTCTTCTCTTGCACACGGGCGATGACATCATGTATGTCCGTGAGAGTTTTGACAAACCTTTTGCTCCGTTTCCGAAAGCCATGCAGATGGACAACAACCTTATGCACTGTGACGAATCCATTATAGAGCTTTTGCATGGTAGCCTCTAGTGTTGATACTTCAACAAGTATTGCTTTCCTCATCTCTGCCATTACAGAACTCATGCTCTGATCTCTGGATTGTTCTGTCTCTTGCTTGGCCGCTTGCAAGTTCTTTGCCATCTGTTCATTCTTGACCATCATGTACTGAACATTTGAGTTTGTTGTTCCTGCATAGGCCAAGTTGGCTTGGGCCATGGCAGTTGGACGTTTCCTGGTGTCCGACACTGTCACCCTTTCCTTGATGAATCCGTTCACTCTCCTCCTCTGCTGCTGGTTGTTCCAGCTCTTTGACCTATATGGGCATTGTCTCCTCCATCATCATGCCTTGCCTCTGTTCTTCTTCTTGTTTCTGCCTCTCTTCCTGTTCTTTCCTCCTCATCTACCGTTCTTCCTTCAATTTTTGTTCTGCTTGATGCATTCTTAGTTCTGCTACCTGTAAGCTCTGTTTTTTCTCTTCCTCCACTCCGTTGTCGATGTCCTCTGCTTCCTTTTGCTTTTGCTGCCAAAGCTGCTTGCATGAACATTGAATCCTCTTTCACTCTGCAACTTTGTTCTCCCTATATTACGTCAACAACTTCTTCTTTCCTTAATCTTGTATTGGATTGTTTCCTTCTGCTACTGTTGTTGGACTTGCTACCATGTTAGTGTTGACTCTTTTTCTATGGACAACTAAGTGTCTACATATATTGGCAAGTTAACTGGCACTTACTCCACTGCTTCCCTAGTACTGCTTGCAATGTTCTTTTTTGAAGCAACTCTCTTTGGTGCCATGGTACGATTACTGCTGGAGAGAAGTGTTTCACAAGTGTGGTACATGTGGGACAAAAAGGACACTCATGGTGAGCAAACATTCTCTCTTACAAATCTAATTCCATGACATGATCAAGCAACAATTAGGGCATCTAATGAGAGGGATTGCGCAATTTTTGACCAACAGGGGTGACTGACTGACTGTGGGAACTGCGCACTGCGCAGTCCTAACAGCCAGTGTGAAAGCTTGATGACTGGAACTGCGCAATGTGCAGTTCACTCTGGGGCAGAGCCTGGCAGAGATTGCGCGTGACCAAGCTAGGACACTGGCTCCTGGAACTGCATAGTGCGCAGTTGGAGCCAGGTCAGGACACCCTCTATGCAATTCTAGAAGCCAAGGCAGAGGCCTTGAGATGCTAGATTGCGCAGTGCATGCAAGTGAATATGAGGTCTGGGCAAGGGGAGCCCAAATCTGCCCAAGGGGAGTGTGCAATCAGGCAGATTTGAAGGATGGTGTGATGTTGAGTGCAAATCTGATTAAGTGATAATGCATGCAAGTAAAACAAGTGCAGGGATCAATCAAACAAAGGGAGAACGAAGCATGTGGAGAGAGTCGCCGCAACGACGACCGTTAGTGCAAAAACAGGGTAATGCATACGAAACTTGGGAAAGGCAATGCAAAACTTGAAAAAACACTTCTACAATCGCTCATCAAAGCAAGTGAAACAACACTATCACACGCTAAACAAGTAGAATCGACAGAAAAGGCTGCAAAAGACAATAAAAGAAAAACTCACCCGGAAAAGTGACAACGATGCTCCGAGGTTTTCTTGATCTCCTCAGGCATGTTAGAGCTTGATGATCGAGTATACAAATGATCTATAGAGGCATCTATTACATCGAATTAAGCAAAATTGGAATTCATGATGCGCATGCTTGAGATCAAGGACAAAAGCGACACCTGGCGGAAACTTCTAAAGATAGCATTGTGCCACCTTCGAAAAACTAATAATAGATCCCTACTTCCTAGGGATGCTTTTTACTTTTTCCGAGAAAGGCTACCATGCATTACCTGGAGAGATTGCATAGTTCTAGGAAGGATTGTGCAACCCTCTGGCTTATGCACTAAGCAACTTTTGAGCAGAAAGACTTCTGTGCAATTTCTGGGCTAAGTTACTCTAGGTTGCCTCCCATGCTCGGCACAGGTTCCCAGCTGAAGGCTGGCTATCAACTAACTTTGCGCAATTTTGGAGCTGAAGGGTCACCATTGGCTTGGACTGCGTAATTCTCGAGAGCAAAGCTGGTTGCCCCCAAGGATTGCGTAGTTCACTAAGGCAGACCTAGAACCTGGTTGAAAACAAGTCAAGAGAAAGACTTGCGGGTTAGACATCAAAGCAAGTTAGAAAACACAAGCCGTAAGCAGAAGATAAAGTCAATTAAAGCACAAACACTTCGGTCAACATAAGATGTGCTGTTGTGATTTGAGGAGGGAGGCTCCAAAACAAAGCATAGGCAAAATTTTAGAGGATGGTTGTAGCCACTGCAACACCTTCTTATGTGACTATGAAGGTCACCTATGTATTTTATAATGACATTGATTTCCTTGGGATTTATCCCAAACTAAATGGTTTGCTTTGGAAACTCTTGTGCATTGTCCTTACCTTAACAAGTAGTAGTGCCATTGAATTCTTTAGTTGTCTTCATACATGATAGGGTAACATTGGGATTTGAGGAGGTCCTTGAATATTTCCCACTTGGTCACTAGTGGTTCTTCCTCCATTCTAAGTTTATTAATGTGGTTCTCCCATCAAGTCTGTGCATGATATTTATAAATTCAATTTTGAAAAAAATATGTTTGATACCTCTCATATGTTACGCACATTGAAGTAGACTTCTAATTGATGTAACTAACTATTCCATTTAATAATGGCCACCACACCTTTGTGGGGCATATGATCTCGATCATCACTTCCACTTCAGACAACGATTGAGAAGATTGGATACTAGGGTTCCCATTTTTTATTTTTGATTCGTCCTTCCCTTTCCTCAAATCGTCATGATATGTCACTACAACAAAAAATGGAATTTGCGCCAGATTTAGCACCAAATTTTAGTGCATTTTTATTTATTTATTTATTTTTTCCCAGTTAGGATGAGCAACCTGGCGCTAAAACTAGCTCTATTATACAATTTTTAAAGCTTCCTTTTTTGTGCCAGATTTTGCATCCTCTTTTACTCCATATTTTGCATCCTCTTTTATATCAGATTTTGCATCAGGATTTGCATATGGTTTTACGACAGATTTTGCTTCTAGTTTCGTGCCATTTTTTGCATATGTTTTTTCATCCTATTTTGTGCCATTATTTGCTTCCAATTTTATTCCATAATTGGCATCAAGTTTGACACCATATTTTGCATGCAATTTAATACCTTTTTTTTGCATTTAGTTTGTGCCAATTTTTGCATCTAGTCTTACGCCAGTTTTTGCTTCTAATTTTGTATCTATTTTTGCACTATTTTTTGCATCCAATTTGCATAATTTTTGGTGTCTAAATCTACATCATTTTCAACATCCAAATTTTCATCGTTTTTTCTTCCTCATTTTGTGTCCACATTTGCATCTCATTTTTCACCTAGGTTTGAGTCTAAATTTGCATCTAATTATGCATCATTTTTGGCATCCAATATGATGTCCTTGGTTTTACCATTTCTTTAGCTCAATTTTGCATCTCAATTTTACACCATTCTTTGCATCCTCATTTGGCATCTAAATTTGCATCCTTTTTTGTTTCTTTTTAGCACTCAACTTGGCATCCCTTTTTGAATTCAATTTTATGACTAATTGTGGTTCCTTTTTTGCATCTAGTCTACTGTCCATTTTTGCATCCTTGTTTGCACCCTGGTATCCTTTTTTATGCCCTGTTTTGTTCATGTCTGTGTCTAGTGTTTCACCATTTTTATTTATTTATTTATTATATATATATATATATTATTATTTTTTTACTTCTAGTTTAAAACCCTCATTTTTTCGTTGTTTTCTTCTTCTCTTGACGCATAGTTTAAAATCCAATTCTACTTACATTTTTACATCCATAATTACATTCACATTTGGCTTTTTGTTTAGAGTGTACTTTTATTTCCATTTATGACCCCATTGATGGGTTCATTTTACTGATTTCATTTACATAGTGAGATATATTACAATTTCTAAATATCATTAAATAAGATATAATAATTAAAATTGATAACATAATTTTTGTAACTAAATTGAAAGAAATTGAAGACATCCATCCAAGAAATAACAATATCATCATATATAATAATTCTCCATCAAAAAATCATTGACAATTTTCAATAAACATATATGGCTACCAAATCAACACCTATCACAGATATCATTATTCTAAGGTAAATTTATAACACCCATCTAGAAATAGTAACGTCATCATACATAATAATTCTCCATAAAAAAACATTGACAATTTTCAACACATATATAAAGTAACAAGATAATACTAATAATATCATCGTCATCTTTAATCAAATCAACTAAAATTCAAATGTGTGATTACCAGATCAAAATCTTTCATGAATATCATTATTCTAAGGTAAATTCAAAACATCCATCCAAAGATAATAGTATAATCATACATAATAGTTCTCCATCAAAATAATGTTGATAATTTTCAAAATGTACATAAAGCATATAAAATTTAATCTTATAATGTAGTGATATGTGGTGAGCAAAGCAGTGAGGTTGTGAGCCTTGATCACACCATTATTCAACAAATGAAAGCTTGAACATACAAGTGGGAGTATCATATTCATAAATTTTGTAACCAAACGTTGTTGGTATCATATACATCAATTTTGTAACCAAACATTGTTGGTATCATATACATAAGGTTAGCAACCTTGTAAAATAGCTGAGATATGGAGAAAAATCCAAAGGTTGCCATATTCTTTAGACAATATCATATACATAACGTTAGAGGTCTTTTAAAATAGCTCAGATATGGAGAAGAGTTCAAAGGTTGGCATATGCTTTAGATGGTCCACACCTAATGTTTGATCTTTCAAAAGTACAACTTGGCGGTAGAGAGTGGTTGCAGGCTATGGATGTTTCTACTATTGCCAGTGGTGGTGATGCCTCAGGCGTAGGATCCGAGGTTGTTTCTACTACTGCCATTGGTATTGAAGCCTCAAATACAGGAGCCGGAGGAGAGGAAACATGTGAGGTAACCAATGGAGGAACATAAACCAATGTAGTAGAAGTGACACATGGAATATATTGGGGTATGAATGCGATGTATACTAGATATATGGAGGGGGTGGGATATGGAAAGGCCTCAACATGCACATATCCTTCTGCAACAGGAGAAGTCACTCGCAAATTCTAATGATGCAACTTCGAACAGTGGAAATGAAAAAGCATAACATTAAAATTATGCATGCCTTTCCCCTCCACTATGAATCTATTTTTCTCATGTGTGAATCCATTGGATGAACATGCATTATTAAAGCATTTGTATTAGTTGTTAGGTCAAAATGATATGGATTACCATATACCATGGTGATAGTTATAATAACAGATATCTAACCATTCAATATAGCTGCAATGATTCTATATTATCTAGTGAATGGGTTAAGCAGATTCATTGAACTATAACTGTTATGGACATATACATTTCAAAAAAATAAAAACCCTTTATTCTTGGAATTGACTGGAGTAAGTGGATAAAACTTGGTGCTCAAACCTTAATTCTTCTTTTACTTCTGAGTTATGGAGCTCTTATTACTGTCAAACCCACATTATCAAAACACATGCATTAGAGCTAGAGATCTAGCTATGGATATATGAATCTCACAACAATAAAATATTTTTATCAAAACCCATGTAGTATTGCTGGCATACCTGCATTATCAAAACTTGTGTATTAGGGAAACACATCTAGCTATGGATATATGCATTCCAGAACAATAAAAATCCTCTATCTAAAACCCTTGTGTTAGCTATGGATATGTGCATTCCAGAATAATAAAATTCATCTATTTAAAGCCCCTATGCCAATTAATTAGCTATAGAAATCACTTGTATCGTCGAATTAGATCTAGCAAACCCTTGTATCGACAAAACTAGATTTAGCAAACCCCTGTATATGTGAACTCGATCCAACAAAACCTTCTAGCAAATATTTGTATTAGCAAACTGGAGCTATCAAGCCGTGTATGAGCGAACTAAATGTAGCAAATCGATATATGCATTCCACAAAAATAAAAACCTAGACAAAGTCTATAGATATATAAGGAGGGAAAAAAGAGAGAAGGAAATTTAACAAATGAGAAAAAAACCATAATCTAAGGAAATTCAAAAATAAATAAATAAATGAGGGAAAAAAGAGAATTTGGGAAAATTTTAATTATTAATTATTTAATTAAAAAAATAGTATTTTTTTAATACATAATATCTAATTTAAAACCATTTTATTTCCAATTTAGTTATGTATTAACCCATCATTTGACCTTATTTATTGAACTACTTATAACCTTATTTTTATTCAATCTAAAAAATGCTTTTGTTTTTAATAATGGTTTCTCATTATCTATATATATATATATATATTCTTTTTATTTGTTTAAATAATTTATTGTTTTCTTAGTTTTTTGACTAATTAAAGTTGGCTTTTCTTTTTACTTTTTGTACACATAATATGTAATTTAATATCATTAACCAGATTTAGCCTTATTTATAGGACTTTTCATAACTTATTTTCATTTAAATTAAAAAAGAATGTTCTTGCTTTTAATAATAACTTTTAATGATATACTTTTAATCTATTCATCTTTATAAATATTTATATTTTTAATACTTATATTTTTCCTTAGATTATTTTTCTATTATTTTTATGTTTTTATATGTTTAAATTCAAGCATTTTTTCCTTTGAATTCAAACATTTTTGCATTATTTATTTACTCCATCTATGTCACGATGATGAGTTTGGAACATTGTCCCCAAAAATGATGATGATGATGATGATTTTTCATTCTTAGATTAATTTAGGTTGAAGGTACATTCTCATTATCTAAAATACAAATATCTATATTAATTTAGGTTGAAGATATATTCTTTTTTTCTAAATTATAGAAGAAGAGTAGGGTAAAATTATTATTAATTTAGGTTATTCTATATTTGTAAAATATAAAAGGAGATTGTATTGATTAAAATATTTATCTTTATTCTGATTCTACCAAGCATAGATAAGGATTGAACTTCTAGTGATGTAAACCTCTTTTTGAGTGCAAAACTTAAGAAAATATTGCACCTTGAGAGATTTGGAGAAGGATTGAACTTATAGTGATGTAAACCTCTTTTTGAGTGAAAAACTTAAGAAAATATTTGCACCTTGAGAGATTTGATCCCTTTTGACACTTGATAGATTTGGAATTAAGATATATATTTGTTGGTTTCATCAAATGCCGAGAGGGATAGGGACCAAATCCCTTGAGATACAAACTCATTTTGAGTGAAAAAATTGAGAAAATGTCGAAAGATGTGATCCCTCTCGATACTGAATAGATTCGTAATTAAGATGGACATATGCTTGTTCTTTATAATACTATTTGTATTATATATAAATTTTACATCTCTATCTATAAAAATTCTTATTATTAATTTTATTATAATCCTTATAATACATATAACTACATACATGTAAAGGGATTTTTTTAGACATGTTTTATTACTATTTTTATTTAATTTTTTAATGTAATATGCATAACATAAAGTATATATAAAGAGGGAGTGTGCACATGCTTAGAAAAATAGTTTATTGTAAGTATTAGGTTATTATATGTTTATTAACTAAATTTAAATTTAAAATTTTGAAATGTCATACTTACAAATATGAATCTCCCCTCGATGGAATGACTAAGACATGCCAAGTCGGAGAGTGCATGGCCATCATCCCATCAAGCACTCACATATGAGGATGTGGCCATGCACCCTCCCTAATGTCATTAACAAGCCATCATGAAGTTGCTTGGAGGATCGTTTGACATCACTCCAATTTGGTGTCAGATCCCTCTAGAACTAGTATTGGTTTAATGGTTGCAACTGAGTTGAAATTAATATTAGTTATGTTATTGGGGTATGTATTTATAGAGCCATCATTGGTTTCATTATCAACCTACAAGCCTCTGCAAAACACTCATAATTTGTAGGTGTGGTCATTTGCTCCAAGAACTAGTCATAATTTGCACAAGGCATATGTTAATTCAAGCTACAAGGCCTTGTAATGTATTCAATTATTAGCATTCAAGGGCTATTGTTCGTCAACTACAATAATTCCATAGGAGGTTTTCTCTAGGGATACTACTTTAACTTTGTATAATGGATAATTTGCTACCCTTTGTTGTTTCCTTTATTTCTATTGTTCTCTCCCAGTGCATCCCCCGGGCATCAGTTACATTGTTTTCTCTTTTCTTTTTTGTTGTGTCAACTCTAAACCCCTCACTTAGATTGTTATAATCGGGTTTGGCTAGGTTTCTCCTTCGCTTTGGATATATTTTTCAAGTAAGGGACAATCCTTCTCCTTTAAGTTCTTCTCTGAATCCATAGCTGAGAAAATCCCTCGTCTCCCAAGTTCCTCTCCTCCTTGGCTTCCACTACCCTTCACTTCCATCTCTTAAGCAAACATTCATATTTTATTAAGCTTGTTTTATTATTGATTCAAGCTTACAATTCATTGTGGATGCACTCAAAGACTACGTGGAGTGGCCCACTACATAAAACGAGGCTTTTGAGCCCAATAGAAAGTTTAAACTTCAACACCTTTGTATTTCATCCACACTCACTAAATATTCATGACAAAATAATGGCAGTGAAACATGACATTGTAGGAAAGCACAAATGTTTGATAGATATTGAAGTGGCTAGAGAGGTAGCATATTGGGTGCTTAACACAACACGCACTAGAGGAAGATACAACTAATACATGTATATTGTTGATATCTACTAGCATTTGAAAATTCTATTGGGTACTGTATTGTTGGATCACAATGAGGCCAAGGAGGAATTTTTCCTCGTGTTCCATGAGTTACAAATTTCCATGAAGAACCTAAAGAAACACTTGAATCAAATTGAATATTGTTTGGGCCTTCCTCCATATCCAGGCTATGCGCAAGGCAGTAGCAAAGAGCTAATCACAATGGAAGAACCAAACTCTTCTAATTTTGAATAATGGGTTATATTTAGTTGGCTGGGAGGTTAAACTAGTTAGTTATTTCTCATATTCCTGCGTTGATTGCACCTACAACCAAGACAACTAAAACTTATGCCCAAACAACCACCATTAACTTGGTTTAGTCCACAGGACTAGGTAGACCACAATAATCGGGTGGTAAAAAGAAGAAGAATAAGAAAACTATTTTGAATGAGCAGAAAGAACCATAAGCTCCAAACGCCAATGTCGGGGGGCAAGAAAGAGCGAAAGCTAAAGTTCCCATGTAATATTTGTGTTAGGGTCCATATGAAACATCATTTTCCACATTTGGACGAGGTCAATGAGAACAATACTTAGTGAAATCCCGCCACACAACCTATTGTGTTGAACAATCCTTTCCCACCTTAGCAACAATGCCAAATCATGATTGTTGCAAATATTGCACCTCCACAAGGGGGAAATGTAGGGCATCCTCCTAGTGGGGATGCACTTGTGACCATTATGTTATGTGAAGAAATGGTAAAATTGACCATGAGAAGAAAAATAGATGAAATAGTCATGCAAACTTGGATGCAAATGCGGATTCAAAAGTGGAAGTAAATATGGGTGCAATAATAGGTGAAAAACTTGGCGCAAATTGTGGTGAAACAAAAGTGGATGCAACAATGGATACAAACTTGGATGCATAATAAGATGTAAAAAGGAATGTAAACATGGAAACAAGCATGGGTGAAATAGTGGACACAAAATTAGATGCAAAAGTGGATGTAACAAAAGTAGATGAAAAATTAGGTGCAAAATGAGATGCAAAACATGACGTAAAAGTCAATGCAAAAGGGGACACAAAAACATACACAATATTTGATGAAAACTTGGACAGAAAAGAGGATTCAAATGTGGATGCAAAAGTGGAATAAAATGTGGGTGCAATGATATATGCAAAACATGGAAGAAATTGTGGCTCAACAAATATGGATGCAAAAGTGGATACAACAAAAGAAACAAATGAAGATGCAAACTTGGATGCAAAACAAGATGCAAAAAGGGATGCAAAAGTGGACACAAATGTGGGTGCAACAATGGACAACAATTTGGATGAAAAATTGAATGCAACAAAAGTAGATGCAAAAGTGGATAAAAAACAAGATACAAAACCCCATGCATAAACCCGACACAAAAGTGGATGTAAAAATAGGCAATATTTGATGCAAATTTGGATGCAAATGTCGATGAAAAAGTAGAAGAAAACATGACTTCAACAGTAGGTACAAAACATGGCACAAATTATGGTAGAACAAAAGTGGATGTAAAAGTGGATGCAATGATAGACGTACAAAAAAGAAGTAAACCTTGGTGCAAAAAATATGCAAAAAGGGATATAAAGTAGACGTAAACATGGGTGCAACATTGGATGAAAAAGTGGATGCAATAGAAGTTTATGCAAAAGTAGATGCAAAATGAGACTTAAAACCCGATGCAAAACTTGACGCAAAAGTGGATAAGAAAAGGGATGCAAAAATATATGAAAATTTTGATGCAAACATAGATGCAATGAGGATACAAAATTAGAAGAAAAAGTAGGTGCAAAGGTAGGTGCCAAACTAGGTGCAAACTGTGGCACAAAAAAAGTGGATGCAATAGTGGACACAATAATGGATGCAAATGAGGATACAAATATGGACGCAAAAAAATTAGATTCAAAACTAGACACAAACCTTGATATGAACCTTGGTGCAAAAAGGGGATGCAAAAATGGATGCAAAAAATGATGCAAAAGAGGACGCACAAAAACGACGCCAAAGTTGATGCATGTGTAGGAAGAAAAAGTGGATGCAATAAAGGATGCAAAAGTAGGCAAAAAAGAATTAGGTGCTAAACTTGACGCAAAACATGGCACAAAACCTAGTGAAAAGGATGGTGCAGGACTTGGTACAAAATTTGGTGCAAGACCTCATGCATGACCTGGTGCAACACTTGGTGCAAAAAGTGGTGCAAATTTTGCTTCAGATTTTTCACCATATTTGATAAATGGATGCAAATAACACCAAAAAATGATCTCTGGATGCAAAAAAGGAAGCAAGAAGGGATGTTAATCACAAGGTTTTGTTGTAGTGTACCTTGGTTTCTCATGAGATTTGAGCTTCTTCATAAGGGGACAATATTCTTCTCAAAAGTGGCCACGAGTAGGGCTATGCTCCTAGAAATATCCATTACTAAGCTTCCAACCTTGCAATAAATGTTCTTCCACCTTTATCAATGGGTCTTTCTCAATGCTCATCTTCCATTGTGAAGGATTGCCATTGATTATTAACCCTTGTTCGAATCTATAAATCCATATGGATTTCCTAAGGTATGTATACACTATGCTTAACCACAAAACACCCAAAAAAATGTACTCTAATACCAATGTGCCCTCTTGGACATTCCAATGGTTTGCTCACCAAAATAAATCTTCAAACAACAATGATTATAGTGAAATTATATTGTATTAAGTGACAATGTTTTTGTATTTTTAATGCTTTAAACATGAAAACTAAAACACACAAATTGGAGTCTTTAACTATTGTGACATTAGACATAACAAATACATTGGGCACAAAATTTACCTTTGAAGGTTTATATGGAAAAACCAACAAGAAATGAAGCATTATGCTTTATGTCTTATTATATTATGGATATTACAATAAATATTACACAATTCTTTAAGATTACTATAAATCTATGATACATTATGGTCTTCTACAATCCATTACAGCATGTCTATGTCTATTGACATTGTTAATATATCCTCCGCACTCTTGCTTATCTAGGGAACAAAGGGTAGCTAATGTAAAAGTTAACCCTTGTGCCTCCTTTTGCAATTTTTTTTATAGCTAGTATGCTTCTAGAATTCTCTGGTGGGTTTTCACACATTACTATCTTCCCATATTTCAATTATGGTGTGTTCCCACATTTGGATCTGTGAGGAATATTTGCATCGTTACCTTGATGAGGTCATAACTTTCACATATGAACTCCATTGAAAAACTATCAAATGAGTCATAAAATGAAAAACAATATCCCTTAACCTAGACACTCCACATTCAAGATCCAAAATTTCCAATTCTTCTACTCTCAAATGGAGGATTTACCATTTTGGTACTTTAGTGCATATTTAAGGTTTCAACACAAACCAATCCCAAATGCAATTTTCCTTCCCTAAAGCATTAGTGAATCCATATGGCAAGTATATAGAACCTTTATGTAACACAAATGGATCTAAAAAGGGAAAACACTATAAAAACCCATATTCTTATGCCACGTCACTTGAAATAGTGGGCTCCCCTAAGTTGTCTTCCTCTCCTCCATGGTTGTATCTCCTCCAAAATTGCATGTATCTTCTAAATGTGCTTATCATTTTCCATTATATATGTTTAAGCTCAATGAGGGTGTCCCTTTTGTTTTATTTTTTGTTTCTTTGACCTACACCTCTATCTTTTGCCTCCTCCAAGGTTATGGTCGTGAACCTTTAATGATCCAAAAGAGGCCTAAGATCCTAACAAATAAAGTTTATTTTCTTCTAGTTCATATCTAATTGATGATGGGTGCTTTTAAGAGGTACTTCTCGTCCTCTTCAACCTTAATGTTAACCCACTCCCTAGCATAACCCCACATCTCCCAAAATTTCCTTAATAATGTGTTCAAGGAAATTTGAAGTTTTAACCTATTCTCACTATTATAACAGAAAACCTTGCTACTACAAGGAGGGGGAGTCACAACTTTGCCTTTAAGATGATTTCAGTGCCTTTTATAGTCATCATCACAACTATACTATTTAAGAAGAGGTCTCTTCCTTGAACACTATTGCACTCCCTTTGGAGTGACTTTATAAGACTTATGTTAACCACAACCTTCCTCTCCTCCTACTTCCCATCAAGGGAATGCCAATATTCTAGCCCCATTAGCATACACACCTTCTCCTCATCACCAAAAATCCTAGAATTAATCATTATCAAACAGGGGACGCCCATAGGTTTCTTCAAACAAATAACCGAGATCATTATCCCAAGAAAGAAGATACCCTCACTTCTTTACTATTCAATTCCCACCAAACCCACTTTGGTTTATCGCTTTCTCTCACGCATTTTCATGATCACTACTCAAGTTGTCGATCACTTCTCAAATGAGAAATGTGTTGTAATGACAATTTTTAGTGAGGGAAGGGGCACTTCATCTCTCCTCCCTCTCACTTATATCACCACACACGAGTCATTGTCATGTCTCTCATGCTCCATTTATTGACATGCTATCACCCTAATCTAGGATGTCTTCTGTATCTCTATCTCCATATCAAACCTAATCCCCCTCAATTAAGGTGGTAGTGATCTCCCCTAGCGTATTGATCTCCCCTAATGTCAATGAAGACATCTCTTCCCATCTTAAAGCTAGATTGATCCCCTATTTTGTTGCTCCAAGCCCAATGAAGAGTTATATGGGCTTATCCATTGCATGTTTGGCAGGTAATGGGGGACGAACTTAGTGAAATTTAAAGTTCTCAAGAGGGCGTAAGAAGATCCAATTCTTGGTTACCTACCCAAGTTGAGCTCCATCCTTGATTTTCTTCAAAACTTCAATTATAAGCATTAAATCCCCTTCCAACAAGATGATCCCAACATTTGATTTGTTTCAACAAGATTCCCTTTCTATTACCCAGAGCTATGTTTATTTATTTATACCTATCCCCCTAGAACCATTTAAAGTTTAGAGAGTATATTTCCTCTTTCATCCAAAAAATTCTCTTGATCCTTGTTGGTCTTGAGTTGCATAGAGAACCCTCATCAAATTTTAGTTTGATGCACCAATGTGGGGGGGGGGGGTGTTGACACCAATATCAAGGAGAGAGAGTCCTATTTTAATTACGGATACTTTGTGTAACATCCCTATGTTTACCCTTGACTTAATTTGTAATCAATTGTAATAATTATGTTTATGGCATGTATTTCCTATGTCAACATGGATGTGTTGTTATTGTGACAAAAAGGAATGATCCGGTTGAATCCAAAAATAATGTATATGCAATCTAAATGCTTGATTAATGAATATGTTGACATCTAGGAACATATGAGCACTTATACACACTATGATATCTTGACGAGGGAATTGCCTGGAATTATCTTACCAAAGCCCTACATGAAATTCAAATTTAAATCTGAGCCTTTGCCCTCATGCCAAATAACCAATTGATTTAAAGGATTGGGTAGGTAGAATAGTCGCTCTCATAAATGTGGATGTTGCGGTGGCAGTTGCAATAGTTCTTCAAAAAATTACTTGAAGGAATGGGTAGAGTACATTCCTTGGATTTTGAAGTTGACCCACAGATTTCGTTGGAGAGTGAGGTAAATGTGAGATTATACAACATCAGACTGCATTGATTATAAAAAAATATTGAAGGGTGCAAAGCCCCATGAAGGAAAAGGGGTCTAAGACATTCATGGATAGACAAGAACTCATTCATACAACCATAGAGAGAGACACCCACAAAGAGCAGAGACACATGGGTGTCTGAGCATTGAAATTATTAAGTAGAATGCTCCTAATCTCTAGTGGAATGATGGTTGAAGCATTATGGTGATTAATTGCATTTTAGGTGCCCAAATATGCCCAAAATAGTGCCAATCATGGATTCAAATGATGCTAGTGTGTTTTGGGGTACCTAAAAACATATTTTGTTTGTTAAACACTAGAAAAAGAACTCTGGAATCTAGTTGGATAGAGTGTGATGTGATTTGATGTGTTGGTCGAGCAAGACAAACAAGAGGTGGGAAAATCACTAAGGGGCTGTAGAGCAGTGAATGGATTCCCTTATCTACTTTTTTAACCAAGCTAAGAGACATTTGGAGATCGTGGAGGCCCAAACTCACTTGGAAAAATAGATTCTTGTCTATATCATTTGTCTGAAGGAGAGCTAATTTAACCTATTCCAATTACCGGTGAGTTATTATTTTTCCATCTGTGGTATCACAACTTGGCTAGCTGTAGAAATTTGATGTGTAGTTGAGCCTATGGTTGGGTGGTGTTGTAGGGACTACAACCACCCTCCAAAATTTTGTCTTAGCTTCGTTTTGGAGCCTCACTACCAACCATCCTAACATCATGTCTTGCACTGTCAAGTACATAGGCTTCTTTGGTTTTTCAACAGCTTGCCAGCCTGTGCATGTTAGGTTTCTTCTCTTCCCTCACAGGCTGCCATTCCGGACTTGGGCTAGTTGCTGGTTGAGTAGATCCTTTAGAAAATGTAGAAATTCTAGAGGGGAACCAACCTTCCCTCCAGAAATTGCGCAAATCTGCTGGACAGATTACTGAGCTTCAAAATTGCGCAGAACAATCAGACATGCTTCCTTGGAAAAACTGTGCAATCTGGCCTAGCACTGCAACTTAGCCCAGAAATTATGAAAATCTATTGGCCAGCCTGCTGGGCTCAGGAATTGCGCAATACAATCAAACAGTCTTCCTTGGGAAAAATGCGTAATTTGGCCCAACACTGCACCTCAGCCCAGAAATTGTGCAATTTTGGGCAGCGGTCACCTGCTCCTCCTAGAAATTGCAATCCCTCTGGGACATCCAACCCAGCTTCTCCTAGAAATTGCGCAATTTTGGGCAGCAGTCACCTGCTCCTCCCAAAAATTGTGCAATCCCTCTGGGACAGCCAACCCAGTTCCTCTCAGAAATTGCGCAAATCCCTCTCTCAGTCAAGCAGGTTGTTGCATGTGCTTTTAGGTTGACCAGTTCCCTTTGAGGCCGAGCAAAACTGATTTGAGTGCATGGGATGCTCTTCCCGAAATAGAAAAAGGCAACATGAAAAATGCATCCCTGGATTTGGGGACCTATTTTTAGTAGCTAGAAGTTACATGCAAAGATCATTTTAGAAACCTCTCGCCAAGTGTCGCTTTTTCCTAGATTTGTGGCATGCGCGTCAACCTTGATCTTATCAAAACTGATGAACCAGATGTTGCAGAGCTCATTCTTCACATCGATCTTGCAGCTCTGACTTCCCACATCACATCCAGGAGTCTTCGACATTTCAACTTAGCTGTTTCAGGCTAAGTCTGCTTCTCATGTCTTCCGCTGCGTTTCTGTAGCTTTTTGTGTTTTGCTTTGTGTAAGTGTTGTTTGCTTGATTTAAATGAGCGCTTGCTATCATTTTGATGTATGTTAGCTTGTAGAAGCACCGTTCCAGTTTTGATTTGGATCTCACTGTTGTCGCATGCATGACATTATTTTTGCACCGATGGTCTCAATTGCGGCGACCTGCTTCACACACATGCATGCTTTCTTGTTTTTTGAATCCTACACTTATTGTTTGCATGCATGATCATTCACTCTTGTTTACACTTAGTTTCACCATGCATTCAGACTTCTCATGTTTTTAGTTGCTTGTTGGCAGGTCTGGGTTGCCTTAGCCCGCACCTTGCCTTTCCCGGCAAGCATTGCACATTTTTGGAAGTGAAGGCTCTCCCTTCCCTCCAAAAATTGTGCAAGTTTGGCCCAACACTGACCTTTAGGTTTGCATTGTGAAATTATGGGATGCATTTCCTTCCTGGCCCCAGAAATTGCACAATGCAGTTTGCTGGTTTGCATGTCACTACTGACTGAATTTGTGTATTGTGCAATTTCGGTCCTCAGCAAGCCAGGCTGGATTGTGCATTGCGTAGTTCTAGCAATCAGTCAACCTCCTGATAGCCTAGACTGTGCCTTGTGTAGTTTTGGCAGTTAGTCTCCCAGCCTCCCAGTGAAAATTGCACAATCCTCACAGACAGTCACACAGGTATGTCGCATGTCAGTCCTCCAGTTTATTTTGGTTTTCGACTGATAGATTGCTTGTCATGAGTGTTGCTATGTCTCCAGTTATCACAGGTGTTCTTCTTCCTCTCAATAGCACAGGTACAATGGCTTCCAGGAGAGCAGAGTCAAAGACACCGTTCAAAGCACAAATGGGGATGCAATCGATCAACTGTCTATGAACTTGCCTATCTATGAAGACATCAAGTTGTTCATGGACAGGGATATCAAGATGAAATGGCATCGATGTCACAGCAAGAAGCACCATCAGCAGCAGCAGAAGGTAGCACACCTGCAAGCGACAAATGCAAGAGGAAGGTTTTTGATAGCACAGAGGCAGAACAAAGTTGCAAGCTCAAGCAGATACACTTGTGATGAGAGCAGCTTTAGAGATTGAGGCTATGAGGTGACGACGCGACAAGAGGCTCGCGTGAAGGTAGAGAGAGAAACAGAGAAGGAGTTACAGGTGCTGAAGCGGAAACTCAAGGAAGAACAGGAGTTGCACAGACAAGAGAAGGAGTTGCAGCAGGAACAGGTACTGCAAGAGGCGCAACATGCACATACTGATGAAACTATGCCCATACAGGTTATGGACCCGTCCAGTAGCTGGCATGGAGCATACAAGGTGAGCAATGAGGGTATTCAAGAGCATGGATGTCATTGTGTGCATGCATGCAATCCCACCCATTTGGCACACCCACCGAAGCGAAGACAAGAAGCAAGTCCGATTGGAGCTGAACATGTATTTCGATAAGTTGATGTGCATGGTCACCAGCACACACTTGGAGATCAACACAAACACTATGCATCAATATGTTGTTGGTCCAGCTGCACTCAAGACGATGATGCGCATGTTATCATACGAGTTGGATAGAGGAGCCATATCAATGTACCCGGGTGCAATAGAGGCAAGAGTTCACTTTTAGTAGGATGTCACCATTGAGCGCACAGACACCATCATGAACGACCAAGCTTGGCATTAGTTCACCATCGTCGATCATCGCAAGGATGTCGAAGAATTGGTCTTCCCACAATTGTCTGAGTCTTAGTGATGTCTTGCATGGCTTGCTCAAGCCTATTTTGTCTCACATGGGTACATGTGCAGATTTATGTAACATCTTGTCAAGTGGAAGTTCAAGTGTCGATAGTTGAATGTAACAGTGATAGAGTAGTTGAAGAGTCATGAGGGTAGGTGAACAGTCACAAAGGGTAATGTCAAGGGTCACCCCACCCTTTTTTATTTATAGTACCTCATAACTCATTATAAGGGCTTTTGGTCAGCCAAGCTTCCAATAGGAGTATCTTAGAGAAAGCCTGGAGAGTTTTGTAACAAGCCTTGGCTTCTCCACAATGCATAGCTAGTACATCTCTTTGGAGGAGCAGGTGACAGTGACGGTAACGTTCCGCTATCGAGACTAGTGGTTGGTCATGGTTGTACTGTATGATTGGAACTTTCACTTCTTAATATAACAGAGCCAACACATTTCATGCATATGTTGTTATTGTATTTTGGCTAAATTGGTTACTCTAATGATATATGTATTGTTTGCTTACACATTAATGTATGGACTCTTTCCATATGAGTATGTATGAATCTTACTGAAATGTATTGTTGGTTTAACCATCACTTTGGATTGTTGGCTAACTTGATTTCTAGTTTGTGATGCATCTTTGCTCGTGTGTTCCCTTCCAAGCTGCATGCTTCCACAGTTTTACAAGGGGTGCACTCACCTCACTTTCCATGTGTTAGAACCGTTCATGCACCTTCATTGGCTTGTTGTGCATGTCACACCCTTGCTACCAACATGGACATCTTACTTGCCTTTGCGTGCAACCATGGTCAAGGTGGTACTGTACAACCCACTGCTCGGACTCCTATACCAAACGGTCTGAGGTCTAGTTGGGACTTCTTATCGGGGAGATCCCCTGACATGTTGGTGGGTCCAACATCGTCAACAGGTGGAAAAGGCTCTTTCCTAGATTAGTTGCCAACCTGAAATTCAAACTAATTGTTTCCTATGTTCATTTGTTTATTGTTCACTTACTTCTTTAACATATGAAAGTTTTTAGTGTTGTACTTTCTTAATAATGAAAATTTGGTTATATGATTATGGTTTACTGAACAAAGTTTCATTATCTTCATTATGGTGAGAATATTGTCAAAGTTGTGAAGGATATAGCCAGGATGTTGACTAGATTTCTCTTGAACAACTCAATAGAATGACAATTGTAGAAGTACATGGCCAAGTGATGCAGCCATAATTATGTGGGGGAATCTCTCAACTTATCTCTTTCTTTTTTTAAATGTTTTCCTCAAGTTTTGAATAGGTTTTCACATGTTGATGAATAAGAGCATAGACATAATATAGTTGCAAGATATTGAATAGCCAAAATTACATATGCACTGATAGGCATTAGGATATTGATATGCTAGGCGTATATATACATGCTAAGTGCATATGATATTGAATGAGCATACATGTAACATGAATGTAGACTCAAAGTAGTTTGTTGTCAAAAGATGATTATGATGGTTAAACATTCTTAATGATGAATATGTAAACATGAACAATTTGATGGTATGACTAGAGAAGCTAATGAGGACACTGCATATAGCCTTATGGAGATAAGGATATGGATAATAAAATGTTGATTGAGAGGTTGGTAAGAGGAATGAAAGAACCCTTCTTCAAGTACCAAATGGTCAGATAACATCCAAAAGGTTATTGACAACCATGCAGGTACAATTTTGGTATACTCAAATATTGAGAAGAATTAGGTAAGAATTCCCTCAGCGAAAATCTAACATTAGAAATCATATGAATGCATGAATGGCAAGTAAATAAAAAGTCGGTATTGGATATGTTGTGTGTGATGTTAACGGTCACCTAGTAATTCCATGTTACTTGGAATGAATGATTTCTTATTGTTCACTACCATATGGAAGAGGGCACCATAATGCATGTCATTTGAATGACTAATCTCTCATAAGGCGGGATGTTATTTCATTTAATAGATGTACATGAATGATGAGAAAATGGTGCACGCAGTTAACAAGCATGTTAGTGTACATGATTGAAGCATTGTTTGAGTGCATGGTTGAGTGGAAAATGTGAATGTTTGTTTATGAATATGCACGTGAAGTGGGTACGTAAGCAACTAAAAGGATTTAATTTGTGAAACTGAGATCATTTAAGGGACTTGGGAGAGTTGCATGTTGATGTAGTCACATATGAAGAGATTGCAAGAAAGCTTTGACTAAGGAAATCGAGTTACAATATGATAAAGACAACAACTAAGTATTCTAACACTATTAGATTGGATTTGATCTACTATCTATAAATTTGATTACACAAGATTGATATTGCGATATCCCTTAGCTTAATGATTTGATTGTAATTAAATGTACCCATGTTCAATTTGAATAAGTATGCTACATTGAAAGACAGATGAACATTTTTAATTATCAGTAATTATTACTGATGACAACTGGTTGTAAAGTCGTAATTATGTTTATTTTGTAAATAAAGACAAATATGGGAAATTAATCACTGTGTACAAATGGCGGAAAGAGAAGAAGATTGCAATTTAAATGAGGAAAATCGTTATTATCAATCAATAAGTCTTAAGAATATAATCTTGGTGATTATATTTAATTAAGAAACTATGTTATTGGCCAATTAAATGTTTCCTAGAAGACAAGAAGTTGTACTCAAGAATGGGAAACAAGAGCTCATTAATGAGCAGACAACTACGTGCCACCTATTGGTGAGGTGGAGGCAGTTACTAACCACCAAAAGAGTGGTAGATTGATAATATTTGTGATTTTTCATGCTTTTGTCTCATTATTTTAAGAGCAAGATTGAAGAGATTGAAGAGAAACAAGAAGGAACAGTCAGAGGAAATCAAGGCTAATTGTTCGGGGGGACAAGAATTTTGTTGTGTCGAGGTTAGGGGGATCCAAATGCTTAATCCTTAATTTCCTAGAAGAATTGATTAAGTCGGTGTCCCTAACTCTATTATCTTTTTTGTGGTAAAAATAAGAATTTGTTTATGTTATTTACATGTTCTATAATTCGTTTTAATTAGAGTAAGGAGAGAAAAACAGAAATTGATAATTGCAAAAACTGTGGATATGATATTCTTAGGTTTATTCATGAATGATTTCCAAGGTAGCCCTATGACAAAAAGGAAATACTTTTATTTTCAAATAGATATCTTGGAATTCGATATGAAGAATACAATTAGTATTGTCGCCTAATTGTGCTAGGTATGAAAATATCAATGAAATATTGATATAGAGAGGAAGGATTTAATATTCACAAACATCAAACAAAATATATATGAAATACAAAAGTTTCTAGTAGTTACAACGAGATTATAGCTCTTACAAGATCTAGGAAATATTTATATAAGTTTAAATTATATTCGTATACATGGAAAAATGTAAACCTATAAATGTGATAAGAATTCTTATTTTCAGATAAGTACAGTAGCAGGAGAATTCAAATAAAATGCAACAAAAAACGATAGTATTTATCTAGGTAAACTTTCATGAATTTATATATAATTACAAATGAAATAAAGAAAAAATTGCATCAGTTATAGACATATTTGTATTAATGTAGCAACTACAAGCATTTGATAGATAGATATACCATAGGAATAAAATAAGATTTGGAGAAATATTTATAAAAAGCTTGTACTATGGTGGTTATTCGAAAACAAAAAAGAAATTAAACATTAAAATTGCATATAGAGAACTATTAAATAAGTTACAAAATTTTAATACACAAAGATTCATGAAAAGGGGTTATGTGAACCCACAAAGTTGTAGAAATATGGTGATAGAATTATAACTGCTCAAGAAATTTAATCTAAATCAAGAGACACAATTCTACTCTACTTCTCTGCTTTAGAACAACATTCGCAAACATGCATCAATCACATACACAAGTACATAGATTTATCTAAGGAAACCAACTGGTAAAAACCCCTTAAGCCTACTTGCATTAATCACATGAATAGAGAATGTATTACAATTGCTTGCTCTCTCTTAGCTCAACCTGCAAGTGAATAACCTTTCTCTCAGCTCAATGAGAAGCTCTAACCCAGATTTAGTCAATTTTTGCATCTGCTTGAGCCCCTATTTCCTTGCACAAATCCTGAGGAATTGGACCCTTATTTTTTAGGAATTTTCCTCCAATTGATTGCACAATTCCCAAGGTTGGATCTCTAACTGCATGCAACACCTATATACTCAAGACTAGTCTACAACTGATGTTA
This sequence comes from Pinus tabuliformis, assembly GCA_031772625.1. Taxonomy (NCBI): domain Eukaryota; kingdom Viridiplantae; phylum Streptophyta; class Pinopsida; order Pinales; family Pinaceae; genus Pinus; species Pinus tabuliformis. The sequence goes on from CM062805.1 coordinate 1,358,746,926, forward strand.
CACTGCCTTAGAATCTCCACCACATCTAGGGAACTCGAATTCTCTGCATGCACTAGTTATTTTTGGTTAATTGATTATTTAACTGGATGATTACTCAGTTAGACTGTTGTCCTATTGCACAACTGACCTCCAACTAGTTCTATCAACAATTAGAACTAGTTTAACTGAATACAACTGGAAATAACTGAACTAGATTGCTACAAATTAGCAATCACACATGCATAACTAAAATCAATCCCTCTAACTCGAATTTACTGAGCTAATTGAGTGACAAGAGCCATGTCACCTCAGTTAACTGCCTCCAAGTTGTCTGTTGATGTGGAAATTCAAATTTTCTCAATTTGACCAAGGCAAAGTCAAATTGAGACTTTCTTGCTACACTTCTCAACACTCCCTATTACCAAGAAAGGAATTTTCAACTACCCCTATCCCGCACTTGTGGAATTCAAACTTCCCTCTTGACAAAGCCTTTGTCAAGATGTCAGCATCTTGTTCCTCTGTCGAAATTTATTGTAGCAACATTATCCTCCTTTGCACACAATCCCATAAATGATGATACCATATCTCTATATGCTTGGATCTATATGATACCATATGATCGTGAAATACCATATTCTCATAGAGATTAATGCAACTCTGATTATCATAATAGATCACAGTTGGATCCATCTCATGACCAAACAGTCCCACAAGTATCTTTCTCATCTAGAACACCTCACATGTTGCTTGACTTATAGCCATGTATTCAGCTTCTGCCGAGCTAAGCACCACAAACATTTGCTTCTTGTTATACCAGGAAATTGTTGTGGAGCAACACTGAAAATTCCACTTGATGTACTCTTTTGGTCGGATGGACTCCTTGCCCAATCTGCATCTGTGAAGCCACATAGCTTCACTCCTTTTGTCTGTCTGTACCATAATCCATACTGGGTAGTGCCTCTGAGGTACCATAATACATGCTTTGCTACCTTCTAATACAATTTGGTCGACCTAACCATAGCTTGGCTCAGTTGGTTGACTGCATAACACATATTTGGTTGTGTGTTCACAAGATACATCAGTGAACCCACTAGTTGTCGGTAAATGGTAGCATCAACCTCTTCACTTGAAGTGGCATTCTCCTTCCTCTAGTTGGTCACTAGAGGTGTCTCCATGGGCCTATGCGAAATATCTGCAGTATCTCGGTGACATACTTGCCTTGAGACACAAACAATTCCCCATCACTTTGCCATACTTCCAGCCCGAGGAAGTAGTGCACGAGACTCATGTTTTTCATCTCAAATTCCCTTACAAGGTCCTCCTTGCAAGAGTTGATCAACTGCTCATCACCTGTCAATATTAAATCATCAACATATAAAACAATGATAAGCAATTTACCTTCTACCAAAATATCATAGAGGTTTACATTTGCTTCACTTTTGGTGAAGCCCAATCCAATGAGATAACTATCAATTTGATTGTACCAAGCTTGGCGTGCCTATTTGAGACCATACAATGCTCACATGAGACTCCCAATCAAATGTCTCAAAACCTTCTGGTTGCTCGACGTACACTTCTTCCTCACTAACACCATTAAGAAATGTTGTTTCTACATCCATATGGTGGATCTTCCACCCCATTTGTGCAGCTAGTGGAAGGATTGATCTAATGGATGAATACCTTGCTACAGGAGCAAAGGTTTCCTCATAGTCAATTCCCTCAATCTAAGAGAATCCTTTGGCCAAAAATTTGGCATTATACTTACTTATTTATGCTTTTGTCTGCTGCATGCTTAACCTTGAAGATCCATCTCGAAAGCACAACTGATATATCTTTCTTTTGTTGTGATCATTAGAGTCATTGCTTTGATGACTTTGCCTTGCCTAATTTTCACACATTAATCATGATCACCCTATTGGGTTCACCTTTCCCACAACCTTTGTGACTACATATTTGATTAGCTTCTCTCAACAATCTTCTAATGAATAGACCTTGGTGCATTTCACTCGCTCTTTCGAGATTTCACTACTTTTGTCATTTTGACACCTTGCTTTGACTACCTCTTCTTTTATAATATTTGACGATTTTGACGTTCGCACATCATCCCTTTTAACTGATGTCCCTTCTAGAAAAACATGTAAATACATTAACATAAAATAGATTAAATGTATATATTATAAAATATGTAGAAATAGACATGTAATTTTATTCTATAAATATGTAGGGTGTACATATATAATTATAAGCTTAATATATGCATTACAAATATTGAAATGTGGACAAACTTTTGTAATAATGGAGTGTAACGAATTACAATACAAAGACGAAATGATTTGGAATTTATTGTGAATAGGGAATTATTATGGCATTGTAACCTTGGAAGTTTTAGACAATAGTCGTCGCTCGTTGTCTCTAACGCTGTAGACTTTACCCCCAATTTTGTCTTTAAGTCAACCTTGTGCCATAGGCTTTCTCGTAGACTCGCCCACTCAAAGACAAATTAGTATTGCATAACTCAATTTTATAGCATTAAGGACTTCTCGACAATTTTATAATAAAAACTATTGCATAAAATATTTTATATATTAAAAATTATTAATGTTACATATCTTTTACACTACTATTTTAAAAAGAATCACTATAGTTAATATAAAATTATAATATTGTATATATGTAAATTATAATATAAAAGTGTTTGAGAAACAATGGATGATTATTTTAGTAATTGGAATTTTTACTATTTTTTTAAATAATCTTTAAAATAAATTGAATAATTATTTAAGTGTAAAGTTAAAATATGTTAAAGTGTTATTATACCTAGGTATGTATAACTCATTAAATTTTGTTTTTACTCAGTATTACTTTGTTTTTGATAAAAAAAAGTATGATGTTTATGCATAGTCTAACTTTAAGAATTCAATTTTTGTTATTTTTATTATTATTTAAATTTATTTATTTGTAAAGTGATTGATTGAGGTCTTATTATGGGTTGTTTGGTAACTTTCATTTCTATTAGTTATTAATTTTTTGTTTTTAGTTTTATTTCCTTTTTATTTGACTTTTTTGTTTTTTTTTTGTTTTTGTTTTTTATTTTTCTATTTTCATGAATTATAATTTTTTCAATGACTTATTATTATATTAAAAACATATTTTAATAAATTTAATTATAAACAATTATATATAGTAATAAAAATAAAACACACATAGATATCCGTATGTTTGTTTTTTTTTTTTTTTTTTTTTTTTTTTTTTTTTTTTTTTTTTTTCTGAATAAGACTATGCTATTATATTACAAAAAAGGCAAAAGTTACATCATCAGTGTTACAACACAGCCGAAGCCCTGTGATTCCTGTCGAAGGACTGACAGTAAGCTTAGGAATAATCATCTCCAAAATTACAAAAGACTGACACTTGAACCAAATCGACATTCATGAGACCGACATACATGTTTAGCTGAGACTGAAACACATGGAGACTGAAACAACTACAGATAGTCGTCACTGTAACAGAGAAGGACAGAATTACATAATGACAAAGACCTGACACATATAAGATAGCGGTGAGAGCAGACAGTGAAAAAATTCCTTGCTCAGAAACCTGTGGCGAATTGCAGAGCGAACTAGTCATCATCAGTGGTGTGCGGGTCATCCTCCGTTTTGCATCTGGGAGGCTGGTGGATGTCCGGTTCGGTGGGAATGTTGCGCTGCACAGGTTCACTTGGGCCTGCCCCTAGATCTGGGGAGAAACTGTCTTGAACAGGGCGCAGCATGTCAACGGCGGGAAGTTGCATATCGACTGAGGGAGCCAACCCAGGAATCCGCGGAGGGCTGGCATGAAGAGCCTCATCTTGACCTCGAGGATTTCTGCAGTGCTCCACCGAAACCGTTACAAAGAAAGTAGAATTTGACAGTGTACATGGAATGCGGTATCTTACCATAGGATGCTCAGAGTGCCCACATTCCATCCGTTCTTGGTGTTCCACGGCTCTTCCTCTGCCCACTGCCCGTCCCCTGGATCGTCTGCGTTCGGAAGAAACCTCAATTGAGGAGGAGGGGGAGGGGGCTTGCCTCTGAATCGAAGCCCGACCTCTATAGCTCCCGTGCCGACTTATCCCTCGTTGGCGCTCTCGCTGCATCCTTGAATTGGGCGGGTAGCAGGTATACTCTCGCGCAGCCTCCTTCTGAACCAGAGAATGAGCCCACACCACCGCTGAGCACCCAATCCTTATACCAGACTGCGGGAGAATGACATACATCCCCGAATTGCTCGAATTGAAGGAATACCCCCTCGCGACCTCAGAACCTCCACAACCACCGTCAGAACCAGAGCAGGAGCCAATACAATGAGCCATCACGACCTCCCTCAGGACCAGAGCATGAGCCAACATGAACTGCGGGAGAATGACCGAGAAGCTTTGGCTTTGAAGCGCCATGTTCCAATTACCAAGAAGGGCAGTAAATGCCGAAAGGACTCGACTGCCATGAACCATCACTTGCAACCTTAAATGCTGCACGCTGCTACACCTAATACAAATCCTCCTGGTATACGTGTCTCGTCCGGGCGTACAGATGCCCTTATGACGAGCCACGGACCTGCTATGCCAAATAACCACCCGCATCCGGGATAGACATCTGTATGTTAATATAAACAATATTAGTTAATTATATTTCTTAATTTTTGGTAATGACATTTAACAATATTGTTTTATTTTAGTGATTAAAATTTTGTCTTTGTTATTTTTTTGTTTAATTAAACTATATTTAAACTAAGTGGCAAGTACTAGCTACTATGCAGCCCTTGTTAAAAATAAATAAAAATAAAATAAATAAATAAAATTACAGTGTTATTAAATAGTTTTTAATAATTAAGAAAAATTAATTACCTAAAAATAATTTTAAATCCCTCTAATACATCATATTTTATTTATAATTATTTTTAAATATTTAATTTATATATTTTGAATATTATATTCAAAATATTTTTTTTAATAATATAAAAATAATACATAAAATAAAAAAGCACATTTAAAATATATTATATATAAGAGTTCTTTTTATAATTATGAATATAATTATTGTTTAGGAATTATAAATAAAATTTTGATAAATTTAAATGTTTCATTTGTATGTGTAGATAACAAAAGTGATGGTTTTTTCTCGTGTTGATTTGATAATTAAGTTATAGTTATATTTATATATATATATATATATAATTTTGTTTTCTACTTTCTTATTAAACATATTTATATTTTTTTATATATCATATTTTTAATAATTAGTAAATTATAAAAATTCTCACATTATGTAAATCATATTCATAATTTATTTTATCTATTTTTCTTTATCAGCAAATTTATCCACACCGAGGTCTATGGAGATAGCAAACGTGTTTCAATTTGTTTATTCAGAAATGTAGGGCCTTCTTTCAGACTTTGTTTATCGACGAATTTATCCGCACCTACTTCAGCAATTCATGGGCAACCAATGTCAGACTTTTATCTTTTAATTTTTTTGTTGACGAGCAGCGAGCAGTGTGGACAACAATGTGAGCAGTGTGGTCAGCAATGAGAGCAGTGAGCAATGTGAGAGCAGGGAGCTTTTATGCAACAGAAGTATCGAGCAGGGAGCAGCAATAACCTGAACAACAGGGAGCAATGCGAAGTAACCTTGGTATTTTATAGACCTACATCTTTCTCGGAACAGGTTGGACGGAAAATGAATTCAAACATGACAACGGGACAAGAAATTTCAGAACATGTGGAGACAAATGTTTTAGGACAAGCGAAAATTTCCTCATCCACCAAAGTTGGGAAGTGGGTTTGGGTCAATGTCAAACAATATCGGGGCATTTTAAAATGAAGACTAGCCCGTCTAAAATGGGAGCAGACAAGGAAAAAACGGTCTCAAAAGGAAAGTACTCAAGCCCTTCGCAATAAGCACTCAAACAAGTCCCCTCTACAAGCACGTGGTATCAAGAAGTCCAAAGGAAAAGTCATTTATGATTTTGCCTTATATAGTCCCACATCCACACCTCTCACATGGTCATCTGATCTTTATGCGAAAGAATTGTTAAATGTGAAACAAAGGATGGAGGTTTTAGAAGCTAAAGAGCAGGAAAGAGATCATAAAATTCATCTAATAACAACTGAGAACAAGGATTTAGCAGAAAGCAATAAAATTTTGAAAAAACAAGTAGCATTGCTACAGGAAGCTCTCCTGATAGGGAAGACATAATGGCAATGCATGAAGGCGAATGTACAAAACATAAAGAAATCTGTAGTGGAAAGTACAGAGGTGGTGAATGTGAAATCATCCCAGGATAAAGGGAAATGATTGCCGAAATAGACAACCATGAGGAGAAAGCAAGAGAAGAAAGGAAAGGAGATTCCACCAAAGTTTCCAAAAATTGGGCTCAAGTTATTAGCAATTCTACCAATAAGGAAGGAGAAATAAACATTTAGTTTGACAACATGTAAGATAAAGAAGGCAAGGAAAGACAAAATAGAGCAACAAACATAATTATTAAAGGGGTGAAAGACTATGGGAAAAATGAATGTACTCTTGACCTTGCAAGAGACTTCTTGAAAGACAAGTTGCTATGGCAAGGACAAATATGCCAAGCATTGAGGGTGGGTAGGTTTAATAGTGAGAGAGTCAGGCCGATAAAAGTCATCATGCCTAGCCTGCATGATAAATATATCATTATAAGCAAGAAGCATCTCTTGAGGGGTTCTCGCTTTTTCCTAGAAGAAGATTTAATTGTAAGACAACAGGAGGAAAGGAGGGAGGAAATGTTAAAGGTTGGGGCAGAAAGAGATGAAGGCAAGACAACATGGATTTATAAAGGCAAAGCTATGATAACGTGATTTGGACCTCCTTCCAAAACAGAGTAGCAAGATGGTAATAAAGAAGAGGCAACAAACTCTTCAACAGGAAATCAAGAAGCAAGGTCAATATGGGAAAGCAGGGACAAAGACTCAAATGTGAGTCTTGCATGTCAAAATAAATAACAATCATGTCATACCCAGGTTTCCTTAAGGTTAGTTTTTTGGAACTGCAGAGGTTACCCATGGAGACGAGGATCTGGGTTAGGACCTATTGCAAAAGATACAAACATAATTTGCCTCATAGAAACACATGAGCATGAAGGGTGCAAGACACCTATATTTGAAGGATACTAGAAGATGGCATTGTGGAACAAGGCAGCAGGGAATGGAAAAGGGCACGAGGGTATCATGGTTCTAGTGATGGAGAAAGAAAGTCGTCTCATTCAGTTAGAAAAAGAAGACTCAAATAAGCAATTCATTTGGTTTAAAATACCAGAAAATGGAAACCATATCAGAATTGCAACATGCTATTTTGCGCAACGAGTTTCAAAAATCTACAAAGGTACAGGGCTTGACCAAAAAGATCCATTTGCAGACTTAAAAGTGGATATTGCAGCATATTCTCAACTAGGTGAAGTCCTTATAGTGGGTGATTTCAATATTAGGACTGCAAGTGAGCAAGATAGCATTTTTTGTTGTAAAGAAGATTGTGACCCTATTTGGCTTACAGAAGAGAGTAATCATTAGTGGGAAAGAATTTCAGAGGACAAGGACTGTAATCTCCTTGGTGAACAATTGCTTACTCTATGTGGGGCCTTTGATTTAGTCATTTGTAATGGCTTGACTAGACGGACAAAGTCTGGTAATTTCACTTGCAATACTTACAATGGAGCAAGTGTAGTAGATTATGTAATTTGCTCACATGGTTTATGTGAGAAAAAGGAGGAATTTTGGTTGGAAATCAGCTGTGGGAATTAAAATCAGATTACAAGTCAATTTATTTAAGTTTCTCTTGGACTGGAAAGAAACAATTAGAGTAAAATATTCAACATTTCCAACAAAATTTCCCATAGGGCATAATGCTTTTGACTCCAGAAAATTGTAATACGTTCAAAATGACGTTAGAGAGGCTCTTCGAGAAGGAGAAAATCACAATTCACGGCCTTCATAGTCACGAATTAACACATTTAATTCAATGCGCACTTGCATAGTGAAAAAGAGAAAAAATTAAGAAGTCTGAAACAAATTGCTTTCCAGTTAATGCTTGGTTTGACGAGGAATGCAAAAAGGCAAGGAGAATGTGGAAAGAGTCAAACAAGGATACCATAAAGCTCAAAGCTTACAAGAAGTTATTAAGCAAGAAAAAGGCCGATTTCAAGGTTTCAGGGAGGGAAGAACTAATCTTCCTTGGGAAAAATAATCCCACATTATTTTAGAAGGAGCTCCAAATGAGAAAGATACAAATTGGAAATAGTATTACAACTTCTAAATGGTTTGACTAGGCAAGACAACTCTATGAGCAGGATCCCAAGGTTGACCCTCCCCACTTGGTCAACACTGATACTGAACTCTTCACGGTGCAAGAGGTAGAGATGGGTACAAGAAATTGGGTGTTGGAAAAGCAAAAGACTTAGTTGAACTCCAAGTAGAATATCTAAAGTGGGGCTCAAAGATCCTTACACCTCACATTACAAAAAATTTCAATAACATCATACAACGGGGGCTCCCCACAGATTGGACAACTAGTCTGGAAATACCTATTTTCAAGAGCAGTGACATCAATTATCCCTAGAATTATAGGACCATCATGATAAACCCTTTGTTTGCAAAGCTATTTGGAAGCATGCTAGAAAATAAAATTGGCAAGTGGGCAGAAGAAAGAGATAAGCGTGCTAAAGGGCAAGCAAGTTTTAGGCCTAAACATTCCACAGTTGATCATTGTATAACTTTAAGGCACATCATTGAAAAAGTTTGGGAGAAAAAGGAAGAAGTCTTTTGTTGCTTTGTTGATTTCAGAAAAGCGTTTGACACGGTTCCTAAGGATAAGATTTGGCACAGAATGGAGGAACTTGGGGTTCCTAAACATTTGAGAGCAGTTGTGCATAGGTTGTTTGAAGAGGTGAAAGTCAAAATGAGAACTTTAGCAGGCATTTCTAAATGTTTTAGAAGCAATATCGGGGTCAACCAAGGTTGCCCATTATCTCCTACCCTTTTTTTGTTTATATATAGACAAGCTTGAGGAGTGGTTAAATTCGCAAGGGGGTGATGGTATCTATTTGGGCAAGTTTGTTATAAGGCTTCTTTTATATGTCAGTGACCTTATTCTGATTGCTAAATCGGCTCTTGGTTTACAAGAGCACTTACTATCCCTTGGACATTTTTGTAGAAGTGTGGGGATGCAAGTCAATACCAGCAAAATGAAAGTAGTGGTTTTCGCTAAAAAAATGAAAACATAACCAGCATAAGTTATACTTGGAAGGCAACATTCTGGAAGAAGTTGCGGATTACAAATACCTCGGAATTGACTTCAACAAAAATCTAAGTTGGGATGGTTGTATAAAGAAAAGAACTTTGGGGGGTTGGAAAGAATTTTATGCTTTTCAAAATAGGTGTAGAGAGGTAGAGTTATGGAACTAGAAAACCACTCAAACCCTTTTTGGGCTTCTAGTGATTCTGATGATTCTCTATGGTTGTGAACTATGGGCCAACAGTACATCCGGCATGTCGTGGAGACAAATTGAGAAAATTCAAAAGTGTTTAACTACAAACAAATTCAAGATTAAAAGTGCAGCCCCTTATGCTATCTTGTTAAGTGAAACAGGGTTGCTCCTATTGAAGCAATTGTTATGGTGTGAGTTATAAGGTATTTAAAAAAAATTGAGCAAATGGAAGAGGGTAGATGGCCTAAGGTTGTCTTTAATGACAGATTGTGCAACAAAAAAAAACAAACAAAAACAAACAAACAACCAAAAACAAACAAACAAACAAACAAAAACAAACAAACAAACAAAACAAAAAAACTTGGATGTAGCAAAATAACAAATGGTTTAGTAAATGGGGTATTTGCTTGAACACGTGTCCCATAAACAACAAAGAGATAAAAGCTTTTATTATGGATAAGTTCCACAAGCGTACTTGGGATAAGGAGCTAGGAAGAAAGAAAAAGTAATATATCGAAGTGTTTAATGCCACTCATAGTCATCAACCAAAAGCATACATAGAGGTCAATATCTCTTGGAGAGCCAAGTTTTGTTTTCTTAGTTAAGGACTAATTCTCATCAACTCTGTTGTGAAACACGACATTGGAAAAGGCCAAAAGAAGTGTGGGAGGAAAGAGTATGCATTTTTTGTTCTTCCAGAAAAGTGGAAACTGAAAAGCATTTCATTTTATAATGTGAGGCCTTCAAAGACAACAACGAAAGTTATGTCGATATGTTGGTAGCTAGCTCTTGGGATAATCTATTTAGCGAGGGGTTTGTTGAAAAGCTGGGAACATTTATTGTGAAGTTCATAGAAAAAGGGTCGAATACATCAAGTAGATGAAGAAACAATTTGTCCAATAGGCTATCTTTAGCCTTGTGGATGTTAAAATACTTTCTTTCTTTCTTTCTTTCTATGTTGTAGGCAATAGATATTGCATTTGGTTTTTGGTCAAACTCATATTATTTGGGTTTGACCAAAAAAATTGCAAATTTAATATAATTGAACATTATATATTAAAATTTATTATTTTTTAAAAATAATTTAATTCATTTATATCCAATTCGATTGGTTGTTAAATTCAACATGTTATTGCAAATTTACTTATGGCATCAGAGCTTAGTATTATGCACTTATGGCATCCATTCTCGTTTCAAATCTCATAATGATTTCTCTGTGTGAACAGAACTCCCAAAATGCCCAGGGATTGTTGCTCCCAAAGTTATGGCAAAGTAAGAATGTAGTCATAGGATTATTGATCCAATAGTTTTAAATCGTCGTTGGCGCCTTCTATATTCCCACGCTTGTGCCTGTTATTTCAGGAAACTTGCCATGGTTGTCATTCGTTTTGCATATTAATTTATTGAAATTGAAATGACATAATAAGTAAAATGGAAATTTTGGGTACGGATTTATTTTCCTTGAGTAAAAGCATCAAGTTGATGGCCCGTTAAGTTGGATTTTGATTAAAATTGCATATCAATTTATTGATTAGAAAAATGTGTTTTCCTTGTCCAAGTTGATTTATTAAAGAAACATAAATCCTATTCAATAGCAAAAGCGCAGGTGAGTGGGCTCCAATACATTATGGACTGAAATAGGTTAAGATCTTTGTTATATCTGAATTCATAATTAAACTCGCTTTCAAAGTATTTTTCAAACTTAAAATTTTCAAAACTAATCGAGCACTAAGTCATGGAATTGAAGTGGCCAAGCATGTGTGGGTGGTTCTCCATTTTCATATTATAAATGTTATGTTTCAAATTTCTTATATTCTTATTGATTTTCAAATTTGTTTTTATTAGTGTATTAGGAAAACGATTTGTTTATTGTTTGAACATTCTATAAAATTATTGAACTAAGGTTTTTTTGATCCATATCAAGTTTTTGAGACAGGTTTTCGGCGATAATTACATCAAAATTCATTTGTCGACGCGTTCCGAACCAACAAGTGTGGTTCATCGTCATGACAAGATGAAGAACCAGATCATAGCAACAAGTTAAATAGAGAGACTGATCATTCAAACACCTAGAAAGAAACAACTACTTTTGACCAAAGGAAATGACTACAATTGACTGGGCAACAACTATATTTGACTGGACCAAGAGTTATGTAAAAATTAGTTAATTCATTAATTGATTAGTTGATTTGTTGGATCTATCTATTTCCATTTAAATCTATATGTAACTAAATATATCTACTTATAATTAATTAAATCATCAGTGTTACAACACAGCCGAATCCCTGTGATTCCTGTCGAAGGACTGACAGTAAGCTTAGGAATAATCATCTCCAAAATTACAAAAGACTGACACTTGAACCAAATCGACATTCATGAGACCGACATACATGTTTAGCTGAGACTGAAACACATGGAGACTGAAACAACTACAGATAGTCGTCACTGTAACAGAGAAGGACAGAATTACATAATGACAAAGACCTGACACATATAAGATAGTGGTGAGAGCAGACAGTGAAAAAATTCCTTGCTCAGAAACCTGTGGCGAATTGCAGAGCGAACTAGTCATCATCAGTGGTGTGCGGGTCATCCTCCGTTTTGCATCTGGGAGGCTGGTGGATGTCCGGTTCGGTGGGAATGTTGCGCTGCACAGGTTCACTTGGGCCTGCCCCAGGATCTGGGGAGAAACTGTCTTGAACAGGGCGCAGCATGTCAACGGCGGGAAGTTGCATATCGACTGAGGGAGCCAACCCAGGAATCCGCGGAGGGCTGGCATGAAGAGCCTCATCTTGACCTCGAGGATTTCTGCAGTGCTCCACCGAAACCGTTACAAAGAAAGTAGAATTTGACAGTGTACATGGAATGCGGTATCTTACCATAGGATGCTCAGAGTGCCCACATTCCATCCGTTCTTGGTGTTCCGCGGCTCTTCCTCTGCCCACTGCCCGTCCCCTGGATCGTCTGCGTTCGGAAGAAACCTCAATTGAGGAGGAGGGGGAGGGGGCTTGCCTCTGAATCGAAGCCCGGCCTCTATAGCTCCCGCGCCGACTTATCCCTCGTTGGCGTTCTCGCTGCATCCTTGAATTGGGCGGGTAGCAGGTATACTCTCGCGCAGCCTCCTTCTGAACCAGAGAATGAGCCCACACCACCGCCGAGCACCCAATCCTTATACCAGACTGCGGGAGAATGACATACATCCCCGAATTGCTCGAATTGAAGGAATACCCCCTCGCGACCTCAGAACCTCCACAACCACCGTCAGAACCAGAGCAGGAGCCAATACAATGAGCCACCACGACCTCCCTCAGGACCAGAGCATGAGCCAACATGAACTGCGGGAGAATGACCGAGAAGCTTTGGCTTTGAAGCGCCATGTTCCAGTTACCAAGAAGGGCAATCAATGCCGAAAGGACTCGACTGCCATGAACCATCACCTGCAACCTTAAATGCTGCACGCTGCTACACCTAATACAAATCCTCCTGGTATACGTGTCTCGTCCGGGCGTACAGATGCCCTTATGACGAGCCACGGACCTGCTATGCCAAATAACCACCCGCATCCGGGATAGACATCTGTATGTTAATATAAACAATATTAGTTAATTATATTTCTTAATTTTTGGTAATGACATTTAACAATATTGTTTTATTTTTGTGATTAAAATTTTGTCTTTGTTATTTTTTTGTTTAATTAAACTATATTTAAACTAAGTGGCAAGTACTAGCTACTATGCAGCCCTTGTTAAAAATAAATAAAAATAAAATAAATAAATAAAATTACAGTGTTATTAAATAGTTTTTAATAATTAAGAAAAATTAATTACCTAAAAATAATTTTAAATCCCTCTAATACATCATATTTTATTTATAATTATTTTTAAATATTTAATTTATATATTTTGAATATTATATTCAAAATATTTTTTTTAATAATATAAAAATAATACATAAAATAAAAAAGCACATTTAAAATATATTATATATAAGAGTTCTTTTTATAATTATGAATATAATTATTGTTTAGGAATTATAAATAAAATTTTGATAAATTTAAATGTTTCATTTGTATGTGTAGATAACAAAAGTGATGGTTTTTTCTCGTGTTGATTTGATAATTAAGTTATAGTTATATTTATATATATATATATATATATATATATATATAATTTTGTTTTCTATTTTCTTATTAAACATATTTATATTTTTTTATATATCATATTTTTAATAATTAGTAAATTATAAAAATTCTCACATTATGTAAATCATATTCATAATTTATTTTATCTATTTTTCTTTATCAGCAAATTTATCCACACCGAGGTCTATGGAGATAGCAAACGTGTTTCAATTTGTTTATTCAGAAATCTAGGGCCTTCTTTCAGACTTTGTTTATCGACGAATTTATCCGCACCTACTTCAGCAATTCATGGGCAACCAATGTCAGACTTTTATCTTTTAATTTTTTTGTTGACGAGCAGCGAGCAGTGTGGACAACAATGTGAGCAGTGTGGTCAGCAATGAGAGCAGTGAGCAATGTGAGAGCAGGGAGCTTTTATGCAACAGAAGTATCGAGCAGGGAGCAGCAATAACCTGAACAACAGGGAGCAATGCGAAGTAACCTTGGTATTTTATAGACCTACATCTTTCTCGGAACAGGTTGGACGGAAAATGAATTCAAACATGACAACGGGACAAGAAATTTCAGAACATGTGGAGACAAATGTTTTAGGACAAGCGAAAATTTCCTCATCCACCAAAGTTGGGAAGTGGGTTTGGGTCAATGTCAAACAATATCGGGGCATTTTAAAATGAAGACTAGCCCGTCTAAAATGGGAGCAGACAAGGAAAAAACGGTCTCAAAAGGAAAGTACTCAAGCCCTTCGCAATAAGCACTCAAACAAGTCCCCTCTACAAGCACGTGGTATCAAGAAGTCCAAAGGAAAAGTCATTTATGATTTTGCCTTATATAGTCCCACATCCACACCTCTCACATGGTCATCTGATCTTTATGCGAAAGAATTGTTAAATGTGAAACAAAGGATGGAGGTTTTAGAAGCTAAAGAGCAGGAAAGAGATCATAAAATTCATCTAATAACAACTGAGAACAAGGATTTAGCAGAAAGCAATAAAATTTTGAAAAAACAAGTAGCATTGCTACAGGAAGCTCTCCTGATAGGGAAGACATAATGGCAATGCATGAAGGCGAATGTACAAAACATAAAGAAATCTGTAGTGGAAAGTACAGAGGTGGTGAATGTGAAATCATCCTAGGATAAAGGGAAAATGATTGCCGAAATAGACAACCATGAGGAGAAAGCAAGAGAAGAAAGGAAAGGAGATTCCACCAAAGTTTCCAAAAATTGGGCTCAAGTTATTAGCAATTCTACCAATAAGGAAGGAGAAATAAACATTTAGTTTGACAACATGTAAGATAAAGAAGGCAAGGAAAGACAAAATAGAGCAACAAACATAATTATTAAAGGGGTGAAAGACTATGGGAAAAATGAATGTACTCTTGACCTTGCAAGAGACTTCTTGAAAGACAAGTTGCTATGGCAAGGACAAATATGCCAAGCATTGAGGGTGGGTAGGTTTAATAGTGAGAGAGTCAGGCCGATAAAAGTCATCATGCCTAGCCTGCATGATAAATATATCATTATAAGCAAGAAGCATCTCTTGAGGGGTTCTCGCTTTTTCCTAGAAGAAGATTTAATTGTAAGACAACAGGAGGAAAGGAGGGAGGAAATGTTAAAGGTTGGGGCAGAAAGAGATGAAGGCAAGACAACATGGATTTATAAAGGCAAAGCTATGATAACGTGATTTGGACCTCCTTCCAAAACAGAGTAGCAAGATGGTAATAAAGAAGAGGCAACAAACTCTTCAACAGGAAATCAAGAAGCAAGGTCAATATGGGAAAGCAGGGACAAAGACTCAAATGTGAGTCTTGCATGTCAAAATAAATAACAATCATGTCATACCCAGGTTTCCTTAAGGTTAGTTTTTTGGAACTGCAGAGGTTACCCATGGAGACGAGGATCTGGGTTAGGACCTATTGCAAAAGATACAAACATAATTTGCCTCATAGAAACACATGAGCATGAAGGGTGCAAGACACCTATATTTGAAGGATACTAGAAGATGGCATTGTGGAACAAGGCAGCAGGGAATGGAAAAGGGCACGAGGGTATCATGGTTCTAGTGATGGAGAAAGAAAGTCGTCTCATTCAGTTAGAAAAAGAAGACTCAAATAAGCAATTCATTTGGTTTAAAATACCAGAAAATGGAAACCATATCAGAATTGCAACATGCTATTTTGCGCAACGAGTTTCAAAAATCTACAAAGGTACAGGGCTTGACCAAAAAGATCCATTTGCAGACTTAAAAGTGGATATTGCATCATATTCTCAACTAGGTGAAGTCCTTATAGTGGGTGATTTCAATATTAGGACTGCAAGTGAGCAAGATAGCATTTTTTGTTGTAAAGAAGATTGTGACCCTATTTGGCTTACAGAAGAGAGTAATCATTAGTGGGAAAGAATTTCAGAGGACAAGGACTGTAATCTCCTTGGTGAACAATTGCTTACTCTATGTGGGGCCTTTGATTTAGTCATTTGTAATGGCTTGACTAGACGGACAAAGTCTGGTAATTTCACTTGCAATACTTACAATGGAGCAAGTGTAGTAGATTATGTAATTTGCTCACATGGTTTATGTGAGAAAAAGGAGGAATTTTGGTTGGAAATCAGCTGTGGGAATTAAAATCAGATTACAAGTCAATTTATTTAAGTTTCTCTTGGACTGGAAAGAAACAATTAGAGTAAAATATTCAACATTTCCAACAAAATTTCCCATAGGGCATAATGCTTTTGACTCCAGAAAATTGTAATACGTTCAAAATGACGTTAGAGAGGCTCTTCGAGAAGGAGAAAATCACAATTCACGGCCTTCATAGTCACGAATTAACACATTTAATTCAATGCGCACTTGCATAGTGCAAAAGAGAAAAAATTAAGAAGTCTGAAACAAATTGCTTTCCAGTTAATGCTTGGTTTGACGAGGAATGCAAAAAGGCAAGGAGAATGTGGAAAGAGTCAAACAAGGATAACATAAAGCTCAAAGCTTACAAGAAGTTATTAAGCAAGAAAAAGGCCGATTTCAAGGTTTCAGGGAGGGAAGAACTAATCTTCCTTGGGAAAAATAATCCCACATTATTTTAGAAGGAGCTCCAAATGAGAAAGATACAAATTGGAAATAGTATTACAACTTCTAAATGGTTTGACTAGGCAAGACAACTCTATGAGCAGGATCCCAAGGTTGACCCTCCCCACTTGGTCAACACTGATACTGAACTCTTCACGGTGCAAGAGGTAGAGATGGGTACAAGAAATTGGGTGTTGGAAAAGCAAAAGACTTAGTTGAACTCCAAGTAGAATATCTAAAGTGGGGCTCAAAGATCCTTACACCTCACATTACAAAAAATTTCAATAACATCATACAACGGGGGCTCCCCACAGATTGGACAACTAGTCTGGAAATACCTATTTTCAAGAGCAGTGACATCAATTATCCCTAGAATTATAGGACCATCATGATAAACCCTTTGTTTGCAAAGCTATTTGGAAGCATGCTAGAAAATAAAATTGGCAAGTGGGCAGAAGAAAGAGATAAGCGTGCTAAAGGGCAAGCAAGTTTTAGGCCTAAACATTCCACAGTTGATCATTGTATAACTTTAAGGCACATCATTGAAAAAGTTTGGGAGAAAAAGGAAGAAGTCTTTTGTTGCTTTGTTGATTTCAGAAAAGCGTTTGACACGGTTCCTAAGGATAAGATTTGGCACAGAATGGAGGAACTTGGGGTTCCTAAACATTTGAGAGCAGTTGTGCATAGGTTGTTTGAAGAGGTGAAAGTCAAAATGAGAACTTTAGCAGGCATTTCTAAATGTTTTAGAAGCAATATCGGGGTCAACCAAGGTTGCCCATTATCTCCTACCCTTTTTTTGTTTATATATAGACAAGCTTGAGGAGTGGTTAAATTCGCAAGGGGGTGATGGTATCTATTTGGGCAAGTTTGTTATAAGGCTTCTTTTATATGTCAGTGACCTTATTCTGATTGCTAAATCGGCTCTTGGTTTACAAGAGCACTTACTATCCCTTGGACATTTTTGTAGAAGTGTGGGGATGCAAGTCAATACCAGCAAAATGAAAGTAGTGGTTTTCGCTAAAAAAATGAAAACATAACCAGCATAAGTTATACTTGGAAGGCAACATTCTGGAAGAAGTTGCGGATTACAAATACCTCGGAATTGACTTCAACAAAAATCTAAGTTGGGATGGTTGTATAAAGAAAAGAACTTTGGGGGGTTGGAAAGAATTTTATGCTTTTCAAAATAGGTGTAGAGAGGTAGAGTTATGGAACTAGAAAACCACTCAAACCCTTTTTGGGCTTCTAGTGATTCTGATGATTCTCTATGGTTGTGAACTATGGGCCAACAGTACATCCGGCATGTCGTGGAGACAAATTGAGAAAATTCAAAAGTGTTTAACTACAAACAAATTCAAGATTAAAAGTGCAGCCCCTTATGCTATCTTGTTAAGTGAAACAGGGTTGCTCCTATTGAAGCAATTGTTATGGTGTGAGTTATAAGGTATTTAAAAAAAATTGAGCAAATGGAAGAGGGTAGATGGCCTAAGGTTGTCTTTAATGACAGATTGTGCAACAAAAAAAAACAAACAAAAACAAACAAACAACCAAAAACAAACAAACAAACAAACAAAAACAAACAAACAAACAAAACAAAAAAACTTGGATGTAGCAAAATAACAAATGGTTTAGTAAATGGGGTATTTGCTTGAACACGTGTCCCATAAACAACAAAGAGATAAAAGCTTTTATTATGGATAAGTTCCACAAGCGTACTTGGGATAAGGAGCTAGGAAGAAAGAAAAAGTAATATATCGAAGTGTTTAATGCCACTCATAGTCATCAACCAAAAGCATACATAGAGGTCAATATCTCTTGGAGAGCCAAGTTTTGTTTTCTTAGTTAAGGACTAATTCTCATCAACTCTGTTGTGAAACACGACATTGGAAAAGGCCAAAAGAAGTGTGGGAGGAAAGAGTATGCATTTTTTGTTCTTCCAGAAAAGTGGAAACTGAAAAGCATTTCATTTTATAATGTGAGGCCTTCAAAGACAACAACGAAAGTTATGTCGATATGTTGGTAGCTAGCTCTTGGGATAATCTATTTAGCGAGGGGTTTGTTGAAAAGCTGGGAACATTTATTGTGAAGTTCATAGAAAAAGGGTCGAATACATCAAGTAGATGAAGAAACAATTTGTCCAATAGGCTATCTTTAGCCTTGTGGATGTTAAAATAATTTCTTTCTTTCTTTCTTTCTATGTTGTAGGCAATAGATATTGCATTTGGTTTTTGGTCAAACTCATATTATTTGGGTTTGACCAAAAAAATTGCAAATTTAATATAATTGAACATTATATATTAAAATTTATTATTTTTTAAAAATAATTTAATTCATTTATATCCAATTCGATTGGTTGTTAAATTCAACATGTTATTGCAAATTTACTTATGGCATCAGAGCTTAGTATTATGCACTTATGGCATCCATTCTCGTTTCAAATCTCATAATGATTTCTCTGTGTGAACAGAACTCCCAAAATGCCCAGGGATTGTTGCTCCCAAAGTTATGGCAAAGTAAGAATGTAGTCATAGGATTATTGATCCAATAGTTTCAAATCGTCGTTGGCGCCTTCTATATTCCCACGCTTGTGCCTGTTATTTCAGGAAACTTGCCATGGTTGTCATTCGTTTTGCATATTAATTTATTGAAATTGAAATGACATAATAAGTAAAATGGAAATTTTGGGTACGGATTTATTTTCCTTGAGTAAAAGCATCAAGTTGATGGCCCGTTAAGTTGGATTTTGATTAAAATTGCATATCAATTTATTGATTAGAAAAATGTGTTTTCCTTGTCCAAGTTGATTTATTAAAGAAACATAAATCCTATTCAATAGCAAAAGCGCAGGTGAGTGGGCTCCAATACATTATGGACTGAAATAGGTTAAGATCTTTGTTATATCTAAATTCATAATTAAACTCGCTTTCAAAGTATTTTTCAAACTTAAAATTTTCAAAACTAATCGAGCACTAAGTCATGGAATTGAAGTGGCCAAGCATGTGTGGGTGGTTCTCCATTTTCATATTATAAATGTTATGTTTCAAATTTCTTATATTCTTATTGATTTTCAGATTTGTTTTTATTAGTGTATTAGGAAAACGATTTGTTTATTGTTTGAACATTCTATAAAATTATTGAACTAAGGTTTTTGTGATCCATATCAAGTTTTTGAGACAGGTTTTCGGCGATAATTACATCAAAATTCATTTGTCGACGCGTTCCGAACCAACAAGTGTGGTTCATCGTCATGACAAGATGAAGAACCAGATCATAGCAACAAGTTAAATAGAGAGACTGATCATTCAAACACCTAGAAAGAAACAACTACTTTTGACCAAAGGAAATGACTACAATTGACTGGGCAACAACTATATTTGACTGGACCAAGAGTTATGTAAAAATTAGTTAATTCATTAATTGATTAGTTGATTTGTTGGATCTATCTATTTCCATTTAAATCTATATGTAACTAAATATATCTACTTATAATTAATTAAATCATCAGTGTTACAACACAGCCGAAGCCCTGTGATTCCTGTCGAAGGACTGACAGTAAGCTTAGGAATAATCATCTCCAAAATTACAAAAGGCTGACACTTGAACCAAATCGACATTCATGAGACCGACATACATGTTTAGCTGAGACTGAAACACATGGAGACTGAAACAACTACAGATAGTCGTCACTGTAACAGAGAAGGACAGAATTACATAATGACAAAGACCTGACACATATAAGATAGCGGTGAGAGCAGACAGTGAAAAAATTCCTTGCTCAGAAACCTGTGGCGAATTGCAGAGCGAACTAGTCATCATCAGTGGTGTGCGGGTCATCCTCCGTTTTGCATCTGGGAGGTTGGTGGATGTCCGGTTCGGTGGGAATGTTGCGCTGCACAGGTTCACTTGGGCCTGCCCCAGGATCTGGGGAGAAACTGTCTTGAACAGGGCGCAGCATGTCAACGGCGGGAAGTTGCATATCGACTGAGGGAGCCAACCCAGGAATCCGCGGAGGGCTGGCATGAAGAGCCTCATCTTGACCTCGAGGATTTCTGCAGTGCTCCACCGAAACCGTTACAAAGAAAGTAGAATTTGACAGTGTACATGGAATGCGGTATCTTACCATAGGATGCTCAGAGTGCCCACATTCCATCCGTTCTTGGTGTTCCGCGGCTCTTCCTCTGCCCACTGCCCGTCCCCTGGATCGTCTGCGTTCGGAAGAAACCTCAATTGAGGAGGAGGGGGAGGGGGCTTGCCTCTGAATCGAAGCCCGGCCTCTATAGCTCCCGCGCCGACTTATCCCTCGTTGGCGCTCTCGCTGCATCCTTGAATTGGGCGGGTAGCAGGTATACTCTCGCGCAGCCTCCTTCTGAACCAGAGAATGAGCCCACACCACCGCCGAGCACCCAATCCTTATACCAGACTGCGGGAGAATGACATACATCCCCGAATTGCTCGAATTGAAGGAATACCCCCTCGCGACCTCAGAACCTCCACAACCACCGTCAGAACCAGAGCAGGAGCCAATACAATGAGCCACCACGACCTCCCTCAGGACCAGAGCATGAGCCAACATGAACTGCGGGAGAATGACCGAGAAGCTTTGGCTTTGAAGCGCCATGTTCCAGTTACCAAGAAGGGCAGTAAATGCCGAAAGGACTCGACTGCCATGAACCATCACCTGCAACCTTAAATGCTGCACGCTGCTACACCTAATACAAATCCTCCTGGTATACGTGTCTCGTCCGGGCGTACAGATGCCCTTATGACGAGCCACGGACCTGCTATGCCAAATAACCACCCGCATCCGGGATAGACATCTGTATGTTAATATAAACAATATTAGTTAATTATATTTCTTAATTTTTGGTAATGACATTTAACAATATTGTTTTATTTTTGTGATTAAAATTTTGTCTTTGTTATTTTTTTGTTTAATTAAACTATATTTAAACTAAGTGGCAAGTACTAGCTACTATGCAGCCCTTGTTAAAAATAAATAAAAATAAAATAAATAAATAAAATTACAGTGTTATTAAATAGTTTTTAATAATTAAGAAAAATTAATTACCTAAAAATAATTTTAAATCCCTCTAATACATCATATTTTATTTATAATTATTTTTAAATATTTAATTTATATATTTTGAATATTATATTCAAAATATTTTTTTTAATAATATAAAAATAATACATAAAATAAAAAAGCACATTTAAAATATATTATATATAAGAGTTCTTTTTATAATTATGAATATAATTATTGTTTAGGAATTATAAATAAAATTTTGATAAATTTAAATGTTTCATTTGTATGTGTAGATAACAAAAGTGATGGTTTTTTCTCGTGTTGATTTGATAATTAAGTTATAGTTATATTTATTTATATATATATATATATATATATATAATTTTGTTTTCTATTTTCTTATTAAACATATTTATATTTTTTTATATATCATATTTTTAATAATTAGTAAATTATAAAAATTCTCACATTATGTAAATCATATTCATAATTTATTTTATCTATTTTTCTTTATCAGCAAATTTATCCACACCGAGGTCTATGGAGATAGCAAACGTGTTTCAATTTGTTTATTCAGAAATCTAGGGCCTTCTTTCAGACTTTGTTTATCGACGAATTTATCCGCACCTACTTCAGCAATTCATGGGCAACCAATGTCAGACTTTTATCTTTTAATTTTTTTGTTGACGAGCAGCGAGCAGTGTGGACAACAATGTGAGCAGTGTGGTCAGCAATGAGAGCAGTGAGCAATGTGAGAGCAGGGAGCTTTTATGCAACAGAAGTATCGAGCAGGGAGCAGCAATAACCTGAACAACAGGGAGCAATGCGAAGTAACCTTGGTATTTTATAGACCTACATCTTTCTCGGAACAGGTTGGACGGAAAATGAATTCAAACATGACAACGGGACAAGAAATTTCAGAACATGTGGAGACAAATGTTTTAGGACAAGCGAAAATTTCCTCATCCACCAAAGTTGGGAAGTGGGTTTGGGTCAATGTCAAACAATATCGGGGCATTTTAAAATGAAGACTAGCCCGTCTAAAATGGGAGCAGACAAGGAAAAAACGGTCTCAAAAGGAAAGTACTCAAGCCCTTCGCAATAAGCACTCAAACAAGTCCCCTCTACAAGCACGTGGTATCAAGAAGTCCAAAGGAAAAGTCATTTATGATTTTGCCTTATATAGTCCCACATCCACACCTCTCACATGGTCATCTGATCTTTATGCGAAAGAATTGTTAAATGTGAAACAAAGGATGGAGGTTTTAGAAGCTAAAGAGCAGGAAAGAGATCATAAAATTCATCTAATAACAACTGAGAACAAGGATTTAGCAGAAAGCAATAAAATTTTGAAAAAACAAGTAGCATTGCTACAGGAAGCTCTCCTGATAGGGAAGACATAATGGCAATGCATGAAGGCGAATGTACAAAACATAAAGAAATCTGTAGTGGAAAGTACAGAGGTGGTGAATGTGAAATCATCCTAGGATAAAGGGAAAATGATTGCCGAAATAGACAACCATGAGGAGAAAGCAAGAGAAGAAAGGAAAGGAGATTCCACCAAAGTTTCCAAAAATTGGGCTCAAGTTATTAGCAATTCTACCAATAAGGAAGGAGAAATAAACATTTAGTTTGACAACATGTAAGATAAAGAAGGCAAGGAAAGACAAAATAGAGCAACAAACATAATTATTAAAGGGGTGAAAGACTATGGGAAAAATGAATGTACTCTTGACCTTGCAAGAGACTTCTTGAAAGACAAGTTGCTATGGCAAGGACAAATATGCCAAGCATTGAGGGTGGGTAGGTTTAATAGTGAGAGAGTCAGGCCGATAAAAGTCATCATGCCTAGCCTGCATGATAAATATATCATTATAAGCAAGAAGCATCTCTTGAGGGGTTCTCGCTTTTTCCTAGAAGAAGATTTAATTGTAAGACAACAGGAGGAAAGGAGGGAGGAAATGTTAAAGGTTGGGGCAGAAAGAGATGAAGGCAAGACAACATGGATTTATAAAGGCAAAGCTATGATAACGTGATTTGGACCTCCTTCCAAAACAGAGTAGCAAGATGGTAATAAAGAAGAGGCAACAAACTCTTCAACAGGAAATCAAGAAGCAAGGTCAATATGGGAAAGCAGGGACAAAGACTCAAATGTGAGTCTTGCATGTCAAAATAAATAACAATCATGTCATACCCAGGTTTCCTTAAGGTTAGTTTTTTGGAACTGCAGAGGTTACCCATGGAGACGAGGATCTGGGTTAGGACCTATTGCAAAAGATACAAACATAATTTGCCTCATAGAAACACATGAGCATGAAGGGTGCAAGACACCTATATTTGAAGGATACTAGAAGATGGCATTGTGGAACAAGGCAGCAGGGAATGGAAAAGGGCACGAGGGTATCATGGTTCTAGTGATGGAGAAAGAAAGTCGTCTCATTCAGTTAGAAAAAGAAGACTCAAATAAGCAATTCATTTGGTTTAAAATACCAGAAAATGGAAACCATATCAGAATTGCAACATGCTATTTTGCGCAACGAGTTTCAAAAATCTACAAATGTACAGGGCTTGACCAAAAAGATCCATTTGCAGACTTAAAAGTGGATATTGCAGCATATTCTCAACTAGGTGAAGTCCTTATAGTGGGTGATTTCAATATTAGGACTGCAAGTGAGCAAGATAGCATTTTTTGTTGTAAAGAAGATTGTGACCCTATTTGGCTTACAGAAGAGAGTAATCATTAGTGGGAAAGAATTTCAGAGGACAAGGACTGTAATCTCCTTGGTGAACAATTGCTTACTCTATGTGGGGCCTTTGATTTAGTCATTTGTAATGGCTTGACTAGACGGACAAAGTCTGGTAATTTCACTTGCAATACTTACAATGGAGCAAGTGTAGTAGATTATGTAATTTGCTCACATGGTTTATGTGAGAAAAAGGAGGAATTTTGGTTGGAAATCAGCTGTGGGAATTAAAATCAGATTACAAGTCAATTTATTTAAGTTTCTCTTGGACTGGAAAGAAACAATTAGAGTAAAATATTCAACATTTCCAACAAAATTTCCCATAGGGCATAATGCTTTTGACTCCAGAAAATTGTAATACGTTCAAAATGACGTTAGAGAGGCTCTTCGAGAAGGAGAAAATCACAATTCACGGCCTTCATAGTCACGAATTAACACATTTAATTCAATGCGCACTTGCATAGTGCAAAAGAGAAAAAATTAAGAAGTCTGAAACAAATTGCTTTCCAGTTAATGCTTGGTTTGACGAGGAATGCAAAAAGGCAAGGAGAATGTGGAAAGAGTCAAACAAGGATAACATAAAGCTCAAAGCTTACAAGAAGTTATTAAGCAAGAAAAAGGCCGATTTCAAGGTTTCAGGGAGGGAAGAACTAATCTTCCTTGGGAAAAATAATCCCACATTATTTTAGAAGGAGCTCCAAATGAGAAAGATACAAATTGGAAATAGTATTACAACTTCTAAATGGTTTGACTAGGCAAGACAACTCTATGAGCAGGATCCCAAGGTTGACCCTCCCCACTTGGTCAACACTGATACTGAACTCTTCACGGTGCAAGAGGTAGAGATGGGTACAAGAAATTGGGTGTTGGAAAAGCAAAAGACTTAGTTGAACTCCAAGTAGAATATCTAAAGTGGGGCTCAAAGATCCTTACACCTCACATTACAAAAAATTTCAATAACATCATACAACGGGGGCTCCCCACAGATTGGACAACTAGTCTGGAAATACCTATTTTCAAGAGCAGTGACATCAATTATCCCTAGAATTATAGGACCATCATGATAAACCCTTTGTTTGCAAAGCTATTTGGAAGCATGCTAGAAAATAAAATTGGCAAGTGGGCAGAAGAAAGAGATAAGCGTGCTAAAGGGCAAGCAAGTTTTAGGCCTAAACATTCCACAGTTGATCATTGTATAACTTTAAGGCACATCATTGAAAAAGTTTGGGAGAAAAAGGAAGAAGTCTTTTGTTGCTTTGTTGATTTCAGAAAAGCGTTTGACACGGTTCCTAAGGATAAGATTTGGCACAGAATGGAGGAACTTGGGGTTCCTAAACATTTGAGAGCAGTTGTGCATAGGTTGTTTGAAGAGGTGAAAGTCAAAATGAGAACTTTAGCAGGCATTTCTAAATGTTTTAGAAGCAATATCGGGGTCAACCAAGGTTGCCCATTATCTCCTACCCTTTTTTTGTTTATATATAGACAAGCTTGAGGAGTGGTTAAATTCGCAAGGGGGTGATGGTATCTATTTGGGCAAGTTTGTTATAAGGCTTCTTTTATATGTCAGTGACCTTATTCTGATTGCTAAATCGGCTCTTGGTTTACAAGAGCACTTACTATCCCTTGGACATTTTTGTAGAAGTGTGGGGATGCAAGTCAATACCAGCAAAATGAAAGTAGTGGTTTTCGCTAAAAAAATGAAAACATAACCAGCATAAGTTATACTTGGAAGGCAACATTCTGGAAGAAGTTGCGGATTACAAATACCTCGGAATTGACTTCAACAAAAATCTAAGTTGGGATGGTTGTATAAAGAAAAGAACTTTGGGGGGTTGGAAAGAATTTTATGCTTTTCAAAATAGGTGTAGAGAGGTAGAGTTATGGAACTAGAAAACCACTCAAACCCTTTTTGGGCTTCTAGTGATTCTGATGATTCTCTATGGTTGTGAACTATGGGCCAACAGTACATCCGGCATGTCGTGGAGACAAATTGAGAAAATTCAAAAGTGTTTAACTACAAACAAATTCAAGATTAAAAGTGCAGCCCCTTATGCTATCTTGTTAAGTGAAACAGGGTTGCTCCTATTGAAGCAATTGTTATGGTGTGAGTTATAAGGTATTTAAAAAAAATTGAGCAAATGGAAGAGGGTAGATGGCCTAAGGTTGTCTTTAATGACAGATTGTGCAACAAAAAAAAACAAACAAAAACAAACAAACAACCAAAAACAAACAAACAAACAAACAAAAACAAACAAACAAACAAAACAAAAAAACTTGGATGTAGCAAAATAACAAATGGTTTAGTAAATGGGGTATTTGCTTGAACACGTGTCCCATAAACAACAAAGAGATAAAAGCTTTTATTATGGATAAGTTCCACAAGCGTACTTGGGATAAGGAGCTAGGAAGAAAGAAAAAGTAATATATCGAAGTGTTTAATGCCACTCATAGTCATCAACCAAAAGCATACATAGAGGTCAATATCTCTTGGAGAGCCAAGTTTTGTTTTCTTAGTTAAGGACTAATTCTCATCAACTCTGTTGTGAAACACGACATTGGAAAAGGCCAAAAGAAGTGTGGGAGGAAAGAGTATGCATTTTTTGTTCTTCCAGAAAAGTGGAAACTGAAAAGCATTTCATTTTATAATGTGAGGCCTTCAAAGACAACAACGAAAGTTATGTCGATATGTTGGTAGCTAGCTCTTGGGATAATCTATTTAGCGAGGGGTTTGTTGAAAAGCTGGGAACATTTATTGTGAAGTTCATAGAAAAAGGGTCGAATACATCAAGTAGATGAAGAAACAATTTGTCCAATAGGCTATCTTTAGCCTTGTGGATGTTAAAATAATTTCTTTCTTTCTTTCTTTCTATGTTGTAGGCAATAGATATTGCATTTGGTTTTTGGTCAAACTCATATTATTTGGGTTTGACCAAAAAAATTGCAAATTTAATATAATTGAACATTATATATTAAAATTTATTATTTTTTAAAAATAATTTAATTCATTTATATCCAATTCGATTGGTTGTTAAATTCAACATGTTATTGCAAATTTACTTATGGCATCAGAGCTTAGTATTATGCACTTATGGCATCCATTCTCGTTTCAAATCTCATAATGATTTCTCTGTGTGAACAGAACTCCCAAAATGCCCAGGGATTGTTGCTCCCAAAGTTATGGCAAAGTAAGAATGTAGTCATAGGATTATTGATCCAATAGTTTCAAATCGTCGTTGGCGCCTTCTATATTCCCACGCTTGTGCCTGTTATTTCAGGAAACTTGCCATGGTTGTCATTCGTTTTGCATATTAATTTATTGAAATTGAAATGACATAATAAGTAAAATGGAAATTTTGGGTACGGATTTATTTTCCTTGAGTAAAAGCATCAAGTTGATGGCCCGTTAAGTTGGATTTTGATTAAAATTGCATATCAATTTATTGATTAGAAAAATGTGTTTTCCTTGTCCAAGTTGATTTATTAAAGAAACATAAATCCTATTCAATAGCAAAAGCGCAGGTGAGTGGGCTCCAATACATTATGGACTGAAATAGGTTAAGATCTTTGTTATATCTAAATTCATAATTAAACTCGCTTTCAAAGTATTTTTCAAACTTAAAATTTTCAAAACTAATCGAGCACTAAGTCATGGAATTGAAGTGGCCAAGCATGTGTGGGTGGTTCTCCATTTTCATATTATAAATGTTATGTTTCAAATTTCTTATATTCTTATTGATTTTCAGATTTGTTTTTATTAGTGTATTAGGAAAACGATTTGTTTATTGTTTGAACATTCTATAAAATTATTGAACTAAGGTTTTTGTGATCCATATCAAGTTTTTGAGACAGGTTTTCGGCGATAATTACATCAAAATTCATTTGTCGACGCGTTCCGAACCAACAAGTGTGGTTCATCGTCATGACAAGATGAAGAACCAGATCATAGCAACAAGTTAAATAGAGAGACTGATCATTCAAACACCTAGAAAGAAACAACTACTTTTGACCAAAGGAAATGACTACAATTGACTGGGCAACAACTATATTTGACTGGACCAAGAGTTATGTAAAAATTAGTTAATTCATTAATTGATTAGTTGATTTGTTGGATCTATCTATTTCCATTTAAATCTATATGTAACTAAATATATCTACTTATAATTAATTAAATCATCAGTGTTACAACACAGCCGAAGCCCTGTGATTCCTGTCGAAGGACTGACAGTAAGCTTAGGAATAATCATCTCCAAAATTACAAAAGGCTGACACTTGAACCAAATCGACATTCATGAGACCGACATACATGTTTAGCTGAGACTGAAACACATGGAGACTGAAACAACTACAGATAGTCGTCACTGTAACAGAGAAGGACAGAATTACATAATGACAAAGACCTGACACATATAAGATAGCGGTGAGAGCAGACAGTGAAAAAATTCCTTGCTCAGAAACCTGTGGCGAATTGCAGAGCGAACTAGTCATCATCAGTGGTGTGCGGGTCATCCTCCGTTTTGCATCTGGGAGGCTGGTGGATGTCCGGTTCGGTGGGAATGTTGCGCTGCACAGGTTCACTTGGGCCTGCCCCAGGATCTGGGGAGAAACTGGCTTGAACAGGGCGCAGCATGTCAACGGCGGGAAGTTGCATATCGACTGAGGGAGCCAACCCAGGAATCCGCGGAGGGCTGGCATGAAGAGCCTCATCTTGACCTCGAGGATTTCTGCAGTGCTCCACCGAAACCGTTACAAAGAAAGTAGAATTTGACAGTGTACATGGAATGCGGTATCTTACCATAGGATGCTCAGAGTGCCCACATTCCATCCGTTCTTGGTGTTCCGCGGCTCTTCCTCTGCCCACTGCCCGTCCCCTGGATCGTCTGCGTTCGGAAGAAACCTCAATTGAGGAGGAGGGGGAGGGGGCTTGCCTCTGAATCGAAGCCCGGCCTCTATAGCTCCCGCGCCGACTTATCCCTCGTTGGCGCTCTCGCTGCATCCTTGAATTGGGCGGGTAGCAGGTATACTCTCGCGCAGCCTCCTTCTGAACCAGAGAATGAGCCCACACCACCGCCGAGCACCCAATCCTTATACCAGACTGCGGGAGAATGACATACATCCCCGAATTGCTCGAATTGAAGGAATACCCCCTCGCGACCTCAGAACCTCCACAACCACCGTCAGAACCAGAGCAGGAGCCAATACAATGAGCCACCACGACCTCCCTCAGGACCAGAGCATGAGCCAACATGAACTGCGGGAGAATGACCGAGAAGCTTTGGCTTTGAAGCGCCATGTTCCAGTTACCAAGAAGGGCAGTAAATGCCGAAAGGACTCGACTGCCATGAACCATCACCTGCAACCTTAAATGCTGCACGCTGCTACACCTAATACAAATCCTCCTGGTATACGTGTCTCGTCCGGGCGTACAGATGCCCTTATGACGAGCCACGGACCTGCTATGCCAAATAACCACCCGCATCCGGGATAGACATCTGTATGTTAATATAAACAATATTAGTTAATTATATTTCTTAATTTTTGGTAATGACATTTAACAATATTGTTTTATTTTTGTGATTAAAATTTTGTCTTTGTTATTTTTTTGTTTAATTAAACTATATTTAAACTAAGTGGCAAGTACTAGCTACTATGCAGCCCTTGTTAAAAATAAATAAAAATAAAATAAATAAATAAAATTACAGTGTTATTAAATAGTTTTTAATAATTAAGAAAAATTAATTACCTAAAAATAATTTTAAATCCCTCTAATACATCATATTTTATTTATAATTATTTTTAAATATTTAATTTATATATTTTGAATATTATATTCAAAATATTTTTTTTAATAATATAAAAATAATACATAAAATAAAAAAGCACATTTAAAATATATTATATATAAGAGTTCTTTTTATAATTATGAATATAATTATTGTTTAGGAATTATAAATAAAATTTTGATAAATTTAAATGTTTCATTTGTATGTGTAGATAACAAAAGTGATGGTTTTTTCTCGTGTTGATTTGATAATTAAGTTATAGTTATATTTATATATATATATATATATATATATATATAATTTTGTTTTCTATTTTCTTATTAAACATATTTATATTTTTTTATATATCATATTTTTAATAATTAGTAAATTATAAAAATTCTCACATTATGTAAATCATATTCATAATTTATTTTATCTATTTTTCTTTATCAGCAAATTTATCCACACCGAGGTCTATGGAGATAGCAAACGTGTTTCAATTTGTTTATTCAAAAATCTAGGGCCTTCTTTCAGACTTTGTTTATCGACGAATTTATCCGCACCTACTTCAGCAATTCATGGGCAACCAATGTCAGACTTTTATCTTTTAATTTTTTTGTTGACGAGCAGCGAGCAGTGTGGACAACAATGTGAGCAGTGTGGTCAGCAATGAGAGCAGTGAGCAATGTGAGAGCAGGGAGCTTTTATGCAACAGAAGTATCGAGCAGGGAGCAGCAATAACCTGAACAACAGGGAGCAATGCGAAGTAACCTTGGTATTTTATAGACCTACATCTTTCTCGGAACAGGTTGGACGGAAAATGAATTCAAACATGACAACGGGACAAGAAATTTCAGAACATGTGGAGACAAATGTTTTAGGACAAGCGAAAATTTCCTCATCCACCAAAGTTGGGAAGTGGGTTTGGGTCAATGTCAAACAATATCGGGGCATTTTAAAATGAAGACTAGCCCGTCTAAAATGGGAGCAGACAAGGAAAAAACAGTCTCAAAAGGAAAGTACTTAAGCCCTTCGCAATAAGCACTCAAACAAGTCCCCTCTACAAGCACGTGGTATCAAGAAGTCCAAAGGAAAAGTCATTTATGATTTTGCCTTATATAGTCCCACATCCACACCTCTCACATGGTCATCTGATCTTTATGCGAAAGAATTGTTAAATGTGAAACAAAGGATGGAGGTTTTAGAAGCTAAAGAGCAGGAAAGAGATCATAAAATTCATCTAATAACAACTGAGAACAAGGATTTAGCAGAAAGCAATAAAATTTTGAAAAAACAAGTGGCATTGCTACAGGAAGCTCTCCTGATAGGGAAGACATAATGGCAATGCATGAAGGCGAATGTACAAAACATAAAGAAATCTGTAGTGGAAAGTACAGAGGTGGTGAATGTGAAATCATCCCAGGATAAAGGGAAAATGATTGCCGAAATAGACAACCATGAGGAGAAAGCAAGAGAAGAAAGGAAAGGAGATTCCACCAAAGTTTTCAAAAATTGGGCTCAAGTTATTAGCAATTCTACCAATAAGGAAGGAGAAATAAACATTTAGTTTGACAACATGTAAGATAAAGAAGGCAAGGAAAGACAAAATAGAGCAACAAACATAATTATTAAAGGGGTGAAAGACTATGGGAAAAATGAATGTACTCTTGACCTTGCAAGAGACTTCTTGAAAGACAAGTTGCTATGGCAAGGACAAATATGCCAAGCATTGAGGGTGGGTAGGTTTAATAGTGAGAGAGTCAGGCCGATAAAAGTCATCATGCCTAGCCTGCATGATAAATATATCATTATAAGCAAGAAGCATCTCTTGAGGGGTTCTCGCTTTTTCCTAGAAGAAGATTTAATTGTAAGACAACAGGAGGAAAGGAGGGAGGAAATGTTAAAGGTTGGGGCAGAAAGAGATGAAGGCAAGACAACATGGATTTATAAAGGCAAAGCTATGATAACGTGATTTGGACCTCCTTCCAAAACAGAGTAGCAAGATGGTAATAAAGAAGAGGCAACAAACTCTTCAACAGGAAATCAAGAAGCAAGGTCAATATGGGAAAGCAGGGACAAAGACTCAAATGTGAGTCTTGCATGTCAAAATAAATAACAATCATGTCATACCCAGGTTTCCTTAAGGTTAGTTTTTTGGAACTGCAGAGGTTACCCATGGAGACGAGGATCTGGGTTAGGACCTATTGCAAAAGATACAAACATAATTTGCCTCATAGAAACACATGAGCATGAAGGGTGCAAGACACCTATATTTGAAGGATACTAGAAGATGGCATTATGGAACAAGGCAGCAGGGAATGGAAAAGGGCACGAGGGTATCATGGTTCTAGTGATGGAGAAAGAAAGTCGTCTCATTCAGTTAGAAAAATAAGACTCAAATAAGCAATTCATTTGGTTTAAAATACCAGAAAATGGAAACCATATCAGAATTGCAACATGCTATTTTGCGCAACGAGTTTCAAAAATCTACAAAGGTACAGGGCTTGACCAAAAAGATCCATTTGCAGACTTAAAAGTGGATATTGCAGCATATTCTCAACTAGGTGAAGTCCTTATAGTGGGTGATTTCAATATTAGGACTGCAAGTGAGCAAGATAGCATTTTTTGTTGTAAAGAAGATTGTGACCCTATTTGGCTTACAGAAGAGAGTAATCATTAGTGGGAAAGAATTTCAGAGGACAAGGACTGTAATCTCCTTGGTGAACAATTGCTTACTCTATGTGGGGCCTTTGATTTAGTCATTTGTAATGGCTTGACTAGACGGACAAAGTCTGGTAATTTCACTTGCAATACTTACAATGGAGCAAGTGTAGTAGATTATGTAATTTGCTCACATGGTTTATGTGAGAAAAAGGAGGAATTTTGGTTGGAAATCAGCTGTGGGAATTAAAATCAGATTACAAGTCAATTTATTTAAGTTTCTCTTGGACTGGAAAGAAACAATTAGAGTAAAATATTCAACATTTCCAACAAAATTTCCCATAGGGCATAATGCTTTTGACTCCAGAAAATTGTAATACGTTCAAAATGACGTTAGAGAGGCTCTTCGAGAAGGAGAAAATCACAATTCACGGCCTTCATAGTCACGAATTAACACATTTAATTCAATGCGCACTTGCAGAGTGCAAAAGAGAAAAAATTAAGAAGTCTGAAACAAATTGCTTTCTAGTTAATGCTTGGTTTGACGAGGAATGCAAAAAGGCAAGGAGAATGTGGAAAGAGTCAAACAAGGATAACATAAAGCTCAAAGCTTACAAGAAGTTATTAAGCAAGAAAAAGGCCGATTTCAAGGTTTCAGGGAGGGAAGAACTAATCTTCCTTGGGAAAAATAATCCCACATTATTTTAGAAGGAGCTCCAAATGAGAAAGATACAAATTGGAAATAGTATTACAACTTCTAAATGGTTTGACTATGCAAGACAACTCTATGAGCAGGATCCCAAGGTTGACCCTCCCCCCTTGGTCAACACTGATACTGAACTCTTCACGGTGCAAGAGGTAGAGATGGGTACAAGAAATTGGGTGTTGGAAAAGCAAAAGACTTAGTTGAACTCCAAGTAGAATATCTAAAGTGGGGCTCAAAGATCCTTACACCTCACATTACAAAAAATTTCAATAACATCATACAACGGGGGCTCCCCACAGATTGGACAACTAGTCTGGAAATACCTATTTTCAAGAGCAGTGACATCAATTATCCCTAGAATTATAGGACCATCATGATAAACCCTTTGTTTGCAAAGCTATTTGGAAGCATGCTAGAAAATAAAATTAGCAAGTGGGCAGAAGAAAGAGATAAGCGTGCTAAAGGGCAAGCAAGTTTTAGGCCTAAACATTCCACAGTTGATCATTGTATAACTTTAAGGCACATCATTGAAAAAGTTTGGGAGAAAAAGGAAGAAGTCTTTTGTTGCTTTGTTGATTTCAGAAAAGCGTTTGACACGGTTCCTAAGGATAAGATTTGGCACAGAATGGAGGAACTTGGGGTTCCTAAACATTTGAGAGCAGTTGTGCATAGGTTGTTTGAAGAGGTGAAAGTCAAAATGAGAACTTTAGCAGGCATTTCTAAATGTTTTAGAAGCAATATCGGGGTCAACCAAGGTTGCCCATTATCTCCTACCCTTTTTTTGTTTATATATAGACAAGCTTGAGGAGTGGTTAAATTCGCAAGGGGGTGATGGTATCTATTTGGGCAAGTTTGTTATAAGGCTTCTTTTATATGTCAGTGACCTTATTCTGATTGCTAAATCGGCTCTTGGTTTACAAGAGCACTTACTATCCCTTGGACATTTTTGTAGAAGTGTGGGGATGCAAGTCAATACCAGCAAAATGAAAGTAGTGGTTTTCGCTAAAAAAATGAAAACATAACCAGCATAAGTTATACTTGGAAGGCAACATTCTGGAAGAAGTTGCGGATTACAAATACCTCGGAATTGACTTCAACAAAAATCTAAGTTGGGATGGTTGTATAAAGAAAAGAACTTTGGGGGGTTGGAAAGAATTTTATGCTTTTCAAAATAGGTGTAGAGAGGTAGAGTTATGGAAGTAGAAAACCACTCAAACCCTTTTTGGGCTTCTAGTGATTCTGATGATTCTCTATGGTTGTGAACTATGGGCCAACAGTACATCCGGCATGTCGTGGAGACAAATTGAGAAAATTCAAAAGTGTTTAACTACAAACAAATTCAAGATTAAAAGTGCAGCCCCTTATGCTATCTTGTTAAGTGAAACAGGGTTGCTCCTATTGAAGCAATTGTTATGGTGTGAGTTATAAGGTATTTAAAAAAAATTGAGCAAATGGAAGAGGGTAGATGGCCTAAGGTTGTCTTTAATGACAGATTGTGCAACAAACAAAAACAAACAAAAACAAACAAACAACCAAAAACAAACAAACAAACAAACAAAAACAAACAAACAAACAAAACAAAAAAACTTGGATGTAGCAAAATAACAAATGGTTTAGTAAATGGGGTATTTGCTTGAACACGTGTCCCATAAACAACAAAGAGATAAAAGCTTTTATTATGGATAAGTTCCACAAGCGTACTTGGGATAAGGAGCTAGGAAGAAAGAAAAAGTAATATATCGAAGTGTTTAATGCCACTCATAGTCATCAACCAAAAGCATACATAGAGGTCAATATCTCTTGGAGAGCCAAGTTTTGTTTTCTTAGTTAAGGACTAATTCTCATCAACTCTGTTGTGAAACACGACATTGGAAAAGGCCAAAAGAAGTGTGGGAGGAAAGAGTATGCATTTTTTGTTCTTCCAGAAAAGTGGAAACTGAAAAGCATTTCATTTTATAATGTGAGGCCTTCAAAGACAACAACGAAAGTTATGTCGATATGTTGGTAGCTAGCTCTTGGGATAATCTATTTAGCGAGGGGTTTGTTGAAAAGCTGGGAACATTTATTGTGAAGTTCATAGAAAAAGGGTCGAATACATCAAGTAGATGAAGAAACAATTTGTCCAATAGGCTATCTTTAGCCTTGTGGATGTTAAAATAATTTCTTTCTTTCTTTCTTTCTATGTTGTAGGCAATAGATATTGCATTTGGTTTTTGGTCAAACTCATATTATTTGGGTTTGACCAAAAAAATTGCAAATTTAATATAATTGAACATTATATATTAAAATTTATTATTTTTTAAAAATAATTTAATTCATTTATATCCAATTCGATTGGTTGTTAAATTCAACATGTTATTGCAAATTTACTTATGGCATCAGAGCTTAGTATTATGCACTTATGGCATCCATTCTCGTTTCAAATCTCATAATGATTTCTCTGTGTGAACAGAACTCCCAAAATGCCCAGGGATTGTTGCTCCCAAAGTTATGGCAAAGTAAGAATGTAGTCATAGGATTATTGATCCAATAGTTTTAAATCGTCGTTGGCGCCTTCTATATTCCCACGCTTGTGCCTGTTATTTCAGGAAACTTGCCATGGTTGTCATTCGTTTTGCATATTAATTTATTGAAATTGAAATGACATAATAAGTAAAATGGAAATTTTGGGTACGGATTTATTTTCCTTGAGTAAAAGCATCAAGTTGATGGCCCGTTAAGTTGGATTTTGATTAAAATTGCATATCAATTTATTGATTAGAAAAATGTGTTTTCCTTGTCCAAGTTGATTTATTAAAGAAACATAAATCCTATTCAATAGCAAAAGCGCAGGTGAGTGGGCTCCAATACATTATGGACTGAAATAGGTTAAGATCTTTGTTATATCTAAATTCATAATTAAACTCGCTTTCAAAGTATTTTTCAAACTTAAAATTTTCAAAACTAATCGAGCACTAAGTCATGGAATTGAAGTGGCCAAGCATGTGTGGGTGGTTCTCCATTTTCATATTATAAATGTTATGTTTCAAATTTCTTATATTCTTATTGATTTTCAAATTTGTTTTTATTAGTGTATTAGGAAAACGATTTGTTTATTGTTTGAACATTCTATAAAATTATTGAACTAAGGTTTTTGTGATCCATATCAAGTTTTTGAGACAGGTTTTCGGCGATAATTACATCAAAATTCATTTGTCGACGCGTTCCGAACCAACAAGTGTGGTTCATCGTCATGACAAGATGAAGAACCAGATCATAGCAACAAGTTAAATAGAGAGACTGATCATTCAAACACCTAGAAAGAAACAGCTACTTTTGACCAAAGGAAATGACTACAATTGACTGGGCAACAACTATATTTGACTGGACCAAGAGTTATGTAAAAATTAGTTAATTCATTAATTGATTAGTTGATTTGTTGGATCTATCTATTTCCATTTAAATCTATATGTAACTAAATATATCTACTTATAATTAATTAAAAAAATTATGAACTAAGAACTTTAAACCTAAGTAATTTATTATCTTCTTTTTCTTTATTTTTAATTTAAAACTAAATAAACTTATAATATTACAGGGAATATTATAGGATAAAAAACATTGTTAATTAATTATTTAATTTGATTACTAAGTCTATTTAAATGTAACCAAATATGCATTATTTTCTTTTAAAACTAAATAAAATATATATAAATTCATATTAATACTAATATATGAAGTATTATGTGATAAATTAGGATAAAATTATATAGAATTTTATTAATTAATAAATTAATTAGTTAATTCGTTTACTAAGATTATTTATTTTGATTTAAATGTATGAGTTACTAAATATTTTATGCAATAAATAAGGATTAAACTTAAATGTTTATCAATTAATCAATTAATTAGTTGATTTGCTTTCTAAATATAAATGCGTATAATTTGAAACTTATTTATTTATATATCAAGTTTAATAAAAACTAAGTAAAAAGTAAAATTTTAGAACCTAAACTAAGAAAATAAATAAATAATAAGGGAAGCTTTATTATCCTCTTATTTCCACTTTAAAACCAAATAAAATATAAGTAAACTAATATTAATAAATTAATGAATAAATAAAGGTAATGAGTAACAAACAAAAACAAAAAATCAATAGAAAGGGGAAATTCAAACAATCCAGAAGACGAGGTAATAAAACGAGAAAAGAAAACAATAAAAAGGACGAAGAGAGGTAAAAAAGCTGGGGGAGGGGCTAAGAGGAAAGGGTAGGGATCCAACAGCTGGTAATCTTCCAATCGTTATCCCTGTTGAGATTGCTCGACTGCCTTTCTATGGCCTCTCTAAAACTACGGTGATGAAAAGAAGCAATCTTAGCAATAACCTTGGTCTCCTCAATACATGTATGATGCTCAGTCTTGTCTACGTGCTCTGACAAGGTTGAATACCCGGTGCTCCCATGCTTGATGTCGGTTGTGTGCTCATGAATCCTTTGAATAATAGAGCGCCCATTTTCACCAACATAGGAGGTCCCACAAGAACATGGAATAACATAAACACATTTCATGTCCTTGGGGTCAACATGGTCTTTCACAGATCTTAGGGAGCTATGAATGGTGTTAAGAGGTCTAAAGGTTGAGGGAACATTATGCTTCCTAAGGATTCTCGCAATCTTGTCAGTGGTCCCCTGGATGAAAGGGAGATGCACCCCTGAGATTCAATCTTTAGGGTCTTTCTTAACCTTGGGACTTCTAAAGGAAAGCTTTCAGACATTGGTTTCCTTTAGTCAAAAGTAGTTGTTTCTTTCTAGCTGTATGAATGATTGGTCTCTCTATTTAACTTGTTGCCATGATCTGGTTGTTCATCTTTTCTTGACAATGAACCACACTTGATAGTTCGAAACACATCGACAAATGAATTTTAATGTGATTATCGTCAAAAACCTGTCTCAAAAAATTCTATAAAATTCTGTATTTTAATTTAATTTAATATATCTATATATGTAAATTTATTTTCTTAAATAAAAATTATAAATTGATGTAATATAATTAAAAGTAAATATAATTTATAAAGAAATAAGTTTAAAAAGCATGGATAAATAAAATTATATTTTTTACTCTTTTATATATATATATAATTTCACTTAAATCATAAAAAATTAAAAACAAATTACCCTATAAATTTTAAATTATTTTTAAAAAATAGATAATTAAAATTTCAAAAAAGAAAAAAAGATAA
The DNA here is from genome assembly GCA_031772625.1 of Pinus tabuliformis. Classification (NCBI taxonomy): domain Eukaryota; kingdom Viridiplantae; phylum Streptophyta; class Pinopsida; order Pinales; family Pinaceae; genus Pinus; species Pinus tabuliformis. The sequence goes on from CM062805.1 coordinate 1,358,785,710, forward strand.
AACAAAAGTTTGTTTTAGCTAACAAAATAAATTAAATAAAAAATAAAAAATTGTCGTTTTTTATTAGCTTTATTAATTTTACCCAAATTAGATGGGAAAATAAATCAGTAAACTTTTCAAAAAATTACACTTAAAATAATTGGTTCATACTTTAAAAAAATCATGAAGTAATAATATTTAAGTTCTTTTATAATATTATTATTAATTAATGACCAAGATATTATGAATTTAAATAATATATTTTATTGTTTCTTCATGGGATCATGGAATATATAATATTTAAAGTTAATGTTACGTGGTGGTATGGTGAACATGTGGCATGCAGATTTGGCATTTTCAAGGGCCCTAAGGGGGCAATTCAGCGTGACACGTGTCACCACTCACAGGGTGACACATGACAAAGGATGATGTCAGGTCGCATATCGGCAATCGCAGGTTGAGGCTGATCGTTGCATAAAGCTAAAACCATCGATTGAAATTCTCCGATAAAGGAGCTCTGATGTGGGGGTTGGCCCACGATTACAAAGAGCTCAAAGGACCGAGGGTTATTGGCGCATCAAAGGGGCGATAGCATAAATATATGTTTTATGTGTTAAAATCATAAAGTTGGGCAGAAAGGTTAGTAAAGGTTTATAAAGCGGAGAAAGGTTTAACAAAGGCGTGGGCCCTCCCTCATCCCCTCTCCACGTGGATCAGGGCACGTCACACATTGGCAATTAGAGGTTCAAGCATTGTTGTTGCTCCAAAGTTAAACGTGCCGATTGAAAGCTCTAATATGTAAAGCGGCGAATTGACTTAGAATCAACCCCCTTTCACCAAGTCCCGAAATGGTTATTATAAGTGGTTCTATGGTTCCAAAGGACCATACATTACAACGATATTTCAAAGAATCAGCCCCCGTCCCAGGCACAGCCCCCATCATAAATATTATGCCTAAGCCCCGGGATAAGTGTATCACAAAGTTTCATCCCCGCACAGTTCAAAGTGGCACTCAACAAAAATCGCCAATTGTAAAGATCTGATGTATTGGCCTGCGGTCTAACCCTTGATCGTAGAACAAAGAAATGTATCAAAGCACGCCAACATGGATTGTCACACAGTTGCAGCGCAGAACAGAGGAGTCGTTGTTTCGTATTTTTTCATCCCAAGCAGAGGAACCCAATAAGCTTGAAGGGGACCGATGAAGCAGAAGATAAATGAACCAAGGCATCCAGAGGATTTTGGTTGTTTCTAACAAGATTTTTAGCATGATGGCAGACAATTTCAGTTTTTTCCAAAGGCACTATTTTGAATTGATATGTCTAATTTTTATGAAAAACATTCAGTTTATGTTTTTGTGGGTTTTCATATATTCTAAATGGATAACTCATACAATGAATCTGGTCATGACATATTTTTATGATGTAATTCTATTTAAGACCTTGAAAGGCAAAGTAGAAAGGGTTGGTTCGTTCGCGTGTGAAGCAAAAAGACTTGTATTATGTATTTTTCGAGTATTTTAAGTGAATAGAAGACGACCGAGGGTGTTTTGCCACGGATGCTTGTGTCAAATGTCTGTTGATATATTTTTTCTCTTTGTTATTAGTGTTTCTTATGTTTCCATGGTGTGAAAATGATTCTTCATGCTCAGCTAAAAATATTTGCAGAATTCACTTTATGCTCTGCTTTGTATCAGCTGAACATTTATGTGTTTCCTTTTCTTCTAATGGGAATTTGAATTCATTTGTAGTTTGATGCTCTTATTGTCACCTTTTGATGTTGCACTCATCCATTCACTACAATGAAAATTATTAATTATCAACAGAGCTGCCTATCCTGCCCCTGCTCAAAATATCATCATCATCCCTTATTCACTTAAATCATTAAATATAATGAGCCTTTTCGAAGTGGATCTTCCTTTTTCCACCTACCTTCAAGCAACAACTTAAACCTATCTTTTTTATCCTCATAACTAGCCTAAAATCTGAAATACTCAGCCAATTAATTGATTGAAAAACCATATAGAGAGAGCCCTCTCTAAAGCTAGAAGGGCTAGATTCTAGCTTACAAGTGGTTTGTGGTTACCTCTGGGATCCCTTTCCTCAGCCTAAATGGATTTACGGAGTGCTAACACAGGGAAGACCGTGGCTAACTTGCAGAGGTATGTGTATTGGCCCAAGATGCAAGAGCGGGTAGCTAGGTTCATAAGAGGATGCATTCTTTGTTGTACCAACAAGCCTAGCAACAGGAAACATGGTTTATATCATCCCTTACATGTACCTACTCGTCATTGGGAAAGAACTTCCATGGACTTTGTGGGAGGTTTACCAACAACCAGGAAGGGACATGACTACTTGTACATGGTAGTTGACAGGTTCAGCTAGATGTGTGTTTTGATGCCCTACAAAAAGACCATCAGCGGACAAGAAGCAACAAACTTGTTCTTTGGACAAGTCTGGATGCACTTTGCGATACCAAGGAGCATCATTTCATATAGGGACACAATATTTCTCTATGCATTCTGGACTACATTGTGGGAGAAGATGGACACAAAGTGAAGAGATCTACAACATTCCATCTATGGACAGATGGGTTGACAGAAGTAGTCAACAGGACTTTGGTGCAGCTTCTGAGGGGATACAACCAGAAGCATCCAAATACATGGGATGAAAATCTGGTATATATACGACATTTTTATAATAGAGCAATCCACACTTCAATAGGAAAGTCCCCATTTGAGACTTGTTTTGGATATTTGCCACCTTCACCTTTGGACATTGCATATGGGCAAAAAGGATGAGTGAGGGAAGATCTTATAGGATATGCTTTGAGGGATGAAAAAATTATAGAGAAGATCAGGCAGATCCATCTACAGGTACAGGAAACATTGCAGAAGTCATAGGAGAAGTATAAGGCTAGGCATGATCATCATAGAACAGAGAAGTCATTCGAGGTGGGAGACAGAGTATGGCTACAATTGACCAAGGAGATGTTGCAGGGGCCTAGTAAGAAAATCAAGGCTCTCAGATATGATCCCTTTGAGATACTGGAAAAGGTGGGTGATAATGCCTATTGACTCAATTTACCATCGTATATGTGCATTTACTCAGTTGTGAGTGTAGAGAATTTGAAACTCTATGAGCCTTCCATGCTAGATCAGGAAGAGGAACATGTCCTATCTTTTGTGGAGGATTTGGCACCAGATGCTCACGCAAAGTTAACAGAAGATATATTTTTTCAAAAGAGGTCTAGAGCTACAAGACCTCGGAAACATGACCTTTGGAAGATTGGGTTGAAGGGATGATTTCCAGGGAAAGCTAAATGGTACACTAGAGAGAAGGTGGACGAAAATTTTCCTCGCCTCATTTAGTAAAATATTTTGGGGACCAAAATCGTCCCAAAATGGGGAGGTGTGATCTGAATTAGATCATTATATTATTTTTCATCCATCTCGATGGATTTGGAGTGGAAAAAGTGGAGGAATCAGTTCACGGGACTGTTTTTACCGGCAGGACCTAGTTTGGCAAAATGAGGTCTAAAACCTTCCGAGAGTGTTTTGAGGCATCAAATGACGTCTTTTGGGGGTAAAATTTGGTTTCCTTGCTGTGCACCTTTTCATGATATTCTACACAAAGAGACCTTTCCAACGGTGCAAGAAGCGTGTCGATCAGAGTCCATATGCAAAAGTTATTCCACTGAGAAGTTGACCTTCTTGTTTTCACACCTATGGTTCGGGAGGATGTCATGTGAGCCCCCATTACTTATGGAAAATGGGCTAGCCACATGTTTGTGATGTAAAAGACTCTAGAAGATTCTATATTGTAACTCTATTTAAGAGTTTATTTAGTCAAAATTAACCACTAGTAGGCTATCAATTTGTGTTATAACTGGGCCACTAGGAGGAAGAGGCATTCCATTCTTTCGAGAGCATTTTGTTCCATAGTGTTGATCAGCAAAAATGACCTTTCAACATTTTAAGGGATACCATCCGGTTGGGAACTTAAAATAATTCCTTTTCTGTTTAAATGGTGGTTCTGACTGGTTCAATTGGGTCCAGTTACCCTCTCACTATCTCTACTAGCTTAAAGTATGACTTTCACCTACTAATAGAGAAGAGACATCAGATCGACTATGCCTGCTGATCACGCAAGAAAGTGATCCTTAAGTTGACTTTATGGCCCAGCCAAACCACTCTAAAGAATTCCTTTGTATGAGGGGACTTCTAGGATGCAGAAAGTAGAACTACATGCAAAATATAATCTCAGATGCATCTAATCCTAAGCCTATCTCGATTAAAGAAAGGATTATTCCTTCTCTAAATAAAGAGCAAGCTAAAAGGGGTGGAAAAGAAACAAAAGTATGTTGAATTGGAGTAAGATAAAGGAAATAGATCAAGGAAGTAGTACCAAGATCTAATCCTTCTTCAAGCAAATGTATACAAATAAATGCCAATTAAATAGTTAACAAACATCCAGCTGCAAACATCTCCAATTCCTAATAAAACATATGCATAAGAACCAAAAGATTCATGTCACAATACTAAAATAGTTCAAATACATCACATGTACACATTATGACATTTATAAGATTAAATTGTTAGATAGCTAGTAGCTCAAGGAGATAAAGGTTTGTCCTTATACAAGTTCCAGTTTCGAATCTCATTTCTAATTAACCCTGCAAGATAGCTTGACCAAATTCTAAATGAGAATTTCAGTAAACAGTCAACAATAGTGCTGAAAAGCCACATACATACTCATACTCCATAAATGAATTTGAAATCTGAAGAATTTATTTTCAATAATAGAGAAAGCAATAGTGTTGTACATCTTATTACATAAATAAATCTTATTATAAAAATGAATCAATTACATAAAACATCAGAGAATTACAATAGTGCAAGTCCTCTGTTGTCTCTAAATTGATTCCCTGTATGCACAGATGGATCTAATCTCACTACAATAGTGCAAATGAGTCTTAACTCCTTCTATATAAATAGAATGTAAGCTCTAGTATTACTCTACCTCTTTTCTCTCGTATTCGAATCCCCCTTTTTCTCATAATCATAGATGGGTATTTATACATAGTAGAAATATTAACAATTTCCCCAAATCTCTCAACAACAGAGTTAATTATAGCATATATGGATTTAATTGGAATTCTGGCCAAAATGTAGATGAGCACAGTGGAACGGATTGCCCAGTTTGGTTTGCGCAGATAAGGATGATCTTGCTTGTTTTGAACCGATAGGTGAAATTACATGCGAGGAACAACCGATTCAATAACTTTCTTTTATTACAATATCCCTTTACCATCTAGAGGAATTTTGTTGGTGATAGACTGGATCTATTTCAATATTGGCCTTAATCGGAAATTTTTGTTATAACATAAAACATAATTATCCATGGCTTAGAACATGTAAACAAACTCTAATTATGCCCAAAATCAACAAATAAATCAAGTGGTTTTTTAATTAATATGACAGCGACCCCTAGACGTGACAAGTGGCCAGAGCTTAGTGGTATCAAGGAAATGGATATCGGAACTTTTAACAATAGGCACAAATGAAAAACGTCAATATTGGGAGGCTGTGATATGGAGTGGACGTGATACCTTATTGAGCTCCTGTTAAATAGTGTGTTGGGTACGAATATCAGAGGTGAGTGGATTATCGAAAGTCGAAAGTCGAAGGGAGATGATTATCGGAGATCGGAGGGGGATGATTATCGAAAGTTGGAGATCGGAGGGGAATGTTATATCACTATCGGAATATCGGTGGAATTGGCATATCGGAATATTGGTGACCAGAGGGATGTGAATATCAGAGGTCAGAGCGGGAGGCACATTGGGATATCAAAGATCGGAGGAAGTGTTGTATCAAAGTTTTTTTAAATGTTTCTCGAAAAGGAAATCTATGATATGCATTACCTCTAATATGCGGGAGTAATGATGTGGAAGTGGGTCCTCCCTCTAATAAACTACAACCACTGTTAAATGGGCCCATGACTTACGATGTTGAGATTTTGAAAGGAATCTTCTGATATCAATAAGTTCAGAGGTTCCGATATGTTACAAGCACTTTATCAAAAGACCACATCCACTTTATAATATAAGCCAAAGCCAATTTGTGGAAAATAAAATTATATAGCCACTATTAATGAAGATCTTGGTCTCGGGGGCTATTTAATTAATTAATAAAATTGATTAAAATTAGAATAAAACAAATAAAAATAATATTTACAAATAAAACAAAAGATATGTACGCTTTATATATTTAGTAAGCCAAGGTAGTGAAAATGTTCAATCTTCGTTTAGGCACCATTTGCAAACCAAACAACCAAATGAGATCAAACGAGTTTTGATAGGAAGACAAAAACATATCAAACTCATTGAAGCAATCCAAACTCAAAAAATCAAAAAGCGACATGACCAAGATTCAATCAAAGGGTCCCCATAATGAGAATTAAGTGAAAAATGGGGGGGTTGTGTTTTTACCACAACAATGGTGACACATTGGGAAGAACCAGTTACCTCTGGTTTATTATTAATGAAATCCTAAAAGGAAAAGGAGCAAGGCTGAATAAAATCAAAACTCTAATATTCAGAATATCTGAAATCCCTCAAAACAGAATTTAATAATTTTGAATGTCTCTTGTACAAATCATAAGAGTAAGATCATGTTTACAATAACCATCCATTAATGATAGCATAAATAATGGACAAAAGTCTAGCATTGTGTTTAGTAAGAAAGATGAACTCTCATTGTCACAATGATCTGGACTTAAACAGGAACACAACAAATTACAGAGATAACCATAAACACATATATGCAGTGGAAATAATACTTCATTTCATTAATATAAAATACTGAAATATGCTTACAAACAGTAATGGAAATAAACCAGCTAGGGTAATGGTAGCTTATCTCTGAGAAGAGATGTGTGGTGGCTACATGCCTCTGAACTGTGTTACAATGAGGTTCAAAGGCCTATTTATTGTTGAGAAACAATGGAAAACCCTTAACATTCCAAAACCTAACCCTAGAAGATGAAACGCCAAACCGTGGGCCCTGTTTGGGTAAATTGGTACATCAACTTCCCGGGGTCTTAACTTTGGTATATGATCTCCGTTTGACGCATACAATAGCTCGTTAGAAAGATCTATCCGAGCACTGCCACTTTGTGAAGGGCAACATGGGTCCATGGGTGTTCCCCTAGATTTCCCAAAAAACGTCGTTTAGGGCCTCAAAACGGCTCCAGAAGTTAAGGACCCGAAAAACTGCTAAAAATAGTAAGTTGTGCTACAATTAAGGAAACTAAAAATGCTGAGAGAAACAATGGTGGGGTTCCAGGTGGACTTGGCAGGTGGCCACCAATATTCACCTAGATCATTCCTCCCCCCCTTAGGAAGCAATGGTCCCCATTGCGTTGAGTTCCTCCATGAGATGAGGCAACTTTTGCTGAACTTGGTCCCTGGTGAGCCACTTGCCCTAGTGAAGGAGTTGGCCTGCTTTGACAACTCTATACAGTTGGATATCTGTTGGCGAGTGTTCTTGATCTGTGTTTCCATGATCCGATCAGTTGCAGCTTGTTCCATGCAATCTGGATTTAATTCTGTGGGTGTGAGTTATTCTGCAATGTCGGATGCGTCTAGCAATGGTGGAAAGTATGGCCGAAGGCGGTCCACATTGAACCCTGGGTGCAAGCCAAGGAATGGAGGAATGCTGAGCTCAAATCCATTGTCTCCCACAGCCTTAGTAATGGTGTAAGGACCATAGCGGATTGGTCTTAGTTTCCGATAGGCTCCAGTAAGGCGTTCCTTTTGCAAATGCAACTAGACTTTGTCGCCCACCTGAAACTTGTGTGGCACCCGATGTTGATCATGTCGCTGCTTGTACTTAGCATTTGATTTCTCCAAAATGTCATGCACCTGCTGGCGGATATGTTGGATGTGCTCAATGAAGCTGGTTTCCTTGTTTGTTTCAGACTGTACATGAGCCGAATCTCTGTGAGTAGCTGCAAGTGGCATGGCCACATCAATGGGGCATAGTGGCTAGAATCCCAAGCCCACCTGAAAAGGGTTGTGGCCAGACGAGCTGTGAAGAGCTCGGTTGTAGCTGTGCTGAACATAGGGGAGGCTCTCGTCCCATGTGCATGGATGCTTTGAGTTGTACATGCACAGAATGTGTACAATCATCTTATTGACAACCTCTATCTGGCCATCAGTTTGAGGATGGAAGGCTGTGGACTTAGTGAGTTTGGTGTCCAACATTGACCAGAGATTGGACCAAAATCTACTAAGGAACCGACTGTCCCGATCTGAGATGATAGACTGTGGGATCCCAAAGTGCACCCACACTCGTTCAAAGAAGAGTTTAGCAATGGCCTATGTTGTGATATTCTTCTTGCAGGCCACCATAATGGCCATCGTCGAGAACCTGTCAACGACCACAAAAACAGAGTCATTTCCATGCTTAGTGGAAGGAAGGCCTGACATGTAATCCATGGAGATGGATTCCGAAGGTCGACTAGGGGTAGGCAGCGGGGTATAGAGGCCTTGCTTCTTGATGGTCGGTTTGGAAATGGCACAGGCAGTACATGATCTGATGTACTTTCCGACATCCTATCGAAGATTCGGCCAATAGAAATACTTTTTCAGTACTTCCACCGTTTTCTCGACCCTGAAATGCCCAACAGCGCAACTGTAGTGTGCTTCCCAAATCATCTTGGCACGCTCGCTTGAAGGAACACAAAGGTGACCCAGGTGGCATAACAGGGCATCGTGGAGGTGAAAATCTGGAACATGCAGACCCTCTAAGAGTGTCTGGTATGTGTGGCCGAATTCTAGGTCGCTTATGTAGAGAAGTGGCTAATCAGAAGTCTCGTGCCCACAAGAGTTGAGCACGGTGGTTAACGCCATGATCGGTGGTTGACTGAGGCAATCTGCAACATTATTGGTGCTGCCCTTCTTATACTTGATATTCAAATGGAACTGTTGCAGGTAAGTAGACCACTTCTGATGGCGATCATTCTACAATTTCCCTTGGGTCTGTATGAACTGCAAGGGTCGGTGGTCTGTGTGGATGATCGTTTCCTTCACCAAAATGTAATGCTTCCATTGTCAGCAAGCCTGCACAATGGAATACATCTCTTTATCATAAGTGGGATACTTTTGGACTGTGTCTGAAAGTGTTTCACTATGATATGCCACTAGATGCCCATGTTGAGTAAGGACTGCACCAATAGCATAGTCAGAGGCATCTGTCTCGACCTCAAATGGTTGTTGTAAATCTGGTAACGTGAGCTCTGGTGCCATGCAGAGGCGATCTTTCAACTCTATGAATGCCTTTTGTTGAGATTCAGACCAAAATAATTTTTCTTTCGCTCCTCCCCTAGTGACTTGACTCAAGGGCCAAGTCATATGAGAAAACCCCAACACGAACCTGTGGTAGAAGTTGGTAAGACCTAGAAAGTTGTGGAGCTCTGTTAGAGTGGTTGGAGATGGCCAATCCCGAATGAATTTGATCTTAGCTGGATCCACATGCACCCCCTGTTCATCAATAATGTATCCCAGATACTAAACCTAGGTCATGCCAAAAGTGCATTTCTCCAAATTGGCACATAGCTTGTGTTGCCGCAGTGTTTGGAGAACCTGTCGGATGTGGTGGAGGTGCTCTTCCCAACTCTAGCTGAAGATCAAAATGTCATCCAAGTATACCACTACAAATGAGTTGATGAATGGCCGCAAGATGTCATCCATTAGCCTCATGAAGGTTGTGGGAGCATTCATCAATCCGAAAGGCATAACCAACCATTCAAAAAGGCCCTCCTTGGCTTTGAAGGCAGTCTTCCACACATCAGAGGGTTTGATTGGTACCTGGTGATATCCTGACTTCATATCGATCTTGCTGAAATATTTTCCCCCTTTAGTTGGTCCAAGAGGTCATCAATCCGCGGGATTGGGTACCTATTACGGACAGTGATCTTGTTCAACGCCCGATAGTCAATATAGAGTCTCCAAGTCCCATCCTTCTTCTGTAGAAACACGATGGGGCTCCCACAAGGAGATGAACTCGAATGGATGTGACCTTTCTGCAGTAGCTTCTGAATCTACCTCTTGATTTCATCATTCTCCAGAACGGAGCACCGATAAATTGGTCCATTGGGTCGCAGCGCACCTGGGTCAGATCGATGGAGTGCTTGACCTGACAGTGCAGAGGAACCCCTGCGGGGGAGGTGAAGATGTCCTCGTACTCCTCCACGACCTTGTCCATCTGTAGTTGTCGCGCGAAGGAGCCCTGTCTGGAGGCCATGGCCACCGTATTCTTCTTTCTTTGAGGGCGTATCATCAGTAAAACAAATTTCCCAGTTTTGGAAATGAGCTTACTGCATTGTTTTGTAGTAATTAAAGACATGGCGGTAGGCGGTGCTACCTCTAGTATCCTGTACAACTTATTTCCCTATGTAATAATAACAGCATGGGGCCTTGATTCATACATAGCATGTCGCTTCCACAAGTATGGTTGTTCTAATAATACATCACAAACTTCAAGGGGAGCAATGTCACATAATACCTCATCCGTGAAGGGCTTGATGTTATATGGAAGGCGACACTGCTAGCTCACGCAAAGATCCCGTCCTTGGTGAAGCCACCCGATGGTGTACAGTTGTGGATGTGTTGTGGTCGGTAATCCCAACCGCTTCATGACCTCTGCCGAAATGAGGTTCTTTTGGCTCCCGCTATTGACAATGAACTGTATCGGGGAGCCCTTTACCCACATCTGGGAGTGGAAGAGATGCTCCTCCTCTGGATCTTCGGGTTCATTTTTCTGGATCTTGGCAGTAGCAATAGTGGCATTGGGATCCGCATCAATGATCTTCTTCCCTTTGTCATTCCCTTGTCGGGTTCTGACTCAGAGTCAGAACATGCATCTGATTCTGAAACCTTTAGCTCAGCCACCAGTGACTGCTTAGCTCGACACTCACTTGTGTTGTGAGTGGAGCTCTTATGGAACTCACACCATTTTCCCGTGTCCTTTTTCGGCTTCACGACGTTGTTCTTTGTTTGCAGCTTTGGCGGGTTGTCTTGGGCTACCCCATCTTGGCTTTGTCCTTTGTTCTTTGGTTTAGGGGCACCTTTCCCTTGCTTCGGATTCGCAGATCCAAAGTCTCGCTTCTTTTGTTTAAACTTTTGCTCGACCTTGACGACATATCGGTATGTTGTGCCGAGCGAGGAGATGTTCAGGAATTCTATTTCTTCCTGGATGTACTTGTGCAGGCAGCCGCGGTATTTGAGTATCAAATGCTGTTTCGAATCCTTGATACCCAACTTTGTGCGAAGGGTATGGAAAAGATTGGTTAACTTCGGCACGTCTTGGTCCCTTCCCTACCGCAGCGTGGTCCAATTTATGTATTCATCCTCATAGCTTTCGACAGGGTAGTACTGCTCCTTGATGGCATCCCGGAATGAATTCTAGGTGGGTGCGGCTGAAAATAGTGAGCCGGTAATTTCATCCTTTTGCTCGCAGTAGGTTTCCCACCAGTCCTTGATGTGGGGGGCTGCTTTGAGAAGAGCGAAAACAATCTTTTCCCGACTCGAAAATTCATGAACAGAAAAATAACCCTCTAGCAGATTTAACCATTTATCTACGGCATCTGCATCTATTTGACCCTCGAATATGGGGATTTCAAAATTAAATTGTACCTTAAAGGGCGTGGCGTTTCCAGAGTAGCTGCTGGAAGTCGATGCGTCACTTCTGGGTAGCCGCTGAAGGATCTGGGCAAAGTTGTCCATCATCACGTTCCGTTGTTGCTCGAGGGCTTCTTCAAGCAAGATTTTGATAGGATCTCCTACCCCCTCGTCTTTCTTCTCATCCACCATGGGAGGTCGTCGGGATTTGCGAGGCTGGTCTTGCAAAGGTTCAACATGTTCAAGCCCTAACTCCTTATATCCCGACCTTGTTGGGGACATGCAAAGAAAAACAGAGAAAAAGTAGACCGCTCTGATACCACTGATCCGGACTTAAACAAGAACGCAACAAATTATAGAGAAAACCATAAACACATATATGTAGCAGAAATAATACTTCATTTCATTAATGTAAAATACTGAAATATGCTTACAAACAGTAATGGAAATAAACCAGCTAGGGCGATGGTAGCTTATCTCTGAGAAGAGATGTGTGGTGGCTACATGCCTCTGAACTGTGTTACAATGAGGCTTGAAGGCCTATTTATTGTTGAGAAACAATGGAAAACCCTTAACATTCCAAAAACTAACCCTAGAAGATGAAACACTAAACTGTGGGCCCCGTTTGGGTAAATTGGTACATCAACTTCCCGGGGTCATAACTTTGGCATATGATCTTCGTTTGACGCGCACAATAGCTCGACAGAAAGATCAATCCGAGCACTACCACTTTGGGAAGGGACCCATGTTGCCCCCAGATTTCCCAAAAAACATCATTTAGGGCCTCAAAACGGATCCGGAAGTTCAGGACCCGAAAAACTAATAAAAATAGTAAGTTGGTGCTACAATTAAGGAAACTATAAATGCTGAGAGAAACAATGGTGGGGGTCCAGGTGGACTTGGTAGGTGGCCACCAATATCCACCTAGATCACACAAGTAGAGCCACTACTACCGGCAAGCGCCCATAGCCTTGGCAGGGTTACCTTTTTTAACCCAAAGGAATGTCAGTATCCCATCTACTGTTTAGTATTTCAAAGAAGACATATTTCATTTATTACTCTGAAAACCATTTTCCTGGATTGGTGACCAGATATGACAATGTCATTCACAAGTGCTGATAGTCATGAAAAATTCAGCTCGTGATGAGACCTCTTGTCTTACAACGAAGTGATGTGAGTCATTATCTTGGGTTAGTGACCAGATATGATAATGTCATAACAATCAAAGCCCGTGATCATGGTAGGTTGGCTCATTACGGAGTCCCCCTATCTTTCAGGTTTTTCACACAACTTTTAATTTATACTCTAATCATTTGTGCTAATAGATGGGAGGACAATTCCTCTCCTTAAGAGATGGGGATGACATGGAAGAGTTATAGAATACTAAACTGGTGTGTTGCTTTTGTAACCTTAGCATCTGTTTTAGAATAGGGCTTATTGTAAAGTAGTTTTCTTATGTGTATTAAGGTAAGAGAGCATTCAAATACTAATAGAAGATAATGATGACACAACTTCAATATGAGCCTGAAAAATAACAGTTTAATGATATTCCTTTTTATTCTTACTTTTACTAATGGATTCTATTAGATAAGAGTAAAAAGTTATGATGTATTAACCAAAGTTGGGTTAAAAAAACTCTTTAAAAAGGGTTGGTAATATTACTTAAATCAATCTGAGGCAAAGGTCAAATTAGAACTCAAGGGATTGCAGAGGCTAGAAATGAGATGTTATTAATTCAAACCCAAAGTCAAGAAACAAGAGAAACTAGCAAAACCCAAAAACAACCAACCACAAAAATCAAATCATAAGATAAATAATACTCATCTTAAACAAGTAAAAAGAATGATCTTGACATAAGAAATTATGTTTCTTGTTAAGAAGAATGCCAAGCATGTTAATGTTGTCTTGCTTAATAAGTTAGTTATTCATTAAATAAGTTTCTAATCTAATGGGGAGTTGCAAAATAAAATTTCTTATAAAAGTTAAAATAAGGTTAATTTCCTTATATAATTTTGGCTTCCAAACAAAATATAAAGTCTTCAAAATAAATGAAAGCTTTGGAAATGAGAAATAAAATCGCCCTGAATGTGTTTTGGCAATTTTCCTAATTAAATTTTCTCAACTGCTTTATTGATCTTCCAAGGAAAACTTGTAGGAAGACAAACAAACATAACGAAGAAACAACTAAAGGAAAAGAAGAGCAAACTGAAATAAAACAATCAAATGATGCATACCTGGAAGTATTTGGTAATAAGTTTACCTCATTTATCTTCGTCTTCTTCCATGTATTTCTTAAGAATGTTTAAAACCATCTTTTTATTCAATCTACAAAACATTAACAAAAAGAAATCTAATCTATCTCTAATCCTAATCTAAAAAGTAGATTAAGACTAGGTGAAATCAAACTTCCACTCTAACCATGCTCTCAGCTTTGTTTCTACATGCATGTGTAAATCAAACATCAGTAACAAAATCATAGATATACTAACAAAAAAAAAACTGAATGTATTATGTGCATCTAATGCTAATATATGTACAAGAAGCAACTTATTTACAAAATTCCTTCCTTGAAATTCTTCCAAACATATGTCAATAGGATCATCAAGATAAGGATGTGATTCAGATTTTTGAAAAGAATTCAAAGAAAGGGGAAACAACGAACCAATATTTAATGTTAAATCTTTGCAAATGAAAGGTTGTTGTAAAGAAAAAGAAAAATTAGAAATCTTATTTTCAAAAGAATCAAGTGGATAGCAATGAGGAAGATTTTTGAAAGGAATGGATGGCTGGTCAAAATGTATAGATGTGCTCTCGACTGTTATCATTCATTTAGAATGCATTTGGAAATCTGAAATCAACTATCTAATCATAAGATAGAACCTAAAACTAAGAAGAAATTTAAATAGATGATTGAAATTTTGAAATTGATTATTACATGTACTAATTAATGCATTTGATGAGAGTGTGGAACTTTGTTGCTCAAGATGCCAGCGTAGTATGTGCAAAAAATCAAAAATAAAATTGAACAAAGAAAGAAATTGAAAAGAATGAGAGAAAGGTAATTTGTAATATACATCTATGTTACAAATTATGTTACAACATAGTGGAAGTTTGTTTACAGAGATTTCCTTTTTACAAATGATTATGAATTTAAAATCATTATTATCCTCAAGATTAAAACTGCAAGAAGGTACATTATCATTGTAGGATTGAGAAATCGGAGTTGATTTATAATCATTGAAAACATTATGACTATGAGAGGAAGTGTTTGAACTATTATCTTTTTCACTTTCAAAAACAGATTCATTTGAGGATTGGGAATCAATTAAAACAGTTTTTGAAGATGAAGAAGAACCAAGTTCAATATTTTCATTGTCATAAATGACTTTATTAGTGTCTTCCTTGGTATGTGATTCTTCATTAGAATTACAAGGAAGAGAAATTAAATACTTAAACCAACTCGTTAATTGATGTTCAGGAGGTAAGTCATTGGATTTAAAGAGCATTAATGTCAATTTAAATTTAACTGAAAATTGATCCAAGGGCTCACCTTTTGTCCTACGCAATTCAAGTAGTTGTTTGCACACCTTTTTGTAGTTGTATCGTTGAAAAGCCTGAAGGAACATCGCTGCAAACTCATCCCAACTATGTACTGAGGCAACTGGAAGTGAAAGACACCAGTCTTTTGCTTGACCTGTCAAAGTATATGTGAAAATCCTGCCAAGATCAACCTCATCAATATTAAATTTTTGAGAATTTGAAATGAACTGAAAAAGGTGATTAAAGGCAGAAGACTTACCATTGAACTTTACCTTTGAAAATGTTTTAAATCCCTTGATTGGAGTAGTGTTTGATTGTGATACACTAAAGCATCTCCAAGGAGGTTTTTTTTAGGAACTTATAATTCAAATTTTAAAATTTTGCAATAAAATTTAGCAAACAATTTAAAATAGGCCCTCTTTCTAGTGCCAAATATGTTGATCAACAAAAATGACCTTTCAACATTTTAAGGGAGACCACCCAGTTGGGAACTTAAAACAGTTCATTTTTCGTTGAAATGGTGGTTCTGACTGGTTCAATTGGGTCCAGTTACCCTCTCTCTACCTCTACTAGCTTAAAGTATGACTTTCACCTACCAATAAAGAAGAGACATCAGACCGACCCTTAATCTGACTTTATGGCCCATCCAAACCACTCTAATGACCACCCCTGTGTGAGGGGACTTCTAGGATGCAGAAAGTAGAACTACATGCAAAGTATAATCTAAGGTGTGTCTAATCCTAAACCTATCTCGATTAAAATAAGGATTATGTTAGTTTTTGGTAGCATCGAATGAGATCTAGTCATGAAAATTGGTGGAGAGGCTAAGGAACATAAGTTCGAAAGAACCAAAAACCGTTTGGTGAAATTCCACCTGGATTGCATTTTATTAAAATAATTAATATTTTTAATGGGGTTTCTAAGCCTAAACTTAGGAAAATTAAAGTATTAATGGGGTTTCTAGTGCTTACTACCAAGCATGATGATACATGCAGAGGTTGCGTACTAGGCAAGTACACCAAAGTAGCCTATTTTAGAAGCAACAATAGAGCTAGGAGTGTAGTGGGTTTAATACACTTATACATCTACAGTCCAATGTCTACAAGAGCTATCAGTGGTGCTAAGTATTTTTTCACCTTCATAGATGACCATTCCAAGAAAACTTGGATTTATTTCTTAAGAACCAAGGATGAGGTCTTTGATCGGTTTAAGGAGTTTAAGGCTCTAGTAAAAAACTAGACTGGAAGGAAGACCAAAATATTGCGCTTAGACAATGGTGGAGAATACACGGATAAGAACTTCATAGATTTTTGTACAAGGGAAGGGATTAGAAGAGAATGGAAAACACCTTATAATCCAGAGAAGAATGGAGTCAAGAAAGGAAGAATAGAACTATTGTTGGAGCAGTGAAGAACATGTTATATGATCAGAATCTACCCAAGTTTTTATGGGTAGAAGCATGCATCACGGTTGTATACATTCAGAACGGGACTCCTCACGGGGCTTTAGGAAAGAAGAAGCCAGAGGGTGTTTTCACATAAAAGAAGCCAGAAATGAGTCATCTCAGGATATTCGGAAGTGTGGCTTATTGTCATATTCCAGAAGAGAAGCAGAGCAAGTTAGAGAAGACTGTCGAATTTGGATATCTCGTGGGTTACACCGAGACTTCAAAGGCGTATCGAATCTACATTCTGAGCATTAGGAAGATTGTAGTAAGGTGGGATGTAAATTTCATGGAAGACAGAGCTTTCAGGAAATCTCGAGAGACGCCTTTTGAAGAACAGACTGAGGATGTTCCTCTGGTCCAGCAACAGGGATCAGATATAGCAGGAAGACAAGTATCTAGTTCAAGCATTGTAACCATTACTCGCATCTCCTCAAGAGAAGGGGAGTCAAGAGTGTCACAACAGGTACAACAACAAGAAGAGGAACAGATGGAACCTCCCACCACCAGTGGAAGAACTAGCCGAGAGGTACGACAGACTCTGAGGGACACAGAGGAATTCATTGGAGCTCCTAAAGCCGAGAAAAGGCAGCATAGACAACTTGACAAGTACCAAGCATTGGTAGCTTAGGTGAAAGAACCTTCTAGTTTTCGTGAAGCCATACAACACCAGGTATTGTTGGATGCCATGGTAGAAGAGTACAGTTCCATTATGACAAATGACGTCTGGGAAATTGTACTAAGACCAGAGAAAAAATCAGTTGTAGGTTCGAGATGGATCTACAAGATCAAGTATGCTGCAGATGGCGGCGTAGACAAGTATAAGGTCAGGTTCGTAGCAAAAGGATATGCTCAAAAGGAAGGAATAGACTATGAAGAGACCTTTGCCCTAGTAGCTGGGTATACCTCTATCAGATCCATTATATCCCTTGCAGCTCAGATGGGATGGGAGATTCACCAAATGGATGTCAAAACAGCGTTCTTGAATGGGGTGATAGAAGAAGAGGTATATATCGAACAACCAGAAGGTTTTGAAACACATGAAAAGAGAACTCATGTGTGTAGATTTAAGAAAACCTTGTATGGTTTGAAACAAACACCCAAAGCTTGGTATGGTTGAATTGACAGCTACTTATAGCACTTGGGATTCATCAAGAGTGATGTCGATCCCAATCTTTATTATCTATTGGTAGAAGGTGAGCCGTTAATTCTGGTGGATGATATATTTTTTACAAGATCATCCAGACTCATAGAGGATTGCAAGAAGAACCTGGAAACTGAATTTGACATGAAGGATTTGGGGCTAATGCACTACTTTCTGGGATTGGAAGTTTGGCAACAGGATGGTGAGATATTCCTTGGCCAAGATAGATATGCGTCAGAAATTTTGAAAAGATTCAGAACATAGGATTGTCGACCTATGACTACACCTCTGATTACCAATTGGAAGAAAATAGACGCGTCTGGAGACAAGGAAGTGGACCTCACCTTATACAAACAACCTATTGGGTCGCTTATGCATCTAATCAACACCATGCCAGACATATGTTATGTTGTCAAAACCCTTAGTCAGTTCATGGTGGAACCAAAAAGGGCGCATTGGGCAGCAACAAAGCACATTCTCAGATATGTGCGGGGAACAGTCAATTTTGGATTAAGATACACCAAGGGCGATGATATCGAATTGAGTGGGTTCACTGATTCAGATTGGGCAGGAACTTTAGGAGACATGAAAAGTACCACTAGGTATTGCTTCAGTATTGGATCTGAGATGACCTCTTGGTGCAGTAAGAAGCAGAAGTTTGTAGCACTAAGCTTGGCTGAAGCTGAGTATATGGCAGCTAGCAAAGCAACATGTGAAGCTATATGGTTCAGGAAACTACTTGTAAATATATTCAGGAAAGGGATGGAAGCGACAAAAATCTTATGTGATAATCAGAGTTGTATCAAGCTCTCTGAAAATTCAATATTTCATGATTTCTCCAAACACATTGATATTCGGTGTCACTTTATCACGGACTGTGTTAAGCGTGGGGCGATACAGTTGGAATATACTCCCACAAGAAATCAGGTAGAATATGTACTCACCAAGGCTCTAAGAAGAACAAAGTTTGTTCAATTTCGGGGGTAGATGGGTATGTTGGAAAATCCCTTTCAATAGCGAGATGCAACATTTGAGAGGGAGTTGTAGTAAAGATGTAGCGGTCGAAATGGTAGTGTCATGGGTAGTAGTACAGTAGTAGAAACAACACAGTGTTGGTGGCAACAACAATGCGGAAAGGAGATGCTTCAGAGATAGAGCAACATGTAGTTGGACATTGTTGCTAGAGCACATTCCTCGCTAAGAAGGAGTGTTAGTTTTTGGTAGCATCGAATGTGATCTAGTCATGAAAATTGGTGGAGAGGCTAACGAACATAAGTTCGAAATAACCCAAAAACCGTTTGGTGAAATTCCACCTGGATTGTGTTTTATTAAAATAATTAATATTTTTAATGGGGTTCCTAAGTCTAAACTTAGGAAAATTAAAGTAATAATGGGTATTAATTAAAATATGGGTGAGAATTTCCTAGAAAGTGGATAAAGTCAAGATTTAATCTTAGTCGTTGATTAGAGACTTAATCTCGGTCCTTGAAGTCTCAACGAGAAAAGTATAAGAAGGTTTGGGGTTCATTTGACACACACAGAGAGTTGATCAGTCAGTTCGATATTCCTAGGGTAGTGTTTGCTAAGGAATTCGAACAAGTGATCAAGTAGTGAGGATCAGAGGCAATACTTGAAGGAAGTGATTTCCAGTTCCAGTGAATATGCTTTAGAGAAGACAGTGGGATCAAAGAGCCAGTGCAGTGCCAAGGAGAGACAGAGCAACAACTGGAGGAGATTGACGCATAATTGTTGGGGGACAACAAAGATCAGTGCCAGGAATCATTGTGGGTGATTGGCAGGAGAAATATCGATTTCTCAGTAGTAGCCTGGGTGACGCAGTCAAAGGGAGTCTCCACACAGAAGCCACACAGTAAATGTGTAGGCTCACGCAGAGACTGTGTAGTGGGTCATCTAGGAGCTAGGGCCAGTGTAAAATCTCCAGATTCAGTGTGAGAAAATTCTCACTGTTTTTTTATTAGATATCTTCTCTGAGTGGATTGCCGTTTTCTCTGGGGCATCCAGATTGTATTCAGAAATTTATTGCCAATAATAGAAACCCTTAGATTTGTTGCACCGGTTTTCCTGCATTGGGTTTTTCCGAAGACGATTGTCCAAAAACAAGTGTGACAATGTGATTGTTCATATGATGGTGTTTCTCTTGCCTATTTGATTTTCAGTTCTTAATTTGTGAAGTCTGTAGCTGAATTTATTTTGATATTTACTGAAGCATTGGTAAATAACTTATTATAAGTGGGAGGAATAAATCAATCACTGCAGCGAAATTTTCACAGATTAGTCCTTCTCTCAATCAAGAGCAAGCTAGAAGGATGGGAAAAGAAACAGAAGTATGTTGAAATTGGAATATGATAAAGGAAATAGATCACGGAAATAGTTCCATGATCTAATCCTTGTTCGAGCAAATGTATACAAATAAATTCCCATTAAATAGTTAACAGACATCCAACTGCAAATATATCCAATTCCTAATAAAACATATGCATGCGGACCAAAAGATTCATGCTGCAATACTGAAATAGTTCAATTACATGACATGTAGAAAGTAGGACATATATAATATTAAACTGTTAGATAGCTAGAATCTCAAGGACATAAAGGTCTATCCTTGTACAAGTTCCAGTTCGAATCTCATTTCTGATTAACCCTACAAGATAGCTTGACTAGATTCTAAATGAGCATTTCAGTAAACAGTCAACAATAGTGTTGAAAAGACACATACATACTCATACTCTAGAAATGAATTTGAAATATGAAGAAATTATTTTCAATAATAGAGCAAGTAATAGTGTTGTACATCTGATTACAAAAATAAATCTTATTATAAAAATGAATCAATTACATAAAACATTATAGAATTACGATAATGCAGGTCCTCTGCTGCCTCTAAATTGATTCCTTATCTGCATAGATGGATCTGATCTCACTACAATAATGAAAATGAGTCTTAAATCCTTCTATACAAACAGGTTGTAAGCTCTAGTATTACTCTGCCTCTTTTCTCTTGGATTCGAATCCCATTTTTTCTCATAATCAGACATGGGTATTTATACATAGTGGAAATATTAACAGTTTCCCAAAATCACTCAATGACAGAGTTAATTATAGCATAGATGGCTTTAATTGAAATTCTGGCCAAAATGCATATGAGCACAGTGGAACAGATTGCCCAGTTTGGTTTGCGCAAATAAGGATGATCTCGCTTGTCTCTTGCTTGTTTCGAACCGATAGGTGAAATTACATGTGAGGAACAATTGATTCAACAACTTTCTTTTATTACAATATCCCTTTACCATCTGGAGAAATTTCGTTGGTGATAGACTGGATTTGTTTCAATACTGGCCTTAATCATAAATCTTTGTTATAACAGAAAATAGAATTAGTCATGACTTAAAACAAACTTTGTAAACAAACTCTAATTATGCCCAAAACCAAAAGAAAAGTCAAGCAGCTTTTTCAATTAATATGACAGCGGCCCCTAGAAGTGACAAGTGGCAAGAGTTGAGTGGTAGTGGAGAAACGAATATCATAACTTTTAACAATGGGCACAAACTAAAAATGTTGATATAGGGAGGCTTTGATATGGATCAGACACGATATCTTATTAAACTCTTGTTAAATAGTGTATCAAGTTCGGATATCGGAGGTCAGTGGATTATCGGAAGTCGTAACTCGGAGGGAGATGATTATCGGAGATCATAGGGGTGATTATCGGAAGTCGGAGATCGGAGGGGGAGGTTATATCGCTATCGGTATATCAGTATGATTGGCATATCAGAATATCGACTATCGTAGGGATGTGAATATCGGAGGTCGGAACAAGAGGCGTATTGGGATATCGGAGATCGGAGGAAGTGTTGTATCAAAGTTTTTTCAAATGTGTCTCGAAAAGGAATTATTCGATATGCATTACCTCTTATATGCGGGAGTAATGATGTGGGAGTGGGTCCTCCCTCCAATAAACAATAACCATTGTTAAATGTAAACCTCCTCATGGTGGCCCTAAGCAATAAGATGGGGATATTTGGAGAAGATGGGGGTTCGAATGTAGAGGAAAAATAAAAAGGGGGATCGGGAGATCGGGAAGACACAGAGAACCAACCAGAGAAATAACCCGGAAAAGATCAACCCAGTTCAAGTGTTGTCAATTAATCCCTGTTCAAAATGGAAACAAAAGTCAATATCAAGCCATACCATGGCGAGATCGACGCTCTGAAGCTAAACTATTGGTTGCAGTAACTAGAAGTTTATTTCAGCATCCATCAGATCGAGGAAGGGAAAAATATTTCATTTACACGACTGAAATTAGAGGGCCATTAACTGACTTGGTTGGAGAGCCACACAAAAACTTTGAGGTTGGAGGGAGAACCTCCTATGACTAAGTGGGAGGATTTCAAAACCCTCCTTAAGTCATATTTTTATCCCATTAGGTATGTGGAGGACCTGTGGATCCAGTGGAATTACTTCAGGTAAAAGTCAGGCTAAAGCGTGCATGAGTACACCACGAAATTCAGAAATATGCTATAATGTTGGGTATCTCTCCAAAGAACCCAGATGTACTCCTCAAGTATTTGGGGGGTCTGCACCGCCATCTGCATGAGCAAGTAAATATTGTTCAAGCCCAAATCGGTGGATGAGGCTTGTGTACAGGCATAATACATGGAGAACATAGGCCTGAAAAGAGCGCAATCAAATGGATAGAAACAAAAGGAGCAACATGAAGCTTCTAAGGAGGGGAAGAATAAGAAAAAAGGGGGAAACTATAAAAAGACAACAACAACAACGCACCATGCAAAGATCCTAGCAACCACTGTAACATTGATGTCCATACGAAGGAGAAGTGTTGGAAGTCGCATCCAGAACTAAACCCAAAGAATAAGAAGAAAGATAATAAGAAGAAGAATCTCATGGCCATTGATTCGAAAAACCAAGTTGAAAGCATCTCGGACGTGGATGAGAAGATCGCCTGTACATCAGTGCAGAAGGAGGTGAATCTGAGTATTATTTAGCAACACAAAGAGAACGAAATGACCAAACTCTTCCATATAAAGATACAGGTCAAGAAAACAAAGATTGATGCTCTGTTTGACTCAGGATCACAGGTGAATCTCATTGCAGTAGAAGTTGGGGCTACAAGTTCGTGATCATCCAAACCCATATCCACTGGGATAAGTAAATAGGGATGTAGAGCTAAAGGTAACAAAACAATGCAAAATTAGATTTGCTATCAGTGTTGATTTTACTGAGGAAGTAGACCAGGATGTGGTTCCCCTTGATGTATGTGGAGTCGTGTTTGGGAGTCTATACATGTAGATGTGTGATGAAATATTCATGAGGAGAGCTAACTAGTACCGACTCATCAAGGATGGGAAATCATTCATCATCAATGCACACAAAGGCAAGTTGAAAATTTCACTGGTAAGTGCCAACCGAACAAATAAATTGATATGTTCTGTCAAGAAGTATGTTTTATTGCTTTTAAGAGAAATTCATTCTGAAGAGGAGTCAATAAGAGGCAAGGCAACCTTGGAGGGGTGTACTAAGAAATAGAAACAACAATTGGAGGAGTTGTTATATGCATACAAGGATGTGTTTCGAGAGCATAAAGGGCTACCACCTAAGAGAGAAGTGGAGCACGAGATCCAATTATTGCCAGACTCCCCATGGACAAATATTGAGTTGTACAGGCTGTATGTTATAGAAGCAAGTGAGGTGAAGAAACAGTTGCATTAGTTGCTGGAATAGGGTGTCATTCAACCGAGTACATCACCATGTGGGTCACCCATCGTCATTGTGCCAAAAAAGGATGGGACTTAGCGAATTTGTATAGAGTACAAGGAATTGAATAAAATCACGCTCAAGAACATATACCCTACACAGGATATATGATATGCTAGATGAGTTGCAGCAAGCAAATTATTTCACCAAGTTGGACTTGAAGTTTGGATATCATTAGGTTCGAGTCAAAGAAGAAGATACGTGGAAGACCGCCTTCAAAACTAGGCAAGGTTTGTATGAGTGGTTAGTTATGTCATTTGGCCTATCTAATGCACCAACTACATTTATGAGCTAATTGAATGATGTACTGCACCCTTTTATAGATTCATTCATTATTATCTATTTGGATGATACATTTCTATATAGTGCTACCTTGGAGGAGAATATGTCACATTTGACTCCAAGTCCTGGAAACATTGAAGAAGCACCAGCTGTTAGCAAATCTCTTCAAGTGTGAGTTTGTGCAGCAGTCTTTGGTATATCTGGGGTATGTTATATGTGGAGGACAGTTAAAGATAGATCCTTCCAAGATGGAGGCCATCATGAAATGGTCGGTGCCTACTAATGTTTCTGAGGTCAGGAGTTTCATTGGGGCAAGACAGTACCTGAGGAAATTCATAGCCTCGTTTTCAGCAGTAGCAACACCGCTCCATGCCATAACAACAAGTAGCAAGAGTTTTTAGTGGGGAAAAGGTCAGCAAAGGGCTTTCAGGGAGTTAAAGAAGAAGATCAGTCAACCAGTTCTGGCATTACCAAACTTGTAGCATCCATTCGAAGGGGAGACAGATGTGAGTGGGTATGCTATGGGAATTATCTTGATGCAGGAAGGAAGGCATGTATGCTACGATTTTGAAGTATTTAATGGGGAAGTTCTCAACTACCCTACCTACGGCAAGGATATCTATGACATGGTGCTAGCTGTGAAGAAGTGGAAGCACTATCTGATGGGAAAGGAGACAATAATCTACACAAATTACCAATTATTACAGTACTTGCAGGCCCAGAGTAAGCTACAGAACGCCATGCATTACAAGTGGATGGAGTTTTTACGTAAGTTTCATTTGCTGGTCAAGTATAAGAAGGGTAGAACAAAAAATTTGGTTGATATGATTTCAAGGCCACCCACATCTAAGATTACAACTTTGGGGACTCTTGTGCACATGGAGCGATGCACCCATGATGCATACAGAGAGGCATATTCAAAAGATGAATACTTCAAGGAGGTGTATTAGTAGTTGCAGATTCAGGGCCATATGCACAATGGCGACAACACCATTGACTATTATCTCCAGGATGGGTTACTCTATAGGTTGGATAAGTTATGTGTTCCTAAAGGTGAGCATTTGCAACTGATTAGAGAGGCTCACACCTTCAAGGTTGTAGGGTACTTTGGTGTAGGGAAGACTGTGACTAACCTGCAGAGGTATCTGTATTGGCCCAAGATGAAAGAGAAGGTATCTAGGTTCATAAGGGGGTGCATGCTTTGTTGTATCAACAAGCCTAGAAACAGGAAACAGGTTCTATAACATCCCTTACCTATACCTACTCATCCTTGGGAAATCATTTCCATGGACTTTGTGGGAGGTTACCAACAACCAGGAAGGGACATCACTACATGTTCATGGTAGTTGACAGGTTTAGAAATATGTGTGTTCTGATGCCATGCAAAAAGACCATCAACGGACAAGAAGTAACAAAATTTATCTTTGGACAGGTTTGGGTGCACTTTGCAATACCAAGGATAACCATTTCAGATAGGGACACAAGATTTCCCAGTGTATTCTAGACTACATTGTGGGAGAAGATGGACACGAAGTTTAAGAGATCTACAACATTCCATATACGGGAAAATGGGTAGACAGAAGTAGTCAGCATGACTTTGGTTCAACTTTTGAGGTGATACAACTAGAAGCATTCGAAGAACTGGGATGAAAATTTGGTATATATACAACATTATTATAACAGAGAAGTCCAAACTTCGACAAGAAAGTCCCCATTTGAGACTGTTTTGGTTATATGCCACCTTCACCTTTGGACATTGCATGTGGGAAGATCTTATAGGAGATGCTTGAGGGCTGAAAATTTTATAGATAAGATCAGGCAGATCCATCTACAGGTACATGAAACACTGCAAAAGTTGTAGGAGAAGTATAAGCCCAAGCATGATCAACATAGAATAGAGAAGTCATTCAAGGTGGGAGACAAAGTATGGCTACAGTTGAACAAGGAGATGTTGCATTGTAAATGATTTTGCTAAGATAGTCCAGCCTATTCATAACCTAACTAGGCAAAATCAGGAGTTCAAGTGGGACGATTTCAGACAACAGGCTTTTATAAAGGTCAAAGAAGCCATTGCATCTGCTCCTGTCTTAGCCAAACCAAATCTCACAAAAGAATTCATTATCTATACTAATACCATGGAAGAGGCTCTCTTTTGAATTCTTATTCAAAAATGTGATCTAGGGAAAGAACATTTGATTGCTTTTATAAGTCTAAGCTTATTTGACAAATATTTTAAGCACTCTTTAAGAAAAAGCGATCAAAAAATTCAGAATTTACATTCTTGGCAATGTTAGAAAATTATATATTACAAAGTAATGGAACAAATATAAATATTGCAGAAATATAAACACAGAAAACATATAAAACAAGAGAGACACAGATATACGTGGTTCACCCAATTTTGGCTACGTCCATGGAGAAACAGCCAGTCCTTCCTTTTATATTATCCAACAAAATGAAGAGATACAACCTACAACATATCCGTTGTAATTCACTCTTTGCTCTCACACAATCTCCTCTCTCTTTCTCACTCAGGATACACATCTACATAGCCGCAATACAATTCCCTCATATATAGTGATGGGTTGCCTTCTAGGGTTAAAAAACCCTAAATTAAACATAAATTCTACGGTCATAATTATATTTAATGAACGACCCAGATTGACTACGAAATTACAACGTTTCACAAGGCAATTTTACACTGCCCCACCCCCCCCCAAGAACCCCCTTGAAGCGCAAATAACAGGGGATGTTGCCGCCACATTACAAAATGGGGTCTAATGCAGGGATACCTATAAATAAAGAAGATAATCAGGCTCCACACCCAACAGGAAAACAAACACAGGTTAAAGTCCCTTTACCTGTTGTTAAATTTATCTTGTCACAAACTTTTATTTCACGAAAACTTGCGCATTGGTTAGCCAAGATACAAGAACATGATTTGGAAATTTCAACTTCCAAAACCATAAAGGGACATGACCTGGCATTACATTTAGCACAATATCCTTAGCCAAGTGTTTCAAGCGATGACGACGAGTCATTGTCTGCTTTGTTTTTAGTCATTGAGAAATTGATTGATGTAGCAGACCACCCCTAGTATAGTGATCTTATTTTTTATCTTCAAAACAAAAAATGTCCAGATAATTTGGATAAATTCCAACGCAAATATTTATGCTTAGATTCATCTAAGTATTTGATTATGAATGCGTTGTTGTATCATAGATTGTATGATGGATTATTATTGAGATCTGTAGAGGATAAGGTTGCTTCTAAGTTGTTATCAACCTCTCATGGTTCAACCCAAGAGGATTTCCATATAGGAGGTCACTTTGCAACTAAATCCATTGCTCACAAAATCCTCAGATTTGGTTTTTATTGGCCTACTATCTTCACTGTCTGCAATAAATATGTGTAAAGCTACAAAGACTTCCAGCAAGCAGTTGGGAGAGAGAAATTCCATGCTCTACCCCTTCGCCCTGTAATTCCTAAATTCCCTTTCACTAAATGGGGATTGTATTTCATTGGACCTATAAATCCTCCCTCTTCTGCAGGTCACATTTTCATTTTAACTGCCATTGATTATTTCACCAAGTGGTCAGAAGTTGTTCCTTTGAAAAATGTGCATGATGAACAAGTAATCGAATTCTTGGGAAATAATGTTTTCTCACGCTTTGGACTACCTCTTGAATTAATTTTAGGTAACGGTCCTACCTTTACATCTGTTCATTTTACTCATTAATGCAACCAATATCATGTTAAACATTCCACTTATATTACCCTCAAGGTAATGGTTTGGCTATATCTACCAAAAAAACCTTACCATGATTTTGAAAAAATTGATCAATGACAAACCATATATCTGCACACCATGTTGAAATATGCACTATGGGAAGACGGTACCACCATTAAATCTAACACATGTGCTTCTCCTTTTCATCTTGTGTATGGACAAGGGGCAATTATGCTTGTTGAACTAGAACTTCTATCTCTTCATTTAACTATAAAGTTGAAGAACACACTCCAAATAACATTCCTCAAAGAGTTATGGCTTGTTGACTTTAGAAGAGCAACGAAATAATTCCTTAGATTATCTGCGATGAAGAATGAAAACTGTCAAGAAATACTTTGATAAGAGATATAAGAACATGAACTTCATTGTTGACTAAAAGGTCCTTTCGTGGGATGCAGCACACACAGATAAGGGAAAACATCATAAATTTCAAAAGCTATGGATTGGCCCTTTCAAAATTTCTGTAGTTGTTGGACCAAACACTTATCTGCTCAAATATCTCAATGATCGTCTCCTCCCTTACACCATCAGTGGCTCACATCTGAAGCCATTCATGGAAGGGAAATCAGAATGAATCACTATAACAAATAATAATCATGTTCATATTTTTTCCTTTATTGCTTCTTTTTTTTATTTTTATTATATTTCACTATTTTCTTCCTTTTACGTATTACGGTTTGTTTTTCTACAAAACTTTGCTTGTTGTTGACAACTCTTTTTTGCAAATTTCATGTTTTTTGAAACAACTGATTATATTTACTATTGCTTGTTTGTTTTAACAATCAGAAAATCTTACAGGTGGCAATATCCCTCAGTACATAATCATTATAAAGGGTGTGTGCTTTACTGATCTTTTACATTGTACTTTCTAATAGCATTATATTCTTTTTCAAAAAAGACTATCTTGCAACAAGATCCTATGTTGAAGAACCAAGCATTCTCCCTCCTTATCATTACAAGGACGAACATTAAAGTGTTAAAACTTATCATTACCCACAAAAAACCATTATACGTTATGTCTCTCAGTCCCTTTTCTTGTTTCCCGTGTTTCCCTCCCCTTGGACAACCTGCAATCTACTCTTTCACAATTAGTTACCTCATGCATAACCAAATATTATGAGTTTGACCCGCCTCACAAGCCTCTCTGTGAAGTTGCCAATGTTGACGATGGTCAACACTAATTGAACTCACAAACCATTGCACATGATTAGAAATTAACCTCTCTTGTAATTATCGCTTAAAAGGCCTACTAGGTGGGACCCCTCTTAAGAATTCATGGCCATTAAACTATCATGAGGAGGATTCAGTTCACAATCATTGTATAAAGATGGTTATTCTAAGGTTACTCGTTATAGATTTCAAAAACAAATATTAATGATTGATCATATGTGAAATGTGGTGGGGTTGATGTAATGTTATAACCTAAGCTCTACTTCATATGTCTCTAATTGGATGTGATATTTATACGGTACAATATACATACATATGTATAATGATTATGGATAGATATTCTATGGTGCAGATTATGGATTATATATGACTATTAGTTAGGATTTTATGACATGTTTCGAAGCTTGTCATATAATAAGTTACATAGGGTTGTTGCACTGATTTGATTCTCAATTAACCTTGAGGATTATGTCAAGGGAATTTGATGTTTGTTTTGATTTGAGTTACATGTTAAATGGTACGGTTATGGCCCCTCAACATGTTATTGCAAAATGTTGTATTCTCTATCTATTTATCATTTCTATGCTAGTTGATTGATTAACTCATTGTTTTTAACCAGATTTATTTCATTGGAAAGTTAGTATTGTTTATATGAAAACCCAGTTTGACATGACCATGGCAGCAAAATTTAATGTCATGCAATCTTTGTGGGACTGTGTGTGTTTTTCGATCCTTATGCACTCATTCACCATAGTTGTCATGTGTTATGTCAGTATAGCTATTCCATGTGTTGACTATTGACTTGGAATTCTTCCATGCGTTACGATTGGTTGGTTCATTGCTTTGACCTGATCTAACTCTTGTCTACTACAAAATAGTTGCATGGTGTTTATCCTCTTTAGCTTTCCCCACCCACACACATAGTTGGCATGTATAGACATGGTATTGGGAATATTACTATTTTAATGAGCATTCCCATATCTTGTGCTTGCATTTACTCAACCACCTCCAGTTGAGCACTTCATTTCTAGCCAAACTTCTAAAATATTCCCATGTCGCCATTTTCACCTGTTTACGATCCTTGTCGCTTTGCAAACCAGTCGTCATGGTCATTGAGGGTTTTCTGTGTTTGGAGTTTGGTGTCATGGGTTCAAGGTCATCTATGTGGATTCAATTTCTCACCATGGTCTCTCTTCTCACCGGTTATGCTTGCACTGAACCTTTTCGTTGAAAATTATGGAGTTTTCAAGCTTGACCTATATGTAACCCGTTTTCCTATTATGGTTTTTGATGTGGCATCATTATACTTGTTTTCAGTTTGTTTGCGATGTTGTTTTTTCACTATTGAAAAGAGAGTCTTTACCATTTTATTTAAGATACCCAGGTCTTTGACCTTACCACGGTCTGCCTCCCTGCGCACTAAAGGCATCCAACCTTCGAGGATTAGTGTTTGGGCAAGAAATGTCGAGCACAAAATTCTTCCCTTGTGAGCAACTTTCATAATATTACTATTTAAATATATTTGAATTCTATTTATTATAAAATGATTATTACAGGCACTGATAGGATAAATAATTATTGGCCTTATTGTTAATGGAAATTAGCGTATGGTATGCTATTATTATTCGTAATTAGTAAAACCCTAAATCCAATTATTCTTTTTTGTTGCTCTGCCATGGGAACCTTCGAGGACGTAACGCCTAAAGAAAAAAACTATGGCTTATCATGTGCAGGGTATCTTTTCATCATTCTACAAAGACATTACTCCCTCCGCCATGCTTCATCATGAAATAATTTTAAATGGCATGAAACCCTCTCACGTTAACTTGGTCGTATATATAAATTTTCATGTTTCGTTTTCACCACCGTATGTTTATATGTTCTTATCAAGGCATTATGAACTATTCACCCTTCACTTCATTCCTTCAAATTTTCTTTAAATATTTCTAACATGCAAGTTAAATTATGTTCTGCACTTAGCCTATCGAGTTGTGTGAATTCCCTAAATTTACTTGGTTTGTGTAAATAGTTGTGCAATGTATATATATATATATCGTGTTCACATTCTCAAATCATATTAGTTGTGTATGCAATTGCAGGATTGTTAATGATTATATCATTGCCTTTTCCCTTTCACTGTTTGATTTGCATCCCTAGTTTGGTGTTTTAAAACTTATAATGCTTTATTTTTGTTTAATGAATGATTCTTGTTTTCACTACCTGCAAGTAATTTTTGAATGCATTAGCAAAATGAGTTTCTTTAACCAAAATAGGTGAAGTGGTAGGGGGAGGGGAGGAATGAATAGGAATCAACACTCGGGGATAAGAGGAGAAATGGGACCAAGGATTTTTGTTCACTTTAATTCTAATTATCAGATGTTGAGGGAATTATTATGCTCAAAGATGATGAGCTTATTGGGGATGCCCCAAAACCAGTATGGGGCACAACCTCTATCACAACAACCCTTGTTTCAACAACCTCCTCTTGCAAGCATTCCCTTCCTTCCGCATACATATTCCCCTCTGGTCAACCCAAATAATGATGCCTAGGAATAAGTTATATGTGCACAACCTTTACATTCAAGGAAATGTTTCCCTAACAATTTCCCACCCATTAATCCCCCTGAAGCTCATGCATCATGTCTGCAATATGTTGCTTCTCATGTCATACACACACCGCCTGATGCACCTTAGCCAACCACTCATGTTTCTCAACATGCCTCCTTTTTACATCAAGCCTCCAAACAACAGAAAGCATTGGCCAACATTGTTGGTCAACCCTCCAAGCTCCTTGTCATTCCCTTACCTATTGCTAGTGAGCATGAACAAAATGCTCAAGCTACTTCTTCCAGTTCCTCTCATGGATCATTTCATTCAGTGTCATCAAGCCTACAACAATAGGAGCAACAAGCAAAGTCATCTCCTTCTCACAGGCAGGGGAATTAATTTTGGTTTTTAAAACACACTACTTTTGGCATAGGGCATGTTTTTGTTGTTGTTTATTCACATGTTTATGACATGAGGTTACTTTTATTGGATGTTATGTTTATGTTTTTGATGATTCATTGATGAATGATACATGGAGTAATAAGGTGAATTGGAGATACAAGGTGTCTGTTTATGGGATTATGTCGTGATATCTTTAGGTGATGATGCTGGATTATTTTATTAATTGACTACATATGGACTTATGGTTGTGGCATGATCATGTTATGTTCTATAATGATTAACATTTATGAGATAAACAAAGTTAATGATTTCCAATTTATTTATGTTTTTGAAAGAGACAAAGAGGCCTGATCGAATGGAATTGAGGGTCCTGCCTATTAGTGTCTAACTCTAAAAAATTCCTAAATGAACCTCTAGAAGTTTCTCCTCTTTACCCTAATAATCTTGATTAGGAATACAACTAATCTTGTCTTTTAAGATTGAAAATTACCAAAACCACTTGAGGCCTCTTTAAAAAGAGGGGAGATATATGAAGGCAAAAGAGAGAAAGTTGTGAATAGAGGTATGCTATAGCAATATTAGGTTATTCTTTACTCCTCTTATTTTATTTTATATAAATTAGAGAATTTATCTTAATGGTGACAACAATTCTATCTCTAAAGGAGAGACCAATTAAGGTGACTTCCCTCAATTATTGAAGGATTTGTGAAGGTATCTTGTGTTCTTTCTGATCATTTACTTGTTGTTCAAAAGGTCTAATTTTTATTTTATCAGTGCTAACAGTGATATTTATGTAGAAAGCAAGCTTCCCATTCACACAAATTACTTGAAGGACCGATATGCTGCAATTTTCATTGGATTTCCTTGACTATTGTATATGAGTATGTACATTGCATTAGTTTGGGTCTTACAACTAATCAATGGTGTTCACAGAGACTTGTTGTTAAGATTTTGCTATTATTTTAATAAAATAAACTTATTCTTCTATACAATCTGTATCTTTATATACCTCTCATATTTTGTTAAATTTATTCACTGTTTTTTCGCTTATGCTATATAGGATTTCAAGGTTTCATCCTAGAATCCTGGCTAGCTCGTTGTTACTTTAAATATGATTTTTTTCCCTTTTTTAGCCTATGTTGATCACTTATTTTGCTGTGAATATAATTTTTTAGATGCACATATTATTGTTTCTTTCTTTTATTTAATATTTTTTCAATGTAAATATATCCAAAAAATACCAAAACATTTTCGCTTTACTTTATATATTCCGAGCAATCTGTCTCATTATCTTGTTGCAATAATAGGATTCAAGGAGTTGACTCGTTTAGTTTGTTTAAATTGAGAAAAACTATCAACACCATTGATTGCTTTCTTTTGAAGGTTCCTTGTTGTCAAGATTCTATTGTGTGCCAATTGCTAACAATTTTTTTTTTCTTCGGGAGGCGTTGGCTGGAGAGATCTCTCGCAAGAGAATTTCATATCCCTGCTTCACTTGATACACATGGCTTGCATTGTTCCAATTTTGGGTTTCTTTCCAATGAACATGCACAGGGGTGAGTCCATTTAGATAAGCTATGATTTTATTCCTTTGCTCGACAAGGTGCTCTAGAATTTGTAAAAGCTTCCACCCTTCCCACACTTTGTCTTGTTCATTCTAGTGCGAGATGTCAGCTAAAGTGCACCATCCTTGATTTGTCATCCATTCCTTGAGATAAGAGAGATCCGTGTATAAGGAGAGCCTTCTTGTATAAGAGATAATCCTCTCAAATTCTAATTTCTTTGTTATTTCCAACGTGTCAGCCTAGATGGTTCATGATAAGAGGGGACACTACTTGGCATAATTTCTACATGGTTGAACCTCTTTTGGACTAGAGTGAGAAACATGGACAAATACAAGAGGAACCATTAAAATATTTTTGAATAAGAACAGATTGCCAGCACGCACCTGGGTTCTCCACAAGGCACCAAATAATCTAGGCTTCGAGCACGAGGTTCAATAGATGAGGATCTTATTTTACGAACCCCCCCCCCCCCCCTTTAGATTTTTGCACTCTTACGGTGTTCCAATTTACCATGTGTAGCTTTTTCTTATTGCCTTTCCCACCGTGCCAGAGGAATTTTATGAGAATGATACTCAAATTTTTTTTGAGACAAATTGGATCCAATAGTCTTGAACACGGGAAAATAGGTAAGGAGGTCAAAATCAATTTGATCAACACTAGTCTCCTTACGGGGCTGAGCTAGTGTATCCTCATTCCTCAAATTTCTTCTGTATTTTGAGGATGAAGCCCTCCCATTCCCTTAGAGGAGTGGCACCCTCCGAGATGGGGGTACCCAAATATCTAAATGATTTCCATTTTGCTGAAAAGAGGAATTTGGAGACTTGGGAAATAGATCTCAAGATTGATTATGGGAAATTTCACCATAATATCTGACTCTTTATTTTGTTAATTTCTCCATCAGATGTTGTTAGGTAAATATATAGGTCTTTCTTGAAACGTTTGTCTATCACCTTCGAGGCTCCACCCATCAACAATGCGTCAACTGCGAATTGGGAGTGGCTTATATGTCTAGTGTTTTTGGATATATGAAGACCTCCATGGTTTCCTTTGAGTCTTTCTGCCTCTAGTTTTCTACTGAATAAAGCAGCCATGATGATATAAAGGAGTTGTGAAAGAGGGAATCCTTATCTAATTCCTCTCGAAACCTGAAAAATTCGATTGGCCTTCCATTTGACAGAAGTGATATCCATTGATGTCCAATGCAATATTTAACCCATATAATGAAGTCTCTACTAAAGCAAAACGTTGTCATCACCACAAAGAGATATGAGTGGTGGACACAGTTGAAAGCATTGGCCATGTCCAATTTTATCACCATTCTTTTGTCCCTCGCTTTCTTCAATGAATATCCTCCTAGACTAGTACTATATCATCTAAAATTTGCCGATTTTGAATGAAACCGCCTTGGTTTTATTATAAAAGTTTACTCATCATGAGCTTGAGCTAATTGGTAATAACTTTTGTTAGAATTTTGTAAGGAACATTGTATAATGAAATAAGGTGAAATTGAGTGAAAATGACAGGTTTTGTTTCCTTAGGAACGAGCGCTAGAAAGAATGAGTTAGTGCTTCCCCCTATTTTCTCTTTCTTCCTTGTCCAATTCAACATCCTTATAAGATCAAATTTTATGGTGTGCCAGAATGTCCTAAAGAAGTGGATTGTGAATTCATCTAGACTCGATGCCTTTTTTGGTTCCATTGCACAAATCACATCCACTATTTATTGTTCATGTATTTCCCCAACTAGTTGAGCATTGTCCTCTTGGGAAATTAATATAGGGATTTCCTATAGGAGATACTCCAAATCTTCCTCCTCAGTAGATCCCCTTTCCGAATACAAAGATTTGAACAACCTGAAAGTGACCCTTTTTAATTCTTTAAAGGTTGAAACTTTCATGACATCCTCTTTAGTGATTTCCAAAACTTTGTTTTGGTGCTCTCTCATCTAGTCTTGCTAGTGGAAAATTTTGGTATTTTTGTCCCATGCTCTAATCTAGAGGCTTCTTGATTTCAATCTCCATTCCTCCTCCTCCTTTCTACTTTGGATGAAGAGTTCTTGGGCTAAATCTTTTTTTAGTTGGAGATGGGTGATTTTTATAGGATTCTGGGCCATCTCATTGGCTGGAACTTATTGGTTGGATTGGATCTCCTACTTTTTAGATGTCGTAGTAAATAAATCACTCATTGCCCATTCCTTGAGAGCTCTTTTAACCGGTCTCAACTTTTCCTTTCAAATGTAGGTTGGCGATCTAAGAATATATCTGCCCCATATTCTCGGTACTATTTGGATTGCTTCCTCTTCCTGGATACAAAGTTGATTCAATCTAAAATTGATCGACCCTAGATCCTCCACTTCTGAAACCACTTGAAATATGGGATTATGGTCAAAGGCTGCATTGATAAGAGTTTCTACCTCTAAAAACATCCCATGCATAAACCAATTTCTATGCATAAAAAAATAGTCCAAGTGAAAAACTATAAATTAGGCACCTATCCTTTGATTGGTCAAATAGAAAGTTATGTTATGAGGATTCATACACACTGAATCCTAATCTGAGAGTTCCAAGTGTCCTCTAAAAGGATCCCTTACTGTATTCCCCCCTCTTTTCTCTGATGTGTCTAAGGTGGTGTCGAAATCCCCAACAATGCATTCAAATCATCTCTAGAATGCCTTATGTCTTGGTCTTCCTAAATTTTCAATATAACGCTCAAAAGAACAAGGTGATCCATTAACTGAAATTGTATTGGATTCCAAACTATGCATAGTCCTCCAGATGCTTCGGAAGATCTATTCAGTGTTGTAGAACTATTTTTCCATAATAGATTGGTGGCATTAAGCTTATTTTCTTCGGAGAGTTTAATCTCTTAGATGTAGAGCATGGTAGGGTGAATATCCTGCACTAAATCTTTAATGGCTTAACTTTATCTTTTAATACCGAACCCTTTACAATTCCAAGAGACGATTTTCATCATTTACCAATCGGATGAGAGGACTTTCCAACTTCCTTTCTAGGATTTTTCTTCCAAGTTGGTTCTTCATGGGAGTATCCTTTGAAGGAGTATAGCTTTGATTGAAGCCCCATCTTTTTTTCTTATTCTATCGTGGTCTTGCAAACTTCTTTGTCTGATTTCCCTTTGCTTTTTTTTCCTTTGGTTTCCCTCCTGATTTTCCTCCACCATACATTTTTTCTATTATTCCAGTTTGGCATTGGTTTCCCTTGGGATTGAGGCATCCCTTTTGGATCCTTCTGAGACTCAAACTATTTCCTAGAATGCTTCCCCTAAGTTTCCAAGTTATGAGAAAAGTTTTGTTTCTAGAGATGAGTGGGTTTGGGGGATTTCTTCCACGAGATCCTCTACCTCCTAATCTGAAACTTCTTGGATCTCTTGTCAGTATTTGGTATCTAAAATGAGTTCCCCATTTTCATGCACTTCCTCCAGGTCCTTGAAGACATTACATTCAGAGGGAGGTTTAGAGGAGGAGGAAGGGGGCATCGTCTTCTTTCATTGTTGAATAATTTTACCTAGTTTTTTCTTCTCGATCTACCATTATTCTTCTTGGGGTTTTTCTTTTGGATCCTGAAATGTTGTATTCAGATAATACTTTTCAACATGATTGTATTTGTGACAAAAATTTCACTTGAAGGGAAATTGGTTGCAATGAAGTTGTTGAACATGGGTCCACGGTCCATTTTCCATAATTAATTAAACTGGTAGACCTTTCTCCAGGTCAACGATTCATTCTATCAATGAATTCCCCTTAGCAAATCATAATCACCCTAAAGTAGTGATCACTCTAGCAATACATGGGGAGCCTAGGTAGTTTGATCCAAACAGACACCACAATGGGGATACCATCATTCAGATTGAAATCAAGAGACTAATGTTTGAGATACAAATCCATTTGCCTGGAGAAATACAACATGTTTTAAAAGATCAAATCCTTTTCTTCCATGAGCTAGAACAAGCAAACAAAGAAACCTTTGCCTACCAAGTATATCACTATTTCTCCCTTCATAAGCATTGTCCCAGATTTTGCTACCCATTGTTCCATTGAGGTTGGTGAGGGCCACATTCATTTAAATTGTACAAATAATTTCCTTTCTATAAATTCTTTAGTGGTTTTCCTGAATGAGACCAAAAGTAATTGGACGTTATGGATTTGATTTGCTTGCTTAATGAACCTCGAGGCAATTGATTTCGTCTTGGATTTCTTCCTTAGAGCATTTATTAAGACATAAAAATTAGGATCATCTTCATGGGGGGGGGTACCCCTTCAAAGCCATTGAAGGGGATGCCACACACAAAGAAACCATATGAAGCTTCAACACCAACATGCAACCTCAACTGCAAACCAACACTCGTAAAGAATTCATAAGACAAAACTTTTTTTTGAAGTCATTTAGTGAAATTTCAAAGATGTGGTTAGATAAGTATTACATTTGTATATTTACTCATTATGACTTATTGAATCCATAGTCTTTCATATATATTAAACGAAACAAGTAGCATTTATATTAAAACATTTGGTTACATGGCTAGAATCATTTACGTGTTTTAGAGATATCCAAGGCTTGCAAATCTGAGATTGAGCATGGAGGCTCAATCCAAACCCTCAAGCAAGTTCCTATTAATATTTTGATGTCACGAATCAGTTTTCTTTGGCCATATCCACTTCCTTCTTATCGGTTGGTTCTTTCTTGTCTTGAAGCTATTCCTATTTGAATATTGTATAATGATCACCTTGCGCTCCTTCCCACCATTTGGTCCTTACGCATTTTTTATAGTATTTTCTATTTTGAGAACGTTTGGGGTAGTTTTTAATCACATTCCTTGTTTCATAGCATGCTTTACACCGAAATGAAATATTCTCATGGTTGAACTTTTGGACCCAAACATAGTTTGGAGCCGAACCCTTGTTGAAGTCCATCTCCACGTAAATATGGGCATAAGTAGTCTTGTAATTTTTTTATGTTTTAGAACAATGGCAATAAAACTTTCCCAGTGCATTCCCTGTGGAGGAAAGTGAGGTAAGATTCCAAAAATGCAAGGGAAGGTTTGGAATCCTTACCCAAACAGGGGTTGTGGAGATTGATAGAGTTACCAAATCAAAAGGTGGGAATCCAGGGTTACATGAAGAAACCAACACTTCCCCAAAACCATGACCCAATTTCACAGATGGCCTTCTTGTCCTCTATATTATAAAAACTGCAATGAAAAGATCCTGAACCATAGGGTAAATGTTCAGTTTTTTCGTCAAAAGGGGCTTCCATGTCTCAGAGATCCATTTGTGTAGATTGGCCAAACACAAACTCTACCCATTAAGGCTGCAAATCAATCCATATTTTGAAAGAAAAACTTCAGAATAAAAAGCTTCCTCGTCCACAGGAACATTGAGAGAAGAAATTTCTTCAACCACCAGAAGACCAAAACCAAATTTCCGCATAGAGTTGTATGAAACTGAAGAAGAGCTAGCTTTACCGACAACCATACCTACAAAATAAATTGTCTTTTTCGTTGAATCACAAGGATTCGTCATTGAACGATCTACAGAAAATCCATGCAAACAAAACAAATATTGGACGACTAGGGAAAAACCCTAGCCAACGCAAGGGTTTCCAAAGCTCCCTCTGTCTTTATTCATATTTTAAAATAGTTTTTAATTGTATTTTAATACTATTCATATAAATTAATATTTTATTCTAATATTTAATTATAATTTAACATTTATTAGTAACATTTTATGTTAACCGTAGTTAAATTTTACCAATATGTACTTTTATTAATTTGACCCAACATTGTCATTTATTCCTCCTCTCCCTTTGTTAGGTCCCTATAATACTAGTGATTCCCCCATTACTATTGTCACTGTATCCCTTATTGTTATTGTTGTGCCCCTATTGTCCCCATATTGTTATTATTGTGCCCCGTAGAATCCCACTATTGTTATTTTTGTGCCTTTATATTATTATTGTTAGGTCGGCTTGGTTATATTGTGTCCCCTTAGACTCCTATATATAGAAAGGAGGTTTTTCCATTTGAATCATCCAATAATTGTTCATTTGTGTAATGTCAAGGAGGTTGTCCCCTTGAAGAAGCTGAATTCTAGGGCATTGATCTATCTTTTTATCTTTTTGTGAGCTGGTTTCCTAACATTTGGTATCAGAGCTTTGGATTCTAGGGTTTCGCTGCTTCAAATAGGTCATAGTGGAATTTTCGCTATAACTTTTTTCTGCGATGTTTTAGAAGCCAAAAAAAAAAAAAACAAAAAAACCCATTTGAGACAAAATCGCGCTGCACCTCGGGTCCAAATTTCAGAGCTTGTCTCGCTATATTTTCAGAGATATGATCTGAGGAAGTTAGGGTTTTTGCAAGCTCCATAATTTAAGCTAAAACAAAAACCCATTTGAGAAGAAATCGGTCTGAACCTTGGCTCCGAATTTCAGATCCTGTCTCGCTATATTTTCGGAGATATAGTCTAAGGAAGATAGGGTTTTTGCAGACCCCCGAATTACATTCCAAACAGGTCACAGTGGGAAAATCGTCATAACTGTCTCTCTGAGCATTAGATTGAAATTTGTAAGAAGTTACAAAAAGAGGAACGACTGTAGTTTCTTGTATATATTTTTCAGATACAAAGGTCAGAACAGTGTCACGTGGCACTTCATACAAGTTCGCTCTTCTGAAAAGGTATATAGTTAGGTCATCTTGAGAGATTGTGCATAAATCTTTCTTAGGGAATCCAATTTCAATCAGACTGGTGGCATTGGGAAGAGGAAACAGAGGGCTACAACAGGTCGCAAGTTCAGAACTGGAAGAGATGAAATTACAGAAATATATCAGATTCAATATCAGGCTCCTACAAAGTGAAAAAAAGGTGTATAGTTTTTTTTTTCCAATTTTTGCATAAGATTGGTTTGAAAAAATAATTTGAAGGAATTCAAAGGGAATAGTGAAGAATTATTATCGGTAATTGATGCCCCGAAGAAAGAAAATGGAAACACCTAGCAAGCAACCTAAAAGCTCTAACATGACTCATGAAGAACATGAAGAAATGCAACATGATATATCAAAATTACATGACCAAGTACAACAAATGTCACTCGTACAAAAAGTAAAAGAAGCTAAGATGGATGATTTAAAGAAAGACATAGAAGCTAAGATGGATGGTTTAAAGAAAGGCGTGGAAGCTAAGATGGATGGTTTAAAGAAAGGCATAAAAGTTGAGATGAATGGAATGGAAGCTAAGATGGATGGTTTAAAGAAAGACGTAGAAGCTAAGATGAATGGCATGGAAGCTAAGATGGACGGCGTGGAAGCTAAGATGGATGGCGTGGAAAATAAGATGGATGATTTGAAGACAGGCATGGAAGATTTGAAGACGGATTTGACAAAGTTTCTACAAGAAATGCTTACTAATGGCGAAAGGGTAATAAAGGAAACTCATGATGAGAACAAAGTAAATGTTAATCATGATTTCATAGACTCTAACATTGGATCGAAGAACCACCATGTTCCAAAGATCAATATGAGGAAGTTTGAGGGCAAGGATCCCGGAACATGGATACTACAGATGGAGCAATTTTTCGATCTCCATAATGTGCAAAACACACAAAAGGTACGCATTGTAACTTTATATTTGGAGCCAAATCAGTTTGTATGGTATCGATGGCTTTGCTCTTGTAAACAAATTGTCACTTGGGCTATTTTTACGGATGAAATGATAGCACATTATGAGGATACAAAAAGAAACACTTTTTTTAGCCAATTGATAAATCACAAACAAAAGGGCTCAATGATGGAGCACATTGAGGACTTCCAAAAATTAAATATAAGGGTAAAAGATATTCCAGAGGAGCATAAGATTGATATGTTCATAGGGACTTTAAAAGATAACATCCAACATGAGGTTCGCCTTTGGGAACCAAATTCATTAGAGAAGGCATTCAGGTTGGCAAGAAAAATGGAAAGCAAACTTATGGCAACAAGCAAGCCTACCACTCACAATCATAAAGATGGAATTGTTGCTGCCCCTAGCCATCCACAACCTACAAGGTTGACACCACAACAATTGGAAGGAAAAAGAGCAAAAGGGCTTTGTTACGGTTGTGATAGCAAATACAATAAAGGTCATAAGTGTGCCAAGAAGAAATTATTTTACATAGATTGTGAAGAGGAGGAAGAAAAGGAACAAGAAACGTCAAAAGAAGTGGATATACACTAGGAACAAACCCTAGAAAAAAGAAGAAATGAATCTGACCATATCTTGTAATGCATTGGCTGGAATTACCACTCCTCAAACTATCAAGATAGAAGGGCATATCAAGAAGAAAAAGGTAATGGTATTGATTGATTCGGGAAGTACCCATAATTTTATTCATTATAAGATAGCCAAAGAATTGAATTGCTTCCTATATCGAGCACCAGAGTGTCAAGTGATGGTTGCAAGTGAAGGAACCATAAATTGCTCAGGAAAGTGCCATAATATCAAGCTATCCATGGGAGAATATGTATTGAATAGCCCAATGCTTTCCATTCCAATGAGTGGTGTTGATGTTGTACTAGGAGTCCAATGGCTATAATCCTTGGGTACAATAGCTTTTAATTTTCAAGAACTTTTCATGAAATTCTCTTCAGAAGGAAAGGAATTTGAATTAGGGGGTATTG
Organism: Pinus tabuliformis; assembly: GCA_031772625.1. NCBI lineage: Eukaryota > Viridiplantae > Streptophyta > Pinopsida > Pinales > Pinaceae > Pinus > Pinus tabuliformis. The sequence continues at coordinate 1,358,827,717 of CM062805.1, forward strand.
CAGTGAAATTGGGAAAGATGATCAGCTCTAATGGAATGACAAAGCTTCTAAAGAAAGAACAACGAGGCATAATTGCACAATTATGTTCACTAGAGGTTCCCACATTAAAGTCATCCATTTCTCAAGATCTCCAAAAGTCTTGGACAATCATTCTAAGGTATTTGAGACTCCCAAAGGCCTCCCACCTATTCGTTATCATGATCATGCTATCAATTTGATTCCAGGAAGTGTTCCTCCAAACATTAGACCTTACAGATATCCCTATGTCCAAAAGAGTGAAATTGAACGTATGGTTGCAGAAATGCTAGAGGCTGGTATAATTCAACCTAGTCAAATTTCTTTCTCTGCTCCAGTAGTATTGGTTCACAAGAAGGATGGATCATGGCGCATGTGTCCAGATTATAGGGAGCTCAACAAGCTCATTATTAAAGATAAATTTCCCATTCCCGTCATTGATGAATTATTGGATGAATTGCATGGATCAATTTAGTTCACCAAGTTGGATCTTTGTTCAGGATATCATCAAATTAGAATGAAGACTGAAGACATTCCAAAAACAGCATTTAGAACTCATGAGGGTCATTATGAATTTTTGGTCATGCCTTTTGGCCTTACTAATGCACCTTCTACATTTCAAGGTTTGATGAATTCCATTTTCAAACCCTTCCTTAGAAAATTTGTGTTAGTATTTTTTGATGATATACTAATCTACGGCAAGTCTTGGAAGGATCATGTCCAACATGTTGACATGGTGCTCAAACTATTGGAGGAGAAACAATTATATGCAAAAATGTCCAAATGTTTCTTTGGAGTACAAGAGGTGGAATATCTGGGTTATATTGTATCTCATGAAGGTGCTAAGGTAGACCCTAGAAAAATTAAAACCATTAAGGAATGGAAAATCCCCACATCCATAAAGCATCTACGAGGATTTCTCGGGTTGACAGGGTATTATTGCAAGTTTTTAAAGAATTATGGGAGAATAACAACACCTATAACACTATTATTGAAGAAAGATGCATTCTCATGGACTCCAGAAGCAACGAAGGCCTTTGAACATCTTAAAGAGGCAATGTGTCAAGCACCAGTCTTAGCTACACCGGACTTCACAAAAACCTTTATTATGGAATGTGATGCCTTAGGAAATGGAATTGGTGTTGTTTTAATGCAAGAACAAAGACCCATTGCTTTCGAAAGTCGTCCAATCAAAGGAAAGTATTTACACAAAGCTATTTATGAGAAGGAAATGCTAGCAATACTACATGCACTTAAGAAATGGCGACCCTACCTAATGGGAAGACACTTTAAGGTAAAAATAGATCATGATAGCCTTAAATACTTTTTGGAACAAAGATTATCTTTAGAAGAGCAGAAAAAACGGGTCACAAAGATGTTGGGCTATGACTTTGGAATCGTCTACAAAAAGGGAAGCAAAATGTTGTGGCAGATGCACTCTCAAGAAAGGATGAGGCTGTGGAAGCATTTCTTTGCGCCATTTCTATTATCCAACCAGATTGGATAAACGAAGCAAGGGATGAATGGAAGAATGACGAGGAAGTGTGGGCAATCATTCAAAAGATACAACAAGATCCCAGTACATCTGATACATTTAACTAGGAAAATGATTCGCAAGGATTAGTTATACCTATGTAAGAATTCCAAACTCAAACAAAAGATTCCTAGGGAATTGCACACCTCTCCCTTACAAGGGCACTTAAGATTTCTAAAAACCTACCACAGGGTTAAGAAGGATTTTTTTGGGGATGGCCTTAAATCAGATATTTTAAAGTTTGTGGCGGAATGTTTGGTTTGCCAACAAAATAAAGTTGAAACAATTAAGACCCCAGGACTATTACAACCCTTAACCATTCCAAGCCAACGTTGGGAGGAGGTTTCAATGGATTTTATCACAGCATTACCCAAGTCCGAAGGAAAGAGTGTCATCATGGTGGTAGTTGACAGACTTACCAAGTATGCACATTGTTGTGCATTATCTCATCCATTTAAAGCGAGTACAATTTCTACTACTTTTATGGAAACAATTCAAAAGCTACATGGAAACCCAAAGATTATTGTAAGCGACAGAGATCCCATTTTCACTGGAAATTTTTGGACAGAATTATTTTCTTGTATGGGGACTCAGTTAGCTCATAGCTCATCTTATCATCCTCAATCTGGTGGGCAAACTGAGATAGTAAACAAATGTTTGGAAGGATATCTTCGTTGCTTTGTATCTGATAAACAAACACAATGGGTCAAATGGTTGCCTCTGGCTAAATGGTGGTATAACACTTCCTTCCATACTGCACAAAAAATGACCCCATTTATGGCACTTTATGGATATCATCCACCATCCATCACATCATATTTAAGAGAAAATTATAAGGTTCAAGCAGTGGAAGATCACATCGAGCATCAATAGCAAGTTCTCCAACTCTTAAAGGATAACCTTACCTTGGCGCAGAATAGAATGAAACAACAGGCAGATTAACATCGCAGCGAAAGAAGTTTTGATGTAGGTGATTGGGTATTCCTACGGCTACAACCATATAAAAAAATGTCCCTCAAGCAAGCTAAGAAGGATAATAAATTATCACCAAAGTATTATGGTCCGTACAAGGTGTTGCAAAAGATAGGTACTATGGCATACAAATTGGAACTTCTTGCAGCTTCTCGAGTGCACCTAGTTTTCCATGTTTCATGCTTAAAGAAGGTTATAGGTGACAAGGTTCCAGTTCAAACAATATTTCCAGAACTTGATGAGGAAGGAAGAATCATATTGGAACCTGAAGCAGTCAAAGAAACAAGAACTCGACAGTGATGAAATCGATCAATTTCAGAGTATCTCATCAAGTGGAAGAACTTACCTGTTGAAGATTCCACATGGGATGATGAGAATTTTATACAGAAGCACCCAGAACTACTCAAGCGTTGAGGACAACACCTTTTTTGAAGGAGAGGGGCATGTTAGATCCCTATAATACTAGTGATTTCCCCATTACTATTGTCATTGTATCCCTTATTGTTATTGTTGTGCCCCTATTGTCCCCATATTGTTATTATTGTGCCCCATAGAATCCCACTATTGTTATTTTTGTGCCTTTATATTATTATTGTTAGGTCGGCTTGGTTATATTGTGTCCCCTTAGACTCCTATATATAGAAAGGAGGTTTTGTCATTTGAATCATCCAAGAATTGTTCATTTGTGTAATGTAAAGGAGGTTGCCCCCTCGAAGAGGCTGAATTCTAAGGCGTTGATCTATCTTTTTATCTTTTTGTGAGCTGGTTTCCTAACACCCTTTCTTATTTTAATTAATTTAATTATTTCCCATTCCTTTTTTAATTATTCTTATTAGTAATAATTAATAATATTCATCAACGGTTACATTTGTCTAACCCTTTGATGGTCATATTCATTATCTCATTTATTTCCTCCATTTATACTTGGTCTTTCACTCTTCGATTCATAATTTCAACGTAATGTCCTTGAGGATGGGTGAAGTGTTCACCCGAAACATTAGACACCTCAACAAGATCACGTAGTGCTCCAAAGTTTTCAACATCATATTAACTAATTGTTTAAAAACATATATAAAAATAGACGAAATGACCTTTTTCCGCGCACATTTCTGGTCAAATTTGCCCAAAATTCTATAGAGATTTTTAAAAAATAATTAGTTTAAGTGGTTTAATATGCAAAAATTGAGTGTCTTAGATGTTTTTTAGGATGTTGAACCCATTTATGTATTCAAAAGTTCATTTTAAACAACAAGAAATCTCAATCTTGCTCAAAATTGTATTGTCGGATTCTGGTGAAAAAAACCATTTCATCTATTAGTTAGATTGCCCCATTATTCTTATATTACACTAATTGTAATTATTTATCCCCTTCAAAATTGTTGCATCGAGAGGAGTATTCTCAAGCCTAGTATTAGGGGATTTGTGATTTTGTTCATACTCAACATGGATTTGACACGTGCCCTTTTAAAATTAACAAAAATAAATATTTAGCCAATAAGTAAATATTATACATTAACTATTAAAGTTAGTAAATATTTACACATAACTATGATTTACATATTATATTTCGTCTTCTTTTTTCCTTTAATTTTTAGTTAATATCAAAGAATATATATTTATTTCATAGTTAAATATGTACAAACCTTTCATCAAGTTCTATGTTCCCAGCAAAAGAATTGTATCTAGAAAGATTTGTTCTATGCCAAGCATGGAGGGTGGGTAAGATTAGGGTTGAGAGAGCTAGGCCCATAAAAGTCATCATGCCTAGCATGCGTGATAAACACATCATTCTAAGCAAAAAACACCTCTTGAGGGGTTCCCACTTTTTTCTAGAAGGAGATTTAACTATAAGACAACAAGAGGAAAGGAGGGAGGAAATGTCAAAGGTTAAGGCAGCAAGGGAGGAGGGCAAGAGGCCATGGATTTATAAAGATAAAGTTTTGATAACTCATTTTGGACCTCATTCCAAAACAAAGCAGCAAGATGGGAACAAAGAAGAGGCAACGAATTCTTTAGCAGGGAACCATGCAGTAGGGTTACTATGGACAAGCAGGAACAAAGAATGAACTGTGAGTCTTGTATGTCAAAACAAATAACAATCAAGTCATACCCATGTTTCCTTAAGTTTAGTTTGTTGGAACTGAAGAGGTTACCCATGGAGACGAGGACTTGGATTAAGCCCTATAGCAAAAGACAAAAAGATAATTTGTCTCATAGAAACACATGAGCATGAAGGATGCAAGACACCTTTGTTTGAATGGTATTGGAAGATGGTAGTGTGGAACAAGGCAACAAGAAATGGTAAAGGGAATGGGGCTATCATGGTTTAAAATATCAGAAAATGGAAATCGCATTAGAACTGTAGCATGCGATTTTGTGCCACAAGTTTAAAAAACTTACAAAAGTAGAGGGCTTTACCACAAAGACCCCTTTGCAGCTTTAAAAGTAGATATTGCAATATATTCTCAGCTAGGTGAATTCCTTATAGTGGGTGATTTCAATGCTAGGACTGCAAGTGAGCAAGATAGAATTCTTTTTTGTAAAGAAGATTGCGACCCTATATGGGTTATAGAAGAGAATAATCATTAACAGGAAAGAATTTCAAAGGACAAGGGTTGTAATCTCTTTGGTGAACAATTGCTTACTCTATGTGGGGCTTTCGATTTAGTCATTTGTAATGGTTTGACTAGATGGGCAAAGTCTGGTAATTTCACTTGCACTACTTACAATCGAGCAAGTGTACTAGATTATGTATTTTTCTGACATGGTTTGTGTGAGAAAATGGAGGAAGTTTTGATTGGAGAACAACTTTGGGATTTAAAATCGCATCACAAGCCAATCTATTTAAGTTTCTCTTGAACTGGAAAGAAGCAGTTAGGGTCAAAAACTTAGTTTGTTCAACAAAATCTCCCAAAGGGCAGAATTCTTTTGACTCTATAAAATTGTAATACCTTCAAAATAAAACTACAGAGGCTCCTTGAGAAGGAGGAAACATTGATCCATGGTCTTCATAGTCACGAATTAACACATTTAATTCAAAGCGCACTTGCAAAGTGAAAAAGAGAAAAAAATAAGAAGTTTGAAACAAATTTCTTTCTGGTTAATGCTTTGTTTGATGAGGAGTGTAAAAAGGCAAGGAGAATTTTGAAAGAGTCAAACAAAGATAACATACACCTCGAAGATTACAAGCAAATATTAAGAAAGAAAAAGTCTGATTTCATAGTTTCAAGGGGGGGAGAACTGATCTTCCTTGGGAAAAATAACCCCAAATTATTTTGGAAGGAGCTCCAACCGAGAAAGATACAATCTAAAAATAGTATTACAACTTCTAAATGGTTTGACTATGCAAGAAAAATTTATGAGCAGGGTCCCAAGCTTGACCCTCCTCCCTTGGTCAACACTACTACTGAGCTCTTCACGGTGCAAGAGGTAAAGATGGGTATCAAGAAGTTGGTCGTTGTAACACCCTCCTCCCACACTTACCCAAGTTCACCGGTCCACCAATGTAAATATGTGACGAAGAGTTAATATGATATGATTCAACCTCCTAAGTACAGTCAAGGAAGTGGAATTGACAGACTAAAACTTTATTAACCTCCCTCGTGAACTACAAGACACCCAGGACGAAAACAACCACTTTAGGTGCCAAAACCCTGAGTTAACTTATTTTTCATTGACCTGGGCTCTCATTTGCTTGCATAACAAGGCAAACCAGCAACTATAAGCCTCCAGCCGCATGGATAAACTTGCCTCCCAGTAGTTGTAGACAGTTATTTTATTCTTTGCATGCAACCCCAAGATCTGAGCCACTTTTTAGGGCTAGGATCCAGACCACTTCCCAAAACTTGAGAACTTTCCATAATGATGAATAACATTAGGACAAAGGCATTAACATAAAATTTAGACAAGAATTTGACCTAACAAGGCCTGACCATAACATACATTTCGTGAAACACATTGAGAACATGTAATCTACATGTTATAATTGCAAATCTGAACATAGGGGTCTCATACTTATCTGAGAATCATTAAGAAGGTTTGATGTCTTCTCTCAATAGTTGCATTATCATCTAGTAGCTCATACATTCATTAACCATTCATCTACTAATAAAACCATGTTTATAACCAGAATAATAACAATGATATAATATTCATCAAAGCCACATAATAGCAAGTATAAATACTCATGAAATACAAGGGGAAAATATCTCTTATTAACATATGCAAAGTCCAACCAAGTCAGGGACTTCCACGTACCACCTAACCATAGATTGGATGGAACTAAAATCTCTCTTTCAACCAATCACCATCGTGCCATATTCAAAGCATGAATTTGGGATCTCATGGAATAAACCAACCAAAACCAAACTAGGGCTTCTAGAGGCCAAACCACCTCAACCCTCAACTAGTGATTCCACGTCATGGTCAAACATCACTAACCATCACTAGATCAATCTCTACCTAAGTTGTCCAAGGCTCTAGAGCATTTATTCCAACCAGGCTCGATGACTAGTAACTCAACCCACAATTATCGTAGGGATCCAGAGCATTTGTCCAACCAAGGCTCCACGACTAGTAACTCAACCCACCAAGGGATCCAAAGTGTTTGTCCAACCAAGGCTTCCGGGATTAGTAACTCAACCCAAGTTGTCCCAAGGCTTCCAGAGCGTTTGTCCAACCAAGGCTCCAAGAACTAATAACTCAACCCACAACCATAATGATCTGAACTTAAATAGGAACAAAACAAATTACAGATATAACCATAACTATAGGGATGCAACATAAATAACACTTCATTTCATTAATATCAAATACTGAAATATGCTTACAAACATAATGGAAACAAGACTAGCTCAAGCAATGGTAGCATATCTCTGAGAAGAGATGTGGCGGGTACATGTCTGAACTGTGTTACAATGAGGCTCAAGGGCCTATTTATTATTGAAAAACATGAGAAAACACTAAACAACCAAAACCCTAACCCTAGGAGATGTAACACCAAGAGTTTGTGGGCCTCGTTGGGGTAAGTTGGTCAACTAACTTCCTGGGGTCATAACTTGGTCATATTATCTTCGTTTGGCGCGTACAATACCTTGTTGGAAAGGTTGCTTCGGTAATTACAGGATTTTCCATAGGCCCTTGCCTATGGTTGTGGGCTTGCAACAGACCTCAAAAAATGTCGTTTAGGGGGTCAAAACTGCTCTAGAAGTTCAGGACCTGAAAAAAACTGCTAAAAATAGTAAACGCTGAAATAAACAAGGAAACAATTGAAACCGACTGAAGGTCTAAGTGGAATAGGTGGGTGGCCACCATTATCTACCTGGATCATTCTTCCCCCTTTAGGAAGCAATGGTCCCCATTACGTGCAGAGCCTCCATGAGGTGAGGAAAATTATGTTAAACCTGGTCCCTGGTGAGCCACTTCCCATGGTGCAGGAGTTGGCTAACTTTGACAACCTGATATAGTTGGATATTTTGATGGTGAGTGTTCTTGACGTGTGTGTTCATAATCTAATCAGTTGTGGCATGTTCCATGCAGTCTGGGTTTAACTCTGTTGGTGTGAGATGTTCTACAATGTGTCCAGTAATGGTGGGAAGTATGGCCGGAGGCGGTCCACATTTAACACTGAGTGCAAGCCAAGGAATGGGGGAATTCTGAGCTCAAAAGCATTGTCTCCCACAACCTTGGTAATCATGTAAGGACCATATTGGAGTGGTCTGAGCTTTTGACGAGCTCCAGTAAGGCGTTCTTTATGCAAATGCAACCAAACTTTGTCACCCACCTAAAACTTATATGGCACCCAATGTTGATCATGTCGTTGCTTGTACTTGGCATTTAACTTCTCCAAAATGTCGTGAACCTGTTGGCGGATGTGTTCAATAAATTTGGTATCTTTATCAACCTCAGACAATACATGTGTGGATTTTGTCTATGTATTCACATGAGGCATGGAAACATTAATAAAACACAATGGTTAAAATCCTAGACCCACTTGAAAGGGACTGCGACCAATCGAGCTATGGAAATCTCTATTATAACTGTGTTGCACATATGGAAGGCTCTCATCCCAGGTTCGAGGATGCTTGGAGTTGTACATGCGGAATATGTGCACTATCATCATATTGACAACCTCCGTCTGGCCATCAGTCTGGGGATGGAAGGCAGTCGACTTGGTAAGCTTGGTTTCCAATAATGTCGAGAGGCTTGACTAGAATGTGCTCAGGAACCTACTATCCCAATCTGACATAATGGTTTGCAATATCCCAAAATGTACCCATACTCGTTCAAAGAAGAGTTTGGCAGTGTCCAATAATGATACTCTTCTTACAGGCCACCAATATAGCCATCTAAGAAAATTTGTCCATGACCACAAATACACAGTCATTACCATGCTTGGTAGAAGGGAGGCCAAACATATAGTCCATGGAGATGGATTCCCATGGTCAGATGGGAGTAGCCAGAGGAGTGTACAAGCCTTGGTTCTTGATAGTTGGCTTGGCGATGGCACAAGAAGTGCAGGATCTAATATATTTCCCAACATCCAGTCGGAGTTTGGGCCAGTAAAAGTACTTTTGTAGTACAGCCACAGTTTTCTCCACACCAAAGTGTCATGCGAACCAACTATAGTGTGCTTACCAAATCAGCTTGGCACGCTCGCTTGAAGAAACACAAAGGTGGCCCAGGTAGCATAATAATGCATCCTGGAGGTGGAAATAAGGAATTTTCTTTCCATCTACTAGCATCTGGTACGTGGAGGCGAACTATGGATCATTTTTATATACTTGTGGCCATCCAAAGGTCTCATGACCACAAGAGTTGAGAACATTAGTTAGTGCTGCAACTAGGGGACGATTAAGAAAGTTTGCAACATGATTGGTGCTGCCCTTTTTGTATTTAATGTTCAAGTGGAATTTTTGTAGATATGTCGATCACTTATGATGGAAATCGTTCTACAAACTCCCATGTGTATGTATAAACTGAAGAGGTCGATGATTAGTGTGGATGATCGTCTCCTTCCCCAGAATGTAGTGCTTCCACTTTCAGCAAGCCTACACGATGGAATACATCTCTTTATCATAAGCGGGGTACTTCCGACTTGTATCGACACTGTTGGCTGACACAGAGATTTCGTCCTTCGTGAAGCCACCAGATGGTGTACGGCTGTGGATGTGTTGTAGTCGATAGGCCTAGCCACTTCACAACCTCTGTTGAAATGAGGTTCTTTTGGCTACCACTATTGACAATGAACTGTAGAATAGAACCCTTCACCCACATCTATAAGTGGAATAGGTGTTCCCTCTCTTCTAGATCTCCAGGCTCAATCTTTTGGATCTTAGTGGTGGACATAGTGGCACTGGGCTCCGCGTCAATGATATGCTTCCCTTTGTCATTCCCCTTGTCGGATTTTGACTCAGAGTCAAAACATGTGTTTGACTCGGAAGCCTTCATCTCAGCCACCAGTGACTGCTTGGACCGACACTCACTTGTGTTGTGAGTGGAGCTCTTATGGAACTCATACCATTTTCCCATGTCCTTCTTTGTCTTCGTGGTGTTTGTTTAGTCAATTTAGTGTTATCTAAATTGCTAGTATTTATTGTCAACCCGGGGCTCGTAAGCTGATGAAGTGAAGGTGTACTATATGTACTTAAGTATCCTCTTAGATTTTTTCTTATCGTTGGGGGTGTTGTTGCGGTTTAATTGTGTTCCTAAATGGAATGAGAATTTATAAACAAGTGAGTGATGGTGTGTGTGTAGAGTGAATTCTAAATGAGTGGAAGTGTGTGTTGAGTGATTTCTAACTATTTGCTTGGAATGAATAAATGAAATTGAAATAAACTTGAAAGCAAATGACCACTACCAATGGCACTAGACACCGTTCAAGTTGCTGCTAATAAAAGGAAAAAGAGTCACTTTTAAAACCCAAGAATGAAGATTATCTCTCTCTAACTCAATGCCTCAAAGCACATGTACTGTGTAAAGCACGGAAAGAAAGTAGCTTAAGTGGAATTATAAAAGTGAGAAAAATATGCTTGAAAGACTAATGATAATAATTTGCTATTTCTAATACTCTACTTCAGCCATATGTACTATGGGAAGCATGATTAGAAAGTAGTGAGGAAATAGTCTAGGAAACACTTTAAAATCAAAACTTTTACTTTAAAGACTAGTGGTAATGATTTACTCTTTCTAACTCAATACTTCAAAGCACATGTACTGTGTAAAGTAAGGAAAGAAAGTAGCTTAAGAACAGTCCAAAAAGCACCCAAACAAGCTGCAAGTTAGTGATATTTTGATCTTAAAAGATAGTAGTTTATGATGAAGATCATTCATGTATGTTAACAGCTCTTTGAGAAATAAGATTAAAAACTAACTATAAAGACAAAGGCAGCACTTGAATTGTCAACTTCAAATACCATTAGCTGTAAAGCAAACACAACACATATAAAAATAAATCCCGGGCTAAAAGAAACCTGCAAAGAAATAACACTGATCAGCTGAAAATAAAGGAAAACAAGTAAATAAAACTATACATGCTTAAGGAAACAAATGAGAAAATAATGAAATGCTGCACATGAAATACTTTACAAAGGCTGAGATGAGCAGGGGCCCTCTGTTCATTCAGCCACAAGAGAACTCAAAGATCTGGAAACTTCAAAGCAGTGCTATATTGATTTCTCCATTTGCAAAAAGTTTACAAAACAGAGTGCTGGAATAGCACTAGAAAACAGAGTTCACAAAACGCTTCTAAATTCAACACGAGTGCAGCAAAATACAACTAATCAAAAGTTCTTTGAGCGTACGCAGACGCATCAATTTATAGGAGCTTCTAAGTTATCCTACGCGTACAACTAGTTAACAAAAAAACGATAACAGTCATGCGTATTAAATGGCTCTTTGACACATCACGGTTGCATAAACGAGTTTGGTGGTTCCTGTCATCATGGATAATAAATCCCTGTTGGATTGCGTCCCCTGCCGTCTTTAGAACCTGGACAAATCACCATTGGAGATGACGTGACCAAATAGCTTTCAAACACCGTTAAACCACTTTGAGTTGACCGTGGTTAAACCAGCTTTGACCATGGATGAAAGTGACGTGGATGGTTGGAACAATAGGATAGGAACCTCGACCACACTGATACCTGAGTGCCCATGTGGCCCGTCTAGCAAACTGACACGTGGATCATAGTGTTTAACAAAAAGGCTGCAGGATCTTCAGATAGCTGCGGGATCATCAGATAGCTGCGGGATTCCTGCAAGTAAGTCAAAAACTAAACAAATAGTCATCCATTAGCAAAACTTGCTTGATCATGCTTATTGACACTGAATGTAATGATCTGAGAGGTTTTATGGTGAAAATGAGGCAAAAGTGAAGGAAAGATAAGGAAAAGTGGAGGAAAATGGTAGACAAATAGGTGTAAAATAGAGGTTCTACAGTGTTGTTCTTTGCTTGCGGCTTCGGCGAGTTATCCTGGGTCGCCCCGCCTTGGCTTTACCCTTTTTTTTACGGTTTGGGTCACCACTCCCTTGCTTCGGATTCGCAAATCCAAAGTCGCTTTTTCTATTTAAACTTCTGCTCAATCTTCACAGCATACTGATACGCCATGCTAAGCGAGGAGATGTCCAAGAACTCCATCTCATCATGGATGTACTTGTGTGGGCAATCGTGATACTTGAGTACCAAATGTTTCTTAGAATCCTTGATACCCAACTTCATGCGAAGGGTATGGAAAACATCGGTAAACTCTAGTACGTCCTAGTCTCTTCCCTGCCAAATCATGATCCAATTTATGCATTTAACCTCGTAGCTCCCAATAGGGTAGTACTTCTCCTTGATGGCATCCCGAAACGAATTCCAAGTGGGTGCGGCTGAAAACAATGACGATGAACTTTCATATTTCTTCTCACAATAGGTTTCCCACTAGTCCTTGACGTGGGGGGTGACTTTGAGAAGTGCAAAAGTAATCATTTCCCAGCTGGAAAAGTCATGAACAGAAAAATATCCTTCCAACAGATTTAACCATTTATCTACAACATCTGCATCTATTTAACCTTAAAATATGGGGATGTTAAAGTTAACTTATACCTTAAAGTGTGTGGCACTTCCAGAGTAGCTGTTGAAAGTAGATGTGTCGCTTTTGGGTAGCCACTGAAGGATCTGGGCAAATTTGTCCATAATCGCATTCCTTTGTCACTATAGCGCTTCTTCGAGCAAGATTTTGAAAGGATCTCCTGCCCCCTCGTCTTTCTCCTCTTCCGCCATGGGAGGCCGTAGGGATTTGCGAGGCTAGTCTTGCAAAGGTTCGACCAATTTGAGCCCTAACTCCTTATATCCTGACCTCGTTGGGGACATGCAAAGAAAACACAGAGAAAGAGCAAACTGCTCTGATACCATTGATCCGAACTTAAATAGGAACACAACAAATTACATATATAACCATAAATACGAAGATGCAGCATAAATAACACTACATTTCAATAATATCAAATACTGAAATATGCTTAGAAACAGAATGGAAACAATACTAGATTAGGCGATGGTAGCTTATCTTTGAGAAGAGATGTGGCAGCTACATGCCTCTAAACTATGTTACAATGTGGCTCAAGGGCCTATTTATTATTGAAAAACATGAGAAAGCCCTAAACAACTAAAACCCTAACCCTGGGAGATGTAACACCAAGACTTTGTGGGCCCCGTTGGGTTAGTTGGGCAGCCAACTTCCCGAGGTCATAACTTGGTCATATTATCTCTGTTTGGCACATATGATACTTTTCTGGAAAGGTTTCCTCAATTACTACGAGATTTGTAGCATGCTCTTGCTTATGGTAATGGGTCTGTAGCAGACCTAAAAAAATGTCGTTTAGGGGGTCAAAACTGCTCCAGAATTTTAGGACCCAAAAAACTGCTAAAAATAGTAAATATTGAAATAAACAAGGAAACAAATGAAATAGACTAGAGGTCTAAGTGGAATAAGTGGGTGGCCACCAATATCCACCTGGATCACATAAGGAACATGAGAATTGACCAAAAAATAAATGGGAAAACCCACAACACCGTGGCAATACAGAAAATGGAAAGGCTATGCAAAACCACTGTCAATTCAGGGAATCCTCCATGCCAATGACTGATCATAACCAAATAACGACATGCATATACCATGCATGCCAAAACTAGCAAGGAAATCATACATGCAACTTGGTACCTTCATAGCAAACCCGTTGTAGTTGTTGATCTCGTTGTCCTCTTGTGCTTTCCTGCGTTTTCTTTGCCTTCTTTCTCCAAATCCAAGATATGCCACAATCCTCCAAGAGTGCTCCAAGAAAAATCTAAGTATGCAAGAGTATTAGAGAGAGAATAGAAGAGAGCTCCAATCTAAAATTGACAAAAGGGTGCGAATTGATCCTCATAAGCCTTTTTATCATTGAGGCTTCTATTTTCTTCATTTTTCTCTATTTTTCCTTCAATTTTCCTCACGTGCAATTCTCTGACATTTCACCTTTTTTTCTCCTATTTTCCATTATTTCATAAATAAAATTCCAATTAATGCCTCTTTGCCTCTGTCATTGTCTTTTTCAAATTCCATAGCCATAAATTAATCACAAGTGATCCCCATCACTATGTTTTTTCCGAACATTCGGCTTGGAATACGTGCCCCATGACCTTGGTCTTATTTTGCCTTTATTAACTTTATCACATGGATTTTTAACCAGGTTTATTACATAACCCTTCCGTGGTGAAGTAAAATTATGAGTGCGGACACAATTCCTCTAGTCCGATAATGGGTCTAGCCACAACTGATACATTCTATGGAAGATTTCCTTAGGTTAGAACAAATTAAGAGGGCCTACCTCTTAGTACGCTTATCTCGTTTGATGATGTCCTTGCTTGCTTGCTCCAGCTAACTCTCGTTTCCTTCTTCAAACACATGAAACAAGTAAACAACAGCAAACAACAACCGTGATAATAGACAAATTGTAATTCAACCTACTTAACAAGTCAAGAAACATTAAGCCATGAATATGTAAGATGACACATCATGTAGGAAATCAATCGATAGTTGCATATATATTGAATCAATAAGAGATTACAAACATTGTCTTGACGTTGTCGTTCTCCTTCAACAAAACCAAGTTCCCACACACTTCTGCTACCATTCCATTATGGCCTCAACAATAATAGTTTTAAGGCTCTTCCCTTTAGGCTTCACACTAAACCAAATTCACACTTCTCCCTCACGTAACTAGAGAGATATAACTACGAATAGCTTAATGTTTACTCCAAACTTAATTAGCACTAACACACCAACATTAACACTAACTTGTGCTTGGGAAAAAGGGAGGTTTATATAGCATGAATGGATGGGAGATGGATCCTCTTCTCATGGGAGAAGGTCTTATCTCTTGAGGTAGTCCCATCATTATAGGGGAAAGGAGACCAAACTGACATCCTCGACTCCATCTGGCCAAACCATTTACCAGACTTCTGTTACGAAGCTTCTAGAGCTGGAAGCTTCAACTCTTTATTTAAAAAACTTTCCATAAGAGGACTGGCATAACTAGAAAAAAGGCCAGTCGCTCCGGTCGGCACTAGGGACAGTGTTAATCCATGCATATCGACGCGAGGAGAACAAGGGCCATTAGCGCCAATATTGTAAACTCGGAAAAAACATAAGATTTTGGGAAAATGGTGCAAAAGGGAATTGTTCTGCTCATAAAGAGGGACACAATGGGAGTTTCTTCATGAAGGGTAAGCATGTAAGGTTCACTGTAGAGGTCCTCCAGGATCATGGAACGGGGAGTACAGGGATAGTGACAAAATGTTGTGTAACACCTCCCTCTTGGGGAAACTCCGTCCTTGGTGTTCAATGACACTTATAAACCAGTAAACACATGTTTCCCATGGAGCTTTATAACACAACTTGATAAAACATTTACATCATATCCATTTGTTAAAACATAACCAACATATCATGAACACCATACCGCTTATTGGAGCTTTATAACACAACTTGATGCAATATTTACATACATGTGCATATATATACATAATCAAAACACAACATCAAGACATATACCAAAAGGCATCTTCTCAACCAATGAATAGAGAAGGATACATAACCTGCTTCTAATCAGCCATCTCCCATGTTGCTTCATCAGGCCCAAAGTGCTTCCACTGAACTTTAACTTTCTCGATTTCAAAGCATGAGCATCTTTCGTTGCAAAATGCACTGAGGTTCCAGCTGGAATTCTCCTTCTGGCTCCACCTACAATACAAAATATTCAATCACATGTTCAACATATTTCACATACTTCCTAAGCAATGACACATGTAAAACATCATGGAATTTCATTGTCGGAGTCAATGTTATTCGGTATGCTATTGGTTCAATCCTCTCAAGAATTTTGAACGGCCTGCAATACCGAGGTTTCAGCTTGGCACATGATCCAATCCTCAAGGATCTATTCTTGGGATTGACGTGCAAGTCCACTTGTTCCCAAACCTGAAACTCCTTAAACAACCTGTTCTAATCTACATAACTCTTCTGTCTTCCTTGTGTTTCGTTTAGATTCTTCTTGATTACCTACATTTCTTGTTCCATCTCTACTAACATGTTTGGTCCAATCAATACCCTGTTCATTGGATTGCTCCAATTGATAGGAGTATTACAACTCCTCCCATAAAGCGCCTCAAACAGACTCATCTTCAAAGATTCATAATACCCATTGTTACATGCAAACTCCACCAATGGAAGATACTCTTCCCACTTTTGTTGTTGATGCATGACATACATCCTCAACATGTCCTCCAAAATCCTGTTGACCCTCTCTGTCTGTCCATCTGTCTGTGGATGATAATTTGTACTAAAGGCCAACCCTAAACTCAAACCTGCAAATAACTCTTTCCAAAACCTGGAATTGAACTTGGCATCTTTGTCTTACATAATCTATTCCAGAACACCATGCAACCTCACTATATCTCCGATGCAGACCTTTTCTACTTCACTAGCTGAATTCGTAGACTTTACTAGAATGAATTGCACTACCTTTGTCAACCTGTTAACTGCAACTATAATATAATCATGTTGTCTAGATGTCCTCGGCAAAATTGTAATGAAATCCATGGAAATGACCTCCCATTTCCACTTTCGAATAAGAAATCTGTTGTAGTAGACCACTTTGATGCTTGCACTATGCTTTTAACTGCTGACAATCCAAATATCTAACGACAAACTCAACTACCTCTTTCTTCAAATTCGGCCAGTAGTAGAACTTCTTCATAGCTGTCAATGTCTTCTGATATCCCGGGTGACCTGAATACAGCTTAGCATGAAATTCCCTCAATATAAGCTTCTTGAGTTCAATGTTGTCCAACACATAGATCTTATCCCTAAATCTCACCAAACAATCTGTCGTGAGATGATAGTCCACATCCTAGTCACCTATAACCTGTTGTTGTAACCTGTGCCTACGCTGTTGGTACCAATCATGGTGTTGTCCTGCCTACAATATCTGATCCTGTAAATCTGTCCTATATGAACTCATAGTTGCTATGTGATTTACATGTACTCTCTCGCTAAGAGCATCTGAAACCCTGTTCTCCTTACCCTTGATGTACCTGATCTCGAAGTAAAACTCATTAATCGTAGCCAACCATCTAGCTTGTCTGGAATTTTGATTCGGTTGGTCAAACAAGTATCTCAGCGCACTGTCATTGCTCGTCAGAATGAACCTACTACCAAGAAGACAGTTCCTCGACATCTTCAGTACATGGATGATCACTTCCAACTCAAGATCACATGTCACCTAGTTTTGCTTCTGCTCATTCAGTTTCCTTGATTCATAGCATACAACCTATCCCTCCTGCATCAGGACTCCACCAATTCCTCTCTTGCAAGCATATGTACACACCACGAACTCTTTATTCGGATCTACAATCTTCAAAACTAGAGCATTTGTCAACAACTGCTTCAACTACTCAAAACTTGCTCCACATTCCTCTGTCCATTCAATTTTTCTTTTTTTCCTTTGTAATGATGTAATAAGATAGGCAATCTATGAGAAGTTCATGATGAACCTCCTGTAATAACTGGCTAATCCCATGAATTATCTGATCTCATCCAAATTCCTAGGAGCTGCACATTCCATGATAGCTCTTATATTTTCCAGATCCATTGTTATGCCTTCCTTGGAGACAACATGCCCCAAGTAATGTACCTTTGTTTGAAATAAACTACATTTACTAAGCTTCACATATAATTGATGCTCTCTTAGAAATATTAACACTGCTGCTAAGTGTTCAACATTCTCTTCCTCATTCTTAGAATATATCAATATATCATCAATGGATACAATCACAAAACTTGTCTAGATAAGGACGCAACGCACTATTGATCAAGCACATAAAAGTAGTTGGAGCATTAGTTAGACCAAAAGGAACTACAACAAACTCATAATGCCCATACCTAGTCTGGAAAGTAGTCTTGTAGATAGCCTCTTCTTTGATGCTTACCTGATGGTATCCAGATATGGAATCAATCTTCAAGAACAATGTTGCTCCCTTCAACTGGTCAAACAAGTCATCAATCTTCGGCAATGGATACATGTTCTTAATCGTCACCCTATTTAGCTACCTATAATCGATACACAACCTGAGAATACCATCCTTCTTCTTCACAAACAACATTGGTGCACCCCACGACAATACACTTGGCATGATGTATCCCTTGTCAAGCATTTCCTTCAACTACAAATTCAATTCCACTAACTCTGGAGTGCTCATCTTGTAAGGTGCCTTTGATGCAGGTGTTGCTTCTGGTACCAACTCAATAGAAAAGTCCACTTCCCTGTGAGATGGAAATTATGAAATCTCTGCTGGGAACACATCTTGAAACTGTTGCAAAACCAGGTACCTCCTGAAAACCTCCACATCCTCAACATCCTTACCTTTATCATTAGAGATATGCACTGCAAACAATACACACCCTTTCCTGTGATGATGCTTTGCCTGCATAACTGTAACCATTCTAACGGATGTCGCCTTCTTCTTACCCTACAGGATTCTCTATTCTCCATTATCATCCAAGCATTCAACAACATTTTCAAAAAATCCACCTTAATCCTGTGAAGATACAACCAAATGTTGGAAATTGGATAAACCAATGCTCCCTGTGTGTTTCGCAACATGGACTAACTGCCTCTCATGGATCCTTATCTATGAAGATGTGATTGTTGACTAACACATGTGGGTTTTGGTCTAACGACAATTGTGATTCCCAACAAGTGGTATCAGAGCATAGGTCACGAGTTCGATACATACCCACTCGCGTTGGGGGGAGATTGTTGGACATTGGATAAACCAACACTCCAAGTGTGTTTTGCGACATGGACTAAATGCCTCTCGTGGATCCTTATGTTTGGCAATGCAATCATTGACTACCACCGGCAAGTTTTGTTCTAACAACAATTGTGATTCCCAATGCCAATCCATACCCAACGACATACTATATGATCCCAATGGAAGCACATTCAGAATGCTGATGTAGGCACACCATTCAACTCAAATGCACAAGATCTTACCCAATGATGAACCCTTTTCTTAGTACATGTAGCCAACTGTACTAACCAAGACTCTGCATGCACTTCTTTATTCAAACCACACTTATCCACCAGGTCAGGGTTAACATAACTATAATAAAATCCAGGGTCAATCAAAATAGAAACAACTTGATCACAAAGCTTACCATCTATCTTGATAATAGATATCTGATGATCTGCCTGTTGATTTTTGTAGCTTGGGAGGTACTCCAAGCCTTAAGGATCGAGGGTTTGGAGGAAGGAGCTCCACAAATTGCCTTGTGGGTGTGAAACCCAAGCTTGCGGTTTTGCACCCCTTAGTGTTTGGGCCAAAACTGTGACGCGATTACGATAGGTGATGGATGAGGATGATAATAGATGACGAGACAAATCCAACACATCGAGAATCATCCAATTCCGAGTTGTCGTTGTTGAGTTATGAATTTTTGAACTTAAAGAGTGGGCATGAACAACAGGTGCCAAGGTCGGCTTGAAGTTAATAAGACTTGTGACAGGTTGTCAAGCCCACACATGTGATTTGATGGAGCCCTTGTATTGTGTATAAATATAAGGTGGAGGAGAGTCATTTAACACATCCAAGAAGCATCCTCCATAGTCTACACATCAAGAAATCCAACTCGGGTGTGGGCAACGCGAGTGAAGGAATGTGAGTACAGGAACGCAAGTGCAGGAATGCATGAGTGCAGGAACGCACAAGTGTAGGAACACACGAGTATGGGAACGCATGAGTGCAGGAATGCGAGTGCAGGAACACGTCAAGTGCAGGAACGCGTGAGTGCAGGAATGCACGAGTGCAGGAACACAAGCACACGAATGCGAGTGCAAGAATGCATAAGTGCATGAACACATGGGTGCAGGAATGCGAGTGCAGGAACCCGAGTACAGGAATGTGCAAGTGCAAGAACGAGCAAGGTATGTATTGTATTGATGTGTTAAGGTTGAGTTGATGCTAGTGGATGATGTCCTAGTAGAGGATAGTTTGGAGTCTACTAGAAACCATGTGGAAGGGTTCCCTAAGTGTTGGATGCCCTAACTAGGAGAAAATGCGACAATGAGGATTAGTCACTCGTGGACTGTTGGAGGGTAGCGTGAGAGTGGACCAAGTGTGGACGTTATTGGGCACTTATGGTCTGCTGGAGGATAGCGAGATAGTGTCCAAGTTGGAGTCCGGTGAGAAACACCTTGATGGACAAAGGTGGTTGCGAGAGAGGCAGTTGTTGAGCTCAAAGGTCTAATCAACCAGGAGTAGTTTGTGGAGACCGAGACGTGTGTGTGGAGAAGGACATCTACAGTAGATGATGGGAAATCCTCCTAGCCCGCGTTCATTGTGGGAGATGGACATCTTGCAGTGATAGGTGGCATTCCTTCGTGCCTTATGTTGGTCTTCATTAGAGCAGCGCAGGAAGACCATAGTGGGTTGAAGTCCCTCAGTAGTTGATGAGCAACAATGTGCAGTTGAGGGTTGTTCACAAGTGGAGTTGTGAACAAATCAACAAGAGTCTCGATGTCTCGATGTGTGGATGAACAAACGATCAACTAGTGAGCAGATTGGATAGCCGAGGTTCAGTGGAAAGATGGACTTGGAGCATTGATAGAGGCAGGAGTTGTAGATCGGGAACCAAAGGACCGGGCAGGTACAGGGTATGATTGAGGGGAGCTGAGAGATTCAACGTCATCATCTAGATTGTCAGAATATCTTGTTGAGGGTAGATTGGTTGTCGATGTACTAACACCAAGCCCCAATTTTGTATCTTGTACTAGTGGATATATGAGGGTCGTTATCCCTGGTACGGGAGCCCTAGGCTGTTGTATTATATGTTGTTTAATATAATGAAGTTGGGTTGAAAATTGTAAAAATTTGTCCATATTCTGTGCATGTGTGATTTACTGTTGTTTATATTCCATTGTGTAAAGTAGTTATGTGGAGATTCTTGGTTTGGTAGCGTTAGAGATTTTAAGATTCTAACCTAGACCCAAGGTCGTGGGAATTCAACATGGTATCAAAGGTTATCTGAGCTACTTTGAGGGACAATGAATCAGAGAGTGCACAGTGAAGCAACTCGGAGGGAGTTGTGGGTGTCTGGATCATGGAGTAAAGGGTTCAACTTAAGACATGGAGATGTGGTCTCAATAGACTACATGATGAGATGGACTAGGAGTTTTGGTGGATCAGTGGTGAACCTGGTGCACTTTAGTATGTTGTGTGGTGGTTTGTAGATCGTGGACTTCTTATGTCTTGTCATGGATGGTTGGGATAACTTGATGGTTTCTTTGGCATGGACGAGATGAGGTTGATCGAGGTGGCTTCATGTGGTGGACTTCAGATTGACAGGTTAGAGTATTCATCGGATTGTGATCTTGCATATCCGAGATTGGTGGGATTTGCACGAGTGGTATTTGATCCAGGAGGATGAGTGCTTGTAGGACTGAGCCAATGGAGATCATGTAGGCTTAGAGGTAGTCTAGCCTCAGAGGGAGCAACCCTATGGAGGTTTGGGATCTTCAGGTTTGGATATGATGAGGCAGAGGCACTATCAAGATTATCGGATTCATTCTACAGGGTATGCTGCAGTGATGGGTCCAGATGGGCTAATGTCGTGGCCGGATGATGATGGTTACTTCCTAGTCTTGGAAGTACCTCCCTTGCTAAGAGGGAGTGTTGATTTTTGTAGCTTGGGAGGTACTCCAAGCCTTGAGGATTGAGGTTTTGGAGGAAGGAGCTCCACAAATGGCCTCGTGGGATTGAAACCCAAGCTTGGGGTTTTGCACCCATCGATGTTTGGGCCAAAACCATGATGATATTATGACATGTGATGGATGAGGATGATAATAGATGACAAGAAAAATCCAATGCATCGAGAATCATCCAATTTCGAGTTGTCGTTGTTGAGTTATGATTTTTTGAAGTTAAAGGGTGGGCATGAGCAACAAGTGTCAAGGTCGGCTTGATGTTAATAAGCCTTGTGATAGGTTGTCAAGCCCACACATGTGATTTGATGGAGCCCTTGTATTGTGTATAGATATAAGGTGGAGGAGAGTCATTTAACACATCCAAGAACCATCTTTCATAGTCTACACATCAAGAAATCCAACTCGGGTGTGGGTAGCACGAGTGCAGGAACACACGAGTACAAGAATGCACAAGTGCAGGAACACACAAGTGCAGGAACACGCAAAGTGTAGGAATGCATGAGTGCATAAATGCGAGTGCAGGAATGCGTAAGTGAAGGAACATGTGAGTGCAAGAACGCACGAGTGTGGGAACGCGAGTACAGGAATGCACGAGTGCAGGAACGAGCTAGGTATGTATTGTATTGATGTGTAAAGGTTGAATTGATGCTAGTGGATGATGTCCTAAGAGAGGAAAGTTTGGAAGTCTGTTAGCAACCATGTGGAAGGGTTTCCTAGGTGTTGGATGCCCTAACTAGGAGCAAATGCTACAGTGAAGATTGGTCACTCGTGGACTATTGGAGGTCAGCATGAGAGTGGACGAAGTGTGGACGTGATTGGGCACTTATGGTCTGTTGGAGGACAACGAGATAGTGTCCAAGTTGGAGCTTGGTGAGAAACACCTTAATGGACAAAGGTGGTTGCGAGAGAGGCAATTGTTGAGCTTAAGGGTCTGATCAACCAGGAGAAGTTTGTGGATCCTGAGACGTGTGTGTGGAGAAGGGCATCTGCAACAGATGATGGGCAATCCTCCTAGCTTGTGTTCATTGTGGGAGATGGACATATTGCAGTGATAGGTGGCATCCCTCTGTGCCATATGTTGGTCTTCATTGGAGCAACGCAGGAAGACCATAGTGGGATGAGGTCTCTGAGTAGCTGATGAGCAACAGTGGGTAGTTGAGGGTTGTTCACAAGTGGAGTTGTGAACAACTCAACAGGGGTCTCAATGTGTTGATGGACAAATGATCAACTAGTGAGAAAATTGGATAGCAAAGGTTCAGTGGCCAGATGGACTTGAAGCATGGATAGAGACAGGAACTGTAGATCGGAAGCCGAAGGACCGGGTAGGTATAGGGTACAACCGAGGGGAGCAGAGAGAGTCGACGTCATCATCCAGATGGTGAGAATATCTTGTTGAGGGAAAATTGGTCATCGATGTACTGACACCAAGCCCCAATTTTGTATCTTGTACTAGTGGATATATGAGGGCCATTATGCCTGGTAGGGGAGCCCCATTCTATTGTATTATGTGTTTTTTAATATAACAAAGTTGGGTTGAAAATTGTAAAAAGTTGTCCATATTCTGTGCATGTGTGATTTACTGTTATTTATATTCTGCTGTGCAAAGTAGTTCTATTGAGATCCTTGGTTTGGTAGCGTAAGATTTTTAAGATTCCATCCTAGACCCAAGATCGTGGAAATTCAACACCGCATGCATGTTATCCAACATTGCATAAATCCAAGTAATACTCTGTTTAACATCCCCCACTATCTGTGCCTCCTGAGCATTGTAGATTTTTGGTCTGCCACCCTGATGTTGTGGACAATCCCTCCTACGATGATCCTTGCCACAAGTCCAACACTGTCAAGGCTTCCTACCATCACCTTTGTTTTGCTCCTCATACTTAAATCCTTATCCTCTGTCAGCTGCATTGAACTTCTTATGCAGTGCTGCATTCTCTTTGTTACTTGTGTCCTGTAGTCTTCCTTGCTTCTTATCCCATTTTCCCTTAGTCTTTTCATTACCTTTCCATTTCTTTTTAAATTTAGACGTGCACTTTCATTGCTCATAATAATGCTTCAACTTCCCGATGGCTTCCTCCAACGATCTAGGTTCATCAAACTCGATCCTGTCTTTGAACACTACCGACAACCCACTGATGAATCTCATAATCTTAGCTTTCTCCTGCTTCAAATAAGGCATGTATCTCAACAACTCCAAGAATCTGCCAATATACTCCTTATCGATCATAGATCTCATCTTCAACTCATAGAACTCCTTCACCCTGTCATCATAGTATCTCTCAGATAGATACTTCTTCCTGAAAAAGTCTTTCAAAATACCTCCAAGTCAACTCCTCTTCCCGAATGCCTCTCAGATTCTTCACATCTTCCCACCAAATGTATGCTTTACCCTCAAAACTGAAGGTAGTCATTATGGATCTCATGTTCTTTGAATAGTCATGCAATTTGAAGAACTTATTCATCCCAAGAAACCAAGCTTCTGCATCCTGTGACTTCTTAATTTCTCCATCAAATGTAGGTCTTTTTGCTTTCTTGAACTCCTCTAGATAAATATTTCTTCTCACTCCTCCTATATGGATGGTGACGGAGATGACCATACTGTCTCTTTGAACTAGAACTAGGATAGAACCCATGATCACTGCCCCTCCAGTTAGGTGTGTCCAGAAATCTGCCATCTTTGACTGTATCCTCTCTATCCAACCTGTGTCCTAATGGAGACTTGCTGCCATATGCACCATTTGTCGTTTCCTCCTATCCATGACTAACCCTAAGTGGTCTTTGTCTCTACAATTCTGATAGACTCTAAAGAATCACTACATTAACCACTGCTTATTTCTTCTGTTCCCTAACAAGTCTTTCTTATGACTGAATGATCCTGTCATTACCCATTTTGAAACTTCTTAGCTCTATCTTTAGATTTCTCAATGTATCTGCTATGTGAGGGGAGTACTCATCACCATGTTGTTCATTTGATCTGTAGGGAGAGTCACGTGAACTTTACTCCACCATTTTGCTAGTCATCTTGATCTTCTTCCTGAAAACCATAAAAAAAATACATGAATAACAAACACATAGACATTGACATGTATAACGAACACATGTATGCATGACAAACACATCCCAACAACAACTTCATAAACTTCTACATGACAACACAACAGTAATAATGACTATCACCATGGATACATAACAAGCACATATACAATCTACATGCATGCATGACAAACACATTCTGCCCATCCAGTGCAAGTGTTGAACCTAGGAGCTCTAGTACTACTCTTTAACACCCTCCTCCCACACTTACCCAAGTTCATCAGTCCAGCGGGGGTAAATATGTGATGAAGAGATACTATGATATGAATCAACCTCCTAAGTACATTTAAGGAAGTGGAATCGACGGACTAAAACTTTATTGACCACCCTCAAGAACTACAAGACACCCAAGAGCCAAACAACCACTCCAGGTGCCCAAACCTTGAGTTAACTTGCTTTTTCATTGACCTGGGATCTCATTCACTTGCATAACAAGGTAAATCAATGATTGTAAACCTCCATTCGCATGGATAACCCTGCCTCCCAGCAACTGCAAACTAAATTACTCAGTTCTGTGCATGCAACCTTGAGATTGAGCCACTTTTTGAGGGCTATGATCTAGACCATTGCCCAGAACTTGATATAACTTTCCATAATGATGAATAACACTAGGACAAAGCAATTAACATAAAACTTGGACAAGAACTTGACCTAACAAGGCCTAACCATGACATACATTTCGTCAAACACGTTGAGAACATGTAATCTACAGGTTATAAATGCAAATATGAACATAAGAGTCTCATAATTATCTAAGAATCATCAGGCCTGATGCCTTCTCTCAATAGTTGATTATCATCTATTAGGTCATAGGTTCATTAACCATTCATTTACTAATCAAAACATGATGAGAGCCATAATCAAAGACTGTCATAAAACCATGCTTATAACCAGCATATAAACAAAATAAGAACAATGATAAGACAACCATCAAAGCCACATAATAGCAAGTATAAATAATCATGAAATGTAAGGGGAAAATATCTCTTATTAACATATGAAAATGCCAACCAAATCAAGGACTTCCATGTACCACTCAACCATAGATTGGGCTGAACCAAAATCTCTCTTTCAGCCAATCACCATTGTGCCATAATCCAAGCATGAATGTGAGGTCTCATGGAATAAACCAAAAAGGGCTTCCAGAGGCCAAACCACCTCAACCATCAACAAATGATTCGACCTCACGGTCAGACATCACTAACCATCATACCCAAGATGTCCAGGGCTCCAAAGCATTTGTTCCAACCTGGCTCTAGGACTAGTAACTCAAACCACAACTGTTGCAGGGCTCCAAATCATTTGTCCAACCAAGGCTCCGGGACTTGTACCTCAACCCACCAAGGGCTCCAGAGCGTTTGTCTAACCAAGGCTTCTAGGACTAGTAACTCATCCTAAGCTGTTCTAGGGCTTCTAAGGAATTTGTCCAACCAAGGCTCCAGGAACTAATAACTCAACCCACAACCACAAGGAACATGAGCACCAACCAGAAAACAAACGAGAAAACCTACAACACCATGGCTACCTAGGAAATGGCAAGGCTAGGAAAAACCACTGTCAATCCGGACAATCCTCCATACCAATGACAAATCATAACTAAATAAATGCATGCATGCCAAAACTAGCAAGGAAACCATACATGCAACTCGGTACCTGTAAAGCAAACCTACTATAACTGTTGATCCCACTATCCTCTTACGCTTTCCTGCTTTTCCTTTGCCTTCTTTCACCAAATCCAAGGTATGCCACAATCCTCCAAGAGTGCCCATATAAAACTCTAAGCATGTAAGTGTATGAGAGAGAGAATAGAAGAGAGCTCCAAGCTAAAACTAACAAAAGGTTGCGAATTGACCCTTATAAGCCTTTTTATCATTAAGGCCTCTGTTTTCTTTATTTTCCTTCAATTTTCCTCACATGCAACTATGTGGCCTTTCACCTTCTTTTTCTCCTATTTTCCATCATTTCATAGATAAAATTCCAATTAATGCCTCCTTGCCTTCGCCAAATTCCATAGCCATAATTTAATCACAAGTGATCCCCATCACTATGTTTTTGCCCAACATTCAGCTTGGAATACGTGTCCCATGACCTTGGTCTTATTTTGATTTTATTAACTTTATTACATGGATTTTTAACGAGGGTTGTTACAATTATTGGAAAAGAAAAAGACATGGATTTTTAACGAAGGTTGTTACATCTATTGGAGAAACAAAAGACTTAAACTGAACTCCAAGCAGAGTATCTAAAGTGGGGCTTAAAAATTATAGCACCTCACATCACAAAACTTTTTAACAACATCATACAACATGGGTTCCTCACAGATTGGACAACTAGTTTGGCAATACCCCTTTTCAAGAGTGGTGACATAAATAATGCCTCCAATTATAGGACCATAATGTTAAACCCCTCTTTTGCAAAGTTATTTGGAAGCATGCTAGAAAATAAAATTAGCAAATGGGCAGAAGAAGGAGATAAACGTGCTAAAGGGAACACGAGTTTTAGACCTAAACATTCCAAAGTTGATCATGGTATAAATTTATGGCACATCATTGAAAAAATTGGGAGAAAAAGGAATAAGTCTTTTGTTGCTTTGTTGATTTCAGAAAAGCCTTCGACAAGGTCCCTAGGGATAAACTTTTGCACATAATGGAGGAACTAGGGGTTCCTAGGCATTTTAGAGCAGTTGTGCATCAACTGTACGAAGAGGTGAAAGTCAAAATTATAACTTAAACATGCATCTCTGAAAGTTTCAGAAGTGAAATCGAGGTTAAGCAAAGTTTCCCATTGTATCCTACCCTTTTTGTATTATATATTGATAAACTTGAAGAGTGACTAAATTCGTGAGGAGGTGATAGTGTCCATTTGGAAAATTTTGTTATAAGGCTTTTTTGTGTGTGTAGATGACCTTATTCTGATTGCTAAATATGCTATTGGTTTGCAAGAGCACTTACTTTCCCTTCAACATTTTTGTAGAAGGGCGGGGATGCATGTAACACCCTCCTCCCACATCTATCCAAGTAATCGTCCAACCAGGGTAAACATGTGACGAAGAGTTACTATGATATGATTCAACTCCCTATGTATCAGTTAAGGAAGTATAACCAACAGAACACAACCAACTTGACCTTCTAAACATGCAACAAAACCCCCAGGAGCCATCCAACCCATCCAGGTGACTAGCCCCTGAGACAAACTAACATTTTGTTGCATTAAAGCCTCAGTCACTCCCTTGACATGGGCATGCATGCGACTGGGAACCTCCAGTCGCTCCCACAACAAGGCATGCCTGCGACTGGGGAATTTTCTAGGTAGTTCTATGCCAACGACTCTAGATTATGTGCCATTTTTTCAAGGCCAGGACTCAGGCCACTGCCTAGAACTCCATGGAACTTCCATAAATGAAAAGTAACATCAAAATAATGATACAAATGCAAATATTTGAAAAAGGACTTGATTGGACCCCTGCTAGTCATGACAAACATTTTGTCAAACATGTCACAAATATGCATCCTACAAGTTTAAACAACAAATCTGAGCATATGGGTCTCACATTTATCTAAGAATCACTAAGAAGCATTGTTGCCTCATCACCATAACTACATTACCATATATTAAGCCATATATTCATTGACCTTCAGTGATTAACCAAAACATGATGAGAGCCATACATGATCACTGTCATAAAACTCACTCATAGTCAACATATAACGAGTAGAAATATCAAGGATACAACAACCATGTAAGCCACATATAAACAAGTATATTTACCCATAAAATACCAAGGAGAGAGGGCTCTTATTGATGATTGCATAAGGCGACCAGGTATGAGACTTCCATGAACCACCCGACCATATACAAGGCTGAACCAAATCTTTCTTTCAACCAGTCACCCCTATGCCATATTCCAAGCATGAATGTGGGATCTCATAAAAAAAATAAATCAAAACCATCCATGGCTTCTAGAGGCCGAACCACCTCAACCCTCAAACAGTGATTCCACCTCACGGTCGGACATCACTTACCATCCCCAGATTGGTCTCTACTAAAGCTGTCAAGGGCTCTAGAGCATTTATTTCAACGAGGGCTTCTAGGACTAGTAACTCAACCCATAGCTGTCGACGGGCTTCCAGAGCATTTATCCAACCAAGGCTCACAAGATTAGTAACTCAACGCACCAAGGGATTCCACAACGTTTGTCCAACCAAGGATTCCAGGACTAGTAACTCAACCCAAGCTGTTACAGGGATTCCAGAGCGTTTATCCAACCAAGTCTTCTAGAAACTAATAACTCAACACACAACCAAAGGAACATGAGAACTAACTAGAAAACAAAAGTACAACCCACAAGACCATGGCTATCCAGGAAATATCAAGGCTAGGCAAAACCACTGTCAATCTAGGCGATCCTCCATGCCAATGAAAAATGATAATCAAACAACCACATGCATATGCCATGCATGCCAAAACTAGCAATGAAATCATACATGCAACTCGGTACTTGTAAGCAAAATCCGGTGTAGTTGCTGATCCCGATGTCCTCTTGCACTTTCCTGCTTTTCCTTTGTCTTCTTGCTCCAAATCCCAAGTATGCCACATTCCTCCAAGAGTGCTCCAAGAAAACTCTAAGTGTCCAAGAGTATGAGAGAGGGAGAGAGAAAAATGAGAGCTCCAAACTAAACTCATCAAAAGCCATGAACTGATCCTTAGAAGCCTTTTTTTTAATGAGGCCTCTATTTTCTTCAATTTTCCCTTATTTTCCTTCATTTTCCTCCTCACATGCAACCTGTGACATTAAACCTTCATTTTCTCATATCTACCGTTAGTTTTCATAAATAAAATGCCAATTAATGCCTCATGCCTTTCCAAAGCCTTTGTCATTGCCTTTGCCAATTTTTTTAGCCATTAATTAGCCAACGTGACACCCTAACAGGATGTTTTGCCTAATATTCAGCTTGGAATACATGTCCCATGACCAAGGTCTTATTTTACCTTTATTATTTTTTACATGGATTTTTTACCAAGGCTGTTACAACGCAAGTCAATATTAACAAAACAAAATTATTGGTTTTCTTTAACAAAAGAAAACATAACCAACATAAGTTTTACTTTGAAGGCAACACTCTTGAAGAAGTTGCAAATTACAAGTACCTCATAATTGATTTCAACATAAATCTAAGTTGGGATGGTTGTAGAAAGAAAATAAGTTTGGGGGTTGGAAAACATTTTATGCTCTTCAAAATAGGCGTTGAGAAGTAGAGTTATGGGACTTGAAGACCACTCAAACTCTTTTTAAGCTTTTAGTGATTTTGGTGATACTCTATGTTTGTGAACTGTGAGGCAACAATACATGTGATATGCAGTGGAAACAAATTGAGAAAATTCAGAAGCGCTTGATTACAAACAAGTTCAAAATTAAAAGTGTAGTTCCTCATGATACAAACAAGTCAAAATTAAAAGCGTAGTTCCTTATGATACAAATAAGTTCAAAATTAAAAGTGTAGTTCCTTATGATATATTGTTAAGTGAAATGGGGGCTGCTCCTATTGAAATAATCACTATGGTGCGAGTTATAAGACATTTAAAAAAAAATGAGCAAATGGAGGAAGGTAGATGGCATAAGGTTGTCTTTAATGACATTTTGTGCAAAAGGAAGAAGACTTGGATGCGAAAAAATAACAAATGGTTTAAAAAATGGGGTATTTGCTTGAACATGTGTCCCATAAGCTGTAAAGAGATAAAATCTTTTGTTATGGATAAGTTCCACTAGCGTAC
Source organism: Pinus tabuliformis (assembly GCA_031772625.1). Lineage (NCBI taxonomy): Eukaryota > Viridiplantae > Streptophyta > Pinopsida > Pinales > Pinaceae > Pinus > Pinus tabuliformis. The sequence goes on from CM062805.1 coordinate 1,358,858,393, forward strand.
TTGGGATAAGGAGCTAGGGAGAAAAAGAAAGTACGAAGACTTTAATCCCACTCATAATCATCAACAAAAACGTACATAGGGGCCAATATTTTTTGGAGAGCCAAAGTTCTTATTGCTCAGTTCAGGACTAATTCTCATCAACTATGTTGTGAAACATGACACTTAAAAAGGCCAAAAGACGTATGGGAAGAAAGAGTATGTATTTTTTGCTTTTATGGAAAAATGGGAACAAAAAAACATTTCATTTTAGAATATGACACTTTCAATGACAATAGGGAAAATTATGTAGATACTCTCGCAGCTAGCTCTTGGGATAATTTGTTCAACGAGGGGTATGTAGATATTCTAGCAGCTAGCTCTTGGGATAATTTGTTCAACGAGGGGTATGTAGATATTCTAGCAGCTAGCTCTTGGGATAATTTGTTTAGCGAGGGGTTTGTCGAGAAGCTGAGAGCGTTTATTATGAAAAGAGCTGAATATAGGGATCAAATGGCAAAGCAATATCCCATAGGCTATCTTTAGCCTCATGGACGTTACAAATTTCTTTCTTTCTTTCTTTTGATCACTCTCAACTCATCATAAATCTGAAACTAAAAATAGATGATTTAATTGTATCTTGAAAAATTTGATCATCTCACCTCATAATAAATCCAAAATTAATACCAAGATAAATATTAAATCCAAAATTAAAAATCAGATAAATCTATGATTACTAAATTTTGTACCATTGAGAAAGAACTCTTCTTTGGCCGCCTTATGATTCTACGTAAAAATAACTATCTTGCATTGATAGTGACACTAAACGATCGAGGAAAGGCTTTCAACCCCGAGTTCCTATCCTACAAGCCTCCACGCAACTTATAAAGACCTAAATTATATTTTTTCGAGAGCAAGGTCTCCGTAAAGCAGTCCAGGTTCAGACACCCAAAGAGTTTAAATCAAAGCCCGTGGGTCTATTGGAAACTTCCATTTCCATGTGCATTAAAGCGCTAAGAGGATTGAGGCATGTGGTCATCGTCTATTTTTATAATCCACAAATTCAATTTATGATCCATATTAAACTGCCACAATCAAATCCATGCACGACAGTCCCGCGACTTAACACGAATGATTTTAGCCTTGATAAATATATTATAATAAAAATTTAATTGAATCTCCTTTCATTTTTTTTTTATTCTTCTGGTCGTTGTATGGCTGGGGCTGATATGATTTGTGGATTACTATGAAATAAAATAACTTTGGGCTGTTATTGGATTCCTGGTCTGGACCTTCGACGGATTTGGTGAGTTCTGGTCTTTTTAGTTTCATTCCTTTAGCATCTTTAACAAATTTGTGAGTTGAAAATTGCAGAAGTGGAGTTGGCCATGGGTTAATCCAACTGCATTCGATGCAGGTTTAGTTGTTTTTCCTATAAATATGCCGAAGTGCGCATAATTCAAAATGAGTTTTTGGGATTGAGCTGGCTCAGCTTTTCATAAAGGGCACATAGGCTGAGGTGGACATCACAGAAGTTGTATTTTTGGAATTGGTTGAGCTGATTTTTTTCCAAAAAAGGGCAGAAGACCAAGGTGGGCGTCATTAAATTTGTATTTCTGGGATTGGGTTGACTGAATTTTTGATAGAAGAGCATACAGGCCGGGGTGGGCATAATTCAAATTGTATTTTTGAGACTGGGATGGCTGGAATTCTGATAAAAGGGCATACAGGCTGAGAGGCGCGCATCATTCCAGGTAAAATGTTTATTAAAGTGCAAACTAGCTGAGGTGTGCAGGGTTCACTATAGTGTCTCAAGGTTGTTGATAGTGTTTTGCCTGCAAAAGAGACAAGAGCTGACCTGGGAACATTCTGTGTAGCGATGTTTGAACATGGTGCAGCTTCCTCTTCAATGGAGATGAGTCACTGCAAATCCCCCCCCATCTCAGTTTTACCATGCCCCAAGAGTGGTCTTTTAAATGCATCCAGAAACTATGAACACAGTTCCACCTGCACACAGGGAGTTGAGAGGAGGGGGGGTTTTCGGCTTTTCCGCCGGCCTGTTCTTCGCACATTCTTAAAATTGAAGCTGGGACCAAATCGCGCGGTTCCATTTTTTACATTGGGTAACGGTACTCGTATAATTTGTGCATCAGAGAGAAGATTGAATAAGGACACTGCCAGTGGTTGGCCTCTCTGCAATGCTGTTGGCACCGAGGCAAAACAACTCAATGAAGACCATTCTCAAGAGGTATGTCCTCTTTTGCCATTTTGTTTTTCCTGATGTTGGTTTTGGGTTATACTGGTTTCAAGAGTGGCCTGAAAGATCCTTGCTGCTCATAATAGCAAGAAATCCACACACATACTGCAGTTTCATTCATAACTTTGGAATAATCTATGAAAAATGTGAGATTATATATCTCTTTGGATTGGCAATTTAGTGGAATAGATACTCCTTGAATCTGGCACCTAAGTCCAATGAAGTCTATTCTTTGCAATGCAGCCCCCTGGGCATGTTTCTTGAATCACTTATAAAAGAAAATTGGGATCATAGTTTTCTTGCACTGGTTAGAGCTATACAGCAACAGACATTTGCGACACATTTTCTGGGTTGCAATTTTCAGTTGTTTTACAAGAAAAATAAGCGCGTATTAAGATATAGGCCATCTGTCCTATTTGGCCGAGTCACAAACAAAGTAACATGCAAAACCATTGTGGACAAATTGTCAAAAGAAACACAGCCATTTCCCTCCTTGTTTTGCAGTTACGTTTCTTGAATAACAAATCCTCCTTTTTTTTTTAAATCTTCACTTGTTTTTGTCAAGTTTGGGCGCCATTTTAGTTAACAACAATCAATTTTTGTTTGCCTTATAATATTGTTGACATGTTTTAATCTTTTATTCTTGCCAATGCTGTTATTATTAGTTGAAAATTGCCATTGCCTGTGGTCCCATAAAAGATATGTGTTGTCAATCATAACTATTACAGTGCTATACAATGATCTGTTAAAAGAAAATTTTAGACAGTTGTTATGTAGGATCCTGGAGAAGATGGTCAAAGCAAAGCGAGCAAGGAGCCAGAGGGCATACAGAGCGATGAACTTGAACAGCAACGTCAAAAGAGTCAATTGCAAAAGCGGATTGTTTTTGGTTTGGCCATTGGTATTGGTGTTGGTGGAGTCGTATTGGCGGGGGGTTGGATTTTTACAGTTGCACTAGCTTTGTCAACCCTAGGTGGTACACGAGAGTATTTTGAGTTAGTTAGAAGTCGTGGAATAGCTGCAGGCATGACTCCCCCTCCTAGATATGTATCAAGAGTTTGTTCTGCAGTTTGTGCACTCATGCCTTTGATGACACTGTAAGTCCCATTTATCTGCTAATTTGCAGTGTGTTTCGCTTTTGTATGTCTTAACTGTTCACAATATCCATCTGACATGCATTTCACTTTATTGTCAACCTTCAATGCTCAGAAAGAAGCTTACTGTTACACAAAGAACTTTCTTACAGACATATTTTATTACCATACAGCTTTTCTATTTCTTCCATTAGTTGATTGAAACTATTTTAGATAATCATATTCTTGCATAACTTGAATGTGAAATTTGGAGGATAATTGTAGAGGTATGATATCTGGCAGGTACTTTGGAGGTCGCATGGGAGTTGCTGTGACATCATTTGCTTTCTTTCTAGCAATTGTTCTATTGCTTCAAAGAGGAAGTCCTCGCTTTGCCCAGCTGAGCAGTGCAATATTTGGGCTATTTTACTGTGGGTATCTTCCATGTTTCTGGGTTAAACTCCGATGTGGTCTTTCAGCTCCTGCATTGAATACGAGTATGTTTGCCTTCCTTATCCTGATAATTTGCTTTTGAAAATTTAAAAGGAACAGCCATTGAACGATGAAAGAAGTTAATCAAGCAACTGAAACGGAACAATAGAAGAAGTTAGTCTAGCAACCGAAATGGAACAAGAAAAGGTGGAATGAAAAGGGGATTGAATGATTATAGAGATTAGTTTCCTTATTTACCTCTGTTATGTCCAATGTACAACTTAATGTGTGTTTCTTTTTACTTCCATTTGGATCCTATTCTTTCTTCGTATTTTTCCTATCCTTTGTATGTAATTTGTTCTGTAATACCATTTCATCTCAGTCTTTCTGTTCATGATCGTAGCATCAGACAGGAACTTCTGCATAGGTGTAAGTGTCTAGATTTGTGGAAGTCATCCAAGATCTTCAACCTTAGCAAATTACTTTAATCAAAGGATTTATTAAAGTAAAGTGTTTTTATAAAAAAATGAAGTGAGATCTAATTTCAACCATCAATCACTTTGGAGATTAGGGTTGTGGATTCAGTCAATAAATCAAACTTATTAAATGAAGGCTAGGTGAAGGCAGAAGACGCATCAACTGAAGCACAAGATAGTGAGATAGTGAGATTCCAGTGATTCGATGGAGAAGGACATTCATCCAAGTGTGCAGAGTCCGAGGAAGAAGAAAATGGGGCAGCAAGGGACAAGGATCCAACAGCTAGCAAGATTGAAGGACAGGTTTTGCAGATGGTTTTATCAGCTAGAAATATTCCAGGTTTTGCTGTTTGTATTTTTCCTCAGTGGGCTATTTTCCCACAAAGGGAGTCCTTGTAAGTTGAGATATTTATTTAATGAACAACAGATTTGAAGGGTAGAAATTTGTGTGTGCATGTGTGAAATTGGGTCATTTTGCTTCTGCTAATTTTTAATTTTATTTTATTTAGTGTTAAAATCCCAGCTGTGCAATTTATTCTGTAATCTGCAGTTTAATTGAATTTACAACAAGGAATTACTAGTAAATATTTTGCCCGTTTGCTGGGGTTAAGGAAATTTAGCACAATATCAGAGCTTGGTCTCTGAGAGGCCATTCTCTAAAAGTATTGCACAGATCTGTGTAGGAGTCATACGGGTAGGAGCAGTCCAGGTTCAGATGAGTGCATGTGAGAGACCAGTTGACCATATAGAGTGGGGACAGAGGCCATACGGATGATGGCAAAGATGGCAGGGAAAAGACAGTAGTTTCCGTATAGCACAAAAATGACAACTAATAGTAGCTGCAACTGCCAATAGAGTTGCATGTGTACAACAATTGTACGTTGAGCACGAGACGTGGAAATTATACAAAAAGCAGTCATACTAGATAGAGACGCTAGCAGAAGTCGTCTGTATGCGAAGAGTAACTTGCATGAGGGTACAACGAGCCAACAACTGCCAACTTTTGAGTGCAAAAGAGGCTGTATGAGCACGATAGAGTTGACAGAGTATGCATAACAGTCGACAGAGTTGGTTGGATATGGAAGACAACAATGTGCAGAGGAAGGCCACGCAGCCACAGTCACAGATCAGATCAGCCAGCATATTGGTTGAGGTCATAACTTAGAGGGAGAGAGGGAGGCTGAGCCTTGAGGCTGTACTAGTCAAAGGTTTGGCAGAAATTATTTTTTTGTGTGTGTGTTTTAAAGGACCTATTACCCACCAAAGTGGGTAAATCATAGGAGAAAACTTTCTCCTCATTTGACAGTCAGCTAGCCAACAACCCTATGATGGCCCATAAATAGCTTTACGTCAAAGCTCTCCATTTATGCTCTAGTCAGTGCTCTCTCTTGTCCGGCATGCTTCTTGAAGGAAGGTGGGTCATTTGTCAGAAGGTATATTAATCATTTTTGTAATAATGCGCTTTCATTTAATGTTTTGGGGCATACTGATATGGATCACAGGCCAAGCTGGATGATTGACTGCTCTTGATTGAACCCTTGTTCCCATGTTTCACCTGGGAGGTTAACCTTTGCCCCTAGTCTAGTGTGATCTCCCCTGAGGCCTTTCCTTTAGGAGGGGCACTAATAGGAGGCATTGATTGAAATAGCGTGTCCAAGGTAATCCATACTTATCATTTTCCATGTTTCCCTTATTATCCACATCCATTCTTTGGGTTGACTGTCATTTGTCATTGGGACTAGCACCTTATATCATCATCTCCAAGTTAGGGTTTGAAAATTGTCTTTAGAGGTTGATGCAGTTGAAGTAATGATAAAAGCATATGAAGCCACAACTAAAGAAAAGAAAATTGCAAAAGATGGCCGGGACATAGTAAGTGTGTGGGAAAAAGCCTAGCATGAGCTCTACCCCCCTCATTAGCCATCACCCAGTTCCTTAGCATATCATGCTCCATCATAAAGGAACTCTTGAATGTCACTGTCCTAATGAGTGAGAAACTACTACATCTTTATGGGGTATTGGAAAAACATAAAGTAAGCTTGGTCACCTAAGCTACGGAAGAAAGATAAATCATTAAAGTAAAAAGCACACTAGAGGGGTGGTAAAAGTAGGTTGAGGAAAGGGGTAACTGATGCCTCCACGATTGCTCCCTCTTCTCATTATAGTACTTGCAGATATTGGATCCCCTCTCACTGGTACCATGGCTATGGCCATCTTCCTTGAAGTCTTTCCCACTCCATCACTATCAATATTAGATGCACATATGGATTGATGGGTCTATCTGTGAAATGTCCTTCCCCTTGGGGGTTGGAAGCACCTAATAGTGTTGAAGGTATAAGTATCCATAATGCAAGTGTGCTAACTTGCTTACCAAATCTTGAGCTAGGAAAACCTTGGAAGGTGAGGTTTGTGTAAATTTTTGTGCCCCTAACATTGAATATGGTCCACCATGATAGTTTAATGGTTTTTGTCCATGATGATGTTGATCTTGCTTTATCTTAAGGGTATGTTTTGGGTCACTCATTACTCATGTAACAAAGATACTGTGAAGGAAGACTTGAAACTTATCTAACAACATTTAGTGGACGTTTTTGTAATCAATGTTTTTAAAACCGGAACCGGTGACTGGACCGGTCCACCTAATGAACCGGTTTACCGACCGGAACCGGTCTAACTGGGACTGGTTTGGTCTAAACGAACCGGTTTTAAAAAAATACATTAAATAAAATAATTTTTAATGAAACAAAACTATTTTTAAGATGTAAAACCATGATTCCAAGCCAATAGAGACAAAATATGCAAAGTTTGTTCATTTATATACCATGTAAAGGTGAATATATCAAAATGGCACCGAGTGCAATACATATCATCGACAAAATAGCAAAATACATAAGAAATGAGGCTGTAAATGGCCTATAAAGTCCAAAAACAATGCTGCAAGCTATGAGGCCATTGGCCTACTACAAGTCTACAATGTACACATGATCAATCATCAAGTTCATCACCACCACTAGACACAGGATCATCATCAGGAGCTACATAGACATCATCTAGTTCAGAGTCTGAGGATGCCTCAGCCTGATCTGCAACCTCAGTATCAATGCCACCAATGACAATAGAAGTGGACCTAATGGAAGCATGAGTTTGTCGACCTGCATGACTAGTGCCTTCCATTGGTTTTTTGCCTTTCCTTATGCCGCTACTGATCCTGGTTCTGATGCCACCACATAATCTGCTTCATCCCTTGCTAAAGCCATGTCGATATCAAAATCAGCCTCTGTGTCTCCTCCACCCATTCTGATGTTGGATCAATATCGTCCAACACAATGGGATCTAGATCAGGAGTTTTGCTCATCATTTGGAGCTCCGATTGCATTTATTGTTTACCCCCAAACCATGAAATCTTGAAAACCATTAAGTCTACTGAATTTTGAGTGAAATCTATAATTCGAGTTTCTCCATATGAAATCCAATGAGGTCGAAACCACTCTCAAACATCCTGAGTCATTTCATGGTAATGTTAAAAATTTAAGTAAAAGGAATGAAAATGAAAATTAAAGGAAATGTCACTTTTACTTTAAGAATTTAACATTACCATTAATTGCCAACATTGTTAGGGTTGAAACACCCTTAGTTCCCCCCTAAAACACAGTCAGAAATATGTTTTTTTAACTTAACGGTGGGCGTGCCTAAAACCGACCGGTTTTCACTGGTTAGGGCAAAAAATGGAGAAATGGGCATTCAAACCGGGTTTTTTGGCCGGTTTAAACCGGCGGGCTTGCTAATTGGCCGGTAATCGATTTTTAAAACTATGTTTGTAATGTCCTCGAGAAATTAAATGTCCAAGAGACGAAGTAGCCTATCAATCCCCGTAGGCTATAGTCCTTGATAAAGGGGAAAACCGAAAAATACCCAATGTTGGGGCAACAGAGGGCGAGTTTTGGGGTAGCTGGGCAAAGAAACCCAAAGTTGGGGTGGTGAGTGAACCTCACTCAATCAATTAAGGAGAAAAATCCCCTCAAAGAAATTTTATAAATACAAGAAGTTTGGATACATTTGGAACATCATTGGATTGGATCATTGGTCTCTGTTTTTCTTTGAGCCTGAGGCTCTGAGGGTTTTAAGACCCCTTCTTTTCTACTAATTTTAGTGGTGAAAGATTCCACCCTAGTTAGTTTATTTTTCTTCTATTTGTTCTAGCAAAGGGAAAATTCATCACTCAAGAACAACAAAGCATTTCAGGGAAAATCCGGAAGGTTGGGCGAATTCGTCAAAGGTTAACTTTTGGGCAAACCACATTAATTCTTGTGGATACTTGACTGAGGCAGGCTGTAAATTTCATGCGGAACGCTGGGCGAATTCTTCAAAGGTTAACTTCTGGATAAATCGCACTAATTCCTTTGGTTACTCGACTAAGGCAGGTCGTAAATCTCAGAAATTGAGAAGAGTGAAGATCCCTGAGCAAGACAGGTGTCCCAAGGAGAAAATTAGATGTTGGGCAAAGACATTCCCTGAGGCCGCATACTTGCAATTCCAGCCCTTCCTCAGTGGATCGAAACCCTCTTGTAGGAACCGAGTCCACCTAGAATCTAAAGCATTAGACATTCACACTTGAGGTAGGGTCTGAGTTACTTAAAGTTTGTAATAAGAATTTATGTCTGAGACAGCGAAATTATTTTATCTACTCCTCTGTGTTACATATGAAGGATGCCAACTCCATAGATCCGAAGTCTGGGAATAAAAGTGTGAATCCTGTAATGGACAAGAAGTTTTTTGAGAAAATGCATGGGTCCTGATTTGTAACAGACCTGAAATTATCGTCGTGGTCAAAAGTAGGGATAGGAAGCACGAATTTGAGGAAACTGGGGTATTGGAATTCTGAGTAGTATTAGTCTACATAAAATCATGTCTCCGTTGTAATTATGGATTCACCAGGGTCTATATCTTTTGCACTGAATGATGAAATTATTGAACTGCACTATTGGGATTATTTTACATTAAATTCAATACAATTTTATTGAGAACTCTATTGTTTGTGTTGTTGGATTTGTTTGTACAAAAATAAATTTTGAAACCCTAGCTATTGAAGGAAAAACTTGGGCAAAAATTTCCTTATAATATTATAGTTTTTCCTATTGTTGAGAGTAGATATGACCTTATAGCTCCAATGTTGCCCTCATGAGATGGACGTTAGACTACGATGAGACTCCACATGGTTGTATGCCCCTTGCTACACCTCCAGATGTTGAAACACTGTAACAGGAAAACCAACATGTTGGCTTATTTGATGATGTGCCCAAATGGACCCAGGATGCCCCTAGGTTGCAGTGCAAACCTTGTTGTCTTGCTTCAATTATGTTCCTCCTTCCTTGCACACTCGAGCCTCCTTATTCCTTGCGCTGATCTCCTATTTCCTAGCGCACTTCCGGTCCTGTTTCTTAGCACACTCGAGCTCCTTTTTTTTAAGACCCCAACTCCACATAACCTGCGCACAATCGATTTACCTAAATTCTAGAGCACTTGTGCTCCTATTCTTTAGGACACAAGTCCTGTGCTCCACAATCAAGGCTCTCTCACACTAACTCGTGAGTTGTCTTTCACAAACCTTTGTGCACAAAATAATGTCATTTACTTGTGCCTTTATCCTCTCTTCATAGGTGAACTTCGGTCCATGCAAGGAGGCCCAACTTAATTTAGAACTTGAGCTTTGATAGCGAGTGAACTGAGAATGTTACTAGCTCTCCTTCCAATCATCATTGGAGTTGTTAACTCGTGCTCTCTCCAATCAACAATGGAGATTTAACTTGCTCTTCCTTCAATCGAGACTGAAGACTAACTCGCTCCAACTGAACTGCTAGTTGCCGCCTCGTTCTGTAGTCAACCTGATGAAGACTCCACTTAACTAAAGCTCCAACTCTATGCATGCTAAATTGATGATTATTCCAGTAAACTGGAAATAACTCATCGTAACTGAAGTCTAACTCATGAGGACAACTTGAGGTCGTCCATATCTATGGCACAATCTAGTAGACCTTGCTCGCTACATTTCAACACTCCCTCTTAGCGAGGAAGGTACTTCTAGAAGAACCTCGTCCACCTAGATTTGTCTTCAACATTACCACATTCTTCGTTACTGCAACTATTCCCTTTGAACTAGAAGACTTCCCTACTTTCTCCTGCGGAATCTGATATGAAGACTTGTTCTTTCCAACCATGCTCTGCGAGTCTATCACCTTAAGCATAAGTGCCATGTGCCCCGTGTATCTTTGTCGCTGCTTACTCTGGGTGATGGCTGTATTGGGAGGTCCAAATCTCTTTTGATTCTACCTAAACAACTCTTCTGCCCACTTGGATCGAACTCTCCCTATACTTGGAGTCACTACCTGAGTGGCTGCCTCCATTCACCCTGGGCTTTGCTTTTCATCATCTTGTTGGTTGGCTCAATTGCTAACTAGCCAAGACTCAAACTGAGATACTGGCTGAGGCTCCATCTTGAGTAGCTTCTTCTTAGGTACTCTAACATGCTCTTGCTCTAAGGACTCCCTCAGAGCTCCGCTCTCCTCAACCATCACTTCCCTACTCTATGCACTTCTTGCCTTTTTGCTCAAGGCTATGCCTGTATCTACCTAGAACTTGTAGAGATTCTTCATCCTCACATTTATCTACTTCACACATCCAGAAGCTAAGTGCTTGAGGTGAGCCTTACCTCTGCTGAAGATGATACCATAACCCTTGTCCTTAAGGTTAGCTATTGAAACAAGGTTCTGCCTCAGGCTTGGAACATAGAGGACATCTCTAAGATGGAGAGAGCTACCTGACTCCGTCTTAAAATTGACAGTACCAACTCCCCTAGTTGCATACTTGCCATCATCTCCCAGCTCAATCTGAAATTGCATGTCCTTCTCCTTCAGGTAGTTGAAATACTTCTTATTCCCCGTCATTTGGAAGGATGCACCTGAATCAATATACCATATACTGTTGTTTGTTGAGCTTGCCATGCAAGTTATCAATGAGAAATCTTTCTTGAACTGGGCAAAAAACACATTTACCTCCCCTGATGCAACTACATGATCCTTATTGGACTCCTTTCAATTAGGGCACGTAGTGGCATAGTGCCCAAACTCATGGTAATGGAAACACTTGATCTTGCTTAGATCATTCTTCTTCTTCTTGCCCTTTTGACTAGACTCGACCTCTCCCTGGCTCTTCTTGCCCTTGACTCTACTACCTTTGCTTGTGAGGGCAAAGTTCTCCTCTCCTCTGCTGGAGCTTCTCTACCAGCTCTTGTTCCTCTCTCGATTTCTTCTTGAACACAATCACTCCATAATCTTTCCCAACTAGGAATATTCTCTCTGCCACTTACTGCATCCTGGAAACTATACTAAGACTTATGGATTCCCAAAAGCACAAGACTCACAAGGTCTTTTTTTGCTACTGTCTCGTCCACACCACCTAGCTCATCCCGAACTTGAGTGAAATTTGAAAGATATGTGATGATTGACTCTCCTTTGCTTATCCAGATACTTCTTAGCTTCTCTTTGAGAGCAAGCATCTTGGCATCGATGGAACACTGATACAGATCTAAGATGGCTTTAAAGATCTCGTATGCTGTCTTCTTCTCATGGAGATGAGGGATAATATGGTCTCTGATCCCCTCAAGAATAATTGTCATTGCCTTGGTGTCATTCTTGTTATGCTTGATCAATTGTTGAGCATCTTGAGGTGGAGCTATTGCCTGCTTCACATACTCAAGCACTCCATTATCTTCCAAAACTATTGAGATCCGCTCCTTCCATGAGCAGAATTTTGAGGTTCTCTCTAAAATGTGATCTGACCTTAGTCCTTAGAATGCCATACTGCTATCCAAAGAACAACTTTTCTCTTCAAACTCTAGCGCAAGCCTTCTGTTTGATTTGCGCTGCCCACTAATTGGTCAATTTGGTGCCGGTCTTTATACTAATCTTTGGTCTGATACCATGTTAAATTTCCATGAAACTTTGCAACTACAGATGAATAACTGATAACTTAAACTAGTCAACTTTCACCAAGATACAATGCCTCTTTAACAACTTATAAGCAGCGGAATAAAAAAACACAGAGATAAAAACACGTCACACAATTGACACACTTTTCTCAGGAAACCCAACAGGGAAAACCTGCTTGCTTGATGTGGCTATTTTATTGATTGTCTTGGAGCAATTAAATTTATTACAAAGCAATCTCTCTATTGATAAAGCGTTTTGCTTCTCACACAAATCTCAGCTAATACAATTGATCTTGGCTTCCCTCATCACTACTTGATCTTGGTTCTTGCACACAATTGATCCTTTGCTACCTCCTTGACTTTCTCTACAAACCCTGCTCTCTTTCTTCAATTCTGCGCCTCCTTCCTTGTGCACTTGAGCCTCCTCATTCCTTGCCCTAATCTCCTATTTCCTAGCGCACTTCTGGCCCTATTTCTTAGCACAATTGAGCTCCTATATTTTAGGACACTAGCTCCACACAACCCACGCACAACCAATTCTCCTAAATTCTAGCGTACTTGTGCTTCTATTCTTTAAGACACAATTCCTGCTCTCCACAATCAAGGCTCTCTCACACTAACTCGTGAGCTCTATCTTGTCACAAACTTTTGTGCCCAAAACAATGTCATTTATTGTGCCTTCGTCCTCTCTTTATAGGTGAACTTCGATCCATGCAAGGAATTCCAACTTAATTTAGAACTCGAGCTTTGATAGCGAGTTAACTGAGAGTGTTACTGACTCTCCTTCTAATCATCACTGGAGTTGTTAACTCGTGCTCTCTCCAATCAACACTGGAGATCTAACTTCTTCCTTCAATCAAGACTGAAGACTAACTCGCTCTAATTGAACTGCTAATTGCCACCTCGTTCTGTAGTCAAAATGATGAATACTCCACCTAACTGAAGCTTCAACTCTATGCATGCTAACTTGATGATTATTCCAGTAAACTAGAAATAACTCATCCTAACTAAAGTCTAACTCATGAGGACAACTCGAGGTCTTCACTGGCTAAGGCACAAGTCAAAAGACCTTGCTCGCTACATTTTCAACATCAGATGTATGTGAACCGATGTCAGTGGCATAGCGTAGGGAGCGCTATACTATGTCATGTTCATTGATCACTATTCCAGGAAAACCTGGATCCTATTCATGAGATGAGGTCTTCAGTCAGTTTCGGAAGTTCAAGTTCAGGTGGAGAATTGGACAGGAAAGAATATCAAGGGCTTGAGGTCGGATAATAGGGGTGAGTACACTGCCAATGACTTCATGTGTTTCTGCAAGGAGGCAAGGATCCAAACGGAGATAACAATCTTGTACAACCCTCAACATAATGGGGTTGCATAGAGAAAGAATTGGTCCATTATTGGTTTTGCCAAAGCAATAATACATGATCAAAATCTACCTATGTTTCTTTGGGCAAAGGTGTGTAACACTACAATGTATGTGCAGAATAGGAGTCCTCAAGGCTCATAGGATATTGGGGGAGAAGACTCCAAAGAAGGCATTCCCCGGGGTGGCACCAAAGTTAAGACATTTGAGGATTCTTTCAAGGTCTATACAATTGATCCTTCTACTTTTCTCTTCGTGAGATTAAGTATAGGATCAAAAGAAGCTGAAGCCAATGCTTTTATGATATTCACCTCTTTCCTTTTGCACCCACTTTCATGGTTGTCTTCCATGATTGATATGTGGGCTAAATCCTTGAAAGATAAAACATTAAACAATGCCTTGTAACATGGTGGATATCTAGGGGATTTAGATGTTGCTATTGGTAGTCGTTTGTGGCTGTTTTCATTGATCAAAGTGAAGGAATATACATGCTTGTCATTGTCATCATTGCCCTTCCTTGTCTTTGCTTCCATGTCATTACTAAATTACTCGACTTTTTGTTTGAAGTTTTTCTTCTCTGAAATACCTTACATTGTATTCATTGTTGCAACCCAATATTTGGTGAAGTGGTTTGCATGGCCCTTGCTAGCAACATTTGAACCTGCACTTACAATATCTTTACCTTGAATATAGTTTGAATACTCCCTTTTTTTGATGACAATTTTGATTTTAGGCGCCGAATCCATTATTTTAAGATCCTTCGACCATTTTATAACTAATTCTTTGATTTCTTGTATTAATCCTTTTCTTGATTCCTTGATTTCCTTTAAATCATTGAAAAGTGTCTCGGTTTCCCTAATTTCAAGATCTAAAAACCTAATGGTAGCCAAAACTTGGCTTGGATACCAATGTAGCAAACAATATCTATTTGTGTGTGTAGACAATATATTTGTAATTGTATAAATGTATTGTTATATAAATAATAGATAGAATGAATAAAAATTGATTGAATATTACAATATGGGGCCCTCGTTATATATACCTAAGCAGGGTACTTTTTCATACTAAGGGCCATCTTTTTGATAAGACATATCTTTCTTTAATTAACTTATCATTACTTACTATTATGTTCATAACAGTGGAGAAGGACATTCATCCAAGTGTGCAAAGTTTGAGGAAGAAGAACAAGGGGCAGCAAGGGAGAAGGATCCTGTAGCTAGCAAGATCAAAAGATAGGTTTTGCAGAGGGTTTTATCAACTGAATTTTTTTTAGGTTTTGTTGTTTGTATTTTTCCTCAGTGGGCTATTTTCCCATGAAGGGAGGCCTTGTATGCTTAGATATTTATTTAATGAACAACATATTTGAAAGGCATAAATTTTTTGTGTGCATGTGTGAAATTGGCTCATTTTGATTCCATCAATTTTTGGTTTTATTTATTGTTAAATCCCAATTGTGCAATTTATTTATTAATTTGCAATTTAACTCAATTTACAACAAGGTATTACTAGGAAATATTTTGCTTGTTTGTTGGGGTTTAAGGAAATTTAACACTTCCATGTACATAATAGGATTTTTTTTTCTCCCTAGGATCAAGAAAGGGGTGACAAGTAATGTGCCCCACCCTCTTTTGCTTGTTTTCACGACCTCATTTCTTATGGAATTTGTGGCTGAAACTAAAGCAAAATATTTGAAGTATGGTTCAAACATTGCCATTGGTATAAATATGCAAAAGATAGACTCAAGTACCCATATGTGCAGGATAGAGGAAATGGTGTGATTCCTTTAAATGATATAGGGGATCACTTGAATATCCAAATGCTATGTTGGTTGGTTGTGGTAAGTAATCCCAAATGAGTAATTAGTAAGAAATTAATATACATAGGAAATAAATATAATTATTCACATGCATAGATGCATATAATTGTCAATTGGGCGTAGCACGGGTGGTTGGGAGGTAGGAATAATCCTCCCCACCCAGGTTCAATTCTCACAAGTGACATGATGGATGTTTACAACAATGATGGTATACATATGTTGCTCATATGGAATATACAATGTTGTACCTGTAAAAAGAAAGAGAAAAAATATGCATATGATTCTTTGACATTTATTATCTTTTGGGGTTATTATGAGATATTCCCCCTTTTAATTAACAGTTGCAAGCACAACCCATCATTACTTTACTTGGGAGTTGATCCAGGTGGATATTGGTGGCCACCTGCCAAGTCCACCTGGACCCCCACCATTGTATTTCTCAGCATTTTCAGTTTCCTTAATTGTAGCACAACTTACTATTTTTAGCAGTTTTTCGGGTCCTGAACTTCCGGAGCCGTTTTGAGGCCCTAAACGACGTTTTTTGGGGAATCCAGGGGCAACACGAGTCCATGGAATGGACTGGTGTTGCCCGTTCCAACAATGATAGTGCTCGGATAGATCTTTCTAATGAGCTATTGTACGCGTCAAACGGAGATCATATGCCAAAGTTACGACCCCGGGAAGTTGATGTACCAACTTACCCCCAAACGGGGCCCACAGTTTGGCGTTTCATCTCCTAGGGTTAGGTTTTGGAATGTTAAGGGTTTTTCCATTGTTTCTCAACAATAAATAGGCCTTCGAGCCTCATTGTAACACAGTTCAGAGGCATGTAGCCATCACATCTCTTCTCAGAGATAAGCTACCATCGCCCTAGCTAGTTTATTGCCATTTCTGTTTGTAAGCATATTTCAGTATTTTCCATTAATGAAATGAAGTATTATTTCTGCTGCATCTTTGTGTATATGGTTATCTCTGTAATTTGTTGCGTTCCTGTTTAAATCCGGATCAGTGGTATCAGAGCGGTCTGCTTTTTCTCTGTTTTTCTTTGCATGTCCCCAACAAGGTCGGGATATAAGGAGTTAGGGCTTGAACTGGTTGAACCTTTGCAAGACCAGCCTCGCAAATCCCGACGGCCTCCCATGGCGGACGAGAAGAAAGACGAGGGGGCAGGAGATCCCATCAAAATCTTGCTCGAAGAAGCGCTCGAGCGACAACGGAACGCGATGATGGACAACTTTGCGCAAATCCTTCAACGGCTACCCAGAAGCGGCGCATCGGCTTCCAGCAGCTCCTCTGGAAACGCCACACCCTTTAAGGTACAAGTTAATTTTGAAATCCCCATATTCGAGGGTCAGATAGACGCTGATGCCGTAGATAAATGGTTAAATCTGCTAGAGGGTTATTTTTCTGTTCATGAATTTTCGAGTCGGGAAAAGATTGTTTTTGCTCTTCTCAAAGCAGCCCCCCACGTCAAGGACTGGTGGGAAACCTACTGCGAGCAGAAGGATGAAAGTACTGGCTCACTATTTTCAGCCGCACCCACCTGGGATTCGTTCCGGGATGCCATCAAGGAGCAGTACTACCCTGTTGGAAGCTATGAGGATGAATACATAAAGTGGACCACGCTGCGGCAGGGAAGGGACCAAGACGTGCCGGAGTTCACCAATCTTTTCCATACCCTTCGCACAAAGTTGGGTATCAAGGATTCGGAGCAACATTTGATACTCAAATACCGTGGCTGCCTGCACAAGTACATCCAGGAAGAAATACAGTTCCTAAACATCCCCTCGCTCGGCGCAGCATACCGGTATGCCGTCAAGGTCGAGCAGAAGTTTAAACAAAAGAAGCGAGACTTTGGATCTGCGAATCCAAAGCAGGGGAAAGGTGCCCCTAAACCACAGAACAAAGGACAAAGCCAAGGCGGGACAGCCCAAGACAACCAGCCGAAGCTGCAAGCAAAGAGCAACGCCGCGAAGCCGAGAAAGGACACTGGAAAATGGTGCGAGTTCCATAAGAGCTCCACTCACAACACAAGTGAGTGTCGGGCCAAGCAGTCACTGGTGGCTGAGCTAAAGGTTTCAGAATCAGATGCATGTTCCGACTCTGAGTCAGAACCCGATAAGGGGTATGAAAAAGGGAAGCAGATCATTGATGCGGATCCCAGCGCCACTGTTGCTACCGCAAAGATCCAGAAAAATGAACCCGAAGATCCAGAGGAGGAGGAGCGTCTCTTCCACTCCCAGATGTGGGTAAAGGGCTCCCCGATACAGTTCATTGTTGATAGCGGGAGTCAAAAGAACCTCATTTCGGCAGAGGTCGTGAAGCGGTTGGGCTTACCGACCACAGCACATCCACAACCATACACCATTGGGTGGCTTCACCAAGGGCGAGATCTTCGCGTGAGCCAGCAGTGTCGCCTTCCATACAACATCAAGCCCTTCACGGATGAGGTATTGTGTGACATTGCTCCCCTTGAAGTTTGTGATGTATTACTAGGACAACCATACTTGTGGAAGCGACATGCTGTGTATGAATCAAGGCCCCGTGCTGTTATTATTACATTGGGAAATAAGTTGTTCAGGATACCAGAGGTAGCACCACCTGCCGCCATCTCTTTGATTACTGCAAAACAATGCAGTAAGATCATTTCCAAAACCAGGAAATTTGTTTTCCTGATGATACGCCCTCAAGGGAAGAAGAAGACAGTGGCCGCGGCCTCCAAACGGGGTCCTTCTGCACGGCAGCTACAGATGGACAAGATTGTGGAGGAGTACGAAGACATCTTCACCTCCCCGGCAGGGGTTCCTCTGCACTGTCAAGTCAAGCACTCCATTGATCTGACCCCAGGTGCGTCGCTACCCAATGGACCAATTTATCGGCGCTCCGTTCTGGAGAACAATGAAATCAAGAGGCAGATTCAGGAGCTCCTGCAGAAAGGTCACATCCGTCCGAGTTCTTCGCCCTGTGGGAGCCCGATAGTGTTGGTACAGAAGAAGGATGGGACGTGGAGACTCTGTATTGACTATCGGGCGCTGAACAAGATCACTGTCCGTAATAGGTACCCGATCCCGCGGATTGATGACCTCCTAGACCAACTAAAGGGGGCGAAATATTTCAGCAAGATCGATCTGAAGTCAGGATATCACCAGGTACCAATTGAACCCTCAGATGTGTGGAAGACTGCCTTCAAATCCAAGGAGGGCCTCTTCGAATGGTTGGTCATGCCTTTCGGATTGACGAATGCTCCTGCAACCTTTATGAGGCTAATGGGTGACATCTTGCGGCCATTCACCAACTCCTTTGTAGTAGTATACTTGGATGACATTCTGATCTTCAGCCAGAGTTGGGAAGAGCACCTCCACCACATCCGACAGGTTCTCCAAACACTGCGGCAACACAAGCTATGTGCCAATTTGGAGAAATGCACTTTTGGCATGACCGAGGTTCAGTATCTGGGATACATCATTGATGAACAGGGGGTGCATGTCGATCCAGCCAAGGTCCAAGTCATTCGGGATTGGCCCTCTCCAACCACTCTAACAGAGCTCCGCAGCTTTCTAGGTCTTGCCAACTTCTACCGCAGGTTTGTGTTGGGATTTTCTCATATTTCTTGGCCCTTGAGTCAAGTCACCAAGGGCGGGGCGAAAGCAAAATTCTTTTGGTCTGAATCTCAACAGAAGGCATTCAGGGAGTTGAAGGATCGCCTCTGCACGGCACCAGTGCTCGCGTTACCAGATTTACAACAACCATTTGAGGTCGAGACAGATGCCTCTGACTATGCTATTGGGGCAGTCCTTACTCAACATGGACATCCAGTGGCATATCACAGTGAAACACTTTCAGACACAGTCCGGAAGTACCCCACTTATGATAAAGAGATGTATTCCATTGTACAGGCCTGCCGACAATGGAAGCATTACATTTTGGGGAAGGAAACGGTCATCCACACAGAACACCGACCTCTGCAGTTCATACAGACCCAAGGGAAATTGCAGAATGATCGCCATCAGAAGTGGTCTACATACCTGCAACAGTTTCACTTGAATATCAAGTATAAAAAGGGCAGCACCAATAATGTTGCAGATTGCCTCAGTCGACCACCGATCATGGCGCTAACCACCGTGCTCAACTCTTGCGGGCACGAGACTTCTGATTGGCCACTTCTCTACAAAAGCGACCCAGAATTCGGCCACACATACCAGACACTCTTGGAGGGTCGGCAGGTTGCAGATTTTCACCTCCAGGATGCCCTATTATGCCACCTCGGTCACCTCTGTGTTCCTTCAAGCGAGCGTGCCAAGATGATTTGGGAAGCACACTACAGTCGGGCTGCTGGGCATTTCGGGGTCGAGAAAACAGTGGCAGTACTGCAAAACTATTTCTATTGGCCGAATCTTCGACAGGATGTTGGGAAGTACATCCGATCATGTACTGCCTGTGCCATTGCCAAACCGACCATTAAGAAGCAAGGCCTCTATACCCTGTTGCCTACCCCTAGTCGACCTTGGGAATCCATCTCCATGGATTACATGTCAGGCCTTCCTTCCACTAAGCATGGAAATGACTGTGTTTTTGTGGTCGTCGACAAGTTCTCAAAGATGGCCATTATGATGGCCTGCAAGAAGAATATCACAGCAGAAGCCACTGCTAAACTCTTCTTTGAACGAGTGTGGGTGCACTTTGGGATCCCACAGTCTATCATCTCAGATCGGGACAGTCGGTTTCTCAGCACCTTTTGGTCCAGTCTCTGGTCAATGCTGGACACCAAACTCACGAAGTCCACAGCCTTCCATCCTCAAACTGATGGCCAGACAGAGGTTGTCAATAGGATGATTGTGCACATTCTGCGCATGTATAACTCAAAGCATCCACGCACATGGGACGAGAGCCTCCCCTACGTTCAGCACAGCTACAACCGAGCTCTTCACAGCTCCACTGGCCATAGCCCTTTTCAGGTGGGTTTGGGATTCCAGCCACTATGCCCCATTGATGTGGCCATGCCACTTGCAGCTACTCACATGAATTCAGCTCATGTCCAGTCCGAAACAGATAAGGCCACCAGCTTCATTGAGCGCATCCAACATATTTGCCAGCAGGTCCATGACATTCTTGAGAAATCAAATGCCAAGTACAAGCAGCGACATGATCAACATCGGGTGCCACACAAATTTCAGGTGGGCGACAAAGTCTGGTTGCATTTGCAAAAGGAACGCCTTACTGGAGCCTATCGGAAATTGAGACCACTCCGATATGGTCCTTACACCATTACTAAGGCTATGGGAGACAATGCATTTGAGCTCAGCATTCCCCCATTCCTTGGCCTGCACCCAGTATTTAATGTGGACCGCCTTCGGCCATACTTTCCACCATTGCTAGACACATCCGACATTGCAGAACAGCTCAAACCCACAGAATTAAATCCAGATTGCATGGAACAAGCTGCAACTGATCGGATCATGGACACACAGATCAAGAACACTCGCCAACAGAATATCCAACTGTATCGAGTTGTCAAAGCGGGCCAACTCCTTCAGCAGGGCAAGTGGCTCACTAGGGAACAAGTTCAACAGAAGTTTCCTCATCTCATGGAGGAGCTCAACGCAATGGGGACCATTGCTTCCTAAGGGGGGAGGAATGATCCAGGTGGATATTGGTGGCCACCTGCCAAGTCCACCTGGACCCCCACCATTGTATTTCTCAGCATTTTCAGTTTCCTTAATTGTAGCACAACTTACTATTTTTAGCAGTTTTTCGGGTCCTGAACTTCCGGAGCCGTTTTGAGGCCCTAAACGACGTTTTTTGGGGAATCCAGGGGCAACACGAGTCCATGGAATGGACTGGTGTTGCCCGTTCCAACAATGATAGTGCTCGGATAGATCTTTCTAATGAGCTATTGTACGCGTCAAACGGAGATCATATGCCAAAGTTACGACCCCGGGAAGTTGATGTACCAACTTACCCCCAAACGGGGCCCACAGTTTGGCGTTTCATCTCCTAGGGTTAGGTTTTGGAATGTTAAGGGTTTTTCCATTGTTTCTCAACAATAAATAGGCCTTCGAGCCTCATTGTAACACAGTTCAGAGGCATGTAGCCATCACATCTCTTCTCAGAGATAAGCTACCATCGCCCTAGCTAGTTTATTGCCATTTCTGTTTGTAAGCATATTTCAGTATTTTCCATTAATGAAATGAAGTATTATTTCCGCTGCATCTTTGTGTATATGGTTATCTCTGTAATTTGTTGCGTTCCTGTTTAAATCCGGATCAGGAGTTGTGCTACATGTTTATATTTGTTGGATGTATTCATTGTTTATTGTGTTATTCTAGGTAACTTGTTCCATGATAGGAAAGCTCTTAAAAATGAGGATTTTTTCACGTGAATCATGATAGGGATAGTTAAGAGGGAATGCTTTATCCAATCTTAAAGCTAAGCCTGGATATTATTAGATACAAAGGCATGAAATTAGCTTGGATGTCACATGTTACAACAAAATCTAGCTCCCTTAAATGATGTAAAGTCTTGAGCATCAAGGGACTAGTTTTGTGCACTTAGGTGTTAAATGGAGTTAGAGGAGGAAGGGTTCAACTAAATTTAGCAGGTGCACTAAATTTTGTAGGGGGGGCCCACAAGTAGGACCAAGGTGCAATTTTTTTAGTTTTTTTTATTCCTTCACATAGGAAAAATTAAATTTTCCTTTAGTCAAGAATTGGAGCGATCTCAGCTGTCCAAGGAGACTTAATCTCAGCGCTTTGTGGAACTGATGGGCCCATGTTGATTTCTAAGAGGGAAAAACGGCATAGACTTGGTCATTACGCATTAGCTCAATGTGTTCTCTCTTCAGCAATAGAGCATAGCGAATTCCAGCACTAGTGTTTTCCACATAGTGCAGACCAGCAAGAGAAAGGGGGTCGTACAACCATCACAACTTCCAGAATCGTGATTCCAACACCAATGCAAGTGTGCTTGTGCAGAAGGCCGTACATGATTGTATGGAACTCATGCCACGTAGAAGAGGGAGGCCAAGTGGGGTAGATAAAGTCTAACTGGTGCACAAAAGTGTGCTGGTCAATTTATGAGTGAAGGGAAGTCTTTTCCCTCTTCATGTAAATTTTTTAGAATTTGCTATTGCTGAAGAAAAATAAAGAGAACACAGTTTGCAGGTTTTCCCTAATTGGGATTTCTTGAGTAAAATTTGTTGTGTACTGTTTTATGGTGTATTTGTCTTCATTTGTTCCTTATTTCTTCTGCTGCATGCTAGTTAGAAAACTCAGTATATTTGTGGATTGAAGTTAAAGATCAGTTTTCAACTCTTTACTTAGCATAGTTCATAGATTAGTTGCTAAGTTTTAAGAAAACTAACATTAGGAAGGCTACCCATTATCACCATTGTAGCTCTTCCTCACACTTTTGGTTGGTTCTTCTCCAACTCAAGGGGGGGATTTTTTATAGATAGGATTGCGAAGGCTATAGGGTGGAGGCTCAAGGTGATTTTCTAAAAAGTTAGCCTAATCAAAATGAATGTTTATAGCAAAGGTGGAATAAATAAGTGGTGTGGGAGGGGAACATGAAGGTCGAAACCCAAGACCCAGTGCCTGATCATGCCTTGGGAAAATGGAGCATAGATAAAAGAGGACAAGTGCATGAGAATGTAAGGCAATAGGGGCTGCTATGCATGCCACAAATCACCCTTAGTTTGCTGATTTTTATAGCATATTTTCCTTGTAAGGCTAAGAGTGCTATATTTAAGCATTGTTACAAAAGTGAGGTTACATTAATCTAGTAAAAAATTGGTTTATTAGATGGTAGGATAACATACCAACAATAGAAATAAGAAAGGTTGAAAACCTCACATTACTCTTTTTTTTAATATAATTTGAAGGAAAAAAATATTTGTATTGATATTTCAAGAAGAAATCAAATACACATAAATTGACCTTTAGGCCTTTAAACCAACCACCCCAGACTATAAGAAACTATTGCTACTTGCAACCTTGCCTTACACTTCATCTTTGGACAACCCTTCTGAGCAATCAAAACATTCCAACAAAATGACTAAGGCAAGCCAAAACCTTAATAGTTCATTCCATAGGTTGTATACAAGACTATTACAAAAAGAAACAATCATGTTCTCCATCAAAAAAGAACCATTTGTATTGCTACTTGAGGGGAGTTATCTCCGAATTCTTGCTCAATTAGCACATCCTTTGGAATGGTTAAAACTTCCTTTTAAAGAGTATTGCATTGTGGTTGACTTCCCTGTAAACATGAGTAAAGGAAATTTCTTCGAAATCAACTCTCAGTACCTAAACTCTGTTCATGATAGGCCTTAATACTAGATTAGTGATATCGCTCTTTCCGCTTAACTAGCTAATTACAAGCTTAGAATTGACCATAATTGATCCACATCGGATCGTTATATTGTTTGTCATCCATCTCGATGCTTTCACAATGGAAAAAGTGGAGGAATTAACTCATAGGGCCATTTTTACGGGTGTAATCTGATTTGGCAAATTTGGGTTTGAAACCTTCTTGGAGCATCTCAAGGCATCAAATGACGATTTTGGGGGGTAAATCTTTGGTGCTTTAGTGCCACACATTTTTTTCCTATTCTACACACAAAGACCTTTCCAATGACGCAAAAACCACTTCAATCAAAGTTCATATGCAAAAGTTATGCCACTCAGAAGTTAATCTTCCAGTTTTGACCATCATAATGCGTGAGGATAACGCATCAACCCTCATTATTCATGGAAAAGGGGCTAGCCATGTGATCATGTTGAAGAAGACTCTAGAAGATTCCATATTGTAACTCTAGTTAAGAGTTGAAGGAGTCAAACCTAACCGCTAGTAGGCTATCGGGATGTGTTATTACCAAGCTACTAGGAGGGAAAGGGGTTCCATTCTTGTGGAGTGCATCTTGTTCCATAAACGAGCAGAGTTGCCGAGAGGGATAGGGAGAGAACACACATAGAGGATTTGTGCCCTGTAGTAGCCCACAAGGCACAAGCCTTACTTCTTTGTATTCGCATCCATTTTATATTCAGAGAAAGAGAGTGAAGTGGCCTCACCTTCCAGTTGGGTTTTCTCCTTAAAGGGTTTCCTAGGATATATCTTATGTCAATTGTGGTTTGTGAGTTTTTATTTCGCTGTTCTTTATTTTCTGCATAATTATAAATTGAATGCATATGCAATTAACAATAATTAATAGATCCATAAATCTAAGGAGAAATATTAATAAACCCTCATAGTGTAGATTTATGATTTTCTAATATATTGTATGAGATCTGTTGTGACGAATTGTCTAGTGGAATATCCACAACAATTTATGGATCATATTGGTATCAAAGCAGGTTTCTTTGGGTATATTGTAGAGATTTGCAGGGGATCTAGATCGGCTAAGCCTCAAGTCATATAACGTCAGTCATGGTTGACTAATCTATGAATAATCCTCCCGATCCTGCAAAAGATAGGTTTTGGCGGCTGGAAATAGAAGGTGCAGATATAAACCGTAACATGAATCTCCTCATGGCGGCCCTAACCAATAACCTTTGCTCAGGCTATTTGGAGAAGATGGGGGTTCTAACATAGAGGTTCGATCAGAGTGGAGATTAGGAGATTGGGAAGAAACTGAGAAGCAGCCAAAGGAAGAACTTGAAAAGGATCAATCTAGTGCGACTGTCGTGAACCATTCACTGTCCTTGTTCAAAATGGAAGCAAAGGTAGATATCAAGCCGTATTGAGGTGAGGTTGATGCTCTGAAGCTAAATCACTGGTTGCAACAATTAGAAGTTTATTGTAGTGTTCATCATATAGAGGAAGAACAAAAGATTTCATTTGCGCGGTTGAAGTTAGAAGGCCATGCCATGACTTGGTGGGAAAGCCACAGAAAGACCTTGAGGTTAGAGGGAGATCCTTTAGTGACTAAGTGGGAGGACTTTAAAACCTCATAAAGTCACAATTTTACCCTATCGAGTATGTAGAGGACAAGTAGATTCGGTGGCACTATTTCAAGCAAAAGCAGGGGTAGAGTGTACAGGTGTACACAAAATTAGAAAGATGGCTATATTGTACTCCTCAAGTATCTGGGGGGTCTACAAAGCCATTTGTGGAAACAAGTGATGTTGTTCAAGACCAGATCGATGGACAAGGCTTGTGCATTGGCATAGTACCTGGAGAACATAGGCCTGAAGAAAGGTCAACCAAGTGGATTGAAGTAGGAGCACTAGGGCACTTCTAAGAAGGGGGAGAAGAAGTGGAAAGAAGAAGAAAACTTCCATTCCACGTGATTATCTGTCCCTCAATGGACCTCTACCTTGATTTCGTGATGGAAGAAATGTACCTATAAAACAAATTTTATAAAAGCACAGTGATAGAGGCGAAAAATCAAGAAAGAAGAGACTAGAAGAATCAACTCAATGCTCAATACACGAGAATTTTTTTTGCAAATTGATTTCTTTGTATTATGGCATCAAATGATCTCACAATCAACAGTAATTACTAGAGGAGAGGCTAGCCTTTTATAAAACTTTTTCTAATGGCTAGAAACTGGTTAGTTTGTTTCCCTCTAGAAAACAATATTTACTAGTCATCCACATGTTGGAGACTTTGTAATTTTTTACAAAATATTACATTAAATTCACGACTTTGCCCACTAATAGGTTGAATTGACTCTCACAAAATCCAAGGAAACCCAACGTTCCACTTGCAAAGGATTCTAAGATGAATAATAGTAGCCTTTAGTGCTCCAACGTTCTCCTTGACCTTTTCAACAACTATCTCAGCCTTTGACTTGTTTTTTCCATGCATAACAACTTGAACTTGACCACCTTTTTCTAGGTCTCCAATGCCTAATTGAATATGTTGAAAATGTAGTGATGGAAGGTCTTCTTCCTTGTGTCTTAGCCAGTGAAAACCAGGAATTAGTCTTTCTCTCACATGAGTGCGAATTCATCAGATAAAATTCAGTTACAATGAGTTGATTTCCAGTTTACTGGAATGGTCATCAAGTTTGCATGCGTAGTGTTGGAGCTTCAGTTCGTTGGAGTCTTCTTAAGTTAGACTATAGGATGAGGTGGTAGTGACAAGTTCAGTTAAAATGAGTTAAGACTTCAATGTTGATTGGAGAGAGAATGAGTTGAGTTCTTAGTTAACTCGTAATCACAACTAAAGGAAACTCGTGACACTAATGTGTGTTGAAAAATGTAACTAGGTTCAGTGTTCATAATTATCATTGTACTTGTATCATTTTGTATTTCATGAAAAAGAAAAAGAAGAAAAAATAATTTATTATTATTATTATTATATCATTAGTCAAGCATGTTCTTCATGCTTCTTGGGTTTATTGAGTCAAAAGAATATTTGTCATGAGTTAATCTATTGTACTTGAGTCAAGTCCCATTTGGACTTTTGGAAGGAAAAGAAAAAAAATTATAAGTCAAAAGAGTCAATTTTGTCTCCACAAGTCCAAGTCAACCCTAGAAGGGACAATTTGACCTCCTGGATGTATATATATAGAGAGCAGTTCAACCTCATTTGGACACATATTGGAAACTTTGATTTCTGTAAAAAAGAGCAAGAAGACAAGCGAAAATCAAAGGAGAAAAAGTCAAAGGAGAGAGAGAGAGTCCAGAAGGAAGAAAAATCAAACTTTTGTCTATCTCTGTTCACACGTGCGAAGTACTGGGGCAACTCTACGAATTATAGGGCCGAAATTCTATTTCTGCGAAGGTGCTGGGGCGACTCTGCGAAGTTGCAAGTCCAAAATTCTGATCTAAAGAACTTTGACATTCATTGACTTGATTGGAATTGACTTGGCTGAGGAAGGCTTGAAGGAGGGCTGACTTGGGTCTTGTGGAAGGTCAAGGTCTTGGCCTTAGTTTTTGGGTCCTAGATTTCTCACTTTGATCTGATTTTATAAGAAGAGAAGTTGGTTGTGTTTTCCCCCTTGTGGGGTTTTTCCCTGACTTGGAGCCTATATCTTGTGTTCATTATATTTTATCTTCATGGTTTATGTTTTGGTAACTGTTTGATGAAAAGAACATAATAAAAGTAATAAGAAGCCAACATATATTCACAAGCAGTTATTAAGTAAGAGAAATCAACCCAAATTGGTTGCCTTATTGATTTCTCAACATGGTTTCAGAACTAAGGTGAGGAGAAGGAAGCTTGAAGATCACTTTTGTTGGCATAAGGGGAAGACATTTCTACAACAATCATTGAAGCTACTTTGGAGGAAATCATTTGCAAAGGGCATACAGAAGAAGACTAAAATACCATCATTCATCTTGAAGAAAGACTACTACATCAACTGTCCATCTCACTCTCTCTATCATTGAAGGCTCTTGGTTACTCATCATCATTTTGAAGAATATCATCATCTTATCAATCTCTCCCTACTTAAAGCTCTTTGATCATCACTCATATTGGAAGACATCTCTATAGAAATCATCACTCAAGAAGCATCAAGATATTTGAAGGCATCATCTTCATTCAAGCATCTCACTCTTTTGACAAGTAAGTTTTTTTTTACACTCCATGTTTCAATCTTCAAATCAAATGCTTCATTATGTAAGGAAGGCAACAAACTCTATGGGTCATCAAACTTCCAAGCATGGAAGAAGATAATTGATTTGGTTCTCACTGAAAATAAAGTCACGGATCACATTCTAGGCAAAGTTTCAGTACTAGATAATGACAAAACTCAAGAATTGGCCAAGTACAATAAAGGAGAAGTTAGGGCTCAAAGAATTCTCATTGAGTCCATCAAAGATCATCTTATTCCCTTTGTTGCAGATTTGGGCACATCTAAAGGAATCTATGACAAATTGGTAAAACTATATGCTGTCAATACTACAGGTCAGAAAATATCTTTGAGGAATCAACTTTACAAAACAAGGTTGTCAAAAGATGAAGACTTGGCCTCATACCTTGTGAAAATCTCACAATTGAAAGATCAACTACAAGGGCTTGGAGAAGTCATATCTGATTCCGAATTAACTACTTGTGTACTCAATGCTCTACCTTCAGATTGGAGTAGTTTTGTGACCAACATCTATTCAAGAAAGGACACTCCAAACTTCGATGAGTTATGGGCTTTGTGTATTCTAGAAGAATCAAGATTGAAAGCCAAGGATGACACCGAACCCAACAATGAAAAGTCTCAAGCTTTTGCTACTAGATCAAAGAAGTTTGAAAAATTTGGAAGATTTGAACCTCGTCGAAAATACAACAACAACAATAACAATCAGCCATGTGGAGGCCGAGACATATCCAAAGTACAATGCTTTGGGTGCAATGAATATGGACACTTTAAAAGGGATTGTCCCAAGGATCCTCAAAACAGGAAGAACAATAAGAGGAAGGAAAGAAGTGGAGCTCACATTGCTGAAGAAAATGAAGAACCTGAAAATAAACCGAAGACTAAAGATCATAAGGATCTCTATCATTGAAGAACTTTATCACTACCAGGTATTCTAGCAATTTGTTTTCCCTTTATTAGAAGATGGCAGTTAGAGTAGCATATGTAGCTACATTTGTAGAAGAGTCTTGGATTTTGCAAATTTTGGCATCATGTAAATAAGCATATAGCATTGGAGGAATTAGAGTCTGCATAGTCAGTTGCATTTTATTGAAAACAATGATCTGAACATCTAGCAGGGAAGGATAGAAGGATTTTGACCATCTAGCACTTCACAATTCATGCAACGACTACATTATATCATGTTAATCTAGAAGCAGTCATTTGTTGATTTGGGGTAGCGTCGGATGTGCTCTAGCCATGAAAATTGGTGGAGAGGCTAAAGCACATGAGATCTCCAAGACCCAGAAATGGTTTGGGCAGAGTCTAACCGGTTTGGGAGATATTAAAATAATTAATATTTCTTATGGAGTTCCGAAGTCTAAACTTACGAAAAATAAAATATTAATGGGTATTAATATAAAACTGGGTTAGAAGGTTCCAAAAGTCATCGATCAAGCCAAATCTAATCTTAGCCGTTGATTAGAGATTTAATCTCAGCCGTTGAACGACCAACGAGAAAAGTATAAGAGGAGGCTTGAGGGTCAGTTGGAGAATACACCAGAGTGATCTGTCATTATATTCTCTAGAGCGAGGTTTGCTAAGAGAGATAGAATCAGTGATCAGCAACGAGGGGTAGTGAATACATAACATAGAGGCAAAGTTGGTGCTGGAGAGACAGCGTAGAGCCCAGAGAGGTTGACGCAGAGGTAGCTGGGTGCTACGCAGAGGCAACCAGGCGCTACGTAGAGCCAGGAGAGGCCAGTGTGTGAGACGCAAAGGGTCTAGGGGCTAACACAGAAACTCCAGAAGCTAACACAGAGGCTAGCAGAGTTGACGCAGGGCCAAGAGGCAGTGCTAGAAGGATTTCGTGGAACGGATTGGGTGCTGGTGAGCTGGGTAGGGTGACGCAGTCCCTATCAGAGTGACACAGAGCAGTGGGAGCTGCAATTGTTGCTGTGGGATCGTTCATCCGGTGATTATTCAGTCGGAATATCTGTCTCCGAGGAGAGGTACTACTGCCGAGGGCATTCTCTGTTGGGTGAGCCATTTCTGTTACCCTGGTTGTATTATGAAAACTGCATAATAATAAAACCCTCTGAATCGCTGCACCGGTTTTCCCGCATTGGATTTTTCTGGGGACATTGGTCCAAAAATAACAGTGTCACTTGTGTGCTTGTTTTTCTTTCAGCTGATGATCTGTAGATGTTGATACTATACTTGTGTTTATTTTTAGTATTTACATGGTAAATAACTTGTTAAGTAATTAAACAAGTAGGAAGAAATAAACCAGATAGTACAGGAAGAATTTCTAACGGGTTAGACTTAGAAATTCCAACATGGTATCAAAGGGTGGTTGCAGATCACAGGAAAATTGAAGGCATTAGCTAGCAGAGCAATAGCAGTAGATTTAGTTGTCCCGAGTGATAGAGCTGATCCGTGCAAAAGGTGATAGAGGAAGGAGTGACGCAGAGGGATTGCATCATCATTCTGGGCTAGAGAAAGGCAGCGCAGAGGCTAAGGGAGGCAGTATCAGGCTCATGTAGAGCCACGCAGAGGCCAGGAGGGCTGACGCAGTTGGCTAGGAGGGCTGATTTGCCGGTGCCGGGATTGCGCAGAGCCGAGTGGCTCAATGCTTCAGTTTCTGGGGTATAGGAGGCTGTGGGTAATTTGCGGAGCGAAGTTGGTGGGGTATTGTGGTCATAACAATATCTAACAGGGCAAGACCAAGGTGGAGGGAGTTGTTGCTGAGGCGAATTTCTAGCCAAGGAATCTGGATCAGTAGACGATCGGAGTGGGGCAACTTGAGGTTGGCAGAGAGATTTCCAGAAGGGAAATCGAGACTTAGAGGGAGTCGAACCGAGAACTTCCAGACGAGAAGTTGAGAGACTCAGCAGGAGTCGAACAGAGGACTTCTAGGAGGGAAGTAGAGAGACTCGAAGGAGTCGAAAGAAGAGTAGTGAGATGGCCGTGAATGGGTTGAGAAATCAGGATAGGCTGGACGGAGCGTGCAGAGAGAAAGAATCACAACATAGTTGGAGCGGCCAAGGCCATGTTGCATGACTAGAGGCTACCCATTTTTTCTTGGGTAAAGGCATGCAATATCGCAGTATTTCTACAAAACATGAGTCCATACAGCGTGCTTGGATGAGTTACACTGGAGGAGGCTTTCACAGGAAAGAAGCTTGATGTTTCTCACCTTCACATCTCTGGCACCAAAGTTTATTGCCATGTGTCCAAAGAGGGCAGGAAGAAGCTGGAGCCCACAACTGAAAAGGGAATTTTCGTGGGTTACTTTGAGACACCTCAGGCATACAGTGTGTACATACCATTACTTAAGAAGACAGTTCTCAAGCGGGATATGAGGTTTGAGGAGGACAAAGCTCTGAAGGAGTCCTTGGAGTGAGAGTAGGTTGGAGTACTTGAGGAGGAAAAACTTGCTCTCAAGCAGGAGCCTCAACCAATATCACAGATTGAGTCTGAGCCAGGTGGCAAGCAGGTCATATGGTAGGATGACAAGGAGTCATTGCGGGATGAAGAGGAGAGACCAAGACGAGTGGAGGTAGCCACTCAGTTAGTGACTCCCAACATAGGGAGGAAGAGAGCCAAGTGGGCCGAGAGGTTGATTCAAGAGGCTCAGGAGCGAGTTGAGACTCCTAGCTATATGTCTAGACAAAGCAAGCGGTCACAAAGGTACATTGGGTACATGGCACTGATGATTGAGTTGTCAGAATTAGAGCCTTATTGTTATAAGGAGGCAGCCCCGCAACAAGTTTGGCAAGATGCCATGGTGAAGGAATATTCCTTCATCATGAAGAATAACGTCTGGGAGATTGTGCCACACCTAGATTGCAAATCAGTGGTAGGCTCATGCTGGGTGTACAAAGTGAAGCATGGAGTAGATGGGAGTGTGGAGAAGTACAAGGCAAGGTTTGTGTCCAAGGGCTTCTTGCAGGTTGAGGGCATCGACTATGATGAGACGTTTGCCGCAGTGGCTTGTTATTCATCCATCAGGACAATTCATGCACTTGCAACTCAAATGGGGTGGAAGATCCATCAGATGGATGTGAGAACAACATTCCTCAATGGGTTGGTTGAGGAAGAGATTTATATGGAGCAACTAGAGGGGTTTGACACCTTCAACAGAGACACTCATGTCTGTTTGTTGAAGAAAGCTCTTTATGACCTCAAGCAGGCACTGGGAGTGTGGTACACTTGCATTGATAGCTACCTTCGAGGATTGGGCTTCACTAAGAGTGAGGTGGATGCCAAGCTGTACTACATCACAATTGGAGAGCTTCTGCTCATTCTAGTGCTCTATGTTGACGATCTTATTTTAACTAGAGCAGAAAACTTGATTCAAGATCGCAAGGCAGATCTTGCAAAAGAGAGTTTGAGATAAGGGACATAAGGCTTATGCACTATTTCCTCAGGTTGGGGGTATGGCAGGGTGATGGGGAAATCTTCTTGGGGTAGGGGATGTACACTACATAGATCCTTTGGAGGTTTCACATGCAGGATTGCTAGCCCATGACCGCGCCTCTAGTCACAAATTGGAGGAAGGAGGACACTAGCATAATAGAGCGACTGGATGCTACATTGTACAGGTAGCTCATTGAGTCGTTGATGTACTTAGTCAACACACAACCTGACATATGTTTTGCAGTGAACTAGTTGAGCCAGTGCATGATGGATCCTACCAAAGTTCATTGGATTGCTGTGAAGCATGTTTTGAGGTATCTGAGAGGCATGATAGATTATGGATTATGGTATAGATAGGTTGATGGCTTGAGGCTTGAGGGCTTGACAGATGCACATTGGTCAAGGAGCTCCACAAATTGGAAGAGTACTTCAAGGTGCGTCTTCAACATTGGGTCAAAGTTGTTTCCTTTTTCAGTAGGAAGTTGAGATCAGTTGCACTCGGTTCAACAGAGGCCGAGTACATGGCTGCCAGTTGGGCAGCGTGTGAAGTGTTGAGAAATCTAGGGCATCAATAGATAGGTGATTTCTCTATTATGATAATTGCTTGTGAGTGTATTTTTACTTCCTGACTATGGTCTTCTCTTCTTGTGTTATTATTGTGTTCTTTTCATCAAGACAATTACCAACTCATGAACAATAAGAGGACAAGAGACATAGTGTACAGGCTGTTAGCTAGGGCCAAAACCTCTCACTCTTTGAGAGGAAAACCCAAACAAAATTCTTCCTATAGAACCTTCAATTGACGAATACCAAGACAATGACAAAGACCCTTGACACTGGAGCCCTTCCAAGACCAAGTCACAAGCCTCCTCCTCTCCCTAGGTCAATGTTTCTCTTCCTCTTCTTCTTCTCGACTTCCTTCAGATTCTCGACTTCTTGTAGGTCTACAACCCTTTATTCTCACAACAAAAACCCTAGATTTGATTTGGCTCCTCAAATAGTCTCCTCCTTGAGAGAGACTCTTCTCTCTCTAACTCGACTTCCTTAAGCGAAGACTTCCACCCAAACAAGATCACTTCAAGGTGACTGCAATCTTCGATCCTTCCTTGCCAACTTCAGACCTGCAACCTTCGCACGTGTGAGGGTATACTAGCCCAAAAAAAATCCTAAATGATGACTCTTTCCTTCGCTATCCTTCCTTTTTCCTTCGCTGGCTATAAGGCTTCTGCCAAGATGATTTGCGCACTTGAGATAGAGGCTTGCTTCACTGAAAAGATGATCTCCAAATGAGGCCGAGCACTGGTATTTAATATTTATAGTGGTTGGTTCATCATTGTTAGGCCAACATGATCCCCTTGGACTAGGTCGACTTCACCTTTCTCGAATTATTCTTTCATTGTAGGCCGACTTGATTGAGGGCTAGTGACAAGGTCTTGGAGGGTGACTTACAAAACAAGTATGACTCTTTACAATGTGTAACATGCCTTCATTACATGACAATGACTCTTTAGACTTTTATGACTAGATGACAAAATCCCTAAGGGCTCACAATGGGAGCCTTAACTAAAAATAAAATCTCTTGCTCATGAAACCCATGATGCAAGCATTACAATAATTTTATTTTTCTTCTTTACATCTTTTACATAAAATCATAATTACATGTCATTATGAAGACTGAACCTAGTTACACTTTTCAACATGAAGCTATCTAGATGAGGAAGTTGCTTGTGGGACTTTTCAGGCAGAGGATGGAGCCCACTGTGATCCATTGTGACAATTCGAGTTGCATTAAGCTCTCTGAGAATCCAGTGTTTCATGATTGCTCCAAGCATATCGAGATCGGGTATCATCATCTTAGGGACTGTGTGCAAAAAGGGATTGTGAAGCTACCTACATTCCAACAAATGAGCAAGTTGCAGATATCTTGTGAAGGTCTTAGTTAAAGGCAAGTTCATGTTTTTTAGAGATAAGTTGGGAGTTGTACGTAATTCCTTCCTTGCTAAGAGGGAGTGTAAAAAATGTAGCAATGGAAGGTCTTCTGGCTTATGCCTTAGCCAATGAAGACCATGAATTAGTATTTCTCTCACATGAGTGTGAATTCATGAGATAGAATTCAGTTATGATGAGTTGATTTCTAGTTTATTGGAATGGTCATCAAGTTTGCATGCGTAGTGTTGGAGCTTCAATTCGTTGGAGTCTTCTTCAGTTAGACTATAGGATGAGGTAGCAGTGACAAGTTCAGTTAGAACGAGTTAAGACTCCAATGTTGATTGGAGAGAGAATGAGTTGAGTTCTCAGTTAACTCGCAATCACAAATAAATGAAACTCATGACACTAGTGTGAACTACTAATCGAAGTTGGCCTCGTTGCATGCATTGATTTCTATCTATAAAGATAAAGACAAAGGCACAATATCACAGATCAGTTCTTTATCGTGGAATGCACATCAGTTGAGGATCAATAGTGCACATAGATTTAGGAGCCAAAAGTGCGCAAGGATTTAGGAGCCAGAAGTGCACATAAATTTAGGTGCCAAAAGTGCACATAAATTTAGGAGCCAGAGTGTGCAATGATTGTGGAGCAAGGGATTAGGATTCATAGAGCAGGTTGAGACTATCTTTAGCAGAGAACAATTGTGCAAGACCGAGATCAAGAGCATGCCAAGAACAATTGTAGAGCTTAGAATAGTGAGGAGAAGGCTAGTGCTTTCTCAGATACAAATTGCTTGTTGCAGTAGCAATGTGAGTTGTAATAGATCCATTTGCTCAAAGAATAATCAATAAAATACCACAATAAGGAAAGCAGGTTTTCCCTTTTGGGTGTCCTGGGTAAAACAAGCGTGTTAATATTGTGTGCATGTGTTTTTATCTCGATTATTTTCCGTTGCATGTTGAATGTTAAGAAACTCTGTATCTTGGTGAAAATTAAACTTGGTTTCAATTTTTAGTTGCCTTGTTTTTTTAGTAAATTCATCTAAGTAGTCGCAGAGTTTCAAGAAAATTAACAGAATTTTCGAATTCTGCCTCCTAGGTTAGCTATAATTTGGCCTGATTTCATCTGGGTCTTACTTTGTTTGTCCAAATTATGCCTTGCATTTCCACATCATCACTGCTTTCCATGTCATCATACCCTGTGCTAGATCTCTAATGCCCGTGGGAATTTGGAGAATCTGAGACGTGGGTTTCACTCCTCTTCTTTTGTAGATCAATTTTGACGTATTGCATGTCAAATTCTTTCAAGATTTGCCCCTATAATGCCACCTAGAAACCTGTCCTACCATGTCATGATGCCAAAGTGGATGATCTCTAAGGCCTTAGACGTACACAAAAAATTGAAACATGGGCTTTGTTCCTCTCACTGAGTAGTCGTCTTTGGATGTAATGTATTTGTAAAATAATGCAACACTCCACTTGTTTTGCCCCTGGAAATCGATGCCTTATTGTTGCCTAGCTTTGACCAGTCGTAACTTGAGAATGCCTCATCTAAATGCAAAAGTTTCACGAGTCGTTCCTCTCATTGAGCTTTGCAGCCTAAGACCTTGTTGAGTTTTCAACCTTTTAGACCACTTTGCATTGGGAAACATGAATTGCCTTTGGAAGCATGAAATGCTGCTAATTGTGAGACTATCATTTCTGAGAAATATTGAGTGATACTACACCAAAGCCAAGGACACCTGTAGACTTGATAGAACACATAAACATGTGGAAATATATCGATGCACTTGACATGGGGTGCATTGGCCCTGACAGTGGTGATCACCCCTACAAAACAAGGCTTTCATAAAACCATGAGTCCTTGAATAACCCCAAAGAATGCCCCTCTAATCCTATCCAGGATGAAAGGAACTCGAGATGAACTCAAAGGGATTGGTCATGGTCTGACCAAAAACATATTGATTCAACATGACACAAGGTCTAGGATGCGTACAAGGCCTCACATGGTTGTTACACGGCTTTTGACTTGTGACCTTGGGCTTGCAATGGTGTTTAAGAATCATTGCAATAGATATAGGTGCCCCTGCTGAAAGAGGGGTAACACCTCTCATGTCTATTCCCTTTATATTTGGAATTTTCTTTCCAATTAACATCCCAAAATCGATGCTATAACATTCAACATTGCTCATTTATTTGAAGACCATGCATGGTAGACTCCTAATTCCCAAATACATAACGATGTAGGAATACAATCCACGAGTCATAATAGCATAATGGACCTGTTGTCGCTTAGATTGTACAAGCACGATGCGACAACGACTTAGGGTGGGGGCTGTCACTCTGATCCCTGCCCACTCCGTTCTAGATGTCTCCCAACCATAGGCTATGGGGGGTAGTCCCTATGGAATATGATAATGCTATTGAAATATGTAACTAGGTTCGGTCTTCATAATGACACGTGTAATCATGATTCTATGTAATTAATGAAAAGAAGAAAAATAAATATTTTGTTATGCTTAAGGCATGGGTTTCATGCTCAAGGAATTTTATTTTGTAGATCAAGCTCCCACTGTGAGCTATTAGGCTTGGTAATTAAGTCATAAAGTCAAATGAGTCAATGTCATGTATTAAAGACCCATTTGGGCATGTTACATATGTATTTGAATCATTGTAAAAAGTCTAAAGATCCTCCAAGACTGAAGCATAAAAACTATTACTAAGTATGAAAATTGATAGCATGGAGACTTGAATGTAAAAATACACAAGAGGTATTTGATAATAATAATTTATTATATATATAAAATGTATAAGTGATGAATGTTTACAATGAGGACCCGCCTATATATACCTAAGCAGGTGTCCTTTCGTGACTGGGCATGTCTTTTAGACATGCCTTTTCACTTAACTTAATGACTATTTAACATAACTAATATTTGATTATTTAATATTTACATTAATTTTATTTATGTCACTTGTTATGAATTATATTCATAACATAGCCCCTTTCTTCAGAAGCTTTGTCCTTAAAGCTTGTTGATGAAAAAGACTTGATCTCTTATTTGCCACGAATGTCGCGAATGTCTTTTTACACTTGACCGCTAATACTTTTTTCCTTTGACTGCGTCATTGGTAGCTCATCTTCTATGTTTCGTTGGTAACTCTGATTTGAGTCCAGGGTTAGTGATTTTTTTAATAATATTTAAAAAAAATTATTATAAGTTTTTTTTTTTTTTAATAATAATAGTTTTTAAATGAAAATCGATTTTATAGCTTTTAATTAAAAATTGTTTTATTATTATTATTATTATTATTAAAATGGATAGACGCACCTCCTCGAGTCACATTTGTTGACTCCGTACGTGACCCCGTACCTTCTGCGTTTAATATTGTGGCCCTTCCTGTCGAATTGCAGGTTGACCAACGAATAACGAGTGCCATTATTACTATTTTTTTTAGTATAAATCAATGATATTAAAAAATGAATTAAGAAGAGAATAATGGTTGAAATTGATATGACAAATGGCTCTTGTGGAACCTTGGCTGCTACGAGGTTCGAACTCTGTTTGTCAGATCACACCCGTGTGTTTTTCAGTCCAGGCCCTTTATCTCCTTTTCTAGCAGATCCCGTTATGCTAATTTAGGCAGAAATCCGGGACATTTCATGACAATTGTCCTGGGAATCAGAGGTCTATTGGCCATTGCTGGACATGCAGCGCCGTAATTTGAAGACTTTCCATAAATAACTCGACACCATTCATTAATCAGACGTTGTGCCAGTTTTCTATTTTCGGGCACCTCTTCTTCAGATTTGGTCAAGAAATTAATAACGTGCCCTAATCGGCTCTCCTTTAGCTTCTCCTTCACAGAAAGATCCGCGATGTCGAGATTTAAATCGTCCACGACATTCAGAACAACAGAGCAGATGCTAACGTGAGGGAGGCACTTGTTCGGCAGGGGTTCCAGCTAGGCCTTTAAGGCCGACAAACCCCCTCGCTCTATAAATTCTGTCTTTACAGGTTTCTTGGAAAGAACACCTTGCATTTCGTGTAACATCAACAACTTTGTGACAACAGGCTCGCCTTTTCTGTTAAGCTCCGCTTCTTCTTCTGCTGCAACTTCAAGCCTAGCTATGAAACGTTCGATATCGAGACCGAATTTCTTGGCGGCTTCTGCTTCGTCTTCTGCGGATTTTTTGGGCTTTTTTGTTATGATTCTTGAAATTTCCTCATCTTTGTCCAGCGAATTCGTCGTCTCCATCCATTTCCGTTTGGGCTTAGTCTTCTGCGAATCTTTTTTATCATTTTGATTGCCAGGGTCGTCAATATTGACGAGCCTATTTATGCTCAGCAGTGAGGATTTAGATTTTGTGGTTTTGGTTTTGGGATTTAATTCTCTGGGGTTTTGTTTCAGAGTTGTGGATTTTGGATTTCTCTCTGTGTGACCTTTGCCCTCAATATTCTTTTTGCTCAGCACAGAAGACTTATGCTTTGTGCGCATGTGAGGTTTTGTTTTGGATTGACTGTAATTAATTTCACCGGGCTGTTGTTCATTTGGGGAATATTGCGGGCTGCGCTGATAGTCCCTTTCTTCTTTAGGCAGATAGCCCCTTTCTTCTTCAAGTTGATAGCCCCTTTCTTCTTCTTCTTCTTCATCAGGATAAAATATGGCCTCTCCATCTTCGTCCCTGTTGCGATCGTTTTCATAGCGGTTCATATTCAAATCCCGATTTATGTCATTCTCATCCATATCAAAATCAACTTCTTCTGGATTTTCAACATTATAATCTTCTTGATCTATATCAACTACATCGGAATCATTATCTAGATCATTTTCCTTGTTATCAATTTCCTTTCGGCATGCTTTAACTTCTGCATATGATTTTTCTAAACGCTGAAATGCTTCTTGAATTTTACTAAACTGTTCAACACATTCAGGATGTGAACGTAATGGCACATTGTGCGGTGAACAACGTTCAAAGACCCGCATGATTATATTGTGTGCCATGGCTCTGATACCATTGAAGCATAAAAACTATTACTGAAGTATGAAAACTGATAGCTTGGAGACTTGAATGTAAAAATACACAAGAGGTATTTGATAATAATAATTTATTATATATATAAAATGTATAAGTGATGAATGTTTACAATGAGGACCTGGCTATATATACCTAAGCAGGTGTCTTTTCGTGACTGGGCATATCTTTTAGACATGCCTTTTCACTTAACTTAATGACTATTTAACATAACTAATATTTGATTATTTAATATTTACATTAATTTTATTTATGTTACTTGTTATGAATTATATTCATAACAAAGACCAAGCCAAAGCACCTCCAACAAGTCGGTCTTCAATAAAGCAATCAACCATCACTAAGAACAAGTCGGCCTCAAGTCATGGTCAAGAAGCCTATATAAGGAGGCACTCAACCTCTCTCAAGGACACAAGTACTCACTTGTCATTCGATCACAAGTAAGAGGAAAAGGTGCGAGATAAGGGAGGACAAAAGAAGACAAGAAGATCGAAGTTCTGGGATCAGTTTTGGGTTACTTCTCTCCACACGTGCGAAGAGATCTAGGGTTTCAATCTGCTGCAGAAAGGCCGAGTTACAGTCACATCAAAGTGTCAAAGATTGGTGTCAAGAAGATCTAGTTTGAAGGCTGAATTTACCAAGAAATAGGAGGCATAACGAGGGCAAAGGATGATAGATCTCTCCATTATCTTCTCTCTCATGTGATCTAGGGTTTCTAAAGCTAGGGCCGAAAAGTTGCAGAAATTGTAGGTAAGCCGAAGTTGCAGTAAGGAAGGACGATGTTGCAGTAAGAGTGTTGCTGAGGTCGAAGTTGAAGTCAAGGAAGAAGTTGCTTTGCTTGGTCTGGGAGGATTCATGGTCAAGGGTCTAGGTCTTGGAATTCGTTAATTGGAGATTCCATAAGAAGAAGAATTCGTTTGGGTTTTCCTCTCAAGCTTGGAGAGGTTTTGGCCCTGGTTGATCGCGTACATCTTGTGTCCTTTGTCTCATTGTTCTTTATGATTTTGGTAGTTGTTTGATGAAGAAGAACACATAATAATAATCAAGTTAAGAAGAACATAACTAAGAAAAATAAAAAGACTTCACAAGCAATTATCATTACTAGAGAAATCACCTCTTGTCCCTAGATTTCTCAACAAATGCAAGACTCGTTGGTAACCAACAATTCCGGGAGACATGATTGAATGGCCTAGCCACTTGGTTGAAGGACAGATACATGCTGTTGACCTATAACCAACACTAGTTCATTACATAGCCAAAAGGGATTGAAGTATAATGCTAGTTAAGCTTATGAGCAAATGTCTTATATTGATGCTGCCAGGGAATGTATATGGAAAGATCATGATATTGTTGGGAGCTTGATGTAAAATTACTACTGAAGTTTGGCAAGTGTCTGTAGACTATGAGTTTATGTGTATGTTGCAATTGGTGCCTTACATGGTTCAAAAATGCTGTTAGTAAAAGTTTGTATGCTACTGTCATTGCCATGTTCTTGTTTTACTACTAATGCCATGTGAAGTAGAAAGTAGATTGTATGGCAAGAGGTTGTTGCTAGGTTGTCCTTGTATGTTTGTTGATGCTATGTATATGCCGTAGCTAGGGTTTGAAACGTGAATGAATTGTTTGCAGGGCAAAGAGACATTATTTATACTACTGCTAGAGATGTATTTGAGGATATGATGGTGTTGCTGAGTTGTTGGGTCAGGGTTTGTATTACAAAGACTTTCATATTGACATTTTGTATGGCTTGATTTTCGTAGACAACAAATTCATGTTTGTAACAATGAAACCAAGACTTCTAATATTAGTGGATGGATGTAGTGATTAAGCAGAAGCAAATTTGATTGACTAGATATTCTTTTGCAGTTTGTTGAGGTCTATTGAGTAGAGAACATTATTGCCTAGATAGGGTTTGGTATTGATGTTGAGCAGAAGCGGATTTGATTTTTACAGTGAACTTGACAAATGTTATTAGGTTTTGATCTTTTGAGCAGAAGGGGTTGTAGTTGTTGTTGACAATCTTTTGCCAATGTTACAAGTCAACAATGTTCGCAGAGTATTTTTGATATTATTTATTTTGTATTGAGCACTAGTGGATCGAGTCTGAAAATATATGAAACGTGGTCCGCCATGGTGAGTTGAAGGTTGAAGCCTTCAAGGCAAGCGAAATCTTGCTGAGCAGGGTGGCAGGGTGGTGCTAGGTAGGGAGGTGCTAGGGCAAGTTGGAGCCTGCACAGGACATTGGAGTGTCCTTATAGTTGCAACTAGTAAACATGGTGTTGGAGCATCCTTCAGGTTGGAGCCTGTAAACCAAGGCATTGGAGCGTCCTTCTAGTTGGAGTTGGTAAACCAGGGTGTGGGAGCATCCTTCAAGTTGGAGCCTATAAACCAGGGGGTTGGAGCCTCTTTGAGTTGGAGTTGAAAATCTTGATGTAAATTATTGAAGATAAATATTAAAAAGCGTTTGGTGGTTTTTCTGTTGGAAGGGTTTCCACCTAAAAACCTCTTTTGTCTACTGTCTTCATTATTGTCCATTGTTGAATGGTGTTGTTTACTGTTGATATTATGTGATGCTGATTAATGTGAATTTAATGCTCTGAAGATTAAAATAAACTAATTGGAAAGATATGCTAGCCATCAAAATTTGTAAAAGATATGCCAAATAGTGAATACCCTATTTGATGCAAGTGACTTAGCAATATATTAGGTGGCTTATTAGTTGATTTTATGCCACTTTTATGAGTTATATACTTGTTGATTTCGGGTAGCATCGGATGTGCTTTAGCCATGAAATTTGGTGGAGAGGTTGGGGCACATAAGATCTCCAATACCCAGAAAGGGTTTGGGCAGATTCTAAACAGATCAGGAGATATTAAAATAATTAATATTTTTTAATGGAGTCCCTAAGTTTAAACTTAGGGGAAATAAAATATTAATGTGTATTAATATGAATTTGTGTTAGAATGGTCCAAAAGACATAGATCAAGCCAGATCTAATCTTAGCCGTTGATTAGGGACTTAATCTCGGCTGTTGAGATGTCAATAGAAAAAGTATAAGAGGAGGCTTGAGGGGCACTTGGAGAACACACTGAGGGAGACCAGTGAGTTCAATTTTTGGAGCGGGGTTTGCTGAGAAATTGAATCAGTGGTTTGGAGAGCAGTCAGGAGGCAACAAGTATGGAACAGAGAGATGGGAGATCAATGCAGAAGAGGCAGACATAGAGCCAGAGGAAGCCACACAGAGGTAGAGAGACTGCGCAGAGCTAGAAGGGCCTGCGTCATCCACATAGAGGCTGCAGGAGTGACGCAGAAGCGTAGAGAGGCTGCGCAGAGCTTCAGTAGGTTGACACAGAGGGTTTTAGGCTGACGCAAAGGGTTTCAGGCTGTAGCAGAGGTCAGAAGGCCCTACGCTAGGTTTAGAAAAGTGCTGGAAGTTTGTCTATCTGTGGGTAAGCTAGTTTGGCACCTTGTTGTACAAGAAAATTGCTGAATAATAAAATCCTCCCTTGTTGCACCGATTTTCCCACATTGGGTTTTTCCGGGGACATTAGTCCAAAATAACTGTGTCAATGTGTGCATATGTTTGTTTCTGTATTACGGTGCGATATCTGCAACGATTTTTATTTTAATGTTTGTTGAAGTAATTTCATGAATAACTTATGATGAAATAAGTAGGAAAAGTAGATCAGTTGCTGCAATGATAGAATTTTCACAATACCACTGTTATGCAAATGATTATAGGCTGCAATTAAAAGAGAGATAAAGATGAGGGTTTGATCTAGCAAACCAATAGGCCTTTAGGCCTTGAAAATGACTAGTCTTCTTTGCCCAAAATTTCTCTAATGAGATGACCTCCTGCAACCACAATTGTTAGCTCCAAATTCACTTGAAAATCACTGC
The DNA here is from genome assembly GCA_031772625.1 of Pinus tabuliformis. NCBI lineage: Eukaryota > Viridiplantae > Streptophyta > Pinopsida > Pinales > Pinaceae > Pinus > Pinus tabuliformis. The sequence continues at coordinate 1,358,901,584 of CM062805.1, forward strand.
AACAATAATGTGTTAGAGGCAAAAAATTCAATGATATCCAAACAATGACTGAAAAGAGTCAAAGAAGGCCAAAATAGGGCAACGCTAGGCCTAGAAGGCTAGCGTTAGGGCTAGAGATGGCAGCGACTAGGGCTAAAGGCCTATATATCCTTGTGTTAAGGCTAGAAGAGGCCTTTAGGCCTGCGACAGAGGGGAGAAAGGCTAGTGGAGGGTAGAAGAGGGCTCATAGAGGAAGGAGACGACTGGCCAAGGAGGGTTAGAGGCTTAGAAAGGCTTGCGGCTAGGCCTAGAAGGCCCTAAGGGCTGACAACTAGGTCAATGAGGGTTGTGGCTAGGGTTTGGAGCCTAATTCAAGCCAATGGCTCACCAAGGATAAGAACAAAGGCCACGATAAGGGAGAGTGAGGCTTACACTAGGCTTAGAAGGCCTAAAAAAATTTCGGACCCCTGCAAAATTGACAAATTTGCTTCAGATCTTCAAAATTGCCACAAAATCGTCTTCAAGGGCTAGCAACTTCTTCCTTGGCTTGAGCGTTGAGCTTGGAGGGGAGCTAGAGGGTGGATCTTTCCTTCCTAGGCCTAGATCCACCTCAAAACCCCAACAATTTTCTTCAAAGATGCTAGAAACCCTCACACACTTGATATGGCTTGAGATTTGACTTGCACGAATGAAAATGAACTTTTCCCAAAACCCAATATATACAAAATTTAAAAATAAAGCCCAAAACCCCAATTGCTGCAAAACAAGGGTTAGAAATAATTTACAAAATTATTCTACAAAATATTTGCAAGATATTTACAAATATACAATGCTTGTAAATAAAATATTTTTTGAGAAAATAAATTTTGAATAATGGTAGTGGATCAATGTATTTTCGATTAGCGAAGTAAGAACACCATATAAAAATTCCTAGAACCCAAACAAGGTCGGCCTTCCCCAAAGTCTGTGAACTTGGAGCCCAAGGTCTATTGTACCTGCAAATATCTATATATTTTTTCAAGCAAACTTGTTAGATCATATGGTGAATAAGATCACCCAAGATAAAACGAAATTTTACCAATAGAATGTTCTTATCACCGACATATGAAATAACAAGGTCATAAATACTTTTAGCACAATATAAGAAAGCACATAAATAACACGTACCATAGATCAATGGAACAAGAACACCATGAACTGAACCCAAAGTCATTTTATTATGATATAAAAGGTTCCCAGCAGAGCAATGGCTCAATAGCAACGTTACAAATTTACATCATCCACTGATAGGTCAGGCCAAAATTTTCATCATGACACGAGACACAAAATCGCTTCTATTTATAGAGAATTCCTTCAAGTGGAAAATAACGACTAGTTGGCTTGATCCCCGTCAAAAATTTCGACTTTTGATAAGAATTTGATTATCTTTTAATCTCTGCCATCGAAAATATTTATTTTGAGGAAAATTTCAAATATCACTTAAACCCATTTTTAATTAATCCAAAAATTAATATTTTGGATTAATTTCCTCAAAATTTTGACTTTGACTTAACCACCAAGGTCCAAGGGCTTATTTTTCTTAAAATATCCATTTTTGCCTTGGTGGGGGATCTCCAAAATTTGATTTTTATTCAACCCACGAATTTTCCACTTAGAGAAATTTTAATTCCTTTATAATTATTTATTGACTCTAAATTAATTAATTTTCTGGCTTAGGATTTAATTTTATTTTTGCCAGAAAAATTAATTAATTGACACGAGAGGGCCCTAGATCTGGCTTCAAACAAAATTATATCCTCAAACCTGCAACCTGCAATGTAAAAAAAAAACAGAACACCCAGAAATAATATGTGCAAGAGACAAAACTAAAAACCCTAAAACCAACGAAATAATTACAGTATTCACAGTTTAAAGGCTCTAAATAGCTAGATTTGTCAGTATGCCACAAAAATATTTTCAAAATTTTAAATTTAACATGAGATGCTTCAGAAAACCCTTCATGCATTCACAAGAAAAATTCAAATGATAAGCCCGGGATCAAAACTGGGTGGGCTGTTCAAAAAATGCAATCCGGGAGTTGGCTGGTTCAGCCGAGAACTTCCCTGAACGACCGGTAATCTCAAAAAAAGGATTTCCTGCACAACTTAATTCAATCATTAACAAAGAGGAAGAAAACGATACTAAAATGCAGATCTAATGGGGATACCTGCCATCATATTCAGAAATTTAACTACCATTCAAACCCTAGCGATTAAACAAGATACCTATGTTTAAAATCACTCTTCATAAAGCTATCATCAATGGCTGAAATTAAAAATCATGCACAAAAATAAAACATCTTACAGCGTTTGTGGAAGAGTAACACCAGCAAGATTTCAACCCCAAAGTTTTTCTTTATTGCACAAAAAAATGACTACAAGAGAGCTTTCTTTAGCACAAGACTCACAGATCGAATGATCTCAAATGACCCCTGACACCTTATTTAAAGTAAAATTTTCCCAACGGCTAGTTCGAGTGATCCATGTTAAAGTGATCTCGACCGTTGATGAGGATCAAAATTTCTTTTAATCTCACCGTCGAAATTTTAAATGAATTTTAAAAATTAAAATTTTGCATTTATTTCCTCAAAACTTTGACTTATTATTATTTTATTATTTTATTTTATTTTTCAAATTTTTATTTATTTTTAATTAATTTTTAATTTTTAATTTATTTAATTTTTAATTTTTTAATTTTATTATTTATATTGGACCCTCGAACTTAGCCTTTGGAAACATCACCTAGGATCTAGGACTTATGAGGGGATAAAACATTTTCTAACCCTCAAGACACTTTACATCATGACTTTTACAATTTTACATCTTAAGAGGGAAAACCCATTTGACAAAGACCCTCATAGACTACTCAGTTCTAGCAGATCAAGTAATTTGTAACAACCTAACCAAATAATTAGGATTATTTCCAAATTACTTTTACATAGACTCGAAGCATAGGATTCCCCTAAGATTTTAATGACAAACTCCATTCCGGCTTTGGGGTTAGGCTGAGGGAAAACTCTGCCGATCATGGATCAGTGAGACAAAAAACCTTCTGGAACGTAGATCATCACTAGAAGATTAGGTTTACCTAGGAAAATACATACATGACACAGATCTACTAAGATTATTTACAATTTACACATGCACACTGGGTTTACAACATAACATGATCGCGCTGATGATGACAGTCGAATGGCACAGACATATTGATCAAGCGCTATCCCTTTTGCGAAAAAAGGGGTGTACTGCTATGGGTAGTTGACACGTAGTGGTCAACAACTAGTATCAAGCAAGCAAATCATTGTACTCTTAAATTGCAGAAGAGTTAATATGACACCCTCATCTGTTGCACTGGATTCCCCACATTGGGGTTTTTGTAGGGTCAATTTTCCAAAAATATTAGTGTCCAATTTGATGTGTGTGCATTATTTTCTCAGTTCCAGTATTTAGTTTTGTGAAGAATTTAAGTAGTGAATTTATCGTTATTTGCCATAAAGTAATTTACAGAAGACAAACAAATTGCATAAGTTGAAGATAAATTTCTGCTTACTGCATTCATGGAAATTTCACATGGTATCAGAGTAGGTCTAGGGCAAAGAGTTTTTTGCAAAAGAATTTTGCAGGAGTAAACCATTGGAGGGGCCCGGGAAGAGAAAGCACACAAAAATGAAGAAAAGGTTTAGCAAGAAACACCTCAATAAGATTAATTGACCATAACTAAATATTTCCCTAAGTCTAACTTAGGAAAACTGATTAATTAAATCAGATTAATTGATGAAAATCGATTTTGCTCTAGAGACTTCCAGAAAAGTCGCTTGGTGGGGTCAAGATGGTCTTAGCCATCAATTGTGATTAGGTCATGGTCGTTGGTTGCTCAACGAGAGATTATAAAGAGCAAGTTGATGGGGTTTGGAGAGACACAACGCAACACTTCAGGAGTTCGACTTACCCAATTGCAGTGATTTGACAAGGGCACAATTAAAGAAGAGGGAGACACCAACAACAAGGGTTCAACAGAGATTTGGGAGGAGAATTTCGGAGAAGATTTCCACAGATTTTCTAGTGTCTTAGTGACAGGAAAAGAGGATGATTTTATTTGCAGGAGTCCGAAATAACAGTGCGAGTTAGCCAGGTTTTCCATTGCGTGTAGCTGGAGTAGTGTTTCCACTTCCAGTTGCCAGAAGAATTGCCAGAGTAGATGCGGGTAGGTTCAGGAGGCAGATTTCCTTGAAGGAAGTCATTCCTGGAGGCTGTATGAATTTTATAGAGCAGGCAGTGCACATTTCTGGCAGACAGTGTGACTAGGCAGGAGGAGTACGAGTTTGCTGCAGGAGGCCAAATGAATTTGCAGAGGAGACTATGTGTCTTTAGACTATTTTTGTAGTGGAGATTATTATTTATCGGAGCTTTACCAGCATCAAGCAAGCAAATCATTGTACTCTTAAATTGCTGAAGAGTTAATATAAAATCCTTATCTACTGCACTGGATTCCCCACATTGGGGTTTTTGCAGGGTTGATTTTTCAAAAATATTAGTGTCCAATTTGATATGTGTGCATTATTTTCTCAGTTCTAGTATTTAATTTTGTGAAGAATTGCAGTAGTGAATTTATCGTTATTTGCCGTAAAGTAATTTACAGAAGACAAATAATTTGCATAAGTTAGAAGATAAATTTCCGCTCACTGCATTCGTGGAAATTTCACATGGTATCAGAGTAGATGTAACGCAAAGGGTTTTCTACAAATGGATTTTGTAGGAGTAAACCAATGCAGGGCACAGGAAGAGGAAGCACACGAGGTTTTATAACCCAATTTATTAATTTCTCCAGTTATTGGAGTCTCACAAATTTTCCAAAAGTGGGCGCTTGAGGATCAGGACAGGTTGGATGGAGCCTCTAACTTTGGAGTTTGGAAGGATAGGATGCCATTCTTATTAGATGAGCATGGTCTGAAGGAGTTTGCTACAACAATTATTGTTGTACTTGTTGGAAATTGTAATTAGTTTTGGTCTTCATAATTGTCATTTGACTCTTGTCATGATGTAAATCTTATGTGTCTATTAAAAGGAGAAATGCAATGACGTAAAAGAATAAAATAAAAGTATTTTGGAGCATGGGTTTCATGCTCAAGTTGTTTGTCATTAAGTCACCTAGGTTTACCATAAGTCAAAAGAGTCATTGTTATTGTAAAAGACCCTCTTGGGCACTTGGATCAAAGAAAAAAAATATTTTGTACATGGAATTGTCTACAAGGCTCCTATAAGGTCTGCCAAACTACCTAAAGTTGGTCTTGTGAGGGATTTTTTAGCCCTAAGAAAGGCTTCTTATATAGAGGGAGGATTCGACCTCATTTGACAATATGAAACAAACACATTATTGATTAAATTTGCAATTGAAGAAGCAATGCGAGGGTTATAGAAGACAGGAAGGCTAGCGAAGAAGGAAGAGGCTCTAGAATTAAGAGAAGGTATGAAATCTTGTTATCTATTGCTCACTCATGCGAATACCCTAGGGTTCCTAGGGTTATCTCAGGTCTGAAGCTACAAGGTATGTTGTAGGTTGCTTTATCAAGGACAAAAGGCTAAAAAAGAGCTCATCTTGTAGAAATATTGCTTCGCTACTCTTGGAGGTTTTGTCTTGCATTGCAGAAGAGAAGATTGGCTAGTTGATTTGGTTCTTGTTAGCAGCTTGGGTTTAGGGTTTGGTCTTGGAAGTCTCCATTGAAGTTGATTCTATAAAAAGAAAATTTCATTCTGGGTTTTCCCCTTGGAGGGGTTTTGCCTTGGCTTGGAGACTATATCTTGTGCTCATTTGTATGATTGTGATCTTCTTGTTTTGGAATTTATTTGATGATAAGAACATAAGCATAAAGGAAGAATATAAATCACAAATAATTGTCATGAATGGAAAAATGAATTAAACGCTACCTTTATCTAATTTTCTAATAGTACCAACAAATCCCATCCAGTTTCATGAGTACAGGGACAATGCCAAAGCAAAGAGGAAGATTCTCGACGGAGTGAGAGATCATATTGTTACACATATTGCAGAGAAGAGTACAACAAGGGAAATGTGGGATGCCATCGTAAAACTGTACCGGGATCCTACAGAAAATAGGAAGATGTTTCTCAAAGAGATGCTGAAGATCATTAAGCAAAATAAGGGAGAAGATGTGACCTTGTATCTCACCAAAGTTTGACTTGCCAGAGACGAGCTAGCTGCAGTGGGTGATAAGCTCAGTGATGATGAGGTAGTGCGAATAACAGTCAATGAATTTACCAAGGAGTGGAGTGTTTTCGTCCAAGTGATCAATGAGAAAGTTAAACTTCTAGATTGGGAACGCCTTTGGAACGACTTCACTTAGGAAGAGCTTAGGCTCAACTTGGTTGAATGTAGCAGTGATAAGGCACCAAAGGTGGAGAAGGAGGCGGAAATTTTTTCCCTTGCAGGAAAAAGGAAGGAGAAGTAGGGTCCCAACAAGGGACAAGGCTTGAAAGGAGAAAAGAAGAAGGACCTGTCAAAATGTTTTAGCTATGGTGAACTTGGTCACTATACCAGCCAATGTCATAATCGGAAGAAGGACACGAAGGGGAAGCATACAACTGCTTCCAGACTCGAGGATGAATTCACACTTATAGCAACAGTATCCTCAGGAGGATGAGGAGTATGACACTCCAATATTCCAGATCGAGCAGGGTCTGAGGAAGGAAAAACAAAGAGATCTAGATCCTAGCTAAGGGGGGGCTTGATTAGTAGATCAAATCCAATTGTTGTGTATGTGATTCCTCTGTTGGACCATTACCTTTGCTATGGGAGCCCAAATATTAATGTAGCAAAGATATCGGTGAGAGATTGAGATTCCCTATTGCAGTGATAGCAACAACGCAGGGGCATCAACAGTGTGAGATCAGAGTAGCACAGCGGAAGCACAAATCAATTTGGCTACAACATGTTCCCACAGATCAACAGGTTGCAAATAGACTCACGAAGGCCTTGGGCAAGGCAAAGTTTGTCATCTTCAGGGATAAGTTGGGAGTAGTGGAGAACACCTTCCTCGCGAAGAGGGAGTGTTAGTTTTTGTTAGCAACGGACATGTGTTCTAATCTCTCTGGCGTCTAAGAGGCTAAGGAACACAAGATCTCCAAAACCTAGAAAAGGTTTTGCAAGAAACACCTCAATTAGATTAATTGACCATAGTTAAATATTTCCCTACATCTAAGTTAGGAAAACTGGTTAATTAAATCAAATTATTCGGAGAAAATCGATTTTGCTCTAGAAACTTTTAGAAAAGTCACTTGATGGGGTTAAGATGATCATAGCCATTGATTGTGATTATGGTTGTTGGTTGCTCAAGGAAAGATTATAGAGAGCAAGTCGATGGGTTTTGGAGAGAAACAACACAATATTTGAGCAGTTTGACTTACTTAGTTGCAGTTATTCAACAAGGGCGTAGTTGAAGCAAAGGAGACATCAACAACAAGGGTTCAACAGAGATTTGGGAGGAGAATTCCGTAGAGGGTTTCCATAGATTTTCCATTCTCTCAGTAACAGGAAAGGAGGCCGAAGTAGTAGTGCGGGTTAGCCAATTTACCCAGTGCTTGTAGCTGGAGCAGTGTTTCTAATTCTAGTTGCCGGAAGAATTGTTGAAGCAGGTGCGAGTAGCTTCAGGAGGCAGAGGAAGGCAATTTTACTTGCAGGGAGTCATCTCAGAGGTTGTACAAATTTTCCAGAGCAGGTGATGCGCATTTCTGGCAGGCAGTGCAAATAGCCAAGAGGAGTGCAAGTTTGTTGGAGGAGGCCAGATCGATTTGCAGAGGAGATTTTGTGTCTCCAGACTATTTTGCCAGTGGAGATGATTATTTTCCGGAGCTTTGCCAGTATCATGCAAGCAAATCATTGTACTCTTAAATTGCTGAAGACTTAATATAAAACCCTTATCTGCTGCACTGGTTTTCCCCACATTGGGTTTTTTCCAGGGATGTTTGTCCAAAAATATTGGTTTCCAATTTGATGTGTGTGCGTATTTTCTCAGTGCCAGTGTTTAATTTTGTGAAGAATTGCAGTAGTGAATTTATCGTTATTTGCCGTAAAGTAATTTACAAAAGACAAATAAACTGCATAAGTTAGAAGATAAATTTCTGGTTACTGCATTTGTGGAAATTTCACAGAGATTGACCACCGTATCTTGTGTGTGGACATGAACTGTTTGTTATTTTCTGTTTATGGGGTGGATATTGTGGAGCTTTTCATTTTCAAGTGTCCCATTTACTATGAAATCAAGGGAGATTCCACTTTCTTTATAGAAATTTGGGAGGCTCCCTATCTACCTTTTTAAGTTACCTCGACTATAGATGTTTAGCTCTCTACCTTAGAGAGGGTAATTACCTTCAAAAGTTCAAACTATAGGCCTTGAAAGAATCCTCTTGGTCCAGATCCATTTTATTGATTACATCTGTCTCAACCATTTTGACTAATGAAGGTGTCAAATATAGAACAGATAGTATAGGAATCAGTGATGGTAGATTAGCAAGATGGTGACTCCCTTCTTGAGCTATCTCGAGACCATCTAGACATGCGATGAGGTCACTTAAACATGTTAACTTTGGCACTTGATTTAGGGGGGCAATTGGGCTCCTCTATTTTCCAGCACAAATCTTGATAGAATCCATTACCAAGTTTCTCTCTTCCACTAAAGTTTCGTCAAACTTGGATGTTAAGAGAGCTTCAATGGGGAGCACCCAACATCTCCCATGATAGTCCAGCCTGCCTCCCTAGCCCAAACCATTTTTCAAAGGACTTTATCATGCTTAACAATATTGCTTTCATGATGGATGATAGGGTAGAATGCCCTCTATTTCAATGCAGAGTGGGATCTAATTCATCTCCTGGTCTTAACTTGTGATTCAACCAAACTTCTTTGCTTCAGGTATTGTTGTTTTTCCTCTTGTCTTACACAGTCTTAGTGTTGTCTCTCCACTTCATTGCGCAGGGTCTTCATATCTGGGTTTATTTCTTTGTTATTTCGTTATTTGTTCTTTTACTAGCCTAGATTGTTGTTTTTGTCTTTCGTTTTCAGGGGATGCCTTAGGCACGCTCATTAGAGTTGATACATGTAACAATTTTGAGTTCCATTGACCTATTTTGGTTATTTGTGGACATTAATATACTTTTTTGTTGTTGTTTCTTGCTTGAATTTTCCATAGGGAATTCCTATGAAATGCTTATCAATAGTTACCATACAAATTCTGGAGTGGAAATGTTTCCAATATAGAAACAAGCCCAAAGTCAAACTTTTTAGCTACATAGGGTAAATTTTATTCAATTGTATAGGTAGAGTATTATCAAGTCGCAGTTGGACAATGAGAATCATGATAAGCAGTCGATAATGTGATGGTTAATACCTCTAGTGTACAATGTCACTTAGAGGGCATACACATAAGTGATTGCAGTGTTACATCTGGTGAGTTTTTGTTTCTTATAAATACTTTGTTTTTTTCCTCTTCCTTTTCCTTCTTTGTTTGCCATGGTTCAGGAAAAATGTGCGTTTTTACTGGGACAGTTTTTTCTTGCATTCAGTTTTTTGTAGTGGAATCTGACATGGTTCATGTTTTGACTTTTGTTTGGCTCCTCTCTTTTGCATTGGGAGCTCCTTTGCATGCTCCTCTCTTTTGCATTGGGAGCAACTTTGCCCATGATGCCTTTTTTATGGGAAAGTGGTTCTTACTGAAACCTAGGGAGTATGCAACTTGTCTAACCAAAAGACCAAGGAATGCTTTTTTGTATTTTTTGGATGAATAGTGTTTTCCATACTTTACCTGATCAGAACCTCCTCAAATAACAATACTCGATTGATACTTCCCAGACAATAATACTCAATTGATTCTCTTAGATACATAACAGCACTCAATTGATACTTCTCAGATACTTGTCTCTACCATACATTAGCAATTTATTGAAGAACATTTTTGGCTTGTTTTTCATTGTTTTCCTTTTCAGTTTCTGGTTTTTGCCAAGGCTCAGTTGTCCCTTTCCTTCTCTTTTTGCATTTTCATCAATATTTCTTGCTGCAAAATAAGCAGTTTGACCTGCTAATGTTTATAGAAGGCATTTCTTCCTGTCCTGGATTTTGTATTCTTATATTTTTTTGTGTCAAGGGGAGTCTAGGGTATTTGGCTTATGTCTAGGGGCTATCAATTCTTTAGTAATCTGAGATTCTGTTGATTATGACAAATAGGGAATGCTATAGTAACATTACTGGTCATTGAAGTGGAAATTACTTGTGAACTAAATGGTAGCTTGTGTGCTCCATATTTCTTTGTGTACCTTTGTGAGATAGAGAGTTTTGAGTTGGTGCTGATATTTTGCAGCAATAGGAGCATCATGGCCAGTATTGCTAGGTGGTCGAGCACAATGGACTGTGGGTCTTGTGGCAACTTTGATTTCCTTTAGCAGTATTATTGCAGCAGACACAGGCGCATTCCTAGGAGGAAAGGTAATCTCAACTTCGCAGATAGTTTTTTTTGCTTGGAGAAATGTTTCTTCCATATAGTAGGGCTTTTTGATAGATCATTCACAAGGATTGGATTGAATTAGAATGGCCCATCACTTACAGATATCAAAGTTTTTCATCTTTGAGAAATGTGTTATTATTATCCATACCGAAGTTCTTCCTCCTTGAAAAATGTGTGATATCTTCATTTGGAACAGCAACCGAAGACATGTAAGGAGCAGCTTGTCCTGAAGAAACATATTTTCATTTATGCAATGGCCTTTAATTTATGCTTTCTTTCATATTCTAGGTACTGGTAGTTGCTTGATTGGGTTATACTTCAGTGGGATATGGTCATTTCCAATCCAGTAGGTAAAATTGGGACATTGTTAAGTCTTCAGTTGTCAACCTCATTGTTTGTAGACATTGCTAAGATTCAAATGCTTAAGACTTATTATGAGATAATACTATTATTTATTAGATGATATTTTCTGGCAGACTCTAGCCGAGGACTCGTAATTCTTGGATTTTGATTTATTATTTTATCAATAAGAAATTATCTGTATGTTGACGGGGAAAATGTACCGCCAACAGTTAGGGGGTCTCACTGGTTTGAGGTCCCAATTAGACCCCACACGGTTTGGGATAGGAGCTCCATCCGGTATGTGGTCCCAACTGCCACCATGTAGGGTTTTCTCCTCGCTGTGAAATATGGAGATGTTAGATTGATGGCAAGAAAGAAATGCCCTGACCATGGGAATGAGGTCAACCCACAATTGATAACCTGCAGAACGAGATACTAGAATGTAACAACAAAATAACAAGAAGAAGCATATCACTAGAAGGATAAGTGAGCTTAAACCATCCCAAACATACATAAACATGAAAGTGCTAGAGGTTAATTGTAAATCAATTCACAAATAAGTTACCGACATTGTGTGAAATAAGAAAGCAAGGATTCAAAGCAGACATGCAAACCATAAGCCACAAACAAGTTCATTGACATATTGCCCACATGAAAGCACACATATAAACACAATGGAAATACATGATAGCCAACACATTCACCATAAAGATGCACGAGAATCCATACCGTAAGTGAAGAACTTTTCATTATCCATGCTGCAAATTTGAGTACATATTTAGCAAGTCCATCAAAGCCACTAGTGGAACATGGGCTGCTCATACCATCTTCCAAAGCAAAACCCTAGCCTCATGACAACTCACCCTACTAGCTGCCAAGAGCTAGGTGCCTCTAGTTCTTTAAGCACAAATCAACTCTCTAAAACTAGCCTAGCTCAAGTGCTAAAGTCCCCTTACAAATGAGGCATGGGGGTATGTTTATAGAAATGAGGTGACTATTCAACTACCGTAACCTTTTGCCTACCCTCGTGCCTCTTGAACTCCCTCATGACTCTCTCATGTCTAATGATTATTACATGCCCAATCGATCTCTGCATAACTGTTGGCATTATGATAAGAAATATTTATACCATGATAGAAGAGAAATTGTGAGGAGAATAGAGATGGCTTTTGGAAACCCTAGAGTGCTTGTTGCCAATTTTGTTGCAAAGACATGGAGACTTGCATGAGCTAATGAACATGGTTGTGATGTTCATTTGCTGTGTTGAATGTCTATTTCCTGCTACTACGTCTGCCATCAAGTAGATTAGCCTTTAGGAACAATATCAACACCCCACAGCTTGGTTGACAACTTGACACAATGCGTTGAGCAGCTATATGGAACCATCTTGTGATAATTAACCCCATTCATTGCATAACATATATTAGCTGTCTTTGTACCCCATTTTCTTGGAAGCGGCAGCTATATGGAACCATCTTGTGATAATTAATCCCATTCATTGCATAACATATATTAGCTGTCTTTGTACCCCATTTTCTTGGAAGCGCTCATCCAACCAACTTATGATGTTGTGCCTTTGGTATTGCTAAATGGTCCCAGAAGCTTGGATGGAGTCAACTCCCCTGCTTGTCGAAACCGTAGTTGCGTAGCCTTCTCGGGGAATGAATATTGAACCAATAGGTTAAGCTAAGAACTTGGATGCCAATAGCTTAGAGCGCGAATGCATTAACATTAGCTGGAAAAGACAACACTTCGTATCTTTTGAATTGTCTCTACATTTGTGAGGAGCCCCTAACTGACATTAATGCCCCACAGGCTTCTTAGCTTGGAAAAGATGCATTGCAAGAAAGTTTGTTGATGCATTGACAATACCAGAGGTTTATTGTCTTCAACTCGATCCCATCTTCCTTATTGCATTGATTCCATGGAATTCGACCTCCAAATCTACATTTTGTTACATGACTACCATTGCCACTAGACCAAAACCGAGCTATAGTTATTTCCATTGTTCGACCACCTTCCACTGCAAAGCCAAAACTTTTCAATGATGGTGAAGAGAATGTCATAAAAATTTCCCAATGAATAGGCCATTTTTAGGACAAATCTATGCACTGATGATGAAAAACTTCTTGGGAGTGTCACAACCAGAGGTTTGGATGGTACCCTCCTCCCATGTAGCACCAATAGGTACTTCAATGAATCTCTGTTCAATGTGGCCTGCCTCAAAGGACAACCCTGAAAATGAAACTACTGGAGGTGTTTCTCTCAACACCAACGGTTTATTATTGTCATAGGTAGTCTAAAAAGTGGTCCACACTGAGGTGCCTTGCAATCAATACCATGTACTTCAAAATAGTGCAACCCTTTGAGAAGCGAAGTTGGATCTACCAAAATGTTAAAACTGCATCCATTATGTGTGAGGAGAATATATTCAGGGACCTTCACTACTTAAAAATTACTAGATTTTAGTTGAATGTACTCCTCAAAAGGAACTAATATTTCCAACTTATCAGTGTTTCCCTGAAACTTTGGCTCAACTTGCATAGTCCATTCACTGGTTTGTTGACAATTGAAAGTTTCCCTTAAATAAATTCCACACATGTTAGAACTTGAGTTTCCACTACAGTTGATTTTAACTCGATACTGAATAGCAGGGGCTGTTGAGAAATCTAGGGCATCAAGTATTAGGTGATTTCTCTTGTCAGATAACTGTTTGTGAATGCTTTTTACTTCTTAGATTAGGATCTTCTTATCTTGTGTTATTATTTGTGTTCTTTTTCAGCAAACAGCTACCAATGCATGAACATAAATAGACAAGAGACACAAAATGTAGCCTATCAGCTAGGGCCAAAATCTCTCATTCTTTGAGAGAAAAACCTGTACAAATTCTTCTTATGAAGATTCCAATTGACGAATACCAAGACCAAGACCCTTGACCTTTGTGCCACTCCAACACCAAGACCAAGACCCTTGACCTTTGTGCCACTCCAACACCAAGACACAAGTCCTCTTCCACTTCAATCTTCTTTAGCTTCAAAACTTCGTCTCGGCCTCTCTTCTGCTTGTAGCACCAAAATTATTTGCTGTAGCAATACCGAGATCACTTGTTGTAGTAGCACTGAGATATCTCCACTGAAATAGCACCGAGACTGTGATAGGCTCCACTGTAATTGTGCACCGAGATCTGTAGTTACTGTAGTCACTATAACAGCATCCGAATTATTCACTGTAATAGCATCTCACTGCAAATGCATCCGAACTGTTTACTGTTATATAACTTGTTATATATATATATATATGTATATATATCTGAACTGTTCACTGTTATATATCTGAACTTTTCACTGTTATATATCCAAACTGTTCACTGTAATTAGCTCGAGTTCCTGTACCCCAATCCGAGCACCTTCACCAAACTTGTTTCTGCAATTAGCCACTGAATTTCAGAGATGATCCGAACTTGTTGACTGTGGAATAGGCCAAGCTGCCTATTTATAGTAGTCTGTAGTTACTGTAGTCACTATAACAATATCCGAATTATTCACTGTAATAGCATCTCACTGCAAATGCATCCGAACTGTTTACTGTTATATAACTTGTTATATATATATATATATATATATATATATATATATATATATATATATATATCTGAACTGTTCACTGTAATTAGCTCGAGTTCCTGTACCCTAATCCGAGCTCCTTCAACGAACTTGTTTCTGCAATTAGCCACCGCATTTCAGAGATGATCCGAGCTTGTTGACTGTGGAATAGGCCAAGCTGCCTATTTATAGTAGTCTGTCCATGTATATTAGCCGACATGACCATATGAAGAGTTGTGTCTCAGTTTAGGTGAGTTGATATGAGTTCTATATTTCATCTTGAAGTCGACTTGAAGAAAGATATCTTGTGCTTGTCTTGGAGGGCTACTTGACAATCCTATTGACTCATATACATTTGTAACATGCCCAAGAAGGGTTCTTCATACATGACATTGACTCTCTTTGAATTTTATGACTAGATGACAAATCCTAAAGGCTCACAATGAGAGCCATCTAAAAGTAAAATTCCTTGCTCATGAAACCCATGAGGCAAACATTACAATAATAATTTTATTTTTCTTCTTTACATCATTTACATAAAATCACAATTACGCATGTCATTATGAAGACCGATCCTAGTTACTTTCCAACACTCCCTCTTAACTAGGGAGGTATTCATAATGGTACTTGGTCATTTTCAATTTGAAGAATTTCTCATAAGAAGAATTGGATTGGTAACCCCTCTGTATAGCATCATATCAACCGGTATTGTCACATAGCAAGGCCTTGACTGACAAGTCTATCTCTCCACGAGATCTGAGCACAATGTTGGCGAGACAAATGATTTATAGACACCCTCATCATTGTCTCTCTTGGAACATACCCCACCCAGGTTCTCAGGGTGTGTTCCACCAGGACTATTCTTATCTTGGATTCCTAGTCCTCAAAGAATATCGGTCCTCAACGACTACTCTTATCTTGGATGCCCTAATACATCCTCAAAGAGCATCGGATGCTAGATGCTTACCCAATCCTCCATTCTGTCTTCCCAAGTGAAGACAAGAATGATGTGTCTATCTCTCCCTCTTAATTAGGGAGGACATATCTATTCCAATAAAGGAATGTACTCATTCCTACAGAAGGAATGTACCCTCTTGGCTTATATTCCAAGTAAGAAACTTGTTTCCAGGCTCCCTCTTAATTAGGGACCTACAACAGCTCCTCAGGTGGAGATGATGGGACAACCAACTGCTTGAAGAACTCCTCCTCACGATGTCATGATCTTCTTTTCGTTATCTAGGAGTCTTCATGTTTGGGACTTCTACATAGGGCATCGACCATCCATCACTTTCATCCATGTGTTAGCCATGTCATCATCGGAAAGGGATCCATTAGTCCATATCTGGCCTTCCTTCATGCCATGTTGCTTTCTTCATGCCATGTTTACTTAAGGATCTATTATCCTACTACATGTGCATCGGTGGTGGAAGACACCCATAGATCTTCCCTTAGAAGCCCTGCATAAACCCATTCAGATATTTGTTCAAAAACAAAGGAATGAACATCAAAAACACCATTACCTTTCTGATGGTCTTTTATCATGACATCTACAAGTTTGCATCAACATCCTGCATACATATCGACACATCTCCAAAGATATATATCGTCAAGGGTCTCTTTTTTTTTAGACTTCATCAGAGTCTTCATATCTTCCATGGAGATATCCTAGTCAAATCTTCTTGGTCTTCTGAATGTTGATAGCCTTTACCATGGTTGCATATTCCATGATCTCTTCCTTCCTTTCATCACACATCTCATTCCCAGGAGCTTCCAATCAGAGTTCCTCAATTGTTGTCAACCACCTCATACTTCATATAAGGACATATTATGTTGATTTCATCTAGTGAATGTATGACTCATGCATTCCTGCATTTCTTCGAGGGAGGAGATCCTTCCTTTTGATCATGCTTTCAAGATACAACATTGATCCATGTTACCTGCAACCATATGACATGACTTCTACAATATCAAATGTAAGCATACATACGTCATTTTTTTGGGTCATCCAGACTTCCTACAACAGCTCCCTTGATTGAAAGAGCTTCAATCCCTTGATCTGTTTCACTTTATGTCATCATGCCATCATCCCGTGAATTCCACAAGTTTGGAATTCTTGATGAAACACTTGCTTCCTTTCTTGATTGGTGAACCTTTCGATGAAGATTCCATCAGAGAATCTTGAGGATCTAAAGTATCTCCATCAAAAAATGTTTCCTTTTGTCATATGTATGATGAACCTTGTACTAGGTGACCTTGCCACTTATGTTTCCAATGAGATTGCCAAGAGCTATATCTTTGACTTCCATAGATTCTAACCATCTTTTATGCTTCTCTATGATGATGTCTCGAGCTCTTTCTTTCAATGCTTCTATGATGCCTTGATGCATCCCATTAGGTGAATTATGATAGTCATATCTCACAACAAAAGACTTAGGAATTTGAAAAGAACTTAGGTGAGGAATACTATCTCAGTCATAGTAGAGATCTTACTTTCTCTATCTTGGACTTCTTCTTTTCAGCTTCCTCCACTTCTTCGGTGATATGAGCTTCTTCTCTTCTTCTTTTGTTATTCTCCTTCTTGATTTTAGAACAATCTCTTTTGTAGTTTCCATATTTATGACACCCATAACATTGGATTTTAGCCATGTTCTTTTTCTTTTTCCGAGGACCAGACTTTCCAAATTGTCCCTTCCTTCTTGTTATTGCAACATAAGCTTGATTTTTCTCACTTGCTCCCACGTCAAATTTGACCTTTAGTCTAGATTCTTCAATCTTGCATAGTGACCATAGATCTTGGAATGGAGTAGCTTCTTTCTTCCCATAGATACTTGAAGGGAAGTTACCCCACTCCTCTGGTAGTGCATTTAATACAACTGTAGTCATTTCACTATCAAACATGACTTCTCCCAGATCTTGTAGTTGATCCCAGATCTCAGATATCCTCATAAAGTATGAGGTTATTCCATCTTCCCTAGACATCTTCAGCTTGTAGAGTTCTTGTCTTAATGAGATGACTTCTCTAGCAGTGCTTACGGAATACAACTCTACTAGTTTGTCATAGATTTCTTTTGAAGTTTTGAGTTTAGATACATATGGGATGAGGGGATCCTTGATGGATTCTATGAGAATCCTTTGAGCCCTAACTTCCCCTTTCATATACTTTGCAAGTTCTTGAGCATCTTCTTCTCTTGGTTTGGTGATAGATCCTTTGACATGATCCATGACCTCATTTTCAATGAGATTTAGATCTGTCCTTTTCTTCCATGCAAGGTAGTTTGAAGCCCCAACCAATTTGTTGCTTTCCTTGCAAAAAGACATTTTTACATATTCAGATAAGGTCATATACTTGCTTGATAGGATGCTCCTTTCTCCTTGCTACTTCCTTGATGTTGATGATGATATAGAGAATAGAAAACTTCTCTTTGTTGAGGATAGTTTTCTTCAATAATGATCCTTGATCTCACAGAGAGGGAGATCCCTTTTGATGGTGAAGTCTTGTTGATGAGGATCAATGATGACTTCTTGGTGATGTCTTCAATGGTAAGGAACTTGCTTCAACGAGAGAGAGTCTTGATGACACCGCCTTTTGATATAGCTTCCTTTGGATGAATAGTCTTCAAAACACTTAATCTTGAGTAGATGTAGGGTTTTGGCCTTCTTTTCTTGATGATGATCTTAATACTTCTTTGTAGACTTCTTGACTTCAAGATGATCTTCGCTTTGATGCCTTCCTTGAGATTTAATCCTTGAGTATCCCTTGATAAGATGCTCTTCCTTGACTTAGTTACCTTAGCTCTAATACCATGTTGAGAAATCTAGGGCATCAAGTATTAGGTGATTTCTCTTGTTAGATAACTATTTGTGAATGCTTTTTACTTCTTAGATTAGGATCTTCTTATCTTGTGTTGTTATTTGTGTTCTTCTTCATCAAACAACTACCAATGCATGAACATAAATAGACAAGAGACACAGAATGTAGGCTATCAGCCAGGGCCAAAACCTCACTCTTTGAGAGGAAAACCCACACAAATTCTTCTTTTAGAGATTCCAATTGACGAATACCAAGACCAAGATCCTTGACCTTTGTCCTCTTCCACTTCGATCTTCTTTAGCTTCAAAACTTTGTCATGACCTCTCTTCTGCTGGTAGCACCGAAATTATTTGCTGTAGCAATTCCGAGATCACTTGTTGTAGTAGCACTGAGATATCTCCACTGAAATAGCACCGAGACTGTGATAGGCTCCACTGTAATTGTGCACCAAGACCTGTAGTTACTATAGTCACTATAACATCATCCGTATTATTCACTGTAATAGCATCTCACTGCAATTGCATCTGAACTGTTTACTATTATATAACCTGTTATATATATATATATATCCGAACTGTTCACTGTTATATATCTGAACTGTTCATAGTTATATATCCGAACTGTTCACTGTAATATATCCGAACTGTTCACTGTAATTAGCCCGAGTTCCTGTACCCTAATCCGAGCTCCTTCACCGAACTTGCTTTTGCAATTAGCCACTGAATTTCAGAGATGATCCGAACTTGTCGACTGTGGAATAGGGCGAGCTGCCTATTTATAGTTGTCTGTCTGTGTATATTAGCTGACATGACCATATGAAGAGTTGTGTCTCAATTTAGGTGGGCTGGCATGATTTCTATATTTCATCTTGAAGCCGATTTGAAGAAGGATATCTTGTGCTTGTCTTGGAGGGCTACTTGACAATCCTATTGACTTATATACATTTGTAACATGCCCAAGAAGGGTTCTTCATACATGACATTGAATCTCTTTGAATTTTATGACTAGATGATAAATCCTAAAGGCTCACAATGGGAGCCATATAAAAATAAAATTCCTTGCTCATGAAACCCATGAGGCAAACATTACAATCAATTTTTTTTTTTACATCATTTACATAAAATCACAATTTCCAACAGGTGCATCCTTGCAGTTTTGTAGGTACTCATATGCTTGATCAACTTGCACCAACCCATGTCTAGTTTATAATTTTTCTTATGGCTGGTTACCAATAGTGGTTGTAGTATTTTCCAAGGCTTTACATACAGTGTAAGGGCTGATAGGAAGACACTCAATCTTCATGGAACTAAGCAAAAGAGCAACACCACTGCAAGCACATGGAGAAGCCATGGAAGTCCCATTCATTAGCATCCGCCACTGTAATGTCCATCTAGGGATAAGAGCAACAACGCCACTAGGAGCACTTAAAGGGACTCCTAAGTCACCATCTACTGTTGGTCCACGACTTGACCATGTATACTCAAGCCCTTCTGGGGGTGGCTCAACCACATTATGGGCAACAAAAGCCATAACATGGGAGACATAGGCTCCAATACATATGATGCACAAGCTTGTCCCACGAGGAGCACTGAGAGTGCTTAATGAAGGCCCATTGTTGCCTTGCACTGCTTACAAATATCACTCCATTTTTGTTTACCACTTCATCTGCAAGTTCAACAAAGCATCCATAGTCGGGCAACATGGTAGGCTCCCAGTAACTCATGTTAATGAGATCTCATTTGTTTAGGTCACATTTATGGGCCACAACCTTGTTGAAAGCAACAGGTGCAATTTGCGACTATAAGGGCATAGGTGAGATCTGAGGCGTAGGCCTGGTCGCAACTTTAGTTCATAGAGCAAGTCGCATTATTAAATGGATGCTAAGACTACGATATGCGACTAAAGGAATCATTGCAATTCAACACACCAGTGGAGGTCGCCATTGAAAGACGTATTTTCACTGGAGATGGAATATGTGACTAGCAACTGAGTCGCAAACTTCACTCATTGCCACTGTGAGAAATATATATATATATATATATATATATATATATATATAAAGGGAAACTCCTAACCTTAGTCTCGATCTACTATGAATGGATAGGCTTTTTCCATCGACAAGATTGCGATTGAAGCATAAGGATTTATATGGTCATTTTTGTTGAGAAATCTAGGGTAGACTGTAAAAGTGTTTTTTTATAATGATTGCTCTTATCTTTGACAAGTTCTTGTGATACCTTTTAGTTATTCTTCTTTAATTATTATGTTTTTCATCATCAAGATAAATGCCAAAGAAGAAGATCACAATGCAAACAATCGAGACACCAAAGATAGGCTCCAAGCTAGGGCAAAACCCCTCAACAAGGGAAAACCCAAAAAACTTCTCTTCTTATAGAATCGATTCAAGGAGACTTCCAAGACCAAGACACAAGATTACTTCACCAATTGATCAGGTTAGCCACCCAAACAACAGAAGATCTGCTGCTTCTTCCTTCACAAATTCGAACTTGTGAAAACCCTGGTCTTCCACAGAAAATTCGACTGCCAAGAGAGAGAAGATTTAACCAAAAACCAAGACCAGATAAGACCTTATTCTTTCGTTGCCCTCCTGCTCTAAGAAGCACTATTTTTCTTGCCTCAAATCTTCTTATAAAAGTCGAACTTTAGTGTGTCCAAAAGAGGTCGAGTCCTCTTTCTTTTATAAACATTCAAGTGGGTGCACAAGCTTTTTCTAGGCCGACTTGATCATTTTGGGGGCTTCTAGACATTTTCATTATATAAAATATATTTATTTGCTTTGATACATGAGCCCTCCAAGGGATTTAACATCATGACTTTGACTTTTGACTCAAGATGAAGATCAATCTAAAGCACACAATGGGTGCTTGACCTATTGACCATTGACCCAAGCATGAAACCCATCCTTTAATAAGTTAATTTCATTTACAATAAAATTTCTTTTCTTAAGTATAACAATAATTACATTGTGTCATGAGACATACAATTATGAAGACCGAAACTAGTTACATGCTTCAACACTCCCTCTTAACTAGGGAGGTATTCATAATTGACCATCGGTACAAGGACAATACTTAGTTTGAAAAGTTCTCATAAGAAGAGTTGGATTGGTAAGTTATCTCATAAGCTATCTTATCAACTTATCTCATATCATCATATCAACCAACATCGTTAGATAGCAAGGCCTTGACTAACAACTCTATCTCTCCATTGGATTAGAGCCAAATGCTGGGGAGACAATGAGTTATATACACCCTCATCATTGTCTCTCAAGGCACATACCCCATCTGGATGTTCACAAGGTATGTCCTTTTAGGACCATTCCCCTCTTGAAATTACACATCCTCAAGGAATCTCCTCTTCGACTACTCTTGCTTTTGGATGGCCTACATCATCCTCAAAGAGTATCGATGCCCGAGACTACTTCTGATCCGGATTTAAGCAGGAACGCAATAGATTACAGAGATAACCATAAATACAGAGATGCGATAACCATAAAAACAGAGATGCAGCGGAAATAATACTTCATTTCATTAATGGAGAATACTGAAATATGCTTACAAATAGAAATAACCCAGCTAGGGCGATGGTAGCTTATCTCTGAGAAGAGATGTGTCGGCTACATGCCTCTGAACTGTTTCGAACTGTGTTTACAATGAGGCTTAAAGGCCTATTTATTATTGAGAAACAATGGAAAACCCTTCACATTCCAAAACCTAACCCTAGAAGATGAAACGGCAAATTGTGGGCCCCGTTTTGGGGTGAGTTGGACAGCCAACTTCCCGGGGTCGCGAATTGGTCGTATTATCTCCGTTTGACGCGCATGATAGCCCGTTGGAAATATCTCTCCGAGGACTACGACGGAAAAGACTATTTTTATCAAAAAAATCGCTGGCGATGGATTTCCCAAAAAACGTTGTTTAGGGCCTCAAAACGGCTCCGGAAGTTTATGACCCGAAAAACTGCTAAAAATAGTAAACTGCGCTATAATTAAGGAAACTGAAAAACTGAAAGAGACAGTTGTGGGGGTCCAAATGGGATAGGTGGGTGGCCACCAACATCCACCTGGATCATTCCTCCCTCCTTAGGAAGCAATGGTCCCCATTGCGTTGAGTTCCTTCTTGAGATGAGGAAGCTTGTGCTGAGCTGGGTCTCCAGTGAGCTGTTCTGCAATCTCTGATGTGTCCAGAAATGGTGGGAAGCATGGTCAGCGATGGTCCACATTGAACAATCGGTGCAAGCGAAGGAATGGAGGAATGTTGTGCTTCAAAGCATTGTTACCCACAACCCTGTTACTGGTGTAAGGACCATGTCGAAGCAGTCTGAGTTTCTGATGGGTTTGGTAAGACGTTCTCTTTGCAGATGTAACCAAACTTTTTCGCCCACCTGAAACTTGTGTGGTACCCCTCTGGGTAAGGAGAAGTTGTTCCTGTGTTCTGTCATGACTGTATCCCTATGTTGTTGCTGCTGCGTGGAGGAACCCTTTGCGGGGGTCATGGATGTAGCAACGATCTTCCCCGTACTTTGGGAGTGAACCAGACAGAAAATAAATTTCCTAGTCTGTGAGATGAGCTTGCTGCCTTTCTTAGCAGTGATCAAAGAGGTGGTGGTAGGTGGAGCTACCTCTGGTATCCTGTATAATGAATTATCCAAAGAAATAATGGCAACACGAGGCCTTGACTCATACGCAGCATGTCGCCTCCACAAGTATGGCTGGCCTAATAGTACATCACAAACATCCGGAGGTGTAACATCACACAATACCTCATCTGTGAAGGGCTTGATGCTATAGGGAAGGCAGCACTGCTGGTGAACTTTGAGATCTCGTCCTTCGTGAAGCCACCCGATATTGTACGGTTGTGGGTGTGGCGTAGTTGGTAGGCCCAACCGCTTCACGACCTCTGCTGAAACGAGGTTCTTTTGGCTGCCACTATCGACAATGAATTGCAGTGGCGAACCCTTCACCCACATCTGTGAGTGGAAAAGACGTTCCCCCTCCTCTGGCTCTTCGGGCTCATTCTTCTGGATCTTGGCAGTGGCAACAGTGGCACTAGGATCCGCATCAATGATTTGCTTCCCTTTGCCATCCCCCTTGTCGGGTTCCGGCTCAGAGTCAGAACATGCATCTGATTCGGAAGCCTTCAACTCGACCACCAGCGACTGCTTGGTCCGACACTCACTTGTGTTATGAGTGGGACTCTTGTGGAACTCACACCACTTTCCTGTGTCCTTCTTCGGCTTTGTGGTGTTGTTCTTTTCTTGCAGCTTAGAGGGGTTGTCTTGGGTCACCCCGCCTTGGCTTTGTCCTTTGGGCTTCGGATTTGCAAATCCAAAGTCTCGCTTCTTCTGTTTGAACTTTTGCTCGATTTTGATAGCATAT
The DNA here is from genome assembly GCA_031772625.1 of Pinus tabuliformis. Taxonomy (NCBI): domain Eukaryota; kingdom Viridiplantae; phylum Streptophyta; class Pinopsida; order Pinales; family Pinaceae; genus Pinus; species Pinus tabuliformis. Next base: position 1,358,925,263 of record CM062805.1, read on the forward strand.
CGATATGCTGTGCCGAGTGAGGAGATGTTCAAGAACTCCATCTCTTTCTGGATGTATCTGTGTAGGCAGCCGCGGTATTTGAGTACCAGATGCAGCGCAGAATCTTTGATACCCAACTGTGTGCGAAGGGTATGAAAAATATTTGTGAACTCTGGTACATCTTGGTCTCGTCCTTGCCGCAGTGTGGTCCATTTGATGTATTTGTCCTCATAGCTTTTGATAGGGTAGTACTGCTCCTTGATGGCATCCCGGAAGTCATTCCAAGTGGGGGCGGCTGAAAACAGTGAGCCTGTACTTTCACCCTTCTGCTCGCAGTATGTTTCCCACCAGTCCTTGACGTGGGGGGCTGCTTTGAGAAGAGCGAAAACAATCTTTTCCTGACTTGAAAATTCATGAACAGAAAAATACCCATCTAGCAGATTCAACCATTTATCTACGGCATCTGCGTCTATTTGACCCTCAAAGATGGGGATTTCAAAATTAACTTGTACCTTAAACGATGTGGCGTTTCTAGAGTAGCTATTGGAAGCCGATGCGTCGCCTCTGGGTAGCCGCTGAAGGATCTGCGCAAAGCTATCCATCATCGCGTTCCTTTGCCGCTCGAGGGCTTCTTCGAGCAAGATTCTGATAGGATCTCCTGCCCCCTCGTCTTTCTTCTCATCCGCCATGGGAGGTCGTCGAGATTTGCGAGGCTGGTCGTGCAAAGGTTCGACCAACTCAAGCCCTAACTCCTTATATGCCGACCTCGTTGGGGACATGCAAAGAAAAACAGAGAAAAAGCAGATCGCTCTGATACCACTGATCCGGATTTAAGTAGGAACGCAATAGATTACAGAGATAACCATAAATACAGAGATGCGATAACCATAAAAACAGAGATGCAACGGAAATAATACTTCATTTCATTAATGGAGAATACTGAAATATGCTTACAAATAGAAATAACCCAGCTAGGGCGATGGTAGCTTATCTCTTAGAAGAGATGTGTCGGCTACATGCCTCTGAACTGTTTGGAACTGTGTTTACAATGAGGCTCAAAGGCCTATTTATTATTGAGAAACAATGGAAAACCCTTCACATTCCAAAACCTAAGCCTAGAAGATGAAACGGCAAATTGTGGGCCCCGTTTTGGGGTGAGTTTGACGCGCATGATAGCCCGTTGGAAAGATCTCTCCGAGGACTACGACGGAAAAGACGATTTTTATCAAAAAAATCGCTGGCGGTGGATTTTTCCCAAAAAACGTCGTTTAGGGCCTCAAAACGGCTCCGGAAGTTTATGACCCGAAAAACTGCTAAAAATACTAAACTGCGCTATAATTAAGAAAACTGAAAAACTGAAAGAGACAGTTGTGGGGGTCCAAATGGGATAGGTGGGTGGCCACCAACATCCACCTGGATCAACTTCTATCCCCAAGAAGTATCGGTCTCAAATGCTTACCCAATCCTCCATTCTTTCTTCATTTATGCAAAGGCAAGAATGATGTGTCTATCTCTTCTTCTCAAGCCGGGAGGATCTACTCATTCCTTTACACATGAAAGGAATATATCCAAGCTCCCTCTCAACTAGGGACTTGCTTCCAATATTAGCTGTCTATTTTTCTATGGAGATCATGGTACTTATCAACTGATTGTAGCCCTCCTTTTTCTATTGCTTGTGCTATTAGCTGCTTGCAGGCATCTGTTAATTTGGGGTAGCATCGAATGTGCTCTAGCCTTGAAAATTGGTGGAGAGGCTAAAGCACATGAGATCTCCAAGACCCAGAAATGGTTTGGGCAGAATCTAACCAGTTTGCAAGTTATTAAAATAATTAATATTTTTAATGGAGTTCCTAAGTCTAAACTTAGGAAAAATGAAATATTAATACGAACTAATATAAAACTGGGTTAGAATGGTCCAAAGTCATGGATCAAGCCAAATCTAATCTTAGCCGTTGATTAGAGATTTAATCTCGGCCGTTGATGGACCAACGAGAAAAGTATAAGAGGAAGCTTGAGGGTTAGTTGGAGAACACACGAAGAGAGATCAAGAACTCGATTTTCTGGGGCAGGGTTTGCTGAGGAAATTGAGTGAAGTGATTTGAGTTGCAGCGGAGGGTCAGTGAATACATAGTAGAGAGGCAGAGTTAGTACTAGAAGCATCAACGTAGAGGCCGGGAGAGGGTTGACGCAGAGCCAACTAGAGGCCACGCAGAGGCAGTCAGGAGCTGCATAGAGCCTGAGGAGGGCCAGCGTGTGAGACACAAAGGCTCTAGAGGTTGACGCTGGGCTGGCACTAGGCCAGAGAGGATGACACAGACCCTAGAGGCAGCGCTCGAAGATTTCGTGGGGCAGATTGGAGTTGGAGAGCTAGATAGGGTGACACAAAGTAGCAGAAAGTTGTATTGTTGTTGTGGGATCGTTCATCCGATGATTTAGCCAGAATATCTGTCTCCGATTGAGAGGTACTACTTCCGAGGGAATTCTCTGTTGGGTGAGCCATTTTTGGCACCTTGGTTGTGTTATGAAATTGCTTAATAATAAAACCCTCTGAATAGCTGCACTGATTTTCCCACATTGTGTTTTTTCGGGGACATTAGTCCAAAAACAATGGTGTCACTTGTGTGCTTGTTTCTTTCAGTTTATGATCTGTATGTGTTGACACTGTACTTGTATTTATCTTCAGTATTTACATGGTAAATAACTTGTGTTGACCTCTACTGGTCAACTACCCATGCAGTACACCCCCTTTTTCTTTGCAAGAAAGGGGCAGCGCCTGAGCAGCGTGTCCATGCCATCCAGCAGTCATCAACAGCTTGATCAATCTAATTGTAAACCCAGTCTGCATGTATGAATTGTAAATAATCTTAGCAGACATGAGTCGTGTATGTGTATTGCCTAGGTGGACCTAATTTTCTAGTGGTAATCTACGTCCCGGAAGGTTTTTCGTCTCACCGATCCATGGATCGGCAGAGTTTTCCTTCAAACCTGACCCCAAAGCCGGGACAGATTTTGTCATTAGAACTTTAGGAGAATCCTAGTGTGTTGATCTGCTAGATTATAGTTGTGTCGCAAAACTGGGTGTTTTGTGAGGGTCTGTATTAAGTGGGTTTGTCCCCTTGAGATGTAAATTGTAAAAAGTCATCATGAAATGTGTCTTGAGGGTTGAAAATGTTTTAAATCCCCTCGTGAGTCCTAAGTCCTAGGTCCTAGGTGATGTTTCCGAAGGCTTAGTTGGATGATCCATTTAAAAAATGAAATAAAATAATAAAATAAATAAAAATTAAGAAATTTAAAAATTAAAAAAAATAAAATAAAATAATAAATAATAAAAAATTAAAAAATTTAAAAAATGAAATAAATAAAAAATAATAAAAAATTTAAAAATTTTAAAAAATGAAATAAATAAAAAATAATAAAAAAATTAAAAAAATTTAAAAATTTAAAAAAAATGAAATATAATATTTTAAGTGAATAAATCGACGGATGAGATCAAGAGATGTCTTGATCCTCATCAACGGTCGAGATCATTTCTACATGGATCATTCAAACTAGCCGTTGGGATCATTTCCTTTATATAGGGTCTTAGGTGGTCATTTCAGATGAATTGGATCTGTGAGTCTGATACTGAAGAAGCTCTCTTGTAAATCTGTTTCTGGTTAATAAAAGAAGACTTTGGGGTCCATATCCTGCTGGTGTTACTCTCTTGAAATGCTGTGAGATTGTTTAAATTTTTTGCATATTTTATTTTCAGCCATTAATAATAGCTTTTTGTAGAGTATTGTGAGCACAAGTATCTTGTTCACTTGCTGGGGTTTGGGTACTGTTAGGGTTTCTGAAGTAATGGCAGGTATCTCCATTACTGTTTGAGATCTAGCAGCATTTTTGCCCTCTTTATTGACGGTTGTTTTGAGTTGTGCAGAAAACATTTTATGAAGGAATTTTGTGGGCGTTCGGGGAAGTTCTCGGCTGAACCAGCCAACTCCCGCAAGCATTTTTTGCTGAGCCCAGTTGGATTTGATCCTGGGTCTATCATTCGGTTTATTTTTCTAATTTGCATGAGAGATTTTCTGAAGTTCTTCACAGTGACAGTCTGAAATTTCTGCTTTTTTAAAATATTTCTGTACTTATTGATGAATCTGCCTGTTAAGGGGCCAAATTGTAGATTAATCAGCTGTCTTAGGGTTTCAATTTTCTCTGATCTAGGGTTTCAAATTCTTGTTTTGTACAGTTTTTATTAGGGCTTAGGGTTTTTAGGTTAGCTTCTGGCATACTCCATCTTAAGTTCTCTTTCTCTTGCAGGTTACAGATAAGATCTGGAGGAAAAAATTTTGCAGGGTCATTTCTTCGTTGTCCAAAGAGCTATCTTTCCACGCTGCTGTTGGTCATCCTGTGGGCATTTGCCATTTCAAACGTCGGTTACGGTGCCTCTTTTCTCCTGCGGCTACGACGAAGCTATCGCACCCATTCAAAACAAAACCGATCGACCTTTTAAAACTGAGCGAGGATCAAATATTATTTTTGCTGTGGACGCCAGTTTTTATCGAACTCCATCTGCACAGCTGAGACGTCATCCTGTAGCATTTCCGATTTGCTTAGCGTATTTCCTTGGTTTGTTTGCTGCGGCAGTGAGGATGCGTGCAAATTGAGGTCGTTCCAATTCAAATCCGCTGCAGCATTCACCTCCGCCGTCTAAATCGCACCTGCAAATGCACAAAGAAAACAAACTATACACGCCATGTAACTGATCCGAGCAAATCAAAGTTGTTTCAATTCGGTATCAACACGGTTTCGAATCAATCCTCAACGGCTCAAATCCGTCAGACGTCCAGGGTCAGTATACACAGATCCGTCCGCCACCATCGACTGAGGCAAGGGTATGATAAGCATAAGCGTTCAGGTGAACTGATTCGGGTTCTTTCCCTGCCGCCGTCGAGTTCCAGACGCAGGCGGCTTCACGAAATTTGAAGGTAAACGTATTCTCAAAGCTGCTCAGGTAAAATCGATTCCATCTTAATCGCAGACGGTAGCATATAAATCGAAAATCCTTCAATGCATCTCCACGCTGTTCTATTCGCTGTCGGGAACTGGAAACCACAGTAAGTTTGTTTTCTTGGTTTCACGGGTGGACTGCATGAGCATAAATCGCCGCTGTCATTCTCGATTTCCATTTGCTCGCCGTCGAATTTCCGTCGAATTTCTGGTGAGATTACACAGGCGGTAAAGCAAATTGTTTTCGATTTCTGTTTAAAGACATCGCATGCCAGGTATTATCTTCAGAACTCTTTGCGTGTTCAGTGGTCTGCCGTCAATGCTTTCACGTATCAGGTAAATCGAAATTTTTGCATTCCGTGGTCATATGCGTAGCTCAGGGTTCAGCCATTTTCGATTTTTTTTTTTTTTGTTAGATTTTAATCATATTTTGAAAGGGTCAGACGTAGATTGTAATTAGATTTAGCTATAGTTTTTATTTGAAATTCGATTTCGTTTTAGTTTAGATTTCTTTTATAATTTTTTTAGTTTCGTAAGTTTAGATTTAAATTTTCATAGTTTTAGCTTTATGGTTTTAGAATTTAGATTTTAAATTTTAATCTTAATTTTTAGTTTAGTTTTTACTTAGATTTTTTTTTTTTTTTGGATTTATTTTATGTAGATTTTAATTAGTCCTTAGATTTAAGTTTAGACTTTTATAGTTTTTAGTTTAGATTTTTTTTTTTTTTTTTAGTTTGTTTAACATTTTCATTTTTATAATATTAAAAAATAAAAAAATAAAAAAAAAAGATTTAAATTTTTTTCGAAAAAACATAAAAATTTTGTGGAAAATTTTCTTCGTCACATCCAGTCATTTTCGGGATTTATCATCTTTCATGCTGAGATCTAAAATTTTCAAGTCGAGATGCGAATATGATATCTGGTTAATAATTCATGATTCTCGTGGTGGTTTAAGGCTTTCATCTTTTCAAATTTTTCAGTTGCTGGATATCGTTTTGGTCATTTTAAGAGCATTGTGATTTAGCTGATGACAAATGATTGCTGTTCACGATTCATATTTTTATATCATTTAACAAGTAATCGTTTTAATAACAATCTCTTAAGGCACTGGTCTGCTAATTTAGTCAAATCATTTTAGTGCTTTTTATATCGTATCTCGTGTCTCCCAACCAACTGGTCGACAGTTGGTCTCATCATCTCACAGGGACTACCCCCCTTAGCCGCGGGAGACAGGCTTAAACGGAGGGACTGGGGATCAGAGTGACAGCCCCCGGTCTGAGCGTTGTGGTGTCAATCTGCGCGACAACAACTTGTTAAGTAACTGAACAAGTAGGAAGAAATAAATAAGATAGTACAAGAAGAATTTCTAACGGATAGACTTAGAAATTCCAACATCATCATCAACTTTTATGCACATCATGGAGCCATCTTCTTTCACAACTTCTTGTAGGGACAAGCCATCACTTTCCATATCATCAATATTTTCCTGCTACATATTCATGAACCAATCACTATGGAACTTGAACATAGCTCCCTCGAAACATTCAGAAAGTGATCTATCAAGACACGATCATCGAACCATTTGCAACCTGCTACTTTTCTTGTCAGTGATATATATCCTTTGGACTTAGACTGCCAAAGTCATCCACTCAATTTTTTGCAATTGAATCTCAGTCCTAAATCTTTATGCAAAGCATCTTCTTTTGATAGCATAACTATATTGAACTATCAGAGTCATCAGATTATAATAGCCTTGCCATGCCTTGTCTTCATCAATATCCTTATTCAATCACCAGGAAGAGTCATCCTCACATCAAGTCATCTTGTCAGGAATTTTTTAGCTTCCTCTCTTACTTTAGCTGGTCATCTAACTTTCTTCAAACTGCTTCCCATCTTGAAGATGGGACTTCATCATGCTGCAATTGTATCAACAAACTTCTAGGAAGCTTGCTCCAAATCTTGAGAGAGTAGAAAATGTTTGCAATATCATCATGGTCCTTCTTCTACTAGGCGAAGAAATATTCCCATGAATTCATCTAATGGAGGATCCTTGAATGACCCTCACCAACCAGTTGCTACATGAACTTCTGCTATAGATGTATAGTGGACTTTCTTAGTATGTTGTGCCAAATATTTCTTTTCATCAATCAACTCATAATGATGATCTTCTCAATCAGGTATCCATACGACCTTTTTTTACATGAATCTTACTATACGCATCAGAGTGCCCAAGGATCCAACTTGTTTACCAAGTTACCATTCTCAAGGTCCTTCCATTTCCCTCCTTCTATCATGCTTACCAAACCACAAGATTTGCTTTCCTAAGCCATCTTTCTTTGCTTTCTTCATGATGCTCTTGCAATACTTATTAACAAACACAACCAAGCAAATATATGTAATAATAAAATCATGATGTCCATCAGTGATTCTAGGGTTTCCATGGAATCTAAGAGGATGGACTCCTAGGGTTTTCAAATACAAATCTTAGCTTATGAAATCGTCACATCCATCCATACTAGGGTTTATCATATACCCTAAACTACACACAAGCCCTAGAAATCAAGAAATAGGGTTTCTATTAAGGAATAAGCAAGATAGGGCAAGGTTTTCCAGATGACTAAGATTTATCCATGAACCATCTAGGGTTTACAATCCTAGAATTTAATATCAATATCTACAAACCCTAGAGACATATAAACAATTAAACCCTATAACACTTCATGTTAGAACCTTAACAAATAAATAAGCTATACGTACCTCATTATTACGTACCTTTGTCCTTTCTATATTCTAGAAGCTGCTATAAGAGGCCATGATCTTCTAACTGCTTTTAAGAGTGAAGACTTAAGATTTGTTCACAAAGGTACTGCAACTTTTATCTTTAACGCCATCCAGGTGCTACAGTATTTCAAGCTAGGATTATCATTTTCAGAAGCTCCTTCTTCTTATATGACAATAGGTCTAGTAACTATTTCTCATAGATGACATATTCCTTGTCATACTAGTAAAACCTTGTAGGTGTAGACTGCTTCTTCCTTTGAGACAGACAATATAGCAGAGACTTGTCATAAATCACTAATGTAAGAGAATCTCCTTCCACTGGCTGTAGCTTATCAATGTAGACTAAATCCTAGATCTAGTTGATGAGATAGTCTTTAAATAATGTATATTTGTCAAGGGAGATAAACTTTGTATGCTGCCAAGTAGACTTCGGATTACCCTCTGCTAGGGCTTTCAAAAAGAACTGATATATATACTGAATTAATCAACGAGTGTACTTAGAATGACTTCAAGGTTGCTGCTTAGGATTTGACTTCAAATATATATACCATTGCTTCAGAATGACGCACTTTGTAGGTGAAGAAACTACAAGAACACATGAATGCCTTTTGACAATCACCGGGTTTGACTTCTTCTCACACTGTCCAGACCTTGAAGACCAAATATATGACTGCTCAGAATTATGTTCTTCTTCACAGGGATCTTGTCGGCTTCTTTATGTGACTGTTCCAGCTCAGAACATATGTAAATATACTACACTGTCATGGATCCTATACCACTGTACAGGACTGCGATTTTTCTATTTTAATAAGGATGACTGTAACATGATGAATGCCCCTCCAAGATAGATCTAATGCATCTTCAAGCAATTTGGTCTAGGTCTTTTATGAGCACAGGACTGTAGAATGGGTCTCGGTCCTCTACAAAATGTCTGTCTACACTTTGAATTTTCCAAATGTACTTATGCCCCAAATTTTCCGGCTCTGCTTTCAGGGTGACTGTAATCTTATGATAAGCCCTCCAATTAGGCTTATAAGGCCTCCTATCACTTCGTTCTTCTCATGTAATCAATATATTGGCTAACGAAGCTTTATTTAGACCACAAAACGAGATTTGGTTATCCACAAGTACAAACTTCTGAAAACTATGTATCTCTGAGGTGGCTCAGAGAGTTCAGTCTTCTTCAAAGGTGATTTCAGGCCTTAAAGATCATGCCCAGAACTGCGTTTCTTTTGTCAGGATGCTCGGTCTTGAATAGGCTACTGGACTAGCCCTTCGGTCCTCTAGAACAGGGTTTATATGCCGCTCAAAACAAGTGCCCAGAGTTCATATTTTCTTCCTTCAGGTGTTCGGTCTTGAATAGGCTACTGGACTAGCCCTGCGGTCCTCTAGAACAGGGTTTATATGCTGCTCAAAACAAGTGCCCAGAATTCATATTTTCTTCCTTCCAGGTGTTCGGTCTTAGATGATTGGCCTTCTTTTCTTGTGTTGAAACCCTGTGTGATCCTCTTCCTGCCCTCATGCAAACGAACCTTGCTCTGATACCATGTTGAGAAATCTAGGGCAGACTGTAAAAGTGTTTTTTTATAATGATTTCTATTATCTTTGACAAGTTCTTGTGATACCTTTTAGTTCTTCTTCTTTAATTATTATGTTTTCATCATCAAGATAAGTGCCAAACAAGAAGATCACAATGCAAAGAATAGAGACACCAGAGATAGGCTCCAAGCTAGGGCAAAACCCCTCAACAGGGCAAAACCCAGAAAACTTCTCTTCTTATAGAATCAATTCAAGGAGACCAGAAAACTTCTCTTCTTATAGAATCAATTCAAGGAGACTTCCAAGACCAAGAAACAAGACTACACCAATTGATCAGGTCAGCCACCCAAACAAGACAAGGTCTGCTGCTCCTTCCTTCACAAATTTGGACCTATGAAAACCTTTGTCTTCCACAGAAAATTCAGCTACCAAGAGAGAAAAGATTTGACCAAAAACCAAGACCAGATAAGACCTTATCCTTTCGCTGCCCTCCCGCTCTTCTACACACTCTTTTTCTTGCCTCAGATCTTCTTATAAAAGTTGAACTTCAGTGTGTCCAAAAGAGGTCGAATCCTCTTTCTTTTATAGACCTTTGAGTGGGTGCACAAGCTTTTTCTAGGACGACTCGTAGGGCTGTCCGACCTGATCATTTTCGTGGCTTCTAGACATTTTCATTACATAAAATATATTTGTTTGCTTTGATACATGAGCCCTCCAAGGGACTTAACAGGACTTAACATCATGACTTTGACTTTTGACTCAAGACAGACCTAGAGCACACAATGGGTGATTGACCTATTGACCATTGACCCAAGCATGAAACCCATGCTTTAATAAGTCAATCTTTTTACAATAAAATTTCTTTTCATGAAGACGAAAACTAGTTACATACTTCAACAATTTTATGGGTATATCGAGTGATGTATTTATTAATTTAACACAGCTCGAGGCTTAAACCGACGATGGCACAAAGTAACACACAATCAAACCCAAACCTTTGCAACTACTTTTCAAACCAAATTCAGACCATCAACCATTGCGTTCTTGCCACAAACGAATATGTATGCAACTGAGTCATGGGTTTGAAGCAATGGGCTCGATTTGAGGTGGAAAATTAAAAGGGATTCATAGCAGTTTTAGGGCAAAAATCCATATTAACAAAAGACTGGACAGGGTGTGGGCGTGGAAAACCACAGGTGCCAAATTTTGCAGACACAAGATAAATGGTGGTTCCTTTAGGACATAACTCCGTTGCGCAGGCCAAAGGTGAATGCCTGATGGTCGAACACAGAGCTAGTAGGAAGGAAATCATTTCAACACTTGGCAAGCAGAAACCAGGAGGTGACAATCGCCAATGATAACTGGAGGGGGCGGAGTGAACTAGAGAGAGCGATGTGTTTTATAAAGTGAAAGGACGTGTTGAGGGGTCGCAAGTCAGAAATGTGCCCTAATCTTATCGCATGTGCTGGGTCTAGGGAGGTCACAGGTCACTTTTACAGAGAGCAGTGCCAAAAAACTGTGATTCACAATTGCTATTTGTGACCGAACGGAAGAGTGCTTGCTTCTCAAATCATTTGAAACAATTTTTGTGCATCCTTGTGGATCTCCTCCTTACATTCTTTTAAGAGTCCATCATCTCCAGCATCATCCCGCACCAAGAACTGCCCAGCCTTGTCTGGATGATGTTTAAAAGATGCCTTTTGATATGATTTCTTGATCTCAGCAGCACTACTTGAAGGTTCAACACCCAAGATCAGGTAATAATCTAAAGGGTTCCCCCTTTTCATGTCTTCCTCATATGCATATAGTTGGTGTGATTTCATCAAGTCAGTGAAACCATTGGCAACAACTTCATTGTCTGTAAAAGGTCTCACTTTACCAGTGCAGGAACCTCCAGTATTCAAGGCACCTTTTTCATAATGACCGGGAGAAAAGGCAAAGAAAATTGTTAATCCCTTGTAATCTGGATGGGAAACAATGCCTTTCAATGCAGTTTCTGTGGCAATAGCAAATGCTTAAGCATTTTCAATTTTGCGTTCGTGGCCTTTTTCCCACCATAGCTGTCCACCCACAACATTGTCGTTGTATAGAAAAGCTGCAACATTGTCTTTGTATAGAAAAGCTGCCCTTTTGTAAATCAGTAGCCAGATGATATAACTAAAACATCAAATGTAGTAAGATAATCCATAAATGTTTCATCAATTTTGTGAAGATGCAATTTGGTAAGACCCTCTGTTGCAAATTGGAAGTCTTCTGACGAAGTGTGTACCAGCCATGCAGACCATATGCGGATGACTGTGACAGGCTGAGAACGAAAAAAGCAGCATTGCATTTTACTGTTTCCCCTATTTTGGGGAGTTTCAGCCTGCAACAGTATGCACATCGTTCACTCCATATGATTTCTGGCAATCAAATCACCCACAAAAGCAAGGGTTTTTTCAAGCATTAGTTCCAGAAACTTGTGTGCATCAAATCTTGGCAGATCATAATTCATAGGTTGCCACCTCCAATTTTTCACAATCCTTATCTGGCCTTCCATTACCTTGGCAATTTTGTGCTTGTGTCAATATTGGACAAGAATCACTCTTATATAAAGGCCCAAGAGAATCATGTACCCATTTTCCTTGGAAAAGTTCACACCTTCCTTTATGCTTGGGTGAGACCAAATTTGATAACACTTCTTGAGAATGAAGATCTGCCCTTGCATTCTCAATGCTTACTATGAAGTCATTAGCACTGATATAACCTTCATACTGCCACAGTACTAAGTAGGCTTCCATTGTATCCAATAGCTGACAAAGCTGGAGCAGATTCATGTGGGCAGAAAGCTGAAGAATGAACAACATCTATGCTTCCTTCTAGAAGATGAAGGACAACACAGTATTCATACCTGCAAGATGGGTAAAAACCATAATGAATACTGGTGGAGACAGATCAAGAGAAGTTAATCCATGTGAAACCAAAACCAGAGCAAGGCTAAAGATTTTGTAAGGTTGCTTGACTGCATGAGCTGTAGACCATAATGAATTTATGTAAAATGAATGCGAGGACGAGGAGTAGCATGCATAGTTTGATGCAAGCATGATCAACCCTGGCCTTTGGTGATAGCTAGGCAAGTGATATGACAGGAAAGATCCATGAAAACCTTGAAAAGATAAAGGGGGACCCAAACTTTAGGTGTACAGGCTAGAATATCGGGTGGTGTTGTAGCAGCTACAACACTGTATTACCTCCTGCATCTGTACAAAAGATAAGTCCAATCATCCAAGTATGAAGTTTGAACCTTATAAGAACTTGAGAACACCATGCACTGTGACCAAAATGTGTGAACTAAGCCATCCAACCAAGTCGCCAATATATGTATGTCCTGGTACAATGCTGCTGAAAGAATGCCAATGAAAATACAAGTTGGATTTTGCATTTTCCACTGGTAACAATCTGAACAATGGAAGGCAGATAAGTTTGAAAATTTGATGATGATTTCAAAAAAAGATTATGTCATTACTTGATGAACATTTTCATAGAAACTCAAATCTTAACATTGACCTGTGGGAGGGGAGTTCTTACTATCCCAGCTACTATTTTAATGACTATAGTGAGTATAAATTATCATACTTAATTTTGAGTTAGAGGGTGAGAGGACATAAAAAAGGAGCCTTTTAGCCCTTGCATGTTGCCATTAAGTGCAAGGGTGCTGATGATCTCTTGAACATCCACAGGTACTCCAATCATCTGTTGGGTGTCTCCACATACTCCCATTATCTGCATCTGCATCTGCATCCTTTCACTCAATGGCAGAATGCAGGGGCTAAAATTGTCATTTTTTAATGCGCTACTTATGCAAAATGATTGTGTAGATAAACATTTATGGTAGATAGACGGTTACTCTATTCTATGTCACATGCTTTAAATTGTTTTTCCTGCAGTTTAAATTGTATGGCTAGAATTATAGAAAATACTGGCCATGAATCTCAGTTCAAGATCTTGGGAAGCATTATATATTCCTAAGTGATTATGTTCAATTTAGGGGAAAATGGAGACTGTGTTTATATTTTAATTCTCTAAAGACATTATATTGACCTGTTTTATCCACAGTTGTGTCAGGTAACTTTACCATTCATCAGAAAATGATTGTATGCATATCTTTGTTAAATAAAAGTGTTAACAATAGAAGGGGATTATGAATCAATTGATAAAATCGTTTTCTATATTCATCTTTTGCAGACCTTTGGTAGAACTCCTTTAACTGTTGTTAGCCCCAAGAAGACGTTGGAAGGGGCATTTGCTGGCTTTAGTGCTTCTGTCGCAGTTACAATTGTACTTTCCAAAGTTTTCAATTGGCCTACATCGTTCTTAAGGTATCTTTTTCTTTTAGGTTGAACAGGGTACTATAGCCTTTCATGTTAAGCTTTACACATGTTTGTAGTAGAACTTGAATACAATCTGAAATCGATATAGCAGAGTTTTGTGAAGAAATATCATTGCTGCTCATATGCTTGACTGTGGGAGATTATTACTTTTCACTTGAAAACTAGTTCAGTGATCAGCAGGTTGTCCACAAGGAAAGAAAATAAAATGCACTCAAACCTAATCCTCATGGTTATAATGGAAAATTAAAGATGGTATTCATGCAAGTTTTGTAGACATGGTAATTTCTCAATTTTATATCTTAAGCCATTAGAAGCTCATAGATGAAAAACTGCTGAAAATTGCCAACATTGTGATAAATTGTGCTGTTAAACACTCAATGAAAAATTGCTGAAATTCAAAAGCCATAACTGCTAATATTAAATTCTTTGAAATAAAAGTTCATGTTCCCCTTTATCTTTACTTTTCTATCCTTATCATTACCAATAATAGTTCATGATGTTTGAGAGCGATTCTAACCTCATTGGACTTCATACAATGAAAGTAGAATTCCATATCCCATTCAGAATGTTAGGAATAAAATATATATAAATAATATAAAGATAAGTAATGAGGATAATTGTATTAATGATTAGTTAATTTGAAGAGGCATGTCTAAATGGGACATGACTTTCCATGAAGAGGCACATGCCTAATATATAAGCAGGCCCCTCACTCTCATTGTATCATCATTCTTATTCATATATTCTAATATATAATCTTGTATCTCAATGGAGATCTACATATTCCAAGTCTTTTGGAGTATTTAAGCTAGAACTAACTTTGTTCGCTTGATTTGGTATCAGAGCAGTTCGATCTTTTGGCCGCTTCATCGCTGCACAAAGTGTGAAAATTTCTGAATCTAGACACAAAAATCCGATTGCAGTTACTGGTTTAGCATCTCTTACTTGTTATTTTATTCAACCAGTTATTTAATTTATAAACATTGATGAAAAACACTATTGCAGACTACCCTGACATACATTTCATGAACTAAAACAATAGATGAGACAAACACACAAGGGACACCGTTATTTTTGGACAACACGTCCCCAGAAAAACCCAATGCAGGAAAACCGATGCAACAGATAGAGGGTTTGTATTATTAAGCAAGCATAATCTGAGTACAACAGGTTGCCTCTCACACCGGCTAACCTTACAGAGAAATCACGACAACAAGAAATACATACGAGGGTTTACCTCATTCTCCAAGTCACAACTGATCCACTGAGTGGCTTGACTCCGACAAACACTACGAAATCCTAGCGCAATCACTGCTTGGGCCAGCGTCTTGCCTCTAGGAGACTGCGTCACCCCTTCTGCTGGATCGATTTGCTGGAGGAAGACTGATGTACAACCCTCTTGGCTCAGAACCTCGCTTCTCCAGCAAAATCTCAGACTTATAACAAATACTCTGCATTGCCACTGCAATGGACCCTCTTGGCCTGCGTCAGCACTGCGTGAGCCCCTTCCTGGGTTGCGTAGGCCTCTACGCTACCTCTCTGATGCTACTGCTGCCTCTCTGCTCGGTACTCTTTGGCTCGAAATTCCTTTCCGATCCAAATGTCTGCTTCTGTAATATCCCATGTCAGGAATATACCCTAAACACAAGCAAACTCCAACCAGAGATGGATTGGGAGGGCATTTACCGGATATGTTGCCTCTAAAAAGAGGACGAGATCCGGAGGCTACTTGGCCCTTTCTAGACTCTGTCTAAGAGTATAATAGAAACACACAAGTGGTATAATAGTCGAGAATGCTCATAGAGATACAAGTAACAATGATACTATATATATCAAATAAACCATAAACAGATACACAAGAAATGCAGGGAGAATGCTAAGCCATTTTATTATACTGGAGTAATAAAATGAGTACAGGAGGTGATCAGGAAGATGGCACCTCCACTTGCACAAGGCAAGTGAAGAAATACACTCAGAATAGCAAAGGAATGGCCCCTCTTTGATCTGTGTCCAAGCTGTTGGGAACACTGCTGCGCTGTTGCTGTTGCTAGAAATCAAACAAGGATTCGGGACTGCTCCCCTCCTCAGAAAACGCTGAAACTTTGGAATCGGACTCTACTCAAGAAACCCAGAAAAACCCAGAAAGCTTTCCTGGAATGACCGACCCCCGAAAATCACCCCCTTGGGGTTCTTCGCAGTTCCTCACTGCTATGCGCTGCCACTGAATAGAACCCTCTGAAACTCAGCCCAGAACTCTGCCAAACTCCTCCAATATGCAAGAGCTGATCTCTTGCTCAATCCCTCGGCTCAAATCCTCCACAAACCCCCAATCCCGACTGCTCCCAAAAAGAACTGCGTCCCTCTCCCAGTGCTGCGCAGTCCTCCAGAACACTGATAAAACCGCTGCTGAAATGCTGAAGATACTGCTATTGAAATGCCAACGAAAATACCTTGCTCGAGCAGGGACTCGAAGTCCCCCGGGGCTAAGGGTGAGATCTCCAAATGGAGATACTTAATGCACTAAACAGTGCTGCAGACTATCACAAATGCACATAACCGAATGATCAAAATGAGGGGGCTCTTCTCTCTTTTATAGCTTCTGCCTCTCTCAATCCCAATGCTCACCTTCTCTTGCGTGATTCCCCTTTTGCCACGTGTTCCTCCCCTCCTGCGCAGTCCCTCCATGTGTCTGCGTGGGCTCCATTTCTGCGTCCTCCTTTTGGTCCCCTTAGCTCTCCCGTTAAGTCACAATGTTGTGCTACTAGGAAGTGACTTTTATTCTAAAAGTGAGTTATGTCCCCCTTTCTCACTTTTTTTATTTATTTACAAAATAACTATAGAAGGCAAAATTTGGCAAAATCGAATATTCCAATTAGCTGGGGCTAATTAGAAATATTACAGCTTCTGCCGCTCTCACTGCAACTCAGATCACTGGTTCGATTTTCTCAGCAAACCACAACCCAGAAAAATCGAACTGATTTGATCACTTGGTGTATCTCCAATTGACCCTCAAGCCTCCTCTTATACTTTTCTTGTTGATGAATCAACAACTGAGACTAAGTCCCTAATCAACAGTTAAGATTAAAATAGACGTGATCCTCGTCTCTTAGAAGCTTCTCACCCATATTTTTATTAATCCTGATTAATATTTTTATTTTCCTAAGTTTAGACTTAGGAACTCCATTAAAAATATTAACTATTTTAATAACTCACAAACCGAGTGGAATTTCTCCAAACAATTTCTGGGCCTTGGAGATCTCATGTATTCTAGCCCCTCCACAAAATTTCAGAATTAGACACATACAATGCTACCCAAAATCAACACTCCCTCTTAGCGAGGAATGTGCTCTAGCAATACTTCCCAATAGAAGCATCACACTAATCCACTGCATCAATCCTCTGCGTTGCTGATGCTTGGCCCGCGACCCTTCATCCACTGCACCGCTGCATCCTGTACTGCTGCCCATGACACTGCCACTGTCATTGCTGCATCTGTACTGCAACTCCCTCTCAATATGCAGCATCATGCTACCCATTACACTGCCATTGATAACTGCTGCACTGCAACTCAGTTGCTGAGAAGTAAGCAACTGAAAAGCCACCCAAAAGCTGACATGTTGGTCACCTTGGATACCTCGTGATGTTGAAGCTACCTCTGCTACTAATCTGTGCTGACCCTTTGCTGCTACTGCGCTGCTGCAATCTGCTCTGTGCCTCTTGCACTACTGCAACCTCCACCGCACTGCTTCAGACTCTGGCACTCTAGCTCTGCCACTGTTGCTCCATCATCCCTCGCACCAACTGACTCTTGTCATTCTGCTACAGTCATTAAGGGCTCCCGCAGTCGTATGTGATCCAGGAGTTTGGGCACCTCAAGGATCCTGCCCTTGTGTAGTCCTCCCGACTATAGCTCTATGTCGCCCCACCTGTTCTCCAGAGATGCATCAACACTCATGGTGCAATCCTCGTCATCATACTCCTCGTCAGCTTTCACTGGAGTAGCCTTTGAGTCAGACTTCTCTTCCTTGCCCTTCTTCCGAGGGCATTTAATGGCGAAATGTCCTAGTTCCCCACCTCTGAAGCATATGACTTTGGTTATGTCTTTCCTTTTCCTCTTCTGTTGCCCTGGCTGTCCCGCTGATGCGAGAGCTACATCCTCCTCTTCCTCCTTCTTGACTCCGACTCCTTTACCGCTACTTTCTACCTTGGTTAACCGCCTGATCTCTTCCTGTCGAAGAGCTGCCCACATCTCCTCCCAACTAGGAGAGAAGCCCTACCCAAGATGCTCTGGACAAAGGTCTCCCAGTCTTCAGTGACTGCATTCAGGGCAGTCCTGACCATGAACTCAGGATTTGGTGTAGACCCCACGGAAGTCAGCTGGTCTCGAATCCCTTGCAACCTGAGAAGGAAGGGATCGATTTCTTCTCCCTTTTGCATCTGATACTGTCTTAGCTGGTTCTCAAGCAACATCTTCTGTTGGACGGAAGTTCCCTCATACAAGGTGGTCAAGGCCTCCCACATCTCCCTTGTTGTTTCCTTTTCAGCAATATGTGGGACCACATGATCCTTGACCCCGTCCAAGATCATGCACTTCACCTTTGCTTGAGCCTCCTCGTATTTCTTGAGAGGATCAACATCGACTGGTACAACCACCACTTTCAAGGCATAATCCTTGATGCGATTCTTGTCCAAGACTGCCAGGATCCTGGCCTTCCAGATGACAAAGTTGGATGCTCCATCCAATTTGTCCTGATCCCTCAGTCCATTAATTGCCATCTCTGCTCAAACAAGTATAGAACATGTTCTATTCTCCCTCTCTCGCTGCTGCCCCAACAAGGCTCGGATCTGGATTTCTTTGGCGCTAGAAATCCTCTAAGGAACAAGTTTCTTTTAGACTCCCTCTGAGTTGTGATTTCCTTCACGGAAATCCTCCTGCCAAATAATGTCGAATCACCCCTTCTCCAATCCTCCTTTGTTGCTGCTCAGCAACTCGGACCTAGACTTCTTTGGCAAGAAATCCGTTAACGCAGTGACTCCCTCTACCTCAGCTTCGTGTCCACATACACTGTTCTGCAACAACAAAAACAACGTCCCACCAACACCACAGATCTAATCTGCACTGCTCCATTTGCCTTGACAACTGACTGTTCTGAGTCCCTCAGGGTCTGCGCTGTCCCAGAGTGCCGACGTAGTCACTGTGTGAGCTCCTCTCGGCTACTGCGTCTCCTCCTCTTGGCTTAGAAAGCTGACGCAGGCACTGCGTGAACCTCTGCGTCATCTTTTCTGCACTGCGTCACCTTTTCTGCACTGCGTCACCCTTCCTCTGTGTTCTGTGGCTCTGGAACAACGCTGCCACTTAGGACAACTACCTCTCTACATTAGATTTGCTGGATCTCTCGGCTGATGGCTTCAGTATCCTATGATCTGCAATGCTCCGATACCATGTGAAAATTTCTGCATCTAGACACATAAATCCTACTGTAGTTACTGGTTTAACATCTCCTACTTGTTATTTCATTCAACAAGTTATTTAATTTATAAACAATGATGAAAAACACTATGGCAGACTACACTGACATACAGATCATAAACTAAAACAATAGATGAAACAAACACACAAGGGACACCGTTATTTTTGGACAACATGTCCCCGAAAAAACCCAATGCGGGAAAATCAATGCAGTAGATAGAGGGTTTGTATTATTAAGCAAACATAATCTGAGTACAACAGGTTGCCTCTCACACCGGCTAACCTTTCAGAGAAATCATGACAACAAAAAATACATACGATGGTTTACCTCGTTCTCCAAGTCACAACTAATCCACTGAGTGGCCTGACTCCGACAAACACTGCGAAATCCCAGCGCAATCATTGCTTGGGCCAACGTCTTTCCTCTAGGAGACTGTGTCACCCCTTTTGCTAGATCGATTTGTTGGAGGAAGACTGCTATTTAGCCCTCCCGGCTCAGAACCTCGCTTGTCCGACAAAATCTTAGACTTCTGATGAATACTCTGCACTGCCATTGGAAGAGACCCTCTTGGCCCGCGTCAGCACTACATGAGCCCCTTCCTGGGCTGCGTAGGCTTTTGCGCTGCCTCTCTGATGCTACTGTTTCCTCTCTGCCCCGTACTCTTTTGCTCGGAACTCCTTTCTGATCAAAATCTCTGCTTCTGCCCCTCATTGCAACTCAGATCACTGGTTAGATTTTCTCAGCAAACCACGCCCCAGAAAAAATGAACTAATTTGATCACTTGGTGTATCTCCAATTGACCCTCAAGCCTCCTCTTATACTTTTCCTGTTGATGAATCAACGACCGAGATTAAGTCCCTAATCAACAACCGAGATTAAGTCCCTAATCAACTGTTAAGATTAAAACAGACTTGATCCTCGTCTCTTAGAAGCTTCTCATCCATATTTTTATTAATATCCATTAATATTTTAATTTTCCAAAGTTTAGACTTAAGAACCCCATTAAAAATATTAATTATTTTAATAACTCGCAAACTGATTGGAATTTCTCCAAACGATTTCTGGGTCTTGGAGATCTCATGTATTTTAGCCCCTCCACAAAATTTCGGAGCTAGAGCACATCTGATTCTACCCAAAATCAACACAAAGTTCGTTCTCCGATCTAGGTCTGTGGCCTTTGAAATTCTTCAACTTTGTCACCGTTGAAGCGTTTCGCTACTAGCTTTTGGAGAGTCTCCAATTCGCTAGTTGGCCTTTGGCCATAATTTTTTTTTATTAATCTAAAAAAATAAAAATAAGATATATATAAGGTCAAAAGAGAGTGTCAAATTGGAAAAAAAAAAATTGAAAGATATTAAAAAAAATCAAAGAAAAAGAATATATAAAAAAAAGCAAAAAAAGCAAAAAAAGCAAAAAAATAAAAATAAAAAGTAGAGTCTAAAAAAAGGAGAAGGAAGAATAACAAAAAAGTTAAAAAATGAAAAAATAAAAAAGCGACTGCATAACCTTATCATCCATTACCATTGATGATCGTCCAACGACCAGTGTTCTCACTGTTGCCGTTTGAATAAACCCTAGCCGCCATGTAAAAAGGATAGGTAGCCATGTTTCCTTGTCGCCGCTCCTCACTAATCTTAGCCCACACTGCGGCCAAGTCTGCGCCTGGAACAGAGTCCGTTGAGCTCCGCTGCTGCATTCGCTGTACCCATTTGATCGTCTTTCATCCCTCCGACCTCCGTTACTTCCGCCCCACAACCTTCTCCGTCTGTCCTGCTCTGTTTGTCTTCAACCAACGTTACCCTTTCCAACAGTCAACTTAAAACGCAGTCCTCCCCATCGTCTGGCCATCGAGCCTCCATCCAACTGAGCGTATCAACCTTTTATCGCTGCTTTGTTTCATTTTCTGCAAGCCGCACCTCACAACAATTGTCTGCCCTTAGTGTCATCAAACTACCACTGCTCACTAGCAATCGTACCACGGGCTCCAATTAATTTAACGTACGATCGCGTCCATATTGTTTGGTGCAATTGTCAGTTGATTAAATCGACCCATTTTAATGAGTGCATAAGATATTAAATCCAACCATTTTAATTATAATTTTAAGTGAAAGTCAAGATAGATTAAAAGTATACATATTTTTTTATTGAATAAAAAATTATTGTCTTGAAATTGCAAAATAAAGGGGTAAAAGACAATAAAGGTGCAAAAGAAAGAGGGGTGATATACTAATGCCCCTTATAAGGTTGTCAACATATATTCAAATTACATTTACAGAATTTAAATAAAATAAAAGAAAAAGAGTGTTTTTAAAATAAAAATAAAAAAATCCACAATTAAAAGTTCCCACTGTCAGTGATAGATTTTTAAAGGGGTTGAAGAATTAATAAAAGTTAAAGAGGTTACGCTTATACCCTAGGGCTTGTCCCGAGAAAGTAAAATGGAGACTAGTAATGAAATATTTCCTAAAACCTTTAGTAAATGTGTTGATACATTTTTTAAAATCAAAGGATCACTCGCAGGAAGGGATATCATAATCTATATTAGTCCCACTGAAAGAAATAATTATGTTAGTTCTAAATGTGCTAACCAATTAGTGATTCCTGAATCAAATATAGTTGAAACGAATTTTGTTGACACAGTTGACAAACAATACGACATAAACAATCTACACTTAAGTATTGGAGATTATACTTTTACTTCGTAATTCACCGTGAAAACCTTATTTTTTGACGATAGTGACATGGTTTTGGGCTCACCTTGAATGGAAACTCTAGGGTCCTTTATTCTAAATACAATTTTTTTTTGACATTTTCCCACAAAAAGAAAAAAATAACGCTACAAGATGTTACTTTGAAGCTAGATTCAGTGACGCCAAGAGACATACAATAAATCTCAAAAGTAATTCTTCAAGAAAGTAAAAAGGCGATACAAAATATGCAAAAGGAGGTTGAAAAAATCACCATTGATAGGAATGAGGAAGTTTCTCGACTTAGAGACCACAGTGAAAAATTACAAACGCAAATTAAGAAGCTTAAGAAGGATAAGAAGTTTTTGGAAAACAAGGGGCAACAACTTGTTGAAAAGGAAGTGTCGAAATTTTCAAATGTAGAAATTCAAGTTGAAGAAAAAGCGAACATCGATCTGGTGAATATGACAACTCAAGAAGACAAGTCAGTTGAAGAAACGACACACTTAGATGTCGAAGTTCAAATGATAAACATCCCAAGTGAAGGTTCTATAGCCAACTCAACAACATCGTCACCTGAAGTAAATAAAAAAATTTCCACACTTAATAAGGGAATGTCAAACCAAAAATGTTCCCTATCGACATCTGAATCATGAGAGTAGACAACTCAACCATGCTATGTTTCGGGACCATTCGGAACAAAAACAACAAACTTTTGTTCAGAAGGATATTGAAGTGTGCACAATTCAGTGCAGTGATAATGATTCATCACAAGTTTCTAGTGATTGAAAGATTTCACAAAAGATTAATCTAGGATGGTGTGATCCCTTCTCAGTGCGACAATTTTGTTTGTCACTTAGAAGATCATATCAACTTGTATCAACAAAGATGACAGCGCTGAAAAGAGAAGACATTCAAAACCGAAAAACAAGCTCTGAGGACAAAGCTTTTTTGAGGAGGAAGGCAATGTTATGAATAAAATATATATAAATAATATAGATATAAGTAATGAGGATAATTGTATTAATGATTATTTAATTAGTGATTAGGTTGAAAGGGCATGTCTAAGTGGGACATGACTTTCCATGATGAGGCACCTGCCTAATATATAAGCAGGCCCCTGACTCTCATTGTATCAAAATTCTTATTCATACATTCTAACATATAATCTTGTATTTCAATGGAGATCTACATATTCCAAGTCTTCTGGAGCATTTAAACTAGAACAAACTTTGTTCGCTTCACAGAATTCAGCAAAGTTAATGTTTTGTAGGATTTCAGCATTTCAGGATTTAATAATGTACCCATCACTCAAGCCAAAACTGTTGATTAGGCATGTTAAGCTTTCTGTCTCATTTTTATGCTTGGATTAGCCAATTCCATCAAATTTGGAGGGTAATGGCTTGAGCAACATTAAGGTGGATGAACTTGGATCTGCAAGTATCACCAAGCACTATTACTGATGTTCTTGGAGGATCAAAGCAGAATCCAAAGGAGGCTAAGGGCGCTACTGATGTCTTTGGAGGATCAAGGTAGAAACCAAAGGAAGCCTCTAAAACATCAACTACAATCCTTGTGCTCAATACAAGTGATTCCAACCAACTTTTTTCCAAATTTGTGAGGTAGACAAGATTAGAAAATAATAAAAAAATAGTGGAATGCTACCTTAATAATGGTGTGCCCACGTGGATGTCAAATGGTCAAATCGTGTGATAATTTTCCCACGACAATTCTTGCAACAACCCGACTTGTTCAATTTTTATTTGTTTTTTATTATGACCCCATTTTGAAATTCCTGCCGTCAATATGCATCCAATGGCACTGATCTAGTCGAATCATGAGCAATTTGTCAAAAGATAATTTCCCTTGAAGTTGGCTTCCTTTTCAAGAAGCTCTAGAAGTAATAATTCATGAAGAAATGGTCAAATCACTTGCTTGAAGCTTCTGGAAGTGTAGTGAGAGAGAGAGTGGTGACTAGTCATGTTCACACACATGGATGTGACACACTAGTTCACAAATACTCTCATGTGTGAACACAAATACATCAGGGGGAACTTCCCTCATACATCTGCTAGTATACATATATGATAAATACAATGATGGTCGTATGATGCTAAGTCTACACAAAAATTGATGTTGACCTTTGATGATGATGTCGTTGTCTAGGTATTGTCCATGTTAATTATCACAGATCCCAATGCATGGGCACACATCCCAAGAAACTTTGGCACGTATCACAATGCAATTGGATATGGTTGTATGTTAGTGCATGGGTCCCAAGGTAGCTACACAAATCACGAAATGTTGTGCATGTACCCCAAGGCATGGTACTTTCCCAATGCACAACTCCAAACTTATAATAGCACATTCAACTTTGTTAATTTTAGATAACAATGGTATGTTCTATGCTTAGCACAATTACTTCAATGTTCCTTTAGCAGCCTAATGACAATTTCCAATTTAGATTTCCAGTAGCAATCACATTAACCATTAATCACATTGACAATAAAAGTAGATAAAACATGAAACAAAATGCAAAAGACAAGCCAAGACAAGAGGACACCAGATTTGGCGGATGCCAGGGAAAAGCCCCAATGTGGGGAAAACCCTTTCATCAATTCTTTTTATTATTATATCAAAATGGTTTAGCAGAGAGAGAGAGAGAGTATGAAAGTCCAATTGACTTGCACAATTCAAAGACAAAACATCCCGACAATTTTTGCAGTCAATTGCAGTGAAACTTAGCCCTAACCAAAAAGTCAATGCTGGTCAAAGCAACAGTAGAATGTTCTCAAAACAGCTCGGTATTCCCTAGTCAAATCTGGCCAGATAAGGAGGTCAAAGTCAGCCCAAAACAGTGACAAAGTCAATAGTCAAACTCTGTCAAATTGTTGACTTGAAATCTGCGTTCAACCTGTAATTTGGTCTATGGTCAAAGTGCTCAGAAAACCTTGGTTTCTGTGCCAAAAGCTGCGGCCTGCTGAGACAGAAATATCCCCAAAAGATCGAAGTCAAATGATGCCCAGAAGGTGCTGGTCAACATTGGTCAAACTGCAGTCAACTTTATAATTTCGGCCTTGTAATTCAACTTCTGAAATTCGTCCTTCTTGATCCACATGTGTGAGAGAGAAGAATGCCCAATGTAGTACGAACCAATGAGAGAAGGAGAGAGAATGTGTGAGTGATGAAGATGCCAAATGAGGTGAGAGGTCACTTGTATTTATACAAGTCGTTGAGGGTGAAGTGACACATCCATTGGGCTTTTTGAGCCTACATGATGATGTGGTCGACCTTGATAATTTGCATGTGTGAGCATAAATTTAAAATCACACTTCTGCTTGTCCAAATGAGATGGTCTTTATATCAATTTTGGTCCTCTCAAAAAGAAGAATTTAATGCAATCATCATCTCCATCAAATGAGCCGTCCCAAGGTGGAATTTCGCCCTAGTTGCCAATTTTAACAAACTTCAACTAGTTGTGAGGCATTGACATAGATAAGATTTATAAACACCCCCAAGGTGGAATTTCGCCCTAGTTGCCAATTTTAACAAACTTCAACTAGTTGTGAGCAATGTTGCACGAAGCGGGAGCGAAGCGGAAGCGCGGAGCGCGGAAGCGTCATTTTCCAAAAATCTAGGAAGCGAAGCGTCCGCGGAAGCGTCTGCTATATATATATATATTTTTATATTTTTTTGCATTTATACTCAAAACAAACATCCCAAATACCAAATTAATTGTAGAAGACATGAAAACATGCATATTTTTGCATAAATCAAGATAGATATGGCATCCATGATTCCATTGTAGTTACTTACTAGTACAACAATCATCTATATTCTAGCTATTACAAACATACATCAAATTTTTAAGCATATTATAAAACATAAAACATTTAAGCATATTATAAAACATAAAACATAGAGCATATTATGATTTATCTAGCAAGTGAGCAACTGTCAACATTTGTCATGTCCAAAATTCAAATAATAATGTTTACAAAATATGTCACTTGGTCACCGCCAAGCCAAAAAGGTTCAAAATTCAAATTCACAAGTCTACAAGTCTAATGAGTAATCTATGACAAAAAGAAGTAGATTGTGAATATATCTACTAATCTCTCCTCCTTCCACCACGAATAGAACGTGATGGCGGGCCTCCACGTGGTGGCAATGAAGAAGATGGTCCCTGTGTAAGTCGTGGCACTGGAACTGATGAAGAAGAACCCCCTGCTGTTGGTGTTGAACCATGGAACCTAGGAACCAAGGGACCAGATGGGGGTGGGGGTGGTGGCATATCAACACGGTCATCATCATCCTAGAATCGCTCAAAAAATTCATGCAAAAAAAAAAACACTAGTTAACAAAAAAATTAAAAACATGAATTAGAGAAATGCTTTATAAGGGAAAATTGGAAAATTCATACCACAATGGACATACCTGGATAAGAGCATCCTCTAATTGCTCTAGTCGCAACACTCCATCCTCCAAATTGGGCTCCTCTGGATTCTTGTCCCAAGTCAACAAGTCTTTATTAGACTTTGCATCTTCACAGTAATGGGACAACAATCGCAAGTTGTAATGAACATAAACCAAGCTCTCTGCCCGGTCTAAATTCAACTTGTTCCTTTTAACATTGTGGATGAAAGAATAAGAGCTCCAACACCTCTCTGCAGAAGAAGTGTTTACCACCTGTGATAGCACCCGCAATGCCAAACTCTGTAGAAGTGGAGTAGCCCCTCCATGCATGTTCCACCACTCAAGAGCAGAAAAATGCTCTCGATCTTGAATTGCATGCATGCTCCCAAATGGACCAGTGTTGAGCGTATAGTTGCTCACCTGTCTCCGTACCAATGCAGCCTCCTCATTATCAGGGATTAATCTACTCAATGCAGCCATATATTTTTCGTGAACCTCTCTATCTTGGTGTGGTTTTTTCCTGCTTCCCCCCCAGGTGCTGGTGTTGAAAGCCATGATGGATGATAGTATTTAGGTGTCAAAACATATGCTAATGCATGCAATGGAATATTTAGCATTTCCCATCGGTTTTGCACCTCTACACGAATATAATTGTACAAGGTGGTATCTCTAGGCTCAACAATGTCTTTAATCTGCCCCAACATGCTATCCATTTGCTCATACACCTCCCCAATTACTGGTCGATCTGAATCTGCAAACTTGATCATGTAATAAATTGGTTTGGTGAATTGCAAAACATATTTAACCTGTGACCAAAAGTAACTGTCAAGAACAGTGTCCTTGACTACATTAGCACCATCTGTGTCAGTGTTAATTTCATCCCATGTTTCAGCACACACCAGATTAGTTAAAGCTTGTCTCACCCTCACTAGCCGCCTAAAGGTGAGGTAATAACTAGCAAATCTTGTCTTTGCAATTTTAAGCAATTGCAACTTGGAGTAAGTGCCATAGAAGTAGTTTACCCTTGTATGCCCTGTGATGAATTTAATGAGCTGCTTCCCTTTCCTGTAAACCTCAACAATCCACCCACAATCTTTGTGTTTCACAATATCATGCATCAAAAGGTTCAATGTGTGAACCAGGCACCCAGACCAAAAGATGTGTGGATGAGTACGCTCAATAATTTTTCCTGCTGCCTTACAATTTGCTGCATTATCTGTGATCACTTGAACCACATTATTTGGACCAACATCTTTGATTGATTTCAATAGGAGATCTGCAATGTTTTGTGCAGTTGCACTGATGGAGGAGGAGTCATGACATGCAATAAATACTGCACCACTAGAAGAAACACCAAGAACATTTATCAAATGTTGGTTTCTAATATTTGTCCACCCATCTGATACAATGGATACCCCAGAATCCACCCACTCATGTGTAAAACGTGTCAAAGCTCTTTGAACCTTAGCTTTTTCTCTTTCTAATAACACTGTTCTAGCTTTCTCATAGTTGGGGGCCTTGTATCCTTTTGGGGCTTCATTGATGGCCTTTACCATGTCATGCCAATAGGGAGAGCGAAGCACATTGAATGGTACACCGCAAGCACAAAGAAAACGGACTATCTTTCCATCCACATCATCCCTCCCAGAAACATTAAGGAAATCCCCTATTGTTTTTCTACCTCCAGAGGTTGCAGAAGTACCATGAGGAGATGGGCAACTACCAAATTTAGAGGTTGCACTTGATTCAGAATGAGTTTTTTGTTTCTTGTTTTTTCGTTATGCAGCCATCTCTATTTGGATGTATTTTCTTCTTTCTTCAGTTGAAATGTTTGGGCAAATTTGTACCCCCACAAAACCCTTTTTTTCATCACTGTCCAGCACCCCACAAAGATGCCTCCTCAGACGGGTATATGAACCCGTATATGGTTTTCCTCCATGACAACCATGAGGGCACACAAATTTGTAAGATCCACCACCCTTTCCCCCATCAAGTTTGGTCACATAGTTCCACAAGGGTGTTGATGTACCTTTCCCATCTTGTGCTTCAGTGTCCCCTTCAAGTTCATCCCCTTCCTCTTCAAACCCTTCCTCCTCATCATACATTGGGTCACTACTATTAGGACCAAGTTCATCCCCTTCCTCTTCCTCTCTATTCCTCACCCTTGCCATCATTAAAACCAAGAGTGGAATGATACATAGAAGCCAAAAGAACACCATCTTGGAATATGGATATAGGTGTTGGACAACCTGTAAATAAAGGAGCAAGTAGAAACAATGGGAAAGAGTAGGAGAGGGAGGAGAAAAATACAATTTTTTTTTCAAAAAAACAAGGGAGTTTGGGGTTTGAACTTACCTCTTTAGCTCTTGTAGATGAAGTCCTCCAAGCTCCTCCTCCTTCTCCTAGCTCCTCCTTCTTCACTCCTCCAAGCTCTCCTCTCTTCTCTTCTCCTCTCCTCTCTTCTCTTCTCCAACTCTCATAAACTCAAAGTGAGAAAATGAGAAGAGAATGGGGGCTTTATTCTTTTCTAAACTCACCCTAAACCCACCCTAACCTCACCCTAACCCACCCCCTCATGCAAACTCAAGTTAACTTTTAAAAAAAATTAAAAAAAAATCGAGTTACATTGCTGCACCCGCGGACTTTTCCGGAAGCGCGGATCCGGAGCTCGTGAAGCGTGCGCTTCCGGGCCGAAGCGAGGCGCTTCCGGTGGCCCGAAGCGCCCTCCGAAGCGCGGATCCGGGCCAACGCTTCCTATATTCCAGGAATCGCATAAAAAAACAGGAATCGCGCTTCATAAATTTTGGAATCGCGCTTCGCCTGGAGGTTCCGGAACGCTTCCGTACGGGACGCGATTCCGGCCTATGTTCCGGGGGGGGGGGGGCGATTCCTGCAACACTGGTTGTGAGGCATTGACATAGATAGGATTTATAAACACAAATAATTTAGCCAATGTGAACTGATTTAGTAAAAAAAGAAAAAAACAAAACTAACCAGGGCCGATAACTTTACAGTCTTTACCCTTGTTACATGTGTCCTTGGCCTAGGGCATAAGGTATTTCCCAATTACTCTAAGTCAAAGTTGGTGGATATTATTATCTTATGAAAGGGGATACAAGGGTAGCATATGAATTAACTTCCAAAGTCATATATGATGTTGAGGGCTTAAGTCTAGTCTAACTAGCCAATTAGACTAGCTAGGACTCGTCATTTATTTACAAAGTCTTGTAAGAGAAAGCCTTTAATACTTACTGTGCACTGTAAGTACCTCAACACATGTTTTGTAGCCACCCAGTGTACTCTCTTGGGATCCATCATAAACTGACTCAACGTGTCGACTGCAAAACAAATATCCGGTTTAGTGTTGACCATATACATCAATGAATTGATTAGTTGTCGATACAAAGTGGAGTTCACCAATGTGGAATTTGAAGCATGCAGTTTTTTCCAGTTGGTGATCATAGGAGTAGCCATAGGCCTGCAACTATCCATACAGAATCTCCTCAATATATCACCAGCATACCTGCCCTAGCTCACGAAGATTATGCCCATCCCCCTGCCAAACCTCCAACCCTTGAAAGTAATGCATCAACCCCATATCAATCATATCAAACTTTGAAGTAAGATCTCTCTTGTAGTGTTGGATGAGTTTGTCCTCCCTTGTAATAAACAATTCATCCACATACAAAACCAAAATGAGTGGATTGTCACCTACCATGATAAAGTATAGGTTCGGATCTGCATCACTCTTCTGGAAACCCATCTGTTGCAAGTAGGCATCTATTCTCTCGTACCATGCCCTTGGTGCCTGCTTCAATCCATACAAAGCTTTCTTAAGCCTACACACATGACACTTCCTCCCATGCAACTCAAAGCCCTTAGGCTGCTCAATGTACTCCTCCTCTTGTATAACACCATTGAAAAAGGCAGTCTTCACGTCCATCTAGTGAATCCTGTTGAAGGAAATGTAACTAGGCTAGGTTTTCATAAAGGTAATTTTGATATTTGTACTTATTCAAGAAAAGAGAAATTATTTTTGTATCAATGAGTTTCTTGCTCATTGAAAATAGGTCAAGCACATTTTGAACTGCTTCTAGAGAGTCAAAGTCAAAATGTAATTATGATAAGACCCTTTGAGGGCATGTTACATCATGTATGTCATCATACAAGGTCATGGGAACACCTCCAAGCATAGTCAAATCCTCTCCTAGCATAAATGAAGTCTACAAGCAGCGAAACAATGAATAAAAGTTGAATTATAGTGCAAATTGTAAGTTGGCCTAATGGACAGTCATGTCGGCTTAAAGAGGAGGGACAAACCTCTATTTATAGAGGTTGTCCACTCTTCAAAAGGAAAATGCACTCACTCTGAAATCCGCAGAAAGAAAAGGGACTAGAAGGATGCAAAAAGGTAAGGAAGCAGGTCTACAAGAGTAGCAAGATAAGGAGACAAAACAACGAAGAAGAAAAACAATTTCTAGGGTTTTTGCAGCCACACGTGCGAGGTTCAAAAAGCCCTGCCTGCGGCCATAACATCATAAAAGTAAAAGTCTTCATATATCATTGTTTTGGGTGTAAACTAGGCCTACAAGTCCTCTCTCTCCAGTGAAGAAGGAAGGAAAAGAAAGCGAGGAAAAGGAGGACTGTTTTAGGGTTCTGTCCACACGTGTAGCAAGGAAAGATTTGCGGATTTGATAGCAATTAAAGACAACAACATGAGAAGCCTCATTCAGATATGCATCTAGGCCTACAAAGTATCTAAGGAAAGCGAAGAAGTCTCTCCCTATAACGAAGTAAAGAAGCCCTAATGTTCTAGGGTTTCTCCTAAGAATAAAAGAAGCCTAAGCAGCAGAAGGAGGAAGTGTTTAGGAGTAGAGTGCTGGAAGACAGAATTCCATGTGCTGGAAGTTGTAGTGTAGAAAGAGGAAGGATTTGACTTATGCTTGGAAGATGTCCTAGTCAAGGGTCTAGGGTTTGGCAGTTGTTCAAATAAGAAGCTTCAATAAGAGAAAACTTACAAACGGTTTTCTTCTCAAGAGTGGAGAGGTTTTGTCCCTAGCAGAGAGCCAAACTTTGTGTTCTTGTTATTTTGTTTTGGTAGCAGTTTGATGAAGTACACACATATGCACTAATAAGAAGAAGAAGAAGCATAAGCTAAACAAGAAAAGTAAAAAGACTCCACAAATTGTTATCAAGTAACGAAGAATCATCACAACACTACTTTGCCCTAGATTCTTCAACAAATCCTCCATCCCATCTCAGCTGCTATAGATATCGCTTCTCTAATAGAAGTATAACGAGCAATCGGTGCAAAGTTCTCCTCATAGTCAACTCCCTCTACCTGTGAGAACCCTCGCGCCACAAATCAAGCTTGGAAAAGTATCCACATTGCCATCCGCAACATGTTTGATCTCGTAGAGCCACTTGGAAGTCACCATTGACTTCCCCTTAGGACGTGGTGCTACCTCCCAGACATCATTCTTAATGATAGAGGCATACTCGTCCACCATAGCATCCCTCCAGATCTGCTGATTGGCAGCCTCCTCAGAACCAGCTGGCTTTGTCTCCACAACATCTGCCACAAAGCCACCCAACCTTTCTGGTGGTTTGCTCTCCCTCACTGACCACTTGGGTCTCCCCACTGCCTCCTGAGTCTCCTTCAGGGTCTTATGAAGCCATTTTGACTTCCTCTCCCTGTAGTAGTCTCTTGTGTGGTATGGGAAAATCCTCAACTGGTGCCTCTCCTCCTTATGAGGGAGGCTCTAGTATAACCAATGGAGATCCTGGACTCTGAGATCCCGTGCCTGATGAGACTGCACCAGGTGATCCTGAACCAGGCGTAACTGTACTTTGTGAACTTGTCACCCCTGAAGAAGGTGAACCTCTTGATCCTGATGCACCACCTAATGCTCTTGAAACCTGTAGTGTGCCCCCCTGCTGAGGAGCCTGCTGCTCTACCTGATCGACCTCCCGAGACCTTCTCAAAGCCCTCTCCTCCTCAAATACCACATCCCACCTTAGGACAATCTTCCTTTGTGTAGGAAGATATATATGGTAGGCTTTGCTGGCGTCATTGTAACCCACTAGGATACCCTTCTTTATAGTGGGTTCCAACTTTGTCCTCTTCTCCTCAGGGACGTGTGAATAAGTAAGGCACCCAAATATCCTAATGTGCCCAACTTTTGGCTTCTTGTCAGTAAACATCTCCTCAGGAGTCTTGCTCCCCTAGACTTTGTGTGGGCTCTTGTTCTGCAAATATAAAACAATGTTACACGCCTCGGCCCACAAGAAGAAAGGTAATCTTTGATCATACAACATCACTCTAGCTGCACCCACAATGGTCATGTTCTTCCTCTCTGCCACCCCATTTTGTTGGGGGTTGTAAGGCACAATGTACTCCCTCTTGATGCCAACACTCCCACATAACTCCTCCATCTCCGTGGAGGTCTACACTCTACCATTGTCTGATCTCAACACCTTGATTTTCCTCCTTGTTTGGTTCTCCACAAGAACCTTAAACTTTGGAACCTCTGGAAGGCCTTATCCTTGGTATTAGGAAGCAAATCCAGGTCTTCCTGGAGTGGTCATCATTGAAAGTCACATAATACTCACATCCACTCAATGAAACATGGGACATTGGACCACATACATCAGAATGAATCAAATCAAGGATACTTGCAGCTTTGTTGTCACTGCTCGAGAAAGGTGTCTTGGTGTACTTTCCTTAAGCACACCCCTTGCACACGTCATGATGCTTTGCGCTGAAGTCAGGCAAACCTGTAACCATCTCCCTCAACATCTTGAAAACTCCATGGTGCAAGTGGGCCATCATCTTGTGCCATAGCTCACACAACTCATTGCTACTATTCTCCACTATCAAAGCTCTAATAGGCTAAAACAGAAGTCTGTATAGTCTCCCACTACGAGCTCCAATCGCACGAGCAGACTGAATACCAGATTCTCTGGGATATATCAACACTTGTCCCTTTCAGAACAATACCTCAAACCCCTTGTCCTCCAAGCTTCAGACCGATATCAAACTCTTCTTTGGCCCCGAAACATAAAGAACATTTGTCACCTTTAGAGGAGGTAATGACTCTCTTTGAAATGAAACTGACCCCACTCCTGCCGCTTTGAATTTGGAGTTGTCTCCAAGCACAACCTCCATGTCAACATCATTCTCTAAAAGTCTTGTGAAGTGCTCTCTCACTCCGGTCATATGGTAGGATGCTCCACTGTCAATGAACCATGCACGGGAAGATGTAATATGAGTGGCTAAACTCACCACCAATGCACACTCTGAATCAAATGTAGCCGCAAAATCATCCACCTCAGCTGAAGCTGCAACTCCCTGTTTCTTCTTACCCTTCTTGTTGGGACACTGTAAAACATAGTGACCCATCTTCCCACAAGCAAAGCATTTCACTTTGCTCATGTCCTTCTCCTTAGCCTTCTGCTTCCCCTTCTCTTGCTTTGCTCCACTAGAAGACCCCTTCTTGGCCTTCTTCTTCTTGCCCTTTGCCGCAAGAGAAACATTTTCCTCTTCACCTCCCCCACCACTCTTGCTGCCCCCTTTGCACTCCTCTTGGTCTCCTCCTATATGAAATCGTCCCACATCCTCCTCCAACCAGGAAAATGCTCTCTGGCCACCAAGCCATGGATAAAACCATCCCACTTCTCGTGGAACCCATCCAAAGCAATTCTAACCAACTGTTCATCTGGAATAGCCTCTCCAATGGCAGCTAACTCATCCTTCACCTGTGAGATCCTGGTGAGGTATGAGGTCACATTGTCGGTCTTGGTCATCTTTGTGTTGCGTAGCTTTTGTCTCAACACCATCTTCTTGTTTTCATTAGAACTATGGTGTAAAGAGACCAAGGACTCCCACATTTGATAGGCAAATCTCATCCCTAAAACATGAGGGAATAAATGTTCGTTGATGGCATCTAGAAGGATCCTCTTTGCCTTCACATTCTTCTTGTTGAACTCCACCAACTGAGCTGGATCAATGGGTGCTTGCACAATTGCTTCAACAACATCCTACACTTCAACTTCCTCTAGTAAAAGCATGATTCTCTCCTTCCATGGGCCAAAATTTTTAGACCCTGCCAATCTGTCCTCTACTCTCAACCCTGTTGCCATGAACCCACAACCAACAATTTGGAACAAATCTGTGAACTAAAACCTTCCTCCTTCCGAATTGCTGAAGTCTTTGGGTTTTTGACAAAGTTTCAAAAGATTTTGGTTCACTGTTAGCAGGATTTAATGCTTGCTGGCCTCTTTATCAGCTGTATGGAAATTTTTAGATCTGAGCCTTCAACCATGCTTTGATACCATGTAGAAAATTTAATGACCTGCACCCTTGACCCCATTTACAATTTTGCATATGTTTGTTTAGGCCCAACCCACATGTTTTGTCATGTTGATATAAAAACCAGAATGGATTAATTGCAAACATAAAAAGTGCTTCTACTCTTTTTCTCTTTCCTAACAACTGATAATTAAAAGTGCATTAAATGCAAGCATTCACAACACATGAGACACTTATTTTTGGTCAATCTGACCCTGGAAAAACCCCTCAACCTCTTGGGTAAACCAGTCTTCAAAGGAGTATTTTATTGCTTGAGTAATTGTAAATAAGTACATAAAAATACACAGTGCTTATCTCCCTTTTGCTGTAGCATTAAATGCACACATTCTGGAAATTTGTGTCAACTGACAAATCAGATTTATACAGAAATTTAGCATTTCTTCTCTGCGCAGGCCCTCGAAATTTGTGTCCAGAAACAACCTAGAGAACAGTGCTCAGATCTGCCCCAAACTGCATTCCCAAAACTGACTTTACCTCCTCGAATTTCATGTCAAAAAACTGCTGAAGTCTCCCTTGATTTTCGTGCTGCATGTAGCAGGCAGAATCCTGAAATTTGTGCCTCAAATTTCGGCCTAGAACAACTTTGTCTTTTCCCCAAAATTCGTGCCTGACTGCCTCAAATTTTGTGTCAATGAATTGCTGTTGTCCTCCTTGAAAATCGTGCCTGCTTCTTTTTGAAATTTGTGCTGTTGTACAGTCCTCCTTGGGACTTGAGCCCCTCATTTACTGCTGCAATTAAACCTCCTCTCCTTGAAATTTTCTCCTCTCTTCTCTACTCATCATGCTCTCTCAAGCGTGAAGTGAAGGATGAACTTCCCCTTTCCTCTTTTGTTTCCCGAAAAAGATTGAATCCCTAAACCTAGGATCCAATGGCTGAGATTTCATCATCAAATCTCAAGATGTGTGGTTGAGATCATTTCTCCCAGATGTCCACCTTCATACATTGGCTCCATCACTTAAAATTCACCTAGTATCTTTTTGAAGTTGTGTACCTTTTTAATTTGTCATAAAGTGATTTTTCTCCTCACTTTAATATTAGTTAAGTACACCTAGTACTTTTAAATTTAAAGTCACTTTATAAACTACAATTGACGTTTATGTTAGAAAAAGTACATGGTACAACACTTCTAAGCTATGTCACATGGTTCGGGTTCGAGTTCAGGTTCGGCAATGATTAGGTTCGGTTTGAGTTCAAATTTTTGGATGAGGTTTGCCACTAAGTTCGACTATATACATATATTAATTTAAAATGAATTATAGGAAAAAATAATAAAAAATCAACATTAGTAAACATCAAGAATGTTATCACGGACATGGAAATTGCAAGGATAAATTACAAGCTTGAGTTGTGACATGAGGTTCTGAGTTTTGATCTATGGACTTGGTCAATGGCTATGAGGTTTGCTGAACCTCAATTTTTTTTTAGGTTCGCCGAAATTCGAACCTCAAAGTTAAAGTTCCAAGAACCTTGTGACATAGCTTCTAAGTACCTTTTCCCACCAAGACATTAATATAACTCATAAATGTTATCGAGGCAAAAACCATTAATGTGCTAACTAGGCTAAAAGGGATACAAGCCTAGTAACACCTCTCCTTGGTACTATTTTCAACAAGAAATTACAGCTAAGGGGCAATCTGTTGTAGCCAAGGAGAATACCACCCTTGGTAAGAGGGAGTGTTGATTTTTTGTACCATCGGGAGGTATTTTTATATGCCTAAGTCAGTCTTGAAGAAAAATCAAAATAAATATATTTTTGGGGCATCTAGTCGGCCCATCCACATGAAATGGTGTGTCCCTTAGGCTAATTTACCCCCATTCGACTAGTATATATACATGATGTGACACTTCATTTTCATCATCAATCATTCGATATCTTCTCTCTTCTAGAGCAACGGCATGTGTGAGAGAAAGAGGCCAAGTTGACTAGACTTTGATCGAGTAATCAGTTTGAATGTTGACCAGAATTGACCATAGGAGCAAACCGTAGTTGACCGTAGGGGCCATAGGGAAGAAGGTTGACCATTGTTTGACCAGCGTTGACTTGCTAGAATTAGACCATGTTGGATTGATGTTTTGACTTGGATTTTGGCACAGATTTCTTGATGAATTGGATTTATAAACCTTGCTGAAGAACAATTTCTCCTAGAAGAAAAGTTGTTGGGTTTCCCAGGATAAAATTGTTGTCTCTATTGTGCATGGCTGTTTTTCCTCTGATCTTTACTATTTCCGCTGCATTTATTGTTGATATTTTCTGAAGTGTAGTTACTCAATGATATTAGTGGCATAAGAATATTGTGTAAAGAATCATTAGGTAGTAATTATCTGGCAGAAAATAGCATTCTACTGTGCTCTTGTAGAAAGTTTGACACTTTTAAGTGAAGAAAATTCAAAGTAAGTGCAGAGAAGATCAAGTCAACACAACCAAAGTTCTCAGATAACTAAAATAAAGCATAACTGTATCAGAACAATTATTTACCCAAGAGATTGTTTGTGTCATAGTGAGTGATCACTGACAGGTTGCCATTGATTTCCTTCCCTGCAGTGGAGGTGGTGGTTAGGGTTTGGTTGGTGAAAGAATGAGAAGACTTATGCTTCAGTAAAATCGTCTCAAGATAAAAAATCGTCCATCCCCCTCCTCTCTGTCTCACCTGTACATAAAGACGATCAAACCCCTCTCCCACAGGTTTATTTCGCTAATAAAGCCCAAATTTCCTGCATGCATGCTTTTATCCCACACAAAATGATGTAGTAAACTGTTATGTAAAAATTAGTTAGGATTATGTAAATTTGATTAGCTATAGTATTTAGGCAAAAGGGCATGACCAAAGATCATGCGCTTTCACCAAGAGGCACCTAAGGTTGTATATAACTGGGGCTCTCTGTAAAAATGTAATCATCAATTCAGTATTCATTTTATTAATAAAGATATTTATATACATATTTCTGTTTGCCATTGAAGTTTGTCACTTCATCTGGTATCAGAGCCACTGCTGCGCTTACTATCTCAATTGCATCCGCAGCTCGTAAAATCCGCTGTCACTGCATTCCACCGATGAATCCTTGCTCACCCTTCGACGCCATCAACGCCAACGATTCCGCTGTGTACGCATGTCTCCCTTATTTCGTACTTCCCATTCTGCTGTTTGTTGGTTGATGCACCCTTTCCCAAACATCTTTTGAGCCTCTGGTTCTTGCCAATCGATTCATCGATTAAGCCGCCGGATCGACCTCTGTTGTGTTACGCTGAAACCTCAGTCAATTCTGCCGTGGTAGCTGCGGTGCCTTGGTGTGAGCCGTGGTCTCTTTTCTTAACAGCGGGCGGCGAATGGATCAGTGGTCTCCTTCTTTTACGGTGGGCTGCGTAATATTCCCGGTGGACGTGTCTGTTAACCAGATGTGACTGTGGCAGGGGGACATAAGTATCCGTACGATATATATATATATATATATATATATATATATATATATATATATATAATATAAAAAATAAATATATATAATATATAATATAAGTTATATATATATATATCTATATATGTATAACTTATATTATATATTATATATATTTATTTTTTATATTATATATATATATATATATATATATATATATATATATAAAGTTAATTTAATTAATTAAATTTATTTTAATTAAAAAAAACTTATGTCATATAATTAAATTAATTAATTTAATTTGATTATTTAAAAAAAATTTATTTAAGCTGACAGAAAAATACACGCCCCCACAAACTCGCTCAATGTCGACAATGACAATGGCGGATTTCCAAAAAAATTTGTTGGACTCGGAGCATAGGATAAGTAACAACCACGATGAGGTCAGTAAAAGATGAGATGAATTCAAGATCAAGCTTGAGGGGCAGGCTGACAATATAAAAAAACAGGCTGACAATATCAAAAATCAGGCTGAAAAAATAAAAAGTCTTCAAGATATGACAAATCGAATAGAAATAAAGATGGAAAATCAACATGTTCAAATAGAAGTAGACATCAGAGAGGTCTTAACAATGCTGAAAATTCTGTGTAAAAGGGCGAATTGTACACACGAACAACTACTAAAAGAAAATGAAGAGAATCAAGAACACATCTCATCAGATTCAACAAAGTTAACAGACTCTCATGAAAAAGTTGAATCTCCAAAAAAATCAGCGACACCCACCAAGAAGTGAGTAATGCAACCCTTACAAACAAGCAACTCTGGGATACCTTTACCAATCAACACCTTTTATTTCGCTCAACCATTAGCAACATATCAGCAAAGGGCAAAAGTCGAGATGCCTAAATTCGATGGAAACGAAAAAAACAATGTTGCATGGATAAATAAAGCGGAAGAATACTTTGAGATATATGACATCAATGACGATGACGAAAAGCTCACGCACGCATCCATGAAAATGGAAGGGGAAGCATATAATTGGTATATGTGGTGGAAAAAGACAACACACGTCATTAGTTGGAGAAAATTTAAGGATGCATTCTTTAAAAGATTCCAAGGTGTAAAAGAAGAAGAGTTCTTTTCAAAACTCATCAAATTACGACAAAAAGGAAGTGTGGACGAATACACTCCAGAATGGGAGACTTTAGTAACACGAGTACCTGGATTATCAGAATCTCGTCTAATTCAGTCATACGTCTCGAGACTCAAAACCCATTTACAAGTAGAACTTGAGATGCATGACATTACATCAATTGAAGTAGCAAGACGAAAAGCAAAAACAACCGAAAGGAAATTCGAACAAATATTTTGGTCAAAATTCGAAAAAACATATACAAGATGAAGAATACCTCAGTATGCGGACGCAAAAAACACAAGATATGTTCCACCACATCATCATGAAGATGAAAAATCTAATGTGGAAACACAAAGGATAAAAGAGGGTAAATGCAAGCGCTGTGGTGAGAAGTGGGATCCCAAACATAGGTGTGCTAAAGGAAAAGAACCAAAGAACCTATATAATTGTGAAGCAACCAATGATTCAAATAGTGAAGATTCTGACATAGAAGAAATAGAAGATGCCCCAGAATTGTCACCATAATTAGATGACGAAGGTATTCCACAAGTGTCATTATCAGCTATGACAGGTATATCACAACCTTAGATTTTAAAGTTAAAAGGACACATAAAGAAGAACAACGTGGTGGTTCTCATCGACTCTAGTAGCACACACAATTTTTTAGATGCAACTGTGGCAAAGAGACTCAATATTTTTTCATTTCCCTTACCAAACATGAAGGTGATGGTAGTTGACAGTAAGAAGATTGAAAAGGTGGGGAAATGCCATAAGGTTAAATTGCAGATTCAAGACTTCAGTTTAGAGTCTCCGTTTTTCATGGTAGCGTTAGGAGTAGATGTTGTCTTAGGTATCCAGTGGTTACGAACTTTAGGTACTTATGCCGCCAACCACCAAGTACAATTTATAAAATTCAAATGTGGAGGTCAGAAGTACAAATTACACGGATTCCAAGCACCAGAAAATCAAATTGTATCATCATCTCAGATGATGAAGATGATTCGAAAAGGAGCACCCGCTTATGTAGTACAATGTCACTAGTTAGAAATGTTATCTGCAAATATGACCAGTGAAGAGTCACTAGGGAAGATCTAATTCGGAAGCATGAAAAAGTATTTCAAGACCTACCTATGAAGATGCCGCCTAATAGAGAAATTGAGCATACAATAGAAGTCAAGGCAGGATTAGACGTTGTCAACATCAAGCCATACCGATACCCACATCACCAAAAAACAGAAATTGAGAGATTAATCCAAGACCTCTTAAAGTGTGGGATCATCTCGAAAAGTAAAAGTCCTTACGCTGCTCCAGTGGTGTTGGTAAGGAAGAAAAATGGTTCATTAAGGCTATGCATTGATTATAGGGGATTAAACAAAATAACAATCAAAAACAAGTTCCCAATCCCCTTTGTCGACGAAATGTTGGATGAGCTACATGGCGCAAAGTATTTTTCAAAATTGGACTTAAGATCAAGCTACTATCAAATTAGAATCAAATTAGAGGACATACCAAAAATGACATTCCGAACACACGAAGGTCACTATGAATTTAAAGTAATGCCGTTTGGATTAACCAATGCACCAACAACGTTTCAAGCAACCATCAACGAATTATTTCGTCCACATCTTAGGAAGTTTGTATTAGTATTCTTTGACGATATTCTAATCTATAGTAAAACTTGGAAGGAGCATTTGCAACATTTGGACAAAGTTCTTACACTACTTAAAGAACACCAATTTTACGCAAAAAATCCAAATGCACCTTCGGAAAGGAAGAAGTACAATACCTTGGACACATTATATCCCATGAAGGCGTAAAGGTGGACCCTAATAAAATCAAAGCTATAAAAGAATGGACCAAACCTGCTAATATATCCAAGCTAAGAGGGCTCTTAGGTTTGATTGGATATTATCGAAGATTTATTAAAAACTATACACATATAACTGCACCTCTAACAAATCTTTTAAAGAAGAATTCGTTTCTATGGGATGAGGAGACAGGAAGGTGTTTTGAAAAATTAAAGAAATTATGTCTAATGCTCCCGTATTAGCAACACCAGATTTTTCTAAACCATTTATCATTGAGTGTGATGCTTCCAGATTCGGTATAGGTGCAATATTAATGCAACAAGGACATCCAATAGCTTTTGAAAGTAGGAAGCTCAACAAAAGAGAACGCCTCAAATCCACATACAACAAAGAAATGCTCGCTATCATGCACGCACTAGCTAAGTGGAGGCAATATCTTTTGGGAAGTAAGTTTTCTATTCGAACAGACCACAACAGTCTCCAGCACCTCCTTCAACAAAAAACACTTTCCGAAGAACAACAAAAATGGATGGAAAAAATTGCTGCTTTTGACTTGGAAATACTACATAAAAGAGGTAAAGACAATGTGGTAGTAGATGCCCTATCTAGGAAAGATGAAGAACCAACACTACTTGCAATTTCGATTGCTGTCCCTGAGTGGCTTAACGAAATTCGAAGTGAGTATGCCAAGGATCCAGAAATAACAACAATAATCAATAACCTTCGAACAACTCAAAATTTGAGTGGAAGAATGATATCCTATGGTACAAGGGAAGAATCTATCTAAATACAAATTCCAAGTTTAAGTTTAAGATACTCAAGGAATCACATGGCTCACCATCAGTTGGACATGTAGGATTCTTTAAGACTTACTACAATGCATGTCAATCCTTCTTTTGGAAGGGTATGAATCATGATATTCAGAAATATGTAGCAGAATGTGACACTTGTCAAAGGAATAAAAGTGAAAATATTACGACACCAGGATTATTTCACCCTTTAAACATTCCAAATCAGAAATGGAAAGAAATCTCGATGGACTTTATCGAAGGATTACCAGTATCTGAAGGCAAGGACAAGATTTTCGTAGTAGTTGACAGACTCACTAAATATGCTCACTTTATGGCAATAAAGAAGTCATACTCAGCAAAAGAAATCGTTGAAATATTTTGCAAAAACATATATAAGTTACACGGTTTTCCGAAAGTCATTGTGAGTGATAGAGATGCCAAGTTCAAAGGTAATTTCTGGAAGGAATTGTTCAGCCATATAGGAACCTACCTAAATATGAGTTCCGCTTATCACCCTCAAACAGATGGCCAAACAGAGGTTGTCAATAAATGTTTGGAGGCCTACCTACGTTGCTATGCTACAGAAAAACAAAATAAGTGGGCTCAATGGTTACATCTTGCTGAGTGGTGGTATAATTCCACTTATCATACATCAACAAAAATGACGCCATTTCAAGCTTTATATGGGTATGAACCCTCGAAATGGAAGGATCTAGCTATTGTCCAGACAAATCTACCTGCTGTTAAAGATCAACTAGAAGAAACCCAAAAAATCGTCCAAATATTAAAAGAAAACCTGAATAATGCAAGGAATCGTATGAAGCAACAAGTAGACCGTAACAAAACTGAAAGAGAGTTTGAAGTCGGAGAATGGGTATTTGTTAAGCTCCAACCATACAAACAATTATCCTTAAAACAAAAAGGAAAAAACAAATTAGCACCAAAGTTTTATGGACCTTATCAGATCAACAAAAAGATTAGCCAAGTTGCATATGGTTTAAACCTTCTAGAGACAAGTTGTGTTCACAATGTCTTCCACGTATCTTGCCTTGAAAGGGCACTAGGTAACAATCAAACATCGCAAACAACGCTTCCATCCTTAGATGATGAGGGAAGAGTCATTCTAGAACCAGAAGGTATTTTGTCTACTAGAGAAAGGAAGCTTCGGTACCGTACTAT
This sequence comes from Pinus tabuliformis, assembly GCA_031772625.1. Lineage (NCBI taxonomy): Eukaryota > Viridiplantae > Streptophyta > Pinopsida > Pinales > Pinaceae > Pinus > Pinus tabuliformis. Next base: position 1,358,968,171 of record CM062805.1, read on the forward strand.
CAAGGAATATCTGATCAAGTGGAAGGACTTAGCCGAAGAAGAAGCTTCTTGGGAGAATGAATCATTTTGTCAACAACATCCGTCGTAACGTATCCTTTGAGGACAAAGCATTCTTTCGAGAGGAAGGCAATGTTATGTAAAAATTAGTTAGGAGTATGTAAATTTGATTAGCTGTAGTATATAACCGGGGCTCTCTCTGAAAATGTAATCATCAACTCAGTATTCATTTTATTAATAAAGATATTTATATACATATTTCTGTTTGCCATTGAAGTGTGTCACTTCATAAACCCAAATTTCCTGCGTGCATGCTTTTATCCCACACAAAAGACTGCTAAACTAGTCATCCTCATCGTTTCCCTGTAGCTTTCCTCCACAATTTCTGGCTTTTTGACTACAGATTGTTGCTAAAATTCTAATTTCGGCACCTCCAACCAAGACACACCTGTTTCCTTTTTAGAACAGCCTTAAGCTTGCTCTGTTAACAACTGTAATGTTAGAAACAACTGAGAAACTCCTCTTTCCAGTGCTGTCCAGGTGTAAAATGGCTGGCAAATTCCAGTCATGCGCTCTCCTAGTGTTGATAAACCTTTTTCCTTCATTGACTTCTGCTTTGGGGCAATGAAAAGATTTCCAAAATCAACAAAATTGCCATGACATGGATGAAGTCAAACCTGCTTTCCTTTGACAACCATTAAAAGCATAAATATTGTTCTTTCTTTAAAGCACCTTTCTCCTATTTCCTTTTCTCAGTGGAAACAGCATGACAGTTTGACCCGAGGATTTTTTGTTGTTGACTTAGACACTCATTTAAAACAATTTCCCTTAGGAATTCGACCCCACTTGTGATCTCCAACAAAAAGATTACATTGGAGCTAACATTCCGTGGAGAGCAAAGATTCTTATTGCTCAATTAAGAACTAACTCACATCAATTTCGGTGTGAAACGGGACAGTGGAAGAGACCTAAGAAAGCTCGGGAAGAACGGGTGTGTACTTTTTGCACTTTTGGGGCAGTGGAATCAGAAAAACATTTCATTTTGGAATCTGATGCTTTCAGAGACATCAGGGACAGTTATGGCAGTATGTTAGCATCAATTCCTTGGCAGTTTTTTCAGTGAAGGGACTGTGAGAAGGCTGGGTCAGCTCATCATCAATTTGAGCAAGAAAATGATTGGATTGCAAAAGGCAAAAAACAGGGAGGCTGGGAGTCCCATAGACTACTTTTAGTCTCGTGGATTTTAAAATATCATTCATTCATTCCTCTTTGAACATTTGCTGTTTGGCACACCTAGCAAGTTTTTTGGGTGAAGAGTGCTCAACAAATTTGTGCCTTTGGTTAGAGAAATGAAATGAAGGAAAATTAGTCAATGACCCTTCACATTGTTGATTCAATGCCATTACATATGCCATTAATATATGAAGGGAGAATGCTTGAACGTTAATAATCCAAATTTTTGATGAGGAAAAGTAAGCCTTTGAAGAGTCAAATCAATAATGATTCAGGCTTCAGGATCCTTTGGGATGTTGAGACATATAAAACCCTCCAAGCAACTCCCACATCCCACTCTAGGAAACAATCCAACCATGTTGGAGTTTACCAGAAGGTGTTTCTACATAAGCTAGGTGTTGAGCATGCAGGACTCGTCCAAAGCCTCATTTAGGAAAGTTGCTTAATTAATTAAGTTGGTTGTTTTTTATGATTTTCTTAAGTCTAACTTAGGAAAAACACATTAATTAAGTTAATTAATGTTGGCTATTGAGCTTGGAAAATCTAAGGAAATGTGATTTAATTACATTAATGGCTTAGATTTAATCTCAACCATTGATCTCAAGTAAGGTGAGATCTATTCTCAGCCATCAATCACTTTGGAGATTAGGGTTAGGGATTTAGCTCAATGAAGAATTATAAAAGACAGCCTAATGAGAGAAGAAGACACATATTTGAGAAGAGCATTTTCTCAGTGAGAGATCTCAACAAAGGTAAAGAAGAACTTTTTTCTAGAAGTCAAGGCCAAGGGAGGAAAATATCAAGAGAGATTTCAGCAGCAAGAGATCATTGCTTGCAGGACCGCACAACAAGTTTAGCAAATTAGCAAGGAGTATCTGCATGTGCAAGGCTGTATTTAGCTAGATATTTTATGTTTGCCACGGGGGGAGGGTTTGTACAATTGGGACAAGTGCTCAGGTGTGCATGAGTCCAGATTGGCCACACGATTGAGTGCAGGTTGCACAACTGAAACAAACAACAGATCACTACCACTGGGGTGTTTCAAAGGAGATTTGGAGGGTTGTACAACTGTTACAGGTTCTTCGGAAACCTCTGTAATTGTTGTAGCTTGTAGCTTTTAGTAGGGTCATTTTTCCAAGTTGGTGATCCCTCACTATTCTAAGTAATAAAAGTGAAGTTCAGTTAGAGGGTTAATTTTTGTGTGGGAATTATTGCCTTTGTTTGCTTCTGCTACTATAAATTTATGAGTCAAAATTCTAGCTTGTTTTTATTTAGTAAATTCATATTTAAATTTTTAGGTTATAATTTTACTAGGAATAATAAACTATAACTGGATTTAGAAGTTTAATGTGGTATCAGAGCAATAAACTCTGAAGAGTAAATTAAAATTCTTGTAGGTTTTACGGCAGATCTAAAATTCTAGCAGTAGGTTTTTCTTTAGTAAAATATCTGATTTGGAGAAGGCAGCAACTGGTTTGAGTTTTGAGGACAGGTTGGCAGGTGCATCTAGCTTCATCCCTTGCAAGGCAAGGGTTACATTAGTCCTGATGGAAAATGGGCTGTGGGATTTTACAAATACCACAATAACCTTGGTGACAAATGCAGCAGAGTTAGTCATCCATAACCAAAAGGAAGTGAAGGTTAGGAGGATCATCTTAGATGCGGTAAAGGATCACTTTATTCCTCACCTATTTAAGAAGAAGTTTGCAAGGGAAATGTTTGAGGCTTTGACAATTTTTTTCAAAGAAATAATACAAATCGAAAAATGGTGTTGAGAGAAAAATTCACAAACATCAAGATAACCAGAGCATATACAGCGACAAGCTATCTCACCAAGATCACTCAGATTAGTGATTAGTTGGCAGCAGTAGAGGAGGTTGTGATAGATAAAGAGATGGTGAGGATAACCTTGAATGGTTTCACCAAGCCATGGATCACTTTCATTAAGGGCGTTGTTGCATGGGAAACACTTCCCGAGTTTGACAAGTTATGGGATGATTTCATTTAGGAGGAGATTGGGGAGATTTCTCTAGCAGGCCAATAGAAAGGTGATGATGAGAATCTAGCTTTTGCTAGTCATGCAAGGAGGGGCAAAGGAAAGGGTTTGGTCAAGAAGAATATAGGTGGAGAAACAACTTCATAGGATTGGAAGAAGAAGGATTTGAGCAAGGTAAAATGCTTTGCGTGCCACAAGAGTGAGCACTATGCTTCATAATGTCCTGAATGTTAAAAGGGGAAGGGAAAGTCATCTTAGGTAGCAGCATTGTAGATACATGGGTTAAGGAGTTTGCTGTGAAGTTCAAGGAATTTTCATTAGTCTCTTGTCTCTCTAGCATAGTTTCCAATGGTGCCTAGTTCGTGGACAAAGGAGCTTCTCATCAGATGATGGGGACATAGGAGTTGTTCGACAATCTATCAGAGAGAGATTTAGATTTGCATATGGAGCTTGGAAACAATGCCTCATAAGCCACATATGGTGTAGAGGGAGTTGGAACTTGGGATTGTCTTGTTCAAACTAGAGTTAGGAGGTTTTTTGGAAGTGAACGATGTGTTATTTGTGTTAGTTTTTGGTAGCATCGGATGTGCTCTAGCCATGAAAATTGGTGGAGAGGCTAAGGTACATGAGTTCTAAAGAACCCAAAAACTGTTTGGTGAAATTCTACACGGATTGTATTTTATTAAAATAATTAATATTTTTAATGGGGTTCCTAAGTGTAAACTTAGGAAATTTAAAGTATTAATGGGTATTAATCAAAATATGGGTGAGAATGATCTAGAAGGCGGATCAAGTCAAGTTTTAATCTTAGCCGTTGATTAGAGTCTTAATCTGGGTTGTTGAAGTCTTAACGAGAAAAGTATAAGAAGGAGGCTTGGGGTTCATTTAGAAACACACATGGAGAGAACAAATTGATTTGGAGTTCAATTTCTGGGGCTAGGAAGCTGAGAAATTCGAACTGAGTGATCAGTTGCAATAGAGGGGCAGGGATAGTTCGGGAGTACTGATAGAGAGGCAGAGAGAAGCTAGTGGAGGCAGCGTAGCAGCCAAGAGGACTAACACTGGGCCAATTTGGGCCCACGCAGAGCCAGAAGGGCCAGCGTAAAAGCTGAAGTTGCCCTCATGTAGAAATCCGACATTGTCAGAACAACCAGGAAGGTTGACGCGGTGGGTAGAAGAGATAACACAAGGCTGACGTAGGGCCAACGTTGAGGTAGCTTGGGTTAGCTAGTTTTGCTAACGGAATCTGCGGGGTGAAGTGAGGTAAAACTCACTCAGTTTTTCCGCCATTGTATTTTCTCTGTCACTGGATTGCCAGGAGGGCATCCAACATTTCTATTCAGAATTACTGCTTAATAATAGAAAACCCTCAGAGCTGCTGCACCGATTTTCCTGCATTGTGTTTTTCTGGGGACTATTTTGGCCAACTGTGTCCTATGTATCTTGTTTTTTGCTCAGTTTTTTGTTTCATGTAATCAAATATTAAAGTAGTGTAGGTTGCAAAAGTAATTTGCTTCAGGATTCCAGGGATAACTTGATAATGTGTATTAAAATCAAGTAGGAGAAGTAAATTCAGTGTTTGCTGCAGTAGGGGTTCCTTGAGGATTAGGAATTTTCACATGGTATCAGAGCATTGATTTTGAAATAGGAAGAGCAGATCCAGTGCTGAGCAGAGAGGCCAAAAGCTACACTTGGCAACAATTCGAATCCCCTTGAAGGAATTGCGCAATCCTTGTCGGGAAGCAAAGATTCTGAGGAAATCTCTCTCTGAGAGAGTCTACAGAGAGGTACGATTTCTAACTCGTGAGTTTGCAGAGGCAAAGGGAATGATGCAAAGCCTTAACAAAGTGCTTGAAGGACGTAGTTTATGCCGGGGTAGAAATCCGTCGGAAAAGAGCGAAGACACATAGAAGGGGAATTTTCTCCTCCGAGAACTTTTCTCGCCAAAAGTTTGAATTTCTCACTTGCCGGGCAACAGTGCTGAGCAGTGACTAGAGGAGTCAGTTCGACAGTTTGGGTGAGATCATAGTTTTAAAACTCCGACTCCAACTCCGACTCGGCCGAGGATTGACTCCGATTCCGACTCCGAAACAGTAATGACTCGGCCGGCTCGATTTCAATGACTCGTCGTTGTAAAAAATACATTAAATATATATATATTTTTTTATTAAAAAACATAATTTTAAAGCTTTTCATTCATGTTTTCGAACACACAACATTATAATATAGATGGAAGACAACATATGATCAAAGTAGGCTCATGAACCAATCCATTATATCAAAATGGTACCCAATGGCAATACATAGTCAACTGTCATACATGATCAAAGACTCAAAACAAAAAACACATAACCAAGGAGGCTAGAAATGGCCTCTACAACAAAAGTAAACTGTGACTAGACTCCAGTACTAGTACTACAGCTACTGGCTAGTAGCTACTGCCAGAGGAGCCAAGATCATGTCGATCAATCTCTGGATCATCATCAGAGTCAGACAGGGGGCCCCATGGCTCCTCCTCATCATCATCATCTCCAACTGCAGCTGTAGAAGTGGTACCACTAGCAGGCTATGCAACTGCAGCAGATGCAAGCTGAGATAGAGTAGATATGCGGCTGCGCTTCTGTCATGGCTGAGCAGAGAAAGCACCTACAACTGGAGTCCTTGCTGGCTGTGAGACTGAGGCTGGTGGATTGGGATCTGCATTCAACTGAACAGCATGTTCAAGTTCAACTGATGTCTCGATATCTAAACCTAAATCAAGATACTCATCAGGATCAAACTCTGCTGGACGACTCTCCACTACCCAATCTGATGTTGGATCAATGTCTTCCAACACAATGGGATCTGAATCAGGTCTTTTGTTCAGCAAATGGTTTCGTCTGAGCCGGAGGTTGTATTGGACATAAACTAGATCATTTAACCGTTTTTTATCCAAACGGTTTCTCTTCTTTGTGTTACTTGGGAGCAGGACTGAAAACGGGAGCGGGAGCGACATTTTCAGAAGCTCTTGGTTTGGGAGCGAATCCCAGAGGAGTTCGACAACCAATGTCACTAACATCAAGGTACATAGAGGGATTGGTGCTCTTGATTAAATACGAGTTCCATACCCTAATACATGACAAAATTCAATGGAAACATTGCAATCCTCCAATCCTGAAATCCTGAAAAACTGATAAGTCTGCTGGATTTTGAATGAAATCTAAAATTCTACTTTCTCCATATGAAATCCAATGAGGCCGAAACGACTCTCAAACATCCTGAGTCATTTCATGGTAATGTTAAAAATTTAAGTAAAGGATGAAAATGAAGATTAAGGAGAATGTCACTTTTACTTTAAGAATTTAACATTACCATGAAATTTAAATAGCATATCAATAGTAGAGAGCATTTGAGTGTGTTAAATAGGGTTTGGGAGGGGGAAATGGACCCCAAATAACATTTAGCTAATTCATAAAACGCCTTGAAGTCCAAACCAATCAGCAAACCCCTTAAAATTTCATTAAAATAATGTTAAATCGCTGTTTTAGTGGGTTACGGGCCGCTGTTTGTGACTCGGCCGAGTCAGTACGGGAAACGGCCGAGTTGGCCGAGTTAGCCATGACTCGGCCGAGTCATTCAATGACTTGGCCGAGTCATGGCTAACTCGGCCAACCGAGCCGTTTTTTGTACCGAGTCACTCGGGAGGGCAATGGAACGGACCAACTCGGCTGTTTCCGTTTCGAAACGACCGTTTTTTAAAACTATGGGTGAGATAGCATCGCATGGGCTCAGAGATCAGGATAGGTTGGAAGGAGCTTCCAACTATGTCATACGGAAGACCAGAATCTTAGCTGTTCTGGAGTAGTACGATCTCGAACCCTTCGTCAAGAGTGGTGTGGTTATTCTTGCTGACAATTATCAAAAGAAGAAGTACAAGGCTGAGCAGGGGAAGGCGAAGAGGTTCATACTAGATGGAGTTTGAGATGATGTGGTCTCACACTTGCAGGGCAAAGATACAGCCCGAGAGATGTGGGAAGCTTTGTATTCCTTGTATGAAGGCTCTTCTGAACAACAAAAGATGTACCTAGAACAAAAGTTACAACAGACATTGATGCAGAAGGGAGAAGGGGTTAACTCCTATCTTCAACATTTTCAGGATACCAGAGACCAACTTGCTGCAATGGGGTCTACTCCTCAGTCTACCGCGATGGTAAGGACGACCTTGAATGGAGTCTCAGATGAATGGCAAGTCTTTGTCCAAAGCATATTGGGCAGGGAAAGACTACCTTCATGGGAGGAGATGTGGGCAACCCTTCAACAGGAGGAATTAAGGAGGGACCTGGTAAAGGTCAACCTCAATGGCAGTAGTGGGAGTGGCACGAAGACCAAGGAGGAGGATAATGCAGCTCTAGCATGAAAGGGACAACAGAAGCAGAAGCGAAAGAAGGACATTTCGAGGTGAAATGTTTCAGATGTGGCAAGATGGGCTACTTTGCATCCCAATGTCTTTTGAAGCAAGAGGATAAGGATGAGAAACATGATCCTAAGGCTGCTCCAACAAAGATTGACAAAGATGAGTTTGCCATGAGTACCCACGCATCTCTAGGAGGGAAATGGGGCGATATTGAGCTGTAGTCGGGAGGACTACATGTGGGCAGGATCTTTGAGGAGTCCACCTCTTGGATCAATTCCTTGCTATGGGAGCCTGAGAATCAACAGTTGCGAGATGGACATAGTGTCAGATGATGCAGTGGATTGTTTGGAGAGACAGATGTAGTAGCTTGAGACCAGAGATCAGCGCAGGGCAAGGTTTGTAGCAGTGCAAAAGTCAGCAGCAACGCAGAAGATTCAGTGGGTCAGAGACTAGTAGCAGCCATATTCCAACATTCATGGTATTATGCTGAACACAATTAACTTCAGTAACTTTGGATGTTTTTTAGTTGCTTCTCTTAGCGACGAGGTTGCAGCATGAATGCAGTGTTAGCAGTGGCAGTGCTAGCAGCATAGCAGATGCAACAATTGAGAGGGAGTTGTAGTATAGATGCAACATTGGCAGTGCTAGCAACATAGCAGATGCAACAATTGAGAGGGAGCTGTAGTACAAATGCAACATTGGCAGTGGCAGTGTCATGGGCAACAATACAATAGCAGCAACAACATAGTGTTGGTGGCAACAATAGTGCAAAAAGGAGGTGGTTCAGAAACAGATCAGCATGCAGTTGGACAGTGTTGCTAGAGCACTTTCCTCGCTAAGAGGGAGCGTTAGTTTTTGGTAGCATCGGATGTGCTCTAGCCATGAAAATTGGTGGAGAGGCTAAGGCACATGAGTTCTAAAGAACCCATAAACCCGTTTTGTGAAATTCCACCCGGATTATATTTTATTAAAATAATTAATATTTTTAATGGGGTTCCTAAGTCTAAACTTACGAAAATTAAAGTATTAATGGGTATTAATCAAAATATGGGTGAGAATGATCTAGAAGGTGGATCAAGTCAAGTTTTAATCTTAGCCGTTGATTAGAGACTTAATCTCGGTCGTTGAAGTCTCAATGAGAAAAGTATAAGGAGGCTTGGGGTTCATTTAGAAACACACACAAAGAGAACGAATTGAACTGGAGTTCGATTTCTGGGGCTAGGAAGCTGAGAAATTCGAATTGAGTGATCAGTTGCAGTAGAGGGGCGGGGATAGTTCGAGAGTATTGACAAAGAGGCAGAGAGAAGTTAGTGGAGGCAGAGCAACAACCAGGAGGATTGACGCTGGGCCAATTTGGGCCCACGCAGGCCTGACACAGAGTAGAAGGGCCAGTGCAAAAGTTGAAGCTTCCCTCACGCAGAAAGTCGAAACTGCCGGAACAACTGGGAAGTTTGACGCAGTGGGCAGAAGAGACAACGCAGGGCCAGAACAGGGGTAGCCAGGGTTAGCCAGTTTTGCTTCCGAATTAGCCGGAATCTGCTAGGTGAAGTGAGGTAAAACTCACTCAGTTTTTCGGCCATTGTATTTTCTCTGTCACTGGATTGTCGGGAGGGCATCCAATATTTGTATTCAGAATTATTGCTTAATAATAAAAACCCTCAGAGTCACTGCACCAGTTTTCCCGCATTGGGTTTTTCCAGGGACTATTTTGTCCAAAAATAACTGTGTCCTATGTATATTGTTCTTTACTCAGTTTTTTGTTTCATGTAATCAATATTGAAGTAGTGTAGGCTGCAAAAGTAATTTGCTTCAGTATTCAGAGAATAACTTGATACTGTATATTAAAATCAAGTAGGAGTAGTAAATTCAGTTTTTGCTGCAATAGGGGTTCCTTGAGCATTAGGAATTTTCACAATTTGTTCTAGGGCTTAGGAGGAATTTATTCTTAGTCTTAGCCATGGAGGACAGGGGATATGCCATTACTTTCTTGAATGGACAGGTGCTCATTCGACTAAGTGATTCTAAACTTGATTCAGGATGAGTAATTGGAGGTTGATGAGTAATTGGAGCTAAAGTCTAGCTAGTGCAATCCTTGTTCATGAAAGTGACAATGTGTGAGCTTTGGTAGAGGAGTATTGAAAAATATGGTAGCCATGATCGGTAATTTCATCTTGAAAAATAAATGGAAATTTCAATTTTTAAATTTGCCTCCAAATTTGTTAGGTCGGTTGGGCCCCCAAGTGGCACCCATTCGACCCCCACTTGAAGGCTATATAAAGGAGATTATTTCTCCCCATTTGGACACATTAACTTGATCTCACTCATCTCTAATCTAGCGAAATTACAGGAGGGCCAAAATTCTAAGAGGCCAAAATTTCAGAAGGCTAAAATTCTAGGGAGGGCCGAAATTTCAGGGATATGAATTTTTCCATGGCACTTCATCATGATTTTGGTTACTGGTTTGGTTATTATTATTTATGATGTATAGATGAATATGGAAACTCTCTCTCTCTCTCTCATAAGGAAGAACTTTTATTGGGTTCTCCCCTTGTGGGTTTTGCCCTGGCTATGTGCCTAATTTTCTGTGTCTTTTGTCTCTTTGTTTCATGTTTACTTTACTGCTCTTTCATGTTTATTAGTTGATGTTTTTCTTTTGTATAACTCTGCCTAAATGATATTGAATTTAATGCTATGTGAAACTAATGTTTTATTGATCATTGAAGTGGTTTTTTTTTCTTAATAGTGTCAGTTACTGGATTTCTATTCCAAAAAAGAAAAGAGGAGGCAAGCCCCCATTACATCGATGCAAAATGGAGAGGGGTGACCCGGAAGAAAACCAGAGGGCAAACATTCCCTATCTTCCAAGCCCTTCCCTTTTTGATTTTGAAAGTACCGATTGCACTATCCTTATAAATACCTATGAACTAATTCAACATGAATATACATTTACATAACATAATAAACTATTGGAGGAAGAGCTTTGCAGAGAGAAGAAGAGCAGAAATGAGGAGTCTATTTTTGTTGACTGAAGATTCATGATGAGACGGAAGTCGATTCTTGTTGCTTTGATAGTTAGAGTTCTCTCCCATTTGATTGATTAGTAAACTCTTCAAATAGTTGATCGTTTCATCCATGTGCTTGCATTTGTGCTTTAGGGCTGCAATTTCCTTCCTATGCTCTCCCAGCTATTTCTTCAGGAATGAGTTCTTAGACTTTGCTTCAAATTTCTAGTCCTTAATCGTTTTTGTAATCTGTTCGATCATGAATTTTTTGACTCTACACACAGCGCAGCTCTCGCACTTAGGTACATTTTCTAGAGGATTCCATTCCATTTTTCTTGAGGGATGAAGGCGTTCTTTCTAGCAGGGAGAAGAAGAGGCGGAAAGTGCACGAGAATAGATGCTATTCAACAACTTCCACCAAGAGGAGAACAAAGGATCAACAACAAACAAGGCTCTCTTTGGAGAAAATGAAATAATCCAAGAGTCGAAACTGGAAATAAGCCACCAGAGCAGCGCTAAGGGAAGAAGCACAGACCACTAGGACTATGGGAGGGGAGGCATAGACCTCCAGAGCTGCGCGACGGGGAGAGGCAATTACTACTAGAGCAGCACGAAGGGGAGAAACATAAACCACCAGAGCTGTGCGGAGAGGAGGGGCAAGACTAAAACAGAGAGGATAAGCTTGGTCACCAAAGGAGCGCAGTGACAATTATAGGAAGATTGAGAGCTTCTTCTGTGACTAGGCAGAAAATAAAGGAGAGCGAAGGATATAGAGTGACCAGAGAGGTGAAGGCGTCCTTTCCAACAGGGAGAAGAAGAAGCTATAATAAGTCGAGAGTAAATGCTAACTCGGCCACAAGGCAGGCCAACAAGGAGCTGCCAGTGAGAAGAGAACAAAGAATTGAAGGCTATAGTGGTGCTTTTTGAGAAAAAGAGATAAGCCAAGAGTCGAAGTAGGAAAAGAAGCCACCAGAGCTGCGCGAAGGGGAGAAGCACGAACCACCAGAGCTGTGTGAGGGGGAGAAGAGGCAAAAACCACCAGCTCAGCGCGAAGGGGAGAAACATATACCACCAGAGCTGCGTGAATGGGAGGGGCCAGACAATATCAGAGAGGATAAGCTCGATCACCCAAGGGGCACAGAGACAGATGCAGGAAATTTGTAAGTTGCTTCTGGGACCTGGCGGAATATAAAGGAGAGCGCAGGAAACTAAGCTTGGGGATAGGAGAAAGACAGAGAGAAAGAGTAGCGAAGAGATGGGAACAAGCGCAGAGAGAGGAAGGTTATATAGCTGCGTTGAGGGCCTCTGCAGGATAGATAACTTGTTCATTTCACGGGGAGCCTGAGTAGCTGAGACTCGCTTGATTGACAGAGTCTGACAATGCTGTCTGTACATTGTGATTTTCCTGATTCTATTATGCTTCTGAGTTCTAGCTTTTCGTATTGAGGCGATTGATGCCCACCTTGATGTCCTCAGCTTGAGTGCAATTCTCTGCACTTGACGGCTTGAAGTCTTATGGGATGGATTTTTGAGCAATTTCATTGTCAATTCTAGATTCTCCCATAGGACGATTGACAGCCAAATTGGCCTGCAGATTAGCTGTATTGTTATTTTCTCTTAGGATATGATTGAAGGTGACTTCTCCAAGATACTGAAGATTTTTTTCCACCCTTTTGATTATTTGACTCAGAGTTCGGTTCTTGAGGCTTCTTCTCTCCACCATTGATTGAATAATTATTGCCGAATCCTCCATTATGACTGGGTTCTTCATACCTCATTGCCTTAATATTTCTGGTCCCAAGAGGAGGCTGTATGCTTCTACCCTATTGTTGGATAATTCTCCTAATCCCCATTCATAAGTGATGGGATTTAATCCTCTTGGATTGATAATGAGACCTCCAACTCCAGCCTTGCCTGGATTGGACTTAGAAGCTCCATCAAACAATAAACAGGGCCTATTTAATTTTTTTTGACCATGCTTTAAAATCCTCGTTTTTAATTCTGATTTTCCAACTCTGAGTGCTAATAACAGATCTACTGATGGTTGATTTGTTGATGTTTGTTTTTTGCTGCTTGCTCATCGCAAATTCTAACCAGGTTCTTTCCACATGCTGCATATGTTTGAGATCTATGATTCTATTGCTTTAGCTCCTTTGGAGTTGATGAACTCGATTGTCATGCTCCAGGTTTTAGCCAGTACTGTTTTGTTGCTTGGAGTGCAGTCTTTGAAGATCCTTTGGTTTCTTGCTAACCAGATTTGCCAGCACATAAATGAGGGCAAGCTCAACCAATATCTTTTGATCGTTTCTTTACTTCTTAACGTATATGGATATTTTTTTTCTAATTTGTTAGGTGCGTTTGCAGAGGCAACAAGTGCTGAATACTTACCTCCAGAGGTCTTATGAGCTCTTGCCAACAGGCACGAGCAAAGGGACATCCCACGAAGAGATGTTGGATGTTTTCTTCACTTTTCTGACACATTGCACAGCGTAAAGGGCCTTCATAACCTTTCTTTTTAAGATTATCAACAGTAAGAATCTTGCCTTTGAGGAGTGTCCACATGAATACTTTGATTTTTGGTAGGGATTCTATTTTCCATGCCTCCCTCCAGTGATCCCAATCACTATTTTCTTGCTGATGTAAGGAGGCATATCCAGATTTGACTGAAAAAACTCCTCCATTAGGATCCCAACGAAGAGAGTCCTTTGAGTCCAAACTCAATGGGGCAGCCCCTTTAAGATGCGAGATTAGTGACCTCCACTGAGGGACAAGGCCTTGGGGAAGATTGTGGACTATCCAGGCCACCCAATTTCCATCTCTCCAAACATAGATATCTTCCAGCGTACTGATACCTTTTGAATTCATCCACCTTCTCGGGTCTTGAAGATTTTCTGGGAAAGCTATAGGCTGATTTCCCATTATTCTGTCCTTCCAGATTTTGATGAATCTACCATTCCCAGGGATCTTAGAGAAGTTTTCTTTGATTAGGGGAAGAGTCTTTTTAATCAAACTCAAAATCCAGGAACATGGCCTTATTGGGAAACCTTTTTCTAATAATAGAATATTATTATGGTTCATATATTTTGCTTCCAGGATTTGCTTCCACCAACAACTCTCTCCAGTTATAAATCTCCAAGTTATTTTTGCCCCCAATGCCAAATTCATTATCCCTGGAAGTCTTATAGCCAAGCCGCCTTTCTCATAGGGTTGCGTTACTTCATCCCATTTCACTAGGTTATGCTTCTTCGTTTATATTTTAACTCCTTGCCATAGGAACCCCTTGATTACTAGCTCAATTTGTTTATGTATGCTTGCTAGAGCTAGTATTGCTGCGTGCTGATAAATTGGGAGTGCTATGAGTAATGCTTTGATTAATACCACCCTTCCTGCCATGTTTAGCCAGTTCATTCCCCAGTTTTGCACCTTTTTTTTCATTTTTTCTATGTACTTATTCCATATCTCAGTCTTCAAATTTTCTTTGGAGATAGGGAGGCCTAGATAATGAAAATGGCTCCATTTTTCTTGTAAAGGAATTTCCAAAATTTCTGAAATTTTTTGGAGAGCGCAAAGAGGAGAGTTCCATCCGAAGATTCTACATTTTTTATTATTTAGAAGTCCACCAGAGACTTCCATAAAATTGTTCAGCACCTTTTTGATTCTTCTTGCCATTATACAAGAGGCCCTCCCATGACCAAGGTGTCATTTGCAAATAGAGAGTGGTTTATGCTTTTTACTTCAGGGGAGATTGAGAGACTTGTGATACACTGCTCTTGTCTGCATTTCTCGAGATTTCGGATCAGAGAGTCCGCCATTATAATATATAGGAAAGGAGAGAGGGGGTAGCCTTGATGAAGCCCTCTTGAACTTTGGAAATATTCACTTGGTCTTCCATTGATCAATGGAGAAATCCAGGGACCTACTATACAGGCCTTAATTATATCTATTGCCTTTTTTGAGAAACCAAATTTCTGAAGGACCGCCACAAGGAAGTCCAGATTGACCCTGTCAAAGGCATTTGCCATATCAAGCTTTATAATCATACCTTTTTCCTTTTTAAGAAGGCTAGAGTGCAGAGCTTCTTGGACAATTAGGATATTGTCAAGAATTTGTCTTTTTGGTACAAATCCTCCTTGGTTTTCTGAGATAATTTCTGGGAGCACTGCTTTTATTCTATTTGCCAGAATCTTTATAATAATTTTGTAGGAGTTACATAGAGAGATCGGCCTGAACCTGCTAAAAGTGTTTGCATTCGGTTCTTTTTGAATTAGAGCAAGGAAGGAGGAATTTGTGAATCCTCCTATCTTGAATTTCCCGAAAACATTTCTGATCATTCTTATCAAATCTTTTTTTATGATACTCCAATTAATTTTATAAAAGTAGATAGGGAACCCATCCGGGCCTGGAGCCTTATCCAGATGTAGATCCCAAATAATAGCAGCCACTTCCTTTTCTTCAACTTCTTTGTAAATTCACTATTTTTTTCATCGCTAATTTCTTTTAGGGTATGCTGTAGGAATTAATTCATACTCACTATTTTCTGCTGAGGATGATAACATATTTTTGTAATATCTGAAAGTCTCCTTCTTTATTTCCTCTTGTCCTCTTACTTCTTTGCCCTCATTATCCATAATTCTGTCAATATGATTTTGTATTCTCCTGATCCTGGCAGTATTACGGAAGAAGGCTGTGTTGTTATCACCTGCTATAAGCCATAAGCTTCTGGACTTTAGTCTCTGCTCTTCTTCTTCCACTCTGTTTTGCTTGTACAATTCCCAATACACTTGTTTTTCCTGCCATAGACTCTCCTGTGTTTCTGCTTGCTGCTCTTTTTAAACATAGATTTTCTCTATTTTTTTCCTCAATGATTTAAGTTTAGTTTCCCCGACATAATTAGGAGAGCCAATGATTTGATTTGCCCATACATCTCCAATGATTTTTTTACTTCTTCACTGTCGTTCCATATGGAACTGAATCTAAAAGGAACATGGCCAAAGTTCTCTAATAACCCAAGTGAAATTGCCACTGGTTTGTGATCCGATGCAATGTTATGAATGCTTTTGGATTTTATTTCACTGAAGGAGGTGGCTATTGTGTCTTGGATTAGGAATCTGTCTAGTGTTTCCTTTATATTATTTTTACCAATTCTTTTGTTACTCCATGTATACTTCCCATTGCTAGGAGGCATGTCCATTAATCTACAAGTTTCCATAATAGATTCTACCATTTCGCTTGATGGATGAACATTACATTTCCCACCAAACTTCTCCTCTGCATTCAGTACCAAGTTGAGGTTCCCTCCTATTATTATGCCTCTGTTTTGGACTTGCAAAAGATGTTTTTTTAAGGTGTCCCAGCAGACTTCCTTATCCTTGTAATGATTTGGGGCATAAATGTTAACAATGCAATATATCTAATGAAAGGAGTTTTTGGGTATACCAATTTCCCCTTTCTTTATAAATTTCGACATTGAGGCCTGTGGGTTATGGCCCACAAACCTATCGGAAGCGTTACTCGTGGCCTTAGCCTTTAAAAACCGGGGCCATACGACTTAGTTGATTTTTCTTTATAAATCGAGACCACAACACTTTATCGGAAATACACAGGAATACACAAGAAAACACACAGTCGAAAGCATGGCCGGACTTCAAAAAGAAGAACCCGTGTTCATAAATCGTCGGGTCCACACATCCGGTCCATCGGCGTCCCGTTGTGCTCTCCATTCACCGATCTCTGTCGTCCATTACTTTCCTGGATCCAACGGTCAACATTCACTCCGAATATTCAAACTGGTGTGTTGATCCTCCACCGTCGATCTGCATCCAATGGATCCGACGACTATCATTGATTTTGGGTGGACAAATAGCACGAGGATTAAGGCCCGAAAAGCTGTTTCCTCTCTCCTCCTCGCTGCTACGTGTCCTTCGCTGAATGGAATCCGGTGACTAACCCTTTTTACCACTTATGGTTTTGAGGCCGCCCGAAAATCCACTTACCACCTTTGAAAACTGATTTCGCCGTGTAACGCCACCACAGTTTACCCACGCGATAACCATCGATCTAACGATCCGACGGTTCTCATTATTGTCGCCTACGCCGTTGATCTTCTAGATCCAACAGATCCTGTGCATCATTTCTCCAACCTCCTCTTGGACTTGATCTCTTTCGATTTGATGGATTTCTGTGTTTTAACATGGATCTGCCATACTCTGTTTTAAACACACGACATGACATTTTAGATCGCCATCGATCCATATAGTGATCGATGGTCGATCAACACTCCAACACACAGAATAACTCAAAAAGACATAAATACACAGATACGCGAAAATCCACAAAACACACACTTTTCTATTATATACGATATGAATACAGATCTAAGGCATTTTAGCCTTAGGAACAAACTCGCTCTCGACTAGATTGTATCTATCTTTGTTACACAATCTCTATATTACTCTTTGTTCCCACTCTGTCCTATTGAATATGCAGGTTCATCATTTATAAACACATTGGATCGGATCACTGAAACGATCCGATCAAATCCTCTCCACGAATCACTCAACTATCTCTATTCTCTCTACATGCATACATGCATATGGTAGATTACATTAAATAAGTCTTCTAGAGACTTTATCCATTCCATCAAACTAGCTCTATTTTAATAGAAATGCCCCCTGTTTACTTCGATGGTCCACGTCCTCTCGTTCTTTGCTTTGGATTCCTTCTTTAATGAAGAGTGCCGAATGCTCTCGGATCAGACTCCCGAGGGACAAAAAATTATGACCTCCTCGTCATATGCTTCTCCTTGTTCTTAGCAATTCTACCCACTTCTCAGTGGAACTGCCTTCATGATCTTCTGTGAGCTGCAACCAAACCTCTGCAGTAACAGTCTTCCTCTGCTACACGATACCTCACCAAGCTTTCTCCTGAGCTTAGTCTTTTGGCATCCTTCTAGTTCTCTCTTCTTTGGAACCACTTGAGCACTCCATGCTCTAGGCTCGCTGCAAGTATTCTCACCTTCCGCTGCCGCTATCTGCACGACAGTAAAGACCATAAACTCTCCAGCTTTAAACAACTGTACCTTCTTCTCCTTCTGCTTGCACTCTTTCTCCCTTCTCGCAGGAAATCCTTTCCCTACTCTGATACCAAATGATGAAAGGAGTTTTCGGGTATACCAATTTCCCCTTTCTTTATAAATTTCGACCCTGAGGCCTGTGGGTTATGGCCCACAAACTTATTGGAAGCATTATTCTTGGCCTTAGCCTTTAAAAACCAGGACCATACGACTTAGTCGGATTTTCTTTATAAATTGGGACCACAACACTTCATCGGAAATACACAAGAATACATAGGAAAACACACAGTTGAAAGCATGGTCGGACTTCAAAAAGAATGAACCCGCGTTCATAAATCGTCGGGTCCGCACATCCAGTCCATCGGTGTCCTGCTGCGCTCTCCATTCACCGATCTCCGCCGTCCATTATTTTCTTGGATCCAATGGTCAACATTCACTTTGAATATTCAAATTGGCGCGTCAATCCTCCACGGTGGATCTGCACCCAATGGATCCGACGATTGTCATTGATTTCGGGTGGACAAATAGCACGAGGATTAATTACCCGAAAAGCGGTTTCCTCTCTCCTCCTCGCTGCTACGTGTCCTCCGCTGAATGGAATCGGGTGACTAACCCTTTTTACCACTTATGGTTTTGAGGCTGCCCAAAAAATCCACTTACCACCTTTGAAAATTGCTTTCCCCGCGTAAGGCCCCCACAGTTACCCACGCGATAACTGTTGATCTAACGATCCGACGGTTCTCATTCTTGTCGCCTACGCTGTTGATCTTCTAGATCCAACAGATCCTGTGCATCGTTTCTCAAACCTCCTCTTGGACTTGGTCTCTTTCGATTTGATGGATTTCTGTGTTTTAACATAGATCTGCCATACACTGTTTTAAACACACGACATGACATTTTAGATCGCCATCGATCCATATAGTGATCAATGGTCGATCAACACTCCAATACACAGAATAACTGAGAAAGACATAAATACATAGATATGTCGAAATCTATAGAACACACACTCTTTTATTATATACGATATGAATATAGATAAGGCATTTCAGCCCTAGGAACAAACTCCCTCTTGAATACATTGTATCTATCTCTGTTATACAATCTCTATATTACTCTCTGTTCCCACTTTGTCCTATTGAACACACAGGTTCATCATTTATAAACACATTGGATCGGATCACTGAAAGGATCCGATCAAATCCTCTCCATGAATCACTCAATTGTCCCTAATTCTCTCTACATGCATACATGCATATGGCAGATTACATTAAATAAGTCTTCTAGAGAATTTATCCATTCCATCAAACTAGCTCTATTTTAACAGAAATGTCCCCTGTTTACTTCGATGGTCCACGTCCTTTCATTCTCCGCTTTGGATTCCTTCTTTAATGAAGAGTGCCGGATGCTCCTGCATCAATATCTCCTTTGACTTTTTGTTTTTCAGGTCTATTTTCATCCAATGCAACTCTTTTTTTCCTGAATCAACTCCCACTTTTCTGTTTTCCATAATGTACAAATCACTCCTGAAGCTCCTGGTGCTGGAATTGATGTTCCTTGGTAATTTTTCATTTTTTGAGTCATTGTTTCCATTTCCTTTTCATTTATCTTTGTCTCCCAGATCATAAAAATATCAGGCTTCTCTGATGCTATTAATTCTTTCATTGCCTTGATTTTTGGCATACTTCCCATTCCTCTGTAGTTCCAAGAGACTATATTCATTATCGCTTGGAGTTGAGGGACCTTTCCGTCTGTTGGGTTGAGTGGTTTTCTCTTTGTTTTTTTCTAGAAAGGTGTCCAATGGTTGTTGGGTGCCCAGAGCCATATCCTTTGCCACAACTTCATCTTTGATTTCTCGCTTGGATTTTCTACCTGCCCTTTTAGGGTGGTCGAGGGAGGAGAGGAGATCTTTGGAGATGGTTTGAGTAATTATTCGGTTGAAGGAGGAATGGGAATGGCTATGGGAGAGGATGGGAGAGGAGGGGGAGGGACTAGAGGGGAAGGGGAGGAAGGAAGATCAGGGTCCCAAGAGAGCTAAAGGGGTTAGAAGCCAAAAGATTTGAAGAGGGGGGGGGGATAAAAGAAGGAGGTAAAGATGAGGAAGGAGAGGGGGGATCTTTAAGAGGAGAAGGCAAAGGAGTCGAGGAGGAGGGGGTGAGGTGGGGGAGAGTCGAAGACGGGAGGATGGAGACAGAGGAAAGATGGGATGAGGGTTTGGATGCTGACTTTTTCTTCTTGACCTGCTCCCATTTTGGTTCCTGGTTTTCTATTTCTTCTGATTCCTGATTTTTAACACATCTATTAGCGAAATGACCATATTCATGACATACCTTGCATTTGAACGGAATTTGTTCATAATCTTGCTGTTGGATGCGAACCCAACTATACACTTTGATCTTGACTGATTCCGGAAGTCTTTTCCCCAGATCTACTTCCACACATATTCTCGCGTAAGCATGCATGTTTTCCTTTGGCTCAATTTTGTCGATATATTTCCCCACGTGTTTCCTATTGCTTTTAACAGATTCATCTCCCTAACAATGCAGAGGAAGATGGGGAAGCCTCTCCCATACTGGCACTGCATTTGGCACATCCAACTCTAGATCGATGTCCAGAGTCCATCTGTTGAGATAAAGCCCTCTTGAATCGATGAAATGTGGTCCGTTTCTGAAGATTAAATCTCTATCCTCTTTTGATTCGAAGTGGAAGGTGAAATAACCTCTTCCACAAAACCTAATGGAGATTTTCCCCATGATAGATGAGGCCCAGTTTCATTCCACCCATTTGAGAACCGAATGACGAGAGGGCCAGAGTCCAGTAAAATGACCAACCAATCCTCGTTCAGAGAGGGACAGAGCTGCGCGACGAGGAAGGGAGGGAGGAAGAATTATTTCAGGTATTTCATTGATCTTCTTAACAAACTTTGATATTGACCGTCCTAGGACGAGAGGGTCCAAGGGAGGAGATCAGAGAGGCAAAGGCTTCCACAGTTTCTCCCAGCTAAGCTGAAGTTCCAGTAGTTGAGGCAGGGATTGATGCACCTACATGAGGAGTCTCCGCATGGTCCATTGTGTATTAGTCGAGGGCAGCAAGCTCCTAGTGGAGGAGGCCCCAAGTGCCGAAGGAAGAAAACGTGCTCAGAGTTTGAAATCGCCAAAGGTGGGAGTAGAGTGCTTCACCTCAGGTGGGGAATCATCCAATACAAAAGTTTGTTACATTCCCAACAAAAGGGAGATAGTGTTTTTGATCATTGAAGTAGTTATCAGGAGAAGAAAAACTTAATTCTAGATGGTGCCCTAGAAAATCAAGGAGGATGGGTCACTTGCATCTGTTGAAGTTTCTAAATTTGCTTAGTTTAGAAACCCTTCATGCACCTTTTTTGATTTATTCCTACCTACTTGTTATTTTTCTTTAACAAGTTATTTACAAAGTAAATACTGAAATAAACACCAGTGCATGCTCAACATATTACAGATCAACAACTAAAAGAAACAAGAACAAACACACCACATGACACCATTATTTTTGGACCAATGTCCCTGGAAAAAACCAATGCGGGAAAACTAGTGCAACTATCTGAGGGTTTTCTTATTAAGCAATATCAGAGTACAATCTGGGTGTCGAAATTTGCCTACCCAACAGAGAATTTCCTTAGCAGCTATATCTCATAGTTTGAGAGAAATCTCCTGGCTGAAACCCCGGAAAATCCTTCCGGTAGTTCCTTAGCACAAAATTGCTCCTGCAACCCTAACGTCTGCCCAATCTGGAATGTGTCAGCCCCTCTCTGTCCCATGCTGGCCCTGCGTTAGCCTTTCTTGGCCTGTGTCAGCCCCAGGAGGCCCCGCGTCAGCTTTGGGAGCCTTTGCGTCAGCTGCATTGGCCCCTCTGGTGCTTTGGGTAGCACTTGGTTGCTTCTGCGTGGCCCTTCGTGAGCCCTTGCTGGCTGTACATCACCCTGCTTGGCTGCTGTGTTGCTCTCCCGGCACAATCTCTGCCTTCTCTGTTTCTCTGTACTCAATGCCCCTCAACTGCTCTCCCGATCACTGATTCTATTTCTCTTAGCAAACCTCGCTCTAGAGAATAGAATGACTGATCATCTGGTGTGCTCTCTAACTGACGCTTAAGCCCCCTCTTATATTTTTCCTGTTGACATCTCAAAGGCCGAGATTAAGCCCCTAATTAATGGCTAAGATTAGATTTGGCTTGATCCATGTCTTTTGGACCATTCTAACACAGATTCATATAAATACACATTAATATTTTATTTTCCCTAAGTTTAGACTTAGGGACTCTATTAAAAATTTTAATTATTTTAATATTCCCTGATCTGTTTAGAATCTGCCCAAACCCTTTCTGGGTATTGGAGATCTCATGTGCCCCAACCTCTCCACCAAATTTCGTGGCGAGCACATCCGATGCTACCCCAAATCAACACTCCCTCTTAGCAAGGACTGTGCTTTAGCAATACTCCTCACTGAGTATTACTCCAATCATCCGACATCGGTACCTGTGCTGATGCTAGGCCTTCCTGCCCAACATCCTCTGCACTGCTGCCTTCTGTACTGTTGCCCATGGTTCTGCCACTGCCACTGTTGCATCTGTATGACAACTCCCTCTGCATCTGTGCTGCTGCTAGTCCTTTCTCCTAGCACTGCATCCGCACTGCACCTCGTCTCATCATGCTGCATCGTGCTGCCCACTGCTGCACTGCAACTCAGTTACTGAGAAGTAAGTAACTAATCTCCCAACTGACCTCCTTGTTGGGCTAGAAACACCCTCTAATGTTGAAGCTCCCTCTGCCGCTCACAAGTGCTCCCTCTCTGACCTCTGCGCTGCTGCAACAACTCCCTGCATCTCACACCATTGCACACCTCTGTGTGCCTTCCTATACTGGCGCAACACTCCTGTGCCTCTCGCACTGCTGCAGCCTGCTAGCTCTGCGCTGTCTCAGGACTCCTACACTGTAGCTCTCTCTGCCATTCCATCCACGTCTGTCTCTACCCACTTAGCCAGTCTTGCTACTCCTCGTCGGGGCTCTCGTAGCAAGGTCTAACCCAAGAGGATGGGTAGCTCGAGGATCCTTCCCCTCATCGCCTATAGTCCGCCTGACTACAGCGCGATGTCTCCCCACTTCTTGTCAAGTGGTGCGTGTGCACTCATGGCATAGTCATCGTCTGTCAAAACTTCCTTCTCTGTACGTGCTGGCGCTGCCTTAGTCTCGGAAGACTCTCCCTTACTCTTCTTCCTTGGGCACTGGGTCGCATAATGACCCATCTCCTCATAGTGGAAGCACTTGATCTTGGAGAGATCTTTCTTCTTCCGCTTCTCCTGCTTTCCCTCAGATGCTAGGGCCACATACTCCTCCTGTTGAACTTTGATCCCTTTGCTGCTGCTACCTGTCTTTGACTGTCGTCTGATCTCTTCCTGGCAAAGAGCTGCCCACATCTCGTCCCAAGGTAGGAGAGTCCCTCTGCCCAGGATACTCTGGACAAACACTTCCCAGTCTTCTGAGACAACATTCAGGGCTGTCCTCACCATAAGCTCGTGATCCGCTGTCGCTCCTATACCAGTCAACTGGTCTCGGATCTCATTCAGTCCTCCGAGGAAGGTGTCAATCGATTGACCCTTCTTCATCTGATATGACCTCATCTGGTTCTCGAGCAACATTCTTCTCTACACAAAAGTATGCTGGTACAGGTTCTTGAGAGCCTCTCACATCTCAACTACCGTTTCGTTCTCAGCTATATGTGGTACCACATGATCGTTGACCCCGTCAAGGATAATGCACTTGGCCCTTGCCATCGCCTCTTCGTACTTGTCGTTATCATTGGGGTTGACTGGGATAGTTGTAACCTTCAAGGAGAAGTTCTTGACATGATTCCTGTCAAGCATTGATAAGATTCTGGCCTTCCAGACTGCGGAGTTCGATGCTTCGTCCAGTCTATCCTGGTCTCTTACCCCGTGTAATGCCGTGACACTCCTCTACTTCCCTCCTGGAAGTTCTCCGTTCGACTCCTCTGAGTCTCTACTTCCCGTCTAGAAGTTCTCTTTTGGACTCCCTCTGAGTCCTGATTTCCCTCCTGGAAATCCTTTTGCCGCTTGTCGAGATGTCCCCTACTCTGATCGTCTTGTGCAACTGCACTGCTGATCTAGGTTCCTCGGCTAGAAACCCTCGGTAATAACTCCTCTGGTCCTGCTTTGTCAGGTATTGTTCTGACTATAGTACCTCATCAGCTCCACTCTGCAATATTCCTGCAGCCTTCTAGACCCCAGCAACTGCCTCTCTGTGAATTGCATCAGCCCTTCTCTGCCTCACGCTGGCTCTGCGTTACCCCGGATGGGTCTGTGTCAGCCCTCTGGCCCTCTGAGGCTCTATGCAGCTCCCGGCTTCTTCTGCGTGGCTCTGGATGGCTCTACGTCACACTTCTTGGCCTCTGCGTTGCTAGAAACAACTTCTGTCACCTCGGGACAAATGTTTTCTGCTGCTATTGCTTCGCTCGACAGATGTCTCTTAGTCCTCCCATCATCTGCAATCACGCTCTGATACCATGTTGAAGTTCCTAAATTTACTTAGTTTAGAAACCCTTCATGCACCTTTTCTGATTTATTCTACCTACTTGTTATTTTTCTTTAACAAGTTATTTACAAAGTAAATACTGAAAATAAACACCAGTGCATGCTCAACATATTAGATATCAACAACTAAAAGAAACAAGAACAAACACACCACATGACACCATTATTTTTGGACCAATGTCCCTGGAAAAAACAATGCGGGAAAACTAGTGCAGTTATCTGAGGGTTTTCTTATTAAGCAATATCAGAGGACAATCTGGGTGCCGAAACTGGCCTACCCAACAGAGAATTTCCTTAGCAGCTATACCTCACAGTTTGAGAGAAATCTCCTGGCTGAAACCCCGGAAAATCCTTCCGACAGTTCCTCGGAACAAAACTGCTGCTGCAACCCCAACGTCTGCCCAATCTAGACTGTGTCAGCCCCTCTCTGTCCCACGCTGG
Organism: Pinus tabuliformis; assembly: GCA_031772625.1. Taxonomy (NCBI): domain Eukaryota; kingdom Viridiplantae; phylum Streptophyta; class Pinopsida; order Pinales; family Pinaceae; genus Pinus; species Pinus tabuliformis. The sequence goes on from CM062805.1 coordinate 1,358,992,881, forward strand.
CCTTGTGTTAGCATTTCTTAGCCTGCGTTAGCCCTAGGAGGCCCTGCGTCAGCTTTGAGAGCCTTTGCGTCAGCTACGCTGGCCCCTCTGGTGCTCTGCGTATCACTTGGCTGCCTCTGCGTGGCCCTGCGTGAGCCCTTGTTGGCTTTGCGTCACCCTCCTTGGCTGCTGCGTTGCTCTCCTGACACAATCTCTGCCTTCTCTGTTTCTCTGTACTTAATGCCCATCAGCTGCTCTCCCGATCACTGATTCTATCTCTCTTAGCAAACCCCGATCTAGAGAATAAAATGATTGATCATCTGGTGTGCTCTCCAAGTGACCTTCAAGCCTCCTCTTATACTCTTCCTGTTGACATCTCAACGGCCGAGATTAAGCCCCTAATCAACGACTAAGATTAGATCTAGCTTGATCCATGTCTCTTGGACCATTCTAACACAGATTCATATTAATACACATTAATATTTTATTTTCCCTAAGTTTAGACTTTGGGACTCCATTAAAAATATTAATTATTTTAATATCTCCTGATCTGTTTAGAATCTGCCCAAACCCTTTCTGGGTATTGGAGATCTCATGTGCCCCAACCTCTCCACCAAATTTCGTGGCTAGAGCACATCCGATGCTACTCCAAATCAACAGCATCATAGAGCATTTCCAATATTCAGGGATATTGTCATTGGTCTTTTGCAGTTTAATGTGGATCAACAAGCACTGTACAAGGGGTGTGCTCTTGGCAAGTATGCCAAGGCTGCTTTTCTGAGTAGTGAGAGCAGATCCAAAGGGATCTTCGATCTAATGCCTATCGATGTGTGTGGTTTGATATTAGTAGCATTAGTGAGGGGTTCAAATAGGTAGAATGATTAGAGTCTTGAGGTCGGATAATGGGGGTGAGTACACACCGCAAATGACTTCAAAGGTTTCTGCAAGGAGGTAGGGGTCAAGAGAGAGTTGTTGGTGCATTACAACCCACAACATAATAGGGTTTGTTACATTTTCTTGTGAACCTAGCACCTGACAAACCATTAACCTAGCAGATTACAAATCTACTGAATGGAAGCACAACTAGGTTCTTAAGTTAAATCAACAGAAGCAAAAACATAACCAATTTCATAAAATGACATATATTCTGCCCAGTCAATCAGTTTCATCATTAGATTGATTCAGAACCTGCTTGGTATCTCATCCAGAAATAATGACCCAACTGAGGAAATACATGTACAACAGTGGATTTGATCCAACTGATCAAGCCCTCGTTGGTTGATTTGGAATTCCTTGCTACCCCCTTTCTCCGAGCCAACACACTAAAGTAGCACACTCCTCACTAAGATGCCTCTCTTACTCTTGTGATACTGTATGGTGTACCTTCTCCGTGTCCTTAGCCTTGCCTTTATAACTTTTTGTTGAGCTATGTCCGTAAATTGATCTCCATAGTGATTAATGATCGAGATTAGATCTCGCCTCACTTGAGATCAAGGGTTGAGATTAAAAGATAATGACTAAAGTAATTTACTATACTTTTTCTAATGTTTCTTTAGCTCAATAAGCGAACATAGTAATTATGCGCTTTCCTAAATTAGACTTAGGCTAAGTTACAAATGCAACTTACACTAAAGAAAGTATCCAAGGAGACTTTGGTCAACTTCTGCACGCCTAGACGCTTAGTCCTATGCAAAATTACTTGCTCAAATTGCAAACGTCAACAGGGTTGCTGAAAGGAAGAATTGGTCCCTAGTGGAGTTTCCAGGGTGATGATTCATGATTGAGATTTGACCATGTTCCTTTGGGTGGAAGCATGTAATATGACAATGTATGTGCAAAACTTGAGTCCTTATAATGTCTTAAGGAACAAGACTCTAGAGGAGGCTTTATTTGGAGTGAAGCCGAAGATTGGCCACTTTCACACTTTAGGTTGTCTAGTGTATATCCATGTACCAACAAAGAAGAGGACGAAGTTGGAGTCCTCAGGTTAGAAGGGCCTATTTGTGGGCTATAGTGAGACCTTAAACACATATAAGGTCTTCATTCCAACAGAATGGAAGATTGTGGTGAGTTGAGATGTCAAGATTGAGGAGGGCTTGGCATTCAAGAAGTCTCATGAGCCCATCCACTGAAAGAAGACAAGGATTGACAGGCTTCGAAGATTGAGGATATTTCATCGCCACTCATAGCAAGGACAAGGTCTTTACTTTAGGAGGAGGAGTTGGAAACTCCTTCTAGTTTTGTCAGGAGGAGGCCTCAAATGACGAGAACAAACATTGAGGGATGCTCAGGAGCATGTGGAGGCTCCTAGGAGCGTATCCAATGAGAGTACACTGCCAAGGAAGTTTCCCAGTTATATGGTTCTCATGAGTAACACCATTGATTCTGAGTGTGCTAGTTTTGAGGAGGTAGAAGACAAGAAGGTTTCGAGGGACGCCATGATGGAGAAGTATCACTTCATTATGACGAATGATGTGTGGGACATAGTTTTGAGATTGGAGGGAAATATCGACAGTGAGCTTTAGGTGGATCTTAAAGATCAAGAATGTTGTGAATGATAGCATAAGGAATACAAAGCAAGGTTTGTGGTGAGAGGGTTCTCCCATGAGGATACTTATGCTCCAATCGCCAAGTATACTTCCATTCAGGCTGTCATATCTTATGCCTTGGTAATGGGGTGGAAGATGCATAAGACGAATATGAAAAAGACATTCCTCAATGGAGTTATTGAGTAGGAGGTGTACATTGAGCAACCTCAGGGCTTTGAGATTCATGGGAGGGATTCTAATGTATGCAGGCTTAGGAAGGTCTTGTACAAACTCAGGCAGGCATTGAGGGTAGGGTACTCTAGGATGTATGGGTATAAGCATGAGCTTCACCAAGAGTGAGGTGGATCCCAAGTTGTACTCTATACTTGTTGGAGATGATCCACTCATCTTGGTGTTGTATGTTGATGTCTTGTTTCTCATGGGTGCAGAGAAGCTCATTGCTATGTGCAAACAATATTTGGCTTTGTATTTTGAGATGAAGGACATCAACTTGATGCATTACTTCTTAGGGTTGGAGGTGTGGGCAGCTAAGTAAGATCTTCCTTGTACCAGGGAAGTATGCAACTGATATTCTAAGAGATTTGGGATGGTTGACTCAAAGTTGGTGGATCCCATGTCATATAGACAACTGATTAGTTCATTGATGTATCTGGTCAACACTACGTCAGATATCTACTTTGCTGTAAATAACCTAAGCTAGTTAATTGTGGAATCGAGGCAAGTGCATTGGACTGCAGCGAAGCATGTGCTTAGGTACTTGCATTGTACAATGGTGTATGGACTGAGATATGTCAGGAGTGATGGAGTGAAGCTGTAGTGATATATAGACTCAGATTGGGTCGGAATTGTAGTGGATAGAAATGCTCCTCAACATGCTACTTCAACTTGGGATCGACAGTGGTATCATGGTTCAACAGCAATCAAGTATTCATGGCACTTAGTTCAATAGAGGCAGAGTATATGAAATCTAGTGTGGTGAGTCATGAGGCTATTTGGCTTAGCAAGTTGCTCACATGATCATTTCGTTAGGAGTTGGAGGCCATAATGATACATTGTGATAATTAGAGTTGCATCAAATTCTCAGAGAATCTAGTGTTCCATGATAGGTCCAAGCATATTGAGATCAAATATCACTTCATCAGAGACGAGGTTCATAGAGGAGTAGTGAAGCTTGGATATATCTCTGCAGATGAGTAGGTTGTTGATATTTTGACCAAGCCCTTGGTAAAGGGGAAGTTGTCTTCTATAGAGATTTGTTAGGAGTGGTGCATAATACCTTCTCGCTAAAAGAAGGTGTTGAAGTTTAGCAACAAACATGTGTTATTGCATAGGTTAGGTGTCAAGTATGCACGAGTCGTCCAAAATATCACTTAGGAAACTTGCTTAATTTGAGTAAGTCATTTTTATGATTTTCCGAAGTCTAACTTAGGGAAAGCACATTAATTAAGTTAATTAATTAATTTTGGCTATTGAGCTAGGAAAATCTAAGGAAATGTAATTTAATTACGTTAGTGACTTAGATTTAATCTCAACCATTGATCTCAAGTGAGGTGAGATCTAATCTCAATCATCAACCACTTTGGAGATTAGGGTTAGGGATTTAGCTCAATGATGAATTATAAAAGACAACTTTATGAGAGAAGAAGACATATTTGTGAAGAGCATTTTCTCAGTGAGAGAGCTCAACAAAAGGTGAAGAAGGAGTTTCATTTAGAGGTCAAGGCCAAGTGAAGAAAATATGAAGAGAGATTTCATTGGCAAGAGACATTCCCAACAAGATTGTACATGTTTAGCAGATCAACAAGGAGCAACCGCACATGTGAGGCCACATTTAGCTAGAGATCTCACACATGCCACATAGGGAGGGTTTGTACAACTGGTACAAGTGCCTAGGTGTGCATGAGTCCAAATCGACCACATGATTGAGGGCAAGTTGCAGAATGAAGCAAATAGTGGGTCGTTGGGGTGTTTTAGAGGAGATTTGGAGGGTTGTACAATTGGTACAAATGCCCGAAAAATATTTGTATTTGTTGTAGCTTATAATTTTTAGAAGGGTCATTTTTCCTAGGTAGGGAGGCCTTACTTTTTTGAGTAATAAAAGTGAAGTTCAGTTGGAGGGCTAATTCTATATGAGAATTATTTCCTGTGTTTGCTGTCATTGTAAATCTCCGAGTTAAAATTCCATTGTGTTTTATCCAATAAGTGTAGATTTAAATCTCTGAGTTATAAATTGACTAGGAATAATAAAATACATTTGGAATTAGAAGTTTAACACAAGGCTGCTTGGGAGCGGGGAGCAGCATTTTCAAAAGCTCCAGAGTTGGGAGCGAATTTTTGTGTAATATATATTTTTATATATTTTGATGCATATATGTTAACAAAAGAATGTAGAATGATGAATTAGATATAAACAACATAAAACATGGATTAAACCATATAACATCAATAATTTAGAAGTTATAATCTTCATTAACCACATGTCCACAGATTACAAGTTCTTACTTATATAGCATGTAAGGGTGCACATAACCAAAATAGCATCAAGTTTAATTAATCTCTGAACCAAAAATACATCAACAAATAGGCTCTAGATGGCCTCTAGCATCCAAAACAATCATGCTACAAAAAATACCTACATATCATCAAAATCATTGCCTATCTTGGGATCTTTGTCATTAATATCACCCTCTAAGCATTAACATAAAATAGTAAAAACGTAGCATTTCAAGTCAAGATTTTGCTTGAGTGGTGCGTACATTTTTAGTAGGGTCATAATAGAGGAGTTTGACAACCAATGTCCCTAACATCAAAGTACTTGGTGCTTTTGATTAAATACGAGTTCCATACCCTAGTACATGAGAAAATCCAATGGAAACATTGGAATCCCCCCAATCTTGAAATTTTGAAAAATTGATAAGTTTGTTGGGATTTTAGTGAGATCTAAAATTCTACTTTCTCCATATGAAATCCAATGAGGTTGTAACTATTCTCAAACATCCCAAGTCATTTCATGGTAATGTTAAAAATTTAAGTCACTTTTACCTTTTTTTTGGGTGAAAAAGTCATGGAGCAATTTTGTTTTTTTTGGGAGCATGCTCTCGATTTCCTCCCGCTCTGAGCACGCTTCGTGAGCGGATTCGGGGGAGAGGGGGGGGGTTTCTCCCCTACAGCCCTGGTTTAACAAATTGTACACCACTGCTCGTCTTAGCATTCATTCTACCACCAAAACTACAAACCACACCACCACTGTCTTGTTGGAAACGTAACATTTAACTTGTACCTGCCATAAATAGAAAATGCTAGTTATAGACATGCCCAAAGAATGTGTTTCTCCAAAAGGTGGAAAAACAAAAAGTGGAATAGATTGATCATGAAGAAATCAAGCATTAGTCTATCTTCAAAAAAGAAAAAAGCAGGTCAGATTGGTCATCTCACATTCAACTAAAAGCAATCTTATTGGACTCACCTTTTTACAAAGATCAAGAATATGTAATCATCACTAACATTTAGGCCTGACGAAACTTACTCTGGAAGGAGTACTGATCAATGTCAATGTCTGGACTCTGAATGCATCTGAAATGAGACTAGTGGGATGGAATGTGGCTGGACCTTAACCATCTGGTTGCATGAGTACTACTGTGGGTCAACAAGCCTTCAATAGAGAAAAATACAAGTCGGGAATGTCTAAAGTCTAGGTTTGATCAGGAGATGCTAGCAAATAGAAATTCATTGGTCAATTGACAACAATTATTATTAAGAAGCAGATTTTAGTTCAAAGTGATTTGATAATTTTAAAGATCTATTACATCAAAAAACCCTGACCGTGGAACAACAAAAGTTGATTGAAAAGTTACAAACCTTTGACTTTGAATATTACATAAAAAGGAAAAAATTAATGTGGTCGTGGATGCGCTTTCCAAAAAGGATGAAGAGATAAATTCATATACAATGTTCGTCATTGTACTTGATGATGAGGACATAATACATCAAAGACCTTGAAAAAACCCAAATTATCGAGAATATAGAAAGCATTACAAATTTGACTTCGAAAAATTATATCCTTTGGTATAAAGATTGCATCTCCCTACCTCCTGCCAAATTTAAACATAAACTTTTTTAGTAATTACACGAGTCACCACAAGTTGGTCATGAAGGTTTAATAAAAGCATACTTTAACACCAGGATATCTTTCCACTGAAAAGGAATGAAGAATGATAAAAGTAACAAAAGTGATGTCTTCCCTTACTGTGATTTAGTACACCCCTACATATTCCAAACCAAAAATGGTAAGAGCTTTCAATGGGCTTTATAGAGGGATGTCCATTATTAGAAGGGAAAGATATAATTTTTATGGTGGTAGGTAGACTAACAAAATATCCACATTCTATATTGCTCTAAAAAGGTGACGAGGACAAACAAGTAGTAGAGGCATTTCCAAAAAATATATAAATTGCGTGGTTTTCCAAAGCTGATTGTAAGTGACTGCAATCCCAATTTTAAAAGTAACTTTGGGAGTCAATTATGTAAGTAGGTTGGATTACCTTTCACAATGAATTCTACATTCCATCACCAATTTCACAGACAAATTGAAACAATCAACAAATGTACAGAAACATACCTTTAGTTTTCTTATTTGACAAGCACAACAAATGGTTGCATCTAGCAGAATGGTGGTAGAACTTCAACTATCTGTTGATTTGGGGTAGCATCAGATGTGCTCTAGCCATGAAAATTGGTGGAGAGGCTAAAGCAAATGAGATCTCCAATACCCAGAAATAGTTTGGGCAAAATCTAACCGGTTTGGGAGATATTAAAATAATTAATAATTTTAATGGAGTCCCTAAGTCTAAACTTAGGGAAAATAAAATATTAACGTGAATTAATATAAAACTGAGTTAGAATGGTCCATGTCTTCTTAGGGAAAATAAAATATTAATGTGAATTAATATAAAACTGAGTTAGAATGGTCCAAAAGACATGGATCAAGCCAAATATAATCATAGCTGTTGATTAGGGACTTAATCTCGGTCGTTGAATTGTCAATGAGAAAGGTATAAGAGGAGGCTTGAGGGTCACTTGGAGAATACATCGAGTTGATCAAGAATTCGATTTTCTAGGGCAGGGCTTGCTGAGGAAATCGAAGGAGTGATCAAAGTTGCAGTTGAGGGGCAGTGAATACAGAAGCAGAGAGGCAGAGAGGGTACCGGGAGCATCAACGCAGAAGCTGGGAGAGGGTTGACGCTGAACCAGCCAGAGGCCATGCAGAGGCAGCCAGGAGCTGTGCAGTGCTAGAGAGAGCCAGCGTGGGTGATGCAAGGGCTCCAAACATTGACGGAGGGCTAGTTGGGGTGATGTTGGGTTGACGCTGGACCCTAGAGGTTGACATTGGGAAATTTCGTGGGACAGATTGCAGCTAAGAGCTATGGGATTGTACATCCGTGGTTTTTAGCTGGAATATCTATCTTCGACTGAGAGGTACTACTGCCGAAAACATTCTCTGTTGGGTGAGCCATTTTTGGCACCCAGATTGTATTATGAAATTGCTTAATAATAAAACCCTTAGATAGTTGCACCGGTTTTCTCACATTGGGTTTTTCGGGGACATTAGTCCAAAAATAACGATGTCCCTTGTGTGTTCGTCTATTATTTCAGTTGATGATCTGTATATGGGTTGAGACTGCATTTGTGTTTATTTTCAGTATTTATATGGTTAAATAACTTGTTAAGGAATATCAATAAACAAGAAGGTGAAATAAACCAGATAATGCAGGAAGAATTTCTGACGTGTTAGACTTAGAAATTTCAACATGGTATCGGAGCGTGGTTGCAGATCACAGGAGAACTAAGGGCATCAGTAGCAGAAACAGTTGCCCCGAGTGCAGAAGTTGTTCCTAGCGGAAAAGCAACAAGGAAGGGGTGACGTAGTGCCTGTGTCATCAAGTTTGATCCAGAAGAAGGATCAACACAGTGGCAGAAAGGAGTAGACCTGACCTACGCAGTGCACGGTCATCTTTCTCAGTCAGGAAGGATTGACATCCGTGGCCAGGAGGTGTGGATTTCGCTGGTGCCGGGATTGTGCAGAGTCTAGAGGCTCTAACCTTCAGTTTGCTGGGGCATAGGAAGCTATGGAGAAGTTGCAGAGTGAAGCTGGTGGGGTACTGTGATCAGAACAATACTTAACAAGGCAAGAACAAGGAGGAGGGAATTGCTACTGAGGATTTCTAGCCAAGAAATCCGGATCAGTGGTGCAACTGCACTAACGATCGGAGTGGGGGCATCTCGAAATTGGCAAAGCGGTTTCCAGGAGGGAAATCAAGGCTCAAAGGGAGTCACACCGAGAACTTCTAGGAGGGAAGTAGAGAGACTCGAAAGAGGAGTAGCGAAATGGCAGTGAACGGGGTAAGAGATCAGGATAGATTGGATGGAGCCTCAAACTTCGTAGTCTGAAATGCCAGGATCTTGTCTGTTCTAGATAGGAATCGTCTCAAGGACTTCGCCTTGAAAACCATAGCAATCCCAGTTGACCCGGCTGAGAATGATAAGTACGAGGAGGAAATGGCGAGGGCCAAGAGCATCATCCTTGACGGGGTCAAGGACCATGTAGTACCATATATTGCCGAAAAGGACACGACATATGCGATGTGGGAGGCCCTGACGAAATTGTATCAACATACTTCCATGCAGAGGAAGATGCTACTAGAAAATCAGTTGCGGTCATATCAGATGCAGAAAGGAGAATAGATCGACACCTTCCTTGGTCGATTGAAGGAGATCTGGGATCAATTGAGTTCCATAAGGGCCATGCCAGATCAGGAATTGATGGTGAGAACAACATTGAACGCAGTCTCAAAGAACTAGGAGGTATTTGTCCAGAGCATACTGGGCATATCGACCCTTCCAGATTGGGAGGAACTGTGGGTGGGTCTTCGTCAGGAAGAGATCAGAAGGCTAGCCAAGGCAAGAAGCAACGACAAGGGGGTTAGAATCAAGAAGGAGGAAGAGGAGGATGCTGCCCTAGCATCTGAGGGAAAGCAGGATATACGAAAGAAGAAGGACCTCTCCAAGGTAAAATGCTTCCACTGTGGGGAATTGGGTCATTATGTGAGCTAGTGTTCGAGGAAGAAGAGCAAGGGAGAGGCTTCTAAGACCAAGGTTGCACTAGCAAGGGCAGAGAAAGAAGTGGAGACAGATGATGACTGTGCCATGAGTGCTCATGCACCTCGTGAGAGGAAGTGGGGAGACATCGAGCTGTAGTCAGACGGACTATAGGCGATGAGGGGCAGGATCCTCGAGGTACCCAACCTCTTGGATTATACCTTGCTACGGGAGCCTCGAAGAGGAGTAGCAGAACTGACGAAGATGTCAGAGTTGGGAGATCAATTACTTACTTCTCAGTAACTAAGTTGCAGTGCAACAATTAGTAGTGGCAGTGCTATGGGCAACACGATGCATCATGATGAAAGGGATTACAATGCAGATGTAGCAGTGGCAGTGGCAGGGCCATGGGCAATAGCACGGATGCAGAGGGAGTTGTTGTACAGATGCAACAGTGGCAGTGGCAGGGCCATGGGTAGCAGTACATGATGCAATAGTGCAGAGGATGTTGGGCAGCAGGCCTAGCATCAACACAAGGATCGATGCCGGATGATCAGGGTGATGCTCAATGAGGAGTATTACTAGAGCACAGTCCTCGCTAAGAGGGAGTGTTGATTTGAGGTAGCATCAGATGTGCTCTAGCCACACAAATTGGTGGAGAGGCTAAAGCACATGAGATCTCCAATACCCAGAAATGGTTTGGGCAAAATCTAACCAATTTGGGAGATATTAAAATAATTAATATTTTTAATGGAGTCCCTAAGTCTAAACTTGGGGAAAATAAAATATTAATGTGAATTAATATAAAACTGAGTTAGAATGATCCAAAAGTCATGGATCAAGCCAGATCTAATCTTAGCTGTTGATTAGGGACTTAATCTCGGTCGTTGAATTGTCAACGAGAAAAGTATAAGAGGAGGCTTGAGGGTAACTTGGAGAATACACCGATTTGATCAAGAATTCGATTTTCTTGGGCAGGGCTTGCTAAGGAAATCAAAGGAGTGATCAAAGTTGCAGCTGGGGGGCAGTGAATACAGAAGTAGAGAGGTAGAGAGGGTATTGGGAGCATCAGTGCAGAAGACGGGAGAGAGTTGACGCAGAACCAGCCAGAGGCCACGCAGAGGCAGCCAGGAGCTGTGCATTGCCAAAGAGAGCCAGCGTGGGTGACACAGGGGCTCCAGAGGTTGACGCGGAGCCTCCAGAGGTTGACACAGGGCTAGTTGGGGTGACGTTGGGGTGACGCTGGGCCAGGGAGGCTGACACAGACCCTAGAGGCCGACGCTGGGAGATTTTGTGGGACAGGTTGGAGCTCAGAGTTGTGGGATTGTACATATGGGGTTTTGAGCCAGAATATCTGTCTCCGACTGAGAGGTACTATTGTCGAGAGCATTCTCTGTTGGGTGAGCCATTTCTGACACCCAAATTGTATTCTGAAATTGCTTAATAATAAAACCTCAGATACCTGCACTAGTTTTCCCACATTGGGTTTTTCCGGAGACATTAATCCAAAAATAACGGTGTCCCTTGTGTGTTTGTCTATTATTTCAGTTGATGATCTGTATATGAGTTGAGACTGCATTTGTGTTTATTTTCAGTATTTATATGGTTAAATAACTTGTTAAAGAATATCAATAAACAAGTGGGTGAAATAAACCAGATAATGCAGGAGGAATTTCTGACTTGTTAGACTTAGAAATTTCAACACATTGGATGTGCTCTAGCCAGGAAAATTGGTGGAGAAGCTAAGGCACATGAGATCTCCAATACCTAGAAATGTTTTGGGCAGAATCTAAACAGTTTGGGAGATATACAAATAATTAATATTTTTAATGGAGTCCCTAAGTCTAAACTTAGGGAAAATAAAATATTAATGTGAATTCATATAAAACTGAGTTAGAATGGTCCAAAAGTCATGGATCAAGCCAGATCTAATCTTAGCCGTTGATTAGGGACTTAATATCGGTTGTTGAAATGTCAACCAGAAAAGTATAAGAGGAGGCTTGAAGGTCACTTGGAGAACACACCGAGTTGATCAGGAATTCGATTTTCTGGGGCAGGGATTGCTGAGGAAATCGAAGGAGTGATCAAAATTGTAGCTGAGGGGCAGTGAATGCAGTAGCAAAGAGGCAGAGATAGTACCGAGAGCATCAATGCAGAAGCCAAGAGGGGGTTGACACAGAGCCAGCTAGAGGCCATGCAAAAGCAGCTAGAGGCCACGCAGAGGCAGTTAGGAGTTGCACAGAGCTTGAGGAGGGCCAGCGCGGGGGACGTAGAGGCTCTAGAGGCTGACGCAGAGCCCCGAGAGGTTGACGCTGGGCTAGAGAGGCTGACGCAGACCCTAGAGGTTGACGTTGGGAGATTTCGTGGGGCAGATTGGGGCTGATATCTGTGTCCGACTTAGAGGTACTACTACGGAGGGCATTCTCTGCTGGGTGCGCCATTTTTGGCACCCAGATTGTATTCTGAAACTGCTTAATAATAAAACCCTCAGATAGCTGCACCGGTTTTCCCGCATTGGGTTTTTCTGGGGATATTAGTCCAAAAATAACTATGTCACTTGTGTGCTTGTTTTTCCTTCAGTTGATGATCTGTATGTGTTGAGACTGTACTTGTATTTATTTTCAGTATTTACATGGTAAATAATTTGTTAATTAACAGAACAAGTAGGAAGAAATAAATCAGAAAGAACAGGAAGGATTTCTAACAGTTAGACTTAGAAATTCCAACATGGTATCAAATTGTGGTTGCAGATCACAAGATAACTGAGGGCATCAACCGAGCAGAGCAGTAGCAACAGAAACAGCTGTCCCGAGTGACAGAAGCTGTTCCTAGCAGAAAAGCAACAAGGAAGGGGTGACGCAGTGCCTGCGTCATCAATTCGAGCTGCAAAGAGGATTAGCGCAGTGGCATAGAGGAGCAGACCTAACCTATGCAGTGCCCAATCATCTTTCTCAGTGAGGAAGGATTGACGCCTGTGGCCAGGAGGTGCGGATTTTGCTGGTGCCGGGATTGTGCAGAGCCTAGAGGCTCTAACCTTCAGTTTGCTGGGGCATAGGAGGCTGTGGGTAAGTTGCAGAGTGAAGCTGGTGGGGTACTGTGGTCAGAACAGTACCTAATAGGGCAAGACCAAGGAGGAGGGAGTTGCTGCTGAGGATTTCTAGCCAAGAAATCTGGATCAGTGGTGCAACTGCACTAACAATCGGAGTGGGGGCATCTTGACATTGGTAGAGGGGTTTCCAGGAGGGAAATCGAGGCTCAAAGGGAGTCACACCGAGAAATTCTAGGAGGGAAGTAGAGAGACTCGGAAGAGTTGAAAGAGGAGCAACAAAATGGCAGTGAACGGGGTAAGAGATTAGGACAGACAGGACTGGCGGATGTCGGTAGAGATGGATGCGGATGGAGTGATAGAGGGAGCATCAACATCGAGAGTGTTTCTAGCCTGACCGAGATGTGAGAGTTGGGAGATCAGTTACTTACTTCTCAGTAACTGAGTTGCAGTGCAACAGTTAGCAATGGCAGTGCTATAGGCAGCACGATGCAGCATGATGAGAGGGGTTGCAGTGTAGATGCAGCAGTGGCAGTGGTAGGGTCATGGGCAGCAACATAGATGCAGAGGGCACTGTCATACAGATGCAACAGTGGCAGTGGCAGGGCCATGGGTAGCAGTACATGATGCAGTAGTGCAGAGGATGTTGGGTAGCAGGCCTAGCATCAGCATAGGGACCGATGTCGGATGATTAGGGTGATGCTTAGTGAGGAGTATTACTAGAGCACAATCCTCGCTAAGAGGGAGTGTTGATTTGGGGTAGCATCGGATGTGCTCTAGCCACGAAAATTGGTGGAGAGGCTAAAGCACATGAGATCTCCAATACCCAAAAATGGTTTGGGCAGAATCTAACCAGTTTGGGAGATATTAAAATAATTAATATTTTTAATGGAGTCCCTAAGTCTAAACTTAGGGAAAATAAAATATTAATGTGAATTAATATAAAACTGAGTTAGAATGGTCCAAAAGTCATGGATCAAGCCAGATCTAATCTTAGCCGTTGATTAGGGACTTAATCTCGGCCGTTGAAATGTCAACGAGAAAAGTATAAGAGGAGGCTTGAGGGTCACTTGGAAAACACACTGAGTTGATCAAGAATTCGATTTTCTGGGGCAGGGCTTGCTGAGGAAATTGAAGGAGTGATCAGAGTTGTAGCTGAGGGGCAGTGAATGCAATAGCAGTGAGGCAGAGATAGTACCGGGAGAATCAACGCAGAAGCCGGGAGAGGGTTGATGCAGAGCCAGCTAGAGGCCACTCAGAAGCAGGCAGAGGCAACCAGGAGCTGCGCAGAGCCTGAGGAGGGCCAACGTGGGAGATGCAGAGGCTCCAGAGGTTGACGCAAAGCCCCGAGAGGCTGACGCTGGGCTAGAGAGGCTGATGGTGGGTAGACGTTCGGCCAGAGAGGCTGACACAGACCCTAGATTTTGATGCTGACAAATTTCGTGGGGCATTTTGGGGCTGATATCTGTCTCTAACTGAGAGGTACTACTACCGAGGGCATTCTCTGTTGGGTGAGCCATTTCTGGCACCCAGATTGTATTCTGAAACTGCTTAATAATAAAACCCTCATATAGCTGCACTGGTTTTCCCGCATTGGGTTTTTCCGGGAACATTAGTCCAAAAATAACACTGTCAATTGTGTGCTTGGTTTTCCTTCAATTGATGATCTGCATGTGTTGAGACTGTAGTTGTATTTATTTTTAGTATTTACATGGTAAATAACTTGTTAATTAACAAAACAAGTAGGAAGAAATAAATAGGAAAGAACAGGAAGGATTTCTAACAGTTAGACTTAGAAATTCCAACACTATCACACCTCTAACAAAATGACACCATTTCTAACCTTATATGGCTGTGAACCTTCCAAGATGAAAAACTTAATCCGATTAGATATTAAGGTTTTAATAGTTAGAGATGTCATAGAAGAATCTCAAAGGGTGGTCAATCTATTGAAGAAAAGCCTTGCAAATGCCAGGAATAGAATGAAGTGGCAAGGAAATTCCCCCCACTCAAAACGAGAGTTTGAATAATGTGATTCAGTATTTGTACATTTACAAAATTACAAACAATTGTCATTAAAGCAACCAGTTATAAACACACTAGCCCGAAAGTCCCGTGGACTATATCAAATCGAAAGGAAGATCGTGCAAGTCACTTATGCCGTGGATCTCCCCAATGAATCAAAATCCACAACTTTTTCATGTTTCACGCCTTAAAAAAATTGGGGAACCAATTCCAAATCCAAATAGAGCTACCAGTATTGGACAAAGAAGGCAAATTGGTATTGGATCTTGAATAATAAATAATGTCCACCAAAATCAAGAAACTTCGTTGAATATAAATCACCAAGTACCGTATTAACTGGAAGAATCTATCCAATGATGAAGCAACATGGAAAGATGAAGTATTTTTCTATCCATGCTTTGAGGACAAAGCATTTTTAGTTTGTTCTTGGTTGGGAGGGGGGGAGGACTTGTAATATATCTAAATATATTGGATATACATAATATAAATAATTATTATAAAGAATAATTAAACATAGTAATGAATACAATACACAAATCAAAGGACAAAGCTCCCCATATGTAACCATTAAATGTATATTTAATAAAAATGTTGCCTACAATTGTAATCATTTTTTCATTTATCAATCATTTATTACGAATATATGTGCAGTATTTGTATTTTATATGTGTACAGTATTTTTGCAAGGCAAGCAAAGACAGATTAATAGGGTTTTATGATTCATTCCCTCCCCAACCCAATTTTTGAGATGTCTTGTTGGATCCTTTTTGGATGGGTGATTTGGAGAGTGCCTTGGGTTACTGATACCACTACAAACAAAATTGTAAATGGTTAGATGACAATGATCGAATATCATAAACTGTCAATCAGGGCCTCTGAAGCCACAGTGAGAACATGGGTGCTTACTAAGCATAGACTTATGTTTGATCCTTGAGCATTGCTATTTCAATATGAAAAATTGATATGATAGTTTATCTTCTTCTCTCAAAGTGATTTTCCTACAATTACATTTCTGCTTTATGATGATCAACTATTTGTCCTCCTCTTATGAAGATGAATCTTGTTTTAGATTTGAAACGTTGATCAGAACAAAATGGACACTGTGGGTTATCATCTGGATCTGCAATCTAACATGTCCTTTTTTTGTCTGGATTTAGAAATGTTACTGGTTACCGTGTTTCTTCCTCTTAATTCTTGCAGAATATTCAACATTCAAATCGTTAGGATTTAGGAATGATGGAGCAGTGAATACTGATACCGCTTGTTGGTGCTGATATTGTTGTAGACATTTTCAAAAACATGGCAAATAGAAGATTTTGGATTAAGCACTTATTGCTACCTAGATTTTCATTGATGGTCATTTTCAACATTTGGCACTAGGAGTAAAGCCCAAGAGGAGGAAAAAAAATTAAAAAATTGTTGAAATGGCAAATACATTTTCAATAGTTGGCCATTCTATTCTCCACACACCTTCCTATAGATAAATTGTGGTGCCCTACAACTTGAGGCTTCTTTCCATTGCTTTGCAAGCTCTATTTCAATGAGAGTTTTCTGATACCATCGTTCACAAACATTTCAACCTTGTGATTTTTTGGAACACTTCCAAGGAACACTGCCAAGTTTAGGGCTATTTCGTGCTGGCCACTAATAGATTAAAGGCTTGGTAATGATCACTAAGCTCTTGAGCATGGAGTGATAACCTGATTCTTTTCACAATGTGCATTTTCTAGTTTTTAAACAAGTATGGATAACATTAACTGGTTTATGAAACAAATGCGAGATTAAAGACTTAGTAATGCTCTCTGGGCTCCTGAGCATAGAGTGATAAGCTTGTTCTTTTCACAGTCTTCTAGTTTTCAAAAAGTTATCGATAACATGAACTGGTTGATAAAACAAAAGCAAGATGGCCAACAATATTTTTATTCCAAAGGAGGAAATATAGAGTGGACCAAGTTGATGGAGTTAATAGATGTATTAAGGTTTTAATTGGATTACCCAACTCAAATGAGTGTGGTAATCTGTCATTTAGGCAAAGCCTTTTTTGAGATATTAGTAATTTAAAAGCACTTGTCAAGGAACAGTAGCTTTCTTACCATGGATTCTCATTCTCTTAACCGATGTTTTACCCCAATTATATCAAAGCCCCCATGGTGGAATAGCAATGCGATCGCTCTGTACATGGGCATAAGACCCCTTCCCACAAGGTAAGAAAACAAAACAAGGTTTTTACATCGTAATTAGGTGCATCCCATGTATAATAGGGCATATGCTCATGGATCCCATATAAAAAGATTGGTATATAACATATAGATACACATTTGCTATATAATATTATAACATATAGATACCCATTCTCTCGTGCTGTCCTAAAGTTGGCAACTTCTAGTGCCTATTGCTGAAACTTGTATTTAATGTATTTAAAGATTATACTTTCTAAATGCTTTCTAGTCATGGGATCATCGACATAACATTAGGTTCATGTCATTTATCATGTTCATCTCATTAAACATGGACAGGAAAAAGCTACCTTTAGTCACTGATTCCATATTATATAATATATTCTCATCATTGGTTTCCTGTTTCAATCAGTGCATCAGCATTTGGAGTTCTCACTTTTATGGGATCTCTTTTTGGGGACCTGGTTGAGTCAATGATCAAGCGTGACGCAGGTGTCAAGGATTCTGGACAGCTCATCCCTGGACATGGTATGTATTTTCCCTGCATGTTACACTGTATGCATTATAACTTGAATTGACCAGCTACAAGATCCCAATAAATGTAACAAAGTAATATAAAGAATCCAGAATCAAGCAAGGGAGTGTTTTCTTGGATTCATTTTTGTAATTGTTTACACTTTGGGTACATCAAACTGAGAATAGCATATTGGCCCTATATTTAAACTTAAATCCCTTTTTGGTAATTAATTTGAAATTATTTTATATCGATCCCTTACACCTACTCTTTTACACATACGATGTTTTCTATTTGAGGAAATGCCTTTCAAGGTTGATGTAAGGGGATTAAACTGATAGCTATCTGCCAGTTGCTTTAATTTGACTTGTAAAGGCATCTTTATTTTAGCAAATTTTTTACTGGATGTTTCCATTTAAGGACATCTTATGTGCAGTTCATAGTAAGTGTGGCACACCCACACAGCCCGATGTATGGGGTGATTCTTCATCTGTGTAAGAGTTAATTGTAAAGAGTTAATTGGCTTAATTTTACATCAACACAAACTTATTGGCAAGTTGCTTTAGTCAGATTTATAGGGGCATATTTTTCATAGCAAATGTTTAACTGGATTTTCCATTCAAAAAGGAAATCTTATCTATAGTTCACAGCAAGGGTGGCACACCTGCACAACCTCAATTATGGGGCCATTCTTCCATTGAGTAAGAGTTAACTATCATAATTTTACATCCACATGATACACAGATCTGCACTTAAAAAATCTGTCCTACAACTAAAACAGAAAGACTGAAACACCAATCAAAGATTCATATTGTTGAGAAATCTAGGGGCAGATAGGGTAGATGATTTCTCTTACTTTGATAACTGCTTGTGATGTAGTTTTACTTAATTTGATTAGCCTTCCTTTTTCACTTGATTAGTATTAGCATTCTTCATCAAACAGCTCCCAAACCATAAAGAACAATAAGACAAAGGACACAAGATATAGTCGATCAGCCAGGGCCAAAACCTCTCCACTTGAGAGGAAAACCTACAAGAATTCTTCTCTTCTTATAGAATCTTTAGTTGACGAATTCCAAGACCCTCCAAGACCAAGTCCCTTGGCAAGTTTTCCTTCTAGCAGTTCCTTAGCAACTACTGCAATTTCGACCTCCAACAAATTCTTCTGTCCAACAAATTAATCTGCAGATTCTACTGCAACTCCGACCTCTCCAGCAGATTCACAGTTTCGATCTTTCACAACTTCGACTTAGTTGCAGCTTCATAGCTTCAATGCAACTTCACAACTTCGATGTAGCTTCACAGCGTCGATGCAGCTTCACAACTTCGATGCAGCTTTAGAATTTCGTCTTGCCTAGTCACTGCAGAAATCCTGACAAAAGAGAGAGAGGGAGAGGCCCAAAACTTTGATATTGTTCTTCTTCGTCCTTTTCCAGCTTCTATCTTGAGGAGATCGAACTTGCTTAAGTGTGTGTCCAAATGAGGTTGAGTTCCTTCTTATTTATAGGCTCTTGAGGGGTATGAATTGCTATATTTATTCCGATTTGTCCCTTCATGTAGGCCGACTTGATCTTTGCACCATGACAAGGTATTGGAGGGTGTTTTGACTCAAATAAATTTTGTTTACAATATGTAACATGCCCAAAAGGGTCTTTCATACATGAAAATGATTCAATTAACTTGTAGACTCAGTGACAAGCTCTAGAAACACTCAATGGGTGTTTGACCTAAAAATAAATCTCCCTTGAGCATGAAACCCATGCCTCAAGAATAACAATAATAAATTTATTTTTCTCTTTTCATTAAATACATAAAATCATGATCACATATGCCATTATGAAGACCGGACCTAGTTACATATTTCAACACTCCCTCTTAACTAAGGAAATATTCATAATCCATACAAGGTACTTGGACATTCTCAATCTGAAGAATTCTCATAAGAAGAGTCGGATTGGTAACCCATCTGTTTAGCATCATATAATCCAACACTGTCACATAGCAAGGCCTTGACTAACAACTCTATCTCTCCACAAGATCAGAGCACAATGTTGGCGAGACCAATGAGTTATAGACACCACCATCATTGTCTCTGAAGGCACATACCCCACTTGGGTGTTCAGAGATTATGTACTTCCAGGACTATTCTTATCTTGGTTTCCCAATGCTCAAAGAATATCGGTCCTCTATGACTACTCTTATGTTGGCTGCCCTCTTTCATCCTCAAAGAGTATTGAATGCCAGATGCTTACCCAATCCTCCATTCTTTCTTCTAAAGTGAAGACAAGAATGATGTGTCTATCTCTCCCTCTCAACTAGGGAGGATATACCCATTCCCATGAAATAATGTACCCATTCCTATAAAAGGAATGTATCCAAGCTCCCTCTTATCTAGGGATTTGTTTAAGCTCCCTCTTAATGAGGGAATTGCTTCCAACAACTTTCTTCTCTAGGTGGAGATCATGGGACTCTCAGTTGCTTGTGGGGCTCCTTCTTTTGTTTTCATGAAGTTCATTTCTAACATTATGGAGCCTTCATTTTTTGGGACTTCTTCATAGTGTATCGACCTTCCATCAGTTTCCTTCACGAGCCACATCGGTCATGTCATCCTTCTCTCTATCGAAAAGTGATCCTTTAGTCCACATTTGGATTTTTCTTCATACTGCTACCTCTTCCAAGTCATGCTTCCTTTAGGATCTTTCATCCAATCACATGAGTGTTAGTTGTAGGTGACATCTACAACCCTCTTTCGGTAGCCCTATATCAACCCATCCAGATGTTGTTCAAAATAAAAAATGAACATCAAATCACAATTACCTGTGTGATGGCCTTTCATAATGACATCTAACTTGCCTGCAACATCCTGCACATTCATAAACACATCTCCAAGACTTCATATGTCAAGGGTCTCTTTTCTTTACAGACCTTATCGCGGTCTTCTTCTCTATGGAGATGTCATGATCAATTCTTCTAGTCGTCGGATGTTGACTTCCTGTGACCGTAGTTGCATCTTTCATGATCTCTTGTTTCTATCTTCACATATTACTTCTTAGGAACTTTCCATACATAGTTCTTTCATCTTTGTCAACCACCTCATATTCCATATGAGGACATATTATGTTGATTTCATCTAGTCAATATGTGAACCATGCTTTCATGCATCTTCCCAAAGGAAGAGATCCCCTTTCTTTGATCATGCTCATGAGATAGAGCATTTACCGATGACACCATATGACGACATGACTCAATTAAATACATGCATACACACCTCTTTCCTTCTTTTGGTCATCTAGGCTTCCTTCAAAAACTTCCTTTTCTTGATTGAGAGTACTTCAACCATCTCTACACATTGCATTCCTTTGTCACTGTACCATCATCCTTCTAAACAATGAATCCCATACAAGGTGGAATTCTCAGCGAGACACTTGCTTCTTTCAAGAGAGGTTATCCTTCTGATGAAGATTCCAACAGAGGATTTTGATTATCCTCATCCTGCAAATGCTCCTTCCTAATGATGATGATGTATGATGAATTCCTTCTATCATGCTAGATGACTTTTTTTCAATCATATGTACTATATATGATTTCAATGAGGTTTCCAAGAGCTACTTCCTTTATATGATAACTGCTACATCTCTGGGCAGCTAGGGTAGATGATTTCTCTTACTTTGATAACTGCGTGTGATGTATTTTTACTTAATTTGATTAGCTTTCTTCTTTCACTTGATTAGTATTAGCATTCTTCATCAAACAACTACCAAACCATAAAGAACAATAAGACAAAGGACACAAGATATAGGCAATCATCTTGGGCCAAAACCTTTCCACTTGAGAGGAAACCCCACAAGAATTCTTCTCTTCTTATAGAATCTTCAATTGACGAATTCCAACACCTATGACCCTTGACCAAGACCCTCCAACTTCCAAGACCAAGTCCTTTGATGGGATTTCCTTCTAGCAGTTCCTTAACAACTACTGCAATTTCGACATCCAGCAAATTCTTCTATCCAAAAAAATCTTTTGCAAAATCTATTTCAACTTCAACCTCTCCAGTAGATTCATAGTTTTGACCTTTCACAACTTCGACCTAGTTGCAACTTCATAGCTTTGATACAACTTCACAACTTCGATGCAACTTCACAGCTTCGATGCAGCTTCACAACTTTGACACAACTTCACAACTTCGATGCAACTTCACAATATTGATGCAACTTTAGAATTTCGTCTTGTCCAGTAACTATAGAAACCCTAACAAAAGAGAAAGAGAGAGAGAGAGAGAGAGGCCCAAAACTTCAATCTTCTTCTTCTTCTTTGTCCTTTTCCAGCTTCTATCTTGAGGAGATCGAACTTGCTTGAGTGTGTGTCCAATTGAGGTCGAGTTCCTTCTTATTTATAGGCTCTTGAGGGGTATGAATTGCTATCTTTAGGCCGACTTAATTGCTATCTTTAGGCCGACTTGTCCCTTCATGTAGGCCGACTTGATCTTTGCACCATGACGAGGTATTGAAGGGTCTTTTGTCTCAAATAAATTTTGTTTACAATATGTAACATGCGCAAAAGGGTATTTCATACATGACAATGACTCAATTGACTTGTAGACTCAATGACAAGCCCTAGAAGCCCTCAATGGGTGTTTGACCTAAAATAAATCTCCCTTGAGCATGAAACCCATGCCTCAAGAATAACAATAATAAATTTATTTTTCTCTTTTCATTAAATACATAAAATCATGATTACATATGCCATTCTGAAGACCAAACCTAGTTACATATGTCAACACATATCTGCATAAAGAAAAGTGCTGAGGGGAAAATGCTTAATATCTGCATGAAAGAAAGTGCTGAATGGAAAACTTAGAGTTTGCAAACACTGCATATCTTGAGGTAAGATCATCCCTGCAAAAGATGTATCTGATTTATGCAAACAGGAGCGTGAATGTAGCAGACAACAAGCTGAAATTTTGTCATGGAAATCATTATTTATCTCATTAACAAATAAGAAAAATACAATACTGTCCGCAAGGGACTACAATGGCTTCTGTCAAGCCTTCATACTCCCACTATGTGTTCATACACCTCACATACATGAATATATATCCCTCACTAGTGCACCCTCTATCTTGTCAAACTTAACAAGAGGGAAAAAGCAGTTACAAAATTCAATTGGCAATAACAGTTCATATATAATTTTTCACAAAAGGAATCTGTCATAACTGTCATAGAATCTATCATAACTGTCATAGAATCTATCATAACTTTACACTGACCAAAATTGGAAGATGTCAAGCTTCATTAGTGAAGGAACCTATCGTAATGATATAAGGGAACCTCTCCCATGTGGTACAGCCATCTTGCAACGAATTCCTTGCAACATTTATGTGCCTTCTTCTTGGGAGAACAACTAACAAGCCTTCAATAACTTTAGGTATAAATGAATTTTATTAATGTATGTCACATATAAATACATTGAGATATGACCTTTGGTTTCGTCTTCCAAGAGGTCTGATGACTGTTCTTGTTCACACACGACTCTTCATAATTCTCTTAAATTAATAGTAGTAATATTTACAATACACCATAATTCCTGGGATTAGGTATCTAAAGTCCCCCACTTAATCTGCAAGGGTGTTTGTGAGTCCAAGCATCTTTGCGAACTTTTCAAACTTTTCTCTTCTAGGTGCTTTGGTGGAGATGTTTGCAATTTTCCCACTCATGGAACAATGTATCAAGCAGTGTCGAAAAAATCGGCATCAGCAAAAGATCAGCAAGGGTCTAGAAAACATCAGTGAAAAAATCAGCAACCTGTGACACATATTAAAAAATACAAAATATATTTGCTGTTTCAAAATCAGAAAAAAATGGAAAAATTGGAAAAAATCAGTAGAAATCGGAAAAATCAGGAAAGAATTGAAAAAATCACCAAAGGAAAAAATTACTACTTTTTCAGGTCAAAAAATCGGTTGGTTGAAAAAAGCACGATTTTTCGAAACATTGCCAAGAAATCAGAGATTTTATCGACATTGGTATCAAGTGAATGGTCTTGGCCTCTACATGATGTTGAATCAGATGGTACTTAATGTTGACGAGTTTTGTTTGATTATGGAACCTAGGATCCTTGGCCAACTTGATTATAGAAGTGCTTGTTGAAAACGTAACTATTATTGGTCTTCATAATTGTTTTTTGTCTCATGACATGATGTATTTCTTATGTATTTGTAAAGAAAAGAAAATAAAATCATTGTAAAGATCAAAAGGAAAAAATATTCTATAAGCATGGGTTTCATGCTCATTTGATTATGTCGATAGGTCAAAGCACCCATTGAGTGCTTCTAGGGTTGAGTCATGAGTCATTGTACTTGTCATCATGTTCTAGACCCTTATTCGGCTTTTTGTATCAAAGAAGAAAAGATATTTTTATGTAAAATAGTCATGTATCTCTCCTCCAACAAGTCGCACATCCATCCAAGTGATTCGATCTACAATTTTGGTGAAGAAAAAGGAAGTGCGAGAAACATAGAAAGGGAGGTTTTGTCTTTGCAAGAGGAGAGTCCAAGTGAAGAAGAGAGGGACCGAAAATCTATTTATTTTCTGTCACACATGCGAAGAATTCTGAGGTAGAAGTGCGAAGGTGTAGGGCTTGTTGACCACTGTGTGTCAACTTCCCATCGCAGTACACCCCCTTTTATTCGCAAAAGGGATATTGCTTGATTGACGTGTCCGTGCCATTCCACAATCATCATTGACTTGACCATATTATGTTGTAAACCCAATCTGCATGTGTAAATTGTAAATAATCTTAGTAGATCTGAGTCATGTATATAAATTGCCTAGGTGGACCTAATTTTCTAGTGATAATCTACGTTCCGGAAGGTTTTTTGTCTGATCGATCTATGATCGGCAGAGTTTTCCTTCAGCCTAACCCCAAAGCCGGAATGAATTTTGTCATTAGAATCTTAGAGGAATCCTAGCGTGTTAATCTGCTAGATTATAGTTGTGTCGCAGAACTGGGTGGTCTATGAGGGTCTATGTCAAATGGGTTTTCCCCCTTGAGATGTAAAATTGTAAAAGTCATGATGTAAAGTGTCTTGAGGGTTAGAAAATGTTTTAATCCCCTCATAAGTCTTAAATCCTAAGTCCTAGATCCTAGGTGATTTTTCCAAAGGCTAAGTTCGAGGATCCAAAAAAAATAAAAAAATTAAAGAATTAAACAAATAGATAAAAATAATAATAAAAAAAATAAAAAAAATTAAATATATATATATATATATATATATATATATATAATTAATTAATAAAATAATAAAATAAGTCGAAATTTTGAGAAAACAAATGCAAAACTTTAATTTTTAATTTCGACGAATGAGATTAAAAGATATCTTGATCCTCATCGACGGTCGAGATCGTTTTGACATGGATCACTCGAACTAGCCGTTGGGAATTTTTCTGTTAAATAGGGTGCTAGGGGTCATTTGAGATTAGATTGGATCTGAGAGTCTGGTGCTAAAGAAAGCTCTCTTGTAGTCATTTTTTGTGCAATAAAGAAAGACTTTGGGGTTAAAAATCTTGTTGGTGTTACTCTTCTGGAAGCGCTGTAAGATGATTTATTTTTTTGCATAATTTTGTTTTCAGCCATTGATATAGCTTGATGAAGATAGATTTAGACACGGGTATCTTGTCTGATCTTTGGGGTTTGAATGATAGTTTAGATTCTGAAATATAATGGCAGGTATCTCCATTTGATCTGGATTTCACTGTTGTTTTCTCCCTCTATGTTAATGGTTGATTTCAAGCTGTGCAGGAAATCTTAGTTTTGAGTTTACCAGGCGTTAGGGGAAGTTCTCCGCTGAACTAGCCAACTCCCGAACTGCGTTTTCTGAAAGAGCCCAGCTAGTTTTAATCCTGGGCTTATCATTTGAGATTTTTTATGAATGCATGCAGGGTTTTCTGAAGTATCTCACATTAAAATTAAATTCTGATAATATTAATGTAATTATTGACAAATTTGGCTGCTTAAGAGTCGAAAATTTGTAAATGCTGTAATCATTTAGCTGATTTAGGGTTTCAGTTTTGTTTTCTGCACATATTATTTCTGGGTTTTCTGTTTTTTCCATTGCAGGCTGCAGCTATAGGCTTTGAGAAATTTTCAGGGTTTCCATCAGGCAATTTGGAGCAGGAAGGATTTAAAATTTTATTTAAGTTTCTGGACTGTCGGTTTGTTACCTCCAGGTTCAGTTCCTCTGGCTGCCATAAACAGCGTATTGCCATCTCTTCATTTCCACTATTCATTGGCGGCTATACCCCATATCCCTGCGTTTTTTTCCTTTTCCTTTTCCCTTATCCGCAGCTCGGCCTCCTCGCCAGTCCATTTCTCAGACCTCTTAACGCTGCCAAATCCATTACGTTTCTTTTCTCCAGCGTGCATTCTCCTTTAACCCATAGCTTCCAAACCCGAGGTTTCCTTCCACTGTTGCATCAACCTGCTAACCTTAGACCTTCGTTTGCTAATTCCTTACGCTGCTCCTCTCATCGTATCAGCTACACGCTGCTTCTGCCTTCACAACCAGCGTTGCTCGGCACTTAGTGTGTCCATCCACCGGCAGCTCGAGATCCCTGCGTCCTTCCCACTGCTAATCTTTTTTACAGCTCCCTTCACGCAGCCTCTCCTCCACGCACCTGCAAACAAAGTTGCCGTCGAAGTTCCCAGGCCTGCGTAAGTCAAAACATTTCATGCGTTGGATTTTTGGTTTAGATTTAAACTCACTTTATTTGTTCTAAATAAAAAAAGAATAATACGCTTTAGTTTTTAGCACTGTATATATATTAGATTACATTTCATTTTCGATTTTTTTTCTTTTTTTTGTTCATTTTAGTTTAGGTTGTTTTTTGTGTGCGTATAGTTTTATGTAGTGTAGTTTTAGTTTTAAAATTAAATTTTTGTTGTAGTCTAGTTTGTTTGACTTTCACTTAAATAAAAAATCTCAAAAAAATACAATATCAAAAAAATTCATAAAAATACAATATAAAAAAAAAGAAGTTCACAAAAATTAAAAAAGGAAAGGGATATAATAAAATTTTAATCTTTCGTTTTGTTCAGAATTTAGCTTTAAGTTTAAATTTTTAACTTAGGTTTTGGCTTTAAATTAGACATCTTTTAGTTTCATTAAAAAAATATAAATAAAATCAGTGTTCCACGGGGACGCGTCCCCCAGGGTGGGATGCGCGCACCCCTCGCACCCCACGCACCCGAGACGGGGAGACCCTCGGGGGTGCGTTTCCCCCACGTCCCCCTTTTGGGGAGACGCAAGGGGGTGTGTTTCCCCAGGGTGGGAGACTCGACTCCCCGAAAGGGGTACTTCTGGGTGTCCCCCCCAAAAATGGGGTTCTTCTGGGCGTCCCCCCGAATATGGGGTTCTTCTGGGCATCCCCCCTTCATTTTTGTCTAATTACCCTTTATATAAAAAAAATAAAAAAATGAAAATGAAAATTAATTTATTAAAAAAAATAAAAATAAAAATAAACTAAACTAACAATTACAAATAAAAAATTACATGAAAAGTCAGGTTTAACTCTACTTTTCATTCTGTCGCCATTCATTATGCTCTTACTTCTGTTAAAAGTTAAAACAGCTAAGCGCATTTTTTTCTTCCATCGTTTCAGTGTGAATTTGCTCCCACTGCGCCCACGAGAGCGTGAGAGCTTCAGCTCACGCCTTATCCTCCCTCTTCTCCACGCAGCGGCTTGCTGTTAGTAGTTACGTTGTAGAGGTTACTGGTTACCTTGCTGCTCCACGCAAGCGGCAACATTGCTGCTCCACGGTTCCACCAGCCCTCCACGCAGCCGGCAGCTGAAACAACGATTTGTTATGTTCTATTTGCTGTGCTGGTAATTTTTGTTTTGCAATCTACTATGCCAGTCTCTTAACATTTTATCTACCTTCTAAATTTTAATCCGATTCAGGCCATGCATTATTATTATTAAACTGTTTTTCGGATTTCCCTGTGCTGTTTGTCTCTTTAAAACATGGGTTCAACCTCTGCTTGCTAGGTGGGTGTTTATTTCACGGTTCCACCAAACCCTCCACGCGGCCGGCAGCATTGCTGCTATAATATGTTATTATTTGATTCAATTATGAATTTAAATTTTATGTATGGATCAAATTTGAAATTTCAATGTATTGGTATTACTATTACTAATTAGTCTATTTAATATGCTTTCATTATTGAACAATGAATATGAACATGAAAATTCAAAATTATATATATATATATATATATATATATATATATATATATATATATAATTAAAAATTATATTATATATACCTCGACGTCCCCCCGTCTCCCCTAAATTTCCCTAAAATTTGAGGGTACTCCCACACGTCCCCTTTGTGCGTCTCCCCGCACCCGCGTCTCCCCGTCCCGGAGACTTGGTGGAACATTGAATAAAATAATAAAAAGTCCCTTTTAGTTTTTTGCTTTTTAGGCTTTAGTTTAAATTAGATTTCAATTTAGTTAGGATTAATGTTTTATTAAATTTTGATTAGAGTTAGCCTTTTTATGTAGTTCAGTTTTAGAATTTAGATTTAGTTTTTTCATTTTTTTTTGTCTAGTTTATTTTTTTTACTTTAATATATATATATACATATATATATATATATATATATATAATGGCATAAAAAGGTTTCTTTTTCAGGTTTTTAGATTTAAGTTTTATTTAGAATTTAGATTTTACATTGTTTCATTTTATGTATATAGATTAGGTGTTAGTTTTAGATTAGATTTTAAGTTTTGTTTTAAAATCATAAAAACATAAAAAATATAAAAAAATCATAAATGGTTAAAAAATAAAAAAGTTCTTTTAAGATTTAAGTTTTATATAAAAAAAAAAAAAAAAAAAAATTGAAAAAAAAAAGCTTAATAAAAAATTGAAAATTCATTTTTGTGGTATCTATGTTCCACTTCTTATAGTTAAATGCGCTTAAATGTTTGTCTAAAGTTAGCTATATGAAAGTGGTAACTAGTCAGCATTTAAATTTTATGATCATTTAAAGCATTTAATTTTTCTTGAAGTTTAATTGCTGGATCACTATTAAAGCATTGTGCGTTTATCGAATATCTTCCATTGCTTGGGTTTTTGATGATAAATGATTGTTTTACAAGGTTCATATTTTCTGCAACATCTAATAAATAATCATTTAATCATTAACTCCATAAGGCACTGGTCTATTAACTTAATAAAATCAATTAAGTGCTTGTTTCCCCTCGTGTCTCCCAATCCAACTGGTGCATAGTTGGTCATCCATTGTCCCATAGGGTCTAGCCCCCTTAGCCGTGGGAGACAGGCTTAAATGGAGAGATCGGGGATCAAGGTGACAACCCCCGGTCTGAGCGTTGTCGTGACAATCTGTGCGACAATAGGGCCAACAATGCAGGCCGAGATTTCATAATTTTGGAGAGGGTCGAGATCCTTGTTGACTTTGAAGGACTTGACTAGAGCTTGACTAGTTTATCTTGGGATGCTGACTTAGTGGGGTGGAGGAGGTCTTATTGTTGGTCTAAGGGTCTTAGTTGTCTCATTTGATTTGGTTCTTGAAGAAGAGAAGAGAATTTTGTTGGGTTTTCCCCTGGGAAATAGGTTTTGCCCTAGCTGAGAGCCTACATCCTGTGTCCTTGTTGTTTTGATCTTCATGTATTTATGTTTTGGTAGTTGCTTGATGATAATAAGATAAAAGCAGACATAAAGAACTTAAAGAAGACCTAAAGAAGATAATAGCAAGTAATTATCAAGGTAATAAAAGCTTTTTGCCTTTCTAATTTTCTAATATGGTATCAGAGCTAAGGTGAAATAACAGAGGAAAAAGGAAGCTTGAAGATCAATAGCACTCAACATATTTTGAAGGATGTCATTTGCAAGAAAGAAGGAAGTCTTGATATACAAGTCTTGGTTTATTATAGAAAGAATCCACATTATCATTTTGAAGGAGCACTGTTCACTTTAGCAATATAAGCATTTCTGAGAAGCACTTCCAGGCAACTAGATAATTATTTCAAGATCCGAAAATCATAATATAGACATGTGCTAGAAGGCCGAGGACCTAGGAAAAGCCAAGAAGTACATTCCAAAGCTTGAAAGGCACTATAAGAGACTAAATCAAGGCAGAAGCTTTTGTGCTCCCATATATGAAGGAGATTGAGATTATATACAGTCTTATGCATGAACTCTGAAATCTACAAGTAGCTTAGAGATCGAACTACAAAAAGGTTACCTATCCAAAAATTGCACTAGTGACATTTTAAGACTTACAATCCTGCAAGTAAGGAAACTTAAGACTGGAGGAAAAACCTCATTCTACAATAAAGCACTGTCATATAGTTCATGTGAAGAAAAGTTACCCTTATTACAATCTTCAGAGATTCGTAAGTAAAAATGAGAAGCAGGTTGCATCCATATTTGTATTCAAATTCAAATTGGTGAAGAAAGTATGCTTGGTTGGAAGAAATTGGTACCAAGCTTGAAGGATTATGAAGCTACAGTTAATCACCTTGTGTAGAGCATTGCTCTTGAGAAGACCTTGACATCAATAAAAGTTGCAGTACCTTTGAAGGTAGTCCTTCACCTCGACATCTTTGGAGTATTCATTCTTAAAAGCAACAAGAAGATCATGACATCTTGAAGAAACCGTTGCAAAAGCTTCTGTGATCTTGGATGACAAAGGTATGTAGTCGTTGAGGTACATATAATTGTTTTTATCCATATAAGCTCTAACCTAAATTGGATTAGGGTTTTGAGATTTCCCTTTTTGTTCTAGGGTTTGAATTCTTCATATTGTTGGAAGTTGTTGTCATCTAAGTTTCTTGTAAACCCTAGTTGGTATTTGGAAACCATAGTCATAAGAAAAACCCTAACCCTATTCTATTCTCTTACAAAAACCCTAGCTTTTGGTCTCTAGGTTTTGTAGGGAGTCTAGGGTGAAATGGAAAACCCTAGTGAGGGTAGAATTGGATTTGAGGTTCAAACCATAGGGTTGATGTTTCTAAAAGTAATATCAAAAGACTTAGGGTTTGGATATGAAATCTATAGGAATTCTCCCTCCCTAAAGTATCCCTAGATTATTAAAATCATGATCATGCTCTTGTATTTGTATATTTTGGTGGTACTTGTCAATGAATGTTACAGGTACATAATGAAGGAAGCAAAATGAGAAAATGTATACTAATATTATGCCATGAAGAGCATGATGAATAAAGAGAATGGTAACTTGGTAATCAAGTTGGATCCTTGGGCACTCTAATAAAAGTAGACTCATATGAAGATGGACCATGAGGATGTTGATGTTTTGTTGAAGAAGACTATCATGGTGAGAGGGAGCCCTTCAAGGTTTGTAGAAGAAGCAACTCAAGGTATGTTTTAAGATTTGTAGCAGGTCTCCATCATATAAAAAGGTACAATCATTTTGTCTTTAAAATTTCTTTCTCATCTCTAGAGTTTTTCTATAGAATCATGAAGATTTATATATTGTTAAGGTGTTTGATTTCTAGATTAAATCAACCCTTGCAGTATTATCTTTTGCTATATATTCACTTTGATACAATCCTAGATTTTTAGGGTTTTTTGATAATATCTAGGGTTTATGACAAAACCCTAGTAGAGGTTGATATAAGATCCTATAACATGAAAGTGAAACCCTAGGTGTAAATGCTTCCGTATGTTTGAATCTCTAACAAGGTTTAGATGTTGGATATTTAAGGTTCAATTTTGAAGTTTTGATAACCCTAGATGCTCTCCTTGTGATGAAATGATAACCCTAGATTAATAAAGTTAACTTCATGCTCTTGTACATATATATTTGTTGATGATATTTGCATATACATAGTTGTCAAAGTTGTAAAAATGTAAGCCTACCTCATACTTGATGATGACTTTATGATGATGTTGAGCATGATGAAAAGAGGGAGCTATAAGAACCCTGATTACATTAAAATTTACATTGATGATTAAAAGGCTGACCTTGTTGCCATATGAAGATAAAAGGAATGATGTTTTGAAAGGTCTAAGTCCTCTGGTGACATGACGAAAGAGCTTGTGTAGCCGGAAGGATAGAAATTGTTGATGATGGACTTATCTTCCTAGTTGAGAGGGAGCTTGGATATATTTCCTTTATGAAGGAAAGTGTGTATCCTCCCTGGTTGAGAGGGAGGACATGATTCTCTGCTTCATGTGTCACTAGGATAGGACTAATGGTTGTACGTCTAGTGAAGTACATGAGGAGGGGATAAGTTTATAAGATCGGGGAATGGCTAAAGCACTACTAGTGGTTATTTTTTATAAGTCATGAACAAGGCTCGGTTGTTTTGAGTAGTGCTGAGGCTGAGTTTGGTGTTGCTTATGAGATTGGAAAAGGAAGATTTTGTCAACATTTGTTTGGATATTGCGAATACCTCAGCAACATCAGAATGGTTGAAGACCCAATGTTTCATGCTAGCATATTGATAATAAGTACCGGTACTAGTTGGGGTCGTGGAGCTACAATATGTTGAACAAGTAGCTGATGTGTTGATCTCTCCCTGAGAAGTTTGAATATTTGATAAGCATGCTTGAATTGATAGAGATCTTTGATTTGAGGGAGAGATGAGTACCTTAGGTTGCGAACCCGTATGATGGTACTGGGGAGGACATCTAGATGATATTGAAATCCTTTTCTAGGGTGGTTGATGATGTCCAAATCCCCTATCATGTTAGTGTCTTGGCCTGGATGATGTATAAAGCTTTGTTGGAATTGATATATTGGCCTAGATGACACCAAGGGATCCGTGATAAGTAGGTGTCTTGGATGACACCAGGGCCCCTCATGAGTGTCTTGATAATTGACACTTGGATCCTTGATTATGAATTAGTGTCTAAACACTTGGATCCTTGAATTAGTGTCTTGGTGTTGACACTTGGATCCTTGAATTAGTGTCTTGACACTTGGATCTTTGATATGTTGAGTTGGTAGCTTGGCAGGAATACTTGGATCTTTGATATGTTGAGTTGGTAGCTTGGCAGGAAGCCTATATGGTACCTTGATGAATTGATACCTTGGCAGTTTTGGTATCTAGCATTGTATATGTTGTTGTACTCTTCTTAGAACATTTCAAATTGAGGTCATCCTTGTACCAATTGAACAATTATGAATACCTCCCTAGTTAAGAGAGAGTTTTGAAAATGTAACTTGTATCGGTCTTCATAATTGTTGTTTGGCTCATGACATGATGTAATTCTTATGTCTTTGTAAAGAAAAGAAAATCGTTGTAAAGATAAAAAGGAAAAAGTATTCTTCATGCTCATTTGATTCTGTTGGTAGGTCAAATCACCCATTGAGTGCTTCTAGGGTTGAGTCATGAGTCATTGTAATTGTCATCATGTTCTAGACCTTTATTGGGTATTTTGTATGATTTTTTCGTTTTGTTTGTTTTTTTTGTTTTGTTTTTATATATATTTATTTATTTTAATCTAATATAAAATATTCATGTATCTCTCCTCCACCAAGTCGGCCTACCCTCCCATAAAGTCGGGCTCATTGAAGGGATTCAACCTCACACAAGAGACTATATATATAGACAATACATTCGACCTTGTGGCACATCCATCCAAGTGATTCGATCTACAGTTTTGGTGAAGAAAAAGGAAGTGTGAGAAACATAGAAAGGGAGGTTTTGTCTTTGCAAGAGAAGGCTAGTGTTAATTTTTATAGCATCGGATGTGTTCTAGCCATGAAATATGGTGGAGAGGCTAGAATACATGTTGTTGATTTGGGGTAGCATCAGATGTGCCCTAGCCATGAAAATTGGTGGACAGGCTAAAGCACATGAGATATTAAAGACCCATAAATGGTTTGGGCAGATTCTAACCGGTTTGGGAGATATTACAATAATTAATATTTTTAATGGAGTTCCTATGTCTAAACTTAGGAAAAATAAAATATTAATGGGTATTAATATAAAACTGGGTTAGAATGTTCCAAAAGTCATGGATCAAGCCAAATCTAATCTTAGCCATTGATTAGAGATTTAATCTCGGTCGTTGACAGACCAACGAGAAAATTATAAGAGGAGGCTTGAGGGTTAGTTGGAGAACACACCAGAATGATTAGTCATTCTATTCTCTAGAGTGGGGTTTGCTAAGAGAGATAGAATCAGTGATCAACAACGAGGGGCAGTGAATACATAGCAGAGAGGCAGAGTTGGTACCAGAGAGACAGCGTAGAGCCCGGAGAGGTTGATGCAAAGGCCGCTGGGTGCTACGCAAGGGCATCTAGGAGTTGCGCAGAGCTAGGAGAGGCCAGCGTGTGAGACGCGGACGGTCTAGGGGCTGACGCAGAAGCTCCAGAAGCTGAGGTTAGCAGAGTTGATGCAGGGCCAAGAGGCAATGCTGGAAGGATTTCATGGGACAGATTGGGTGCTGGTGAGCCGGATAGGGTGACGCAGTCCCTATTAGAGTGACACAGAGCTGTAGGAGATGCAATTGTTGCTGGGATTGTTCATCCAGTGATTATTCAGCCAAAATATCTGTCTCCGAGGAGAGGTACTACTGTCGAGGGCATTCTCTGTGGGTGAGCCATTTCTAGCACCTTGGTTGTATTATGAAAATTGCATAATAATAAAACCCTCTAAATACCTGCACTGGTTTTCCCGCATTGGGTTTTTTCCAGGGACATTGGTCCAAAAATAACGGTGTCACTTGTGTGCTTGTTTTCTTTCAGTTGATGATTTGTAGATGTTGATACTGTACTTGTGTTTATTTTCAGTATTTACATGGTAAATAACTTGTTAAGTAATTTAACAAGTAGGAAGAAATAAACCAGATAGTACAGGAAGAAATTCTAACGAGTTAAACTTAGAAATTCCAACACATGAATTCTCCAAAACACATAAATCATTTCTGGAAATTCCACCTAGAGATTACTCAATTAAAATAATTAACTTCTTTAAATGATTCCTAAGTCTAAACTTAGGAAATCTGGTTAATTAAAGGGTATTAATTAAGTCATGTTAAAATCTTCTAGAAGAAGACATGGATCAAGTTCTAGTTAATCTTAGGCATCGATTATGTTTTAATCTTGGCCGTTGAAGCCTCAACGAGAGATTATAAGAACTTCGATGGGGGTTGGTGAACACACTTGGAGCCACAAGGAATTTGATATTGCTGGGCAATCGAACTCTAGAGTAACAATTGTGTGTTGCTAGAGGTGATTCAGTAGTTTCGAAGCAGTGAGAGAGGGGCAGGGATAGTAAGGTCGGAAGGAAGTTTTTCCAGTCCGATAAGTGCATAGTAGAGAGACAACGTACTCCACAAAGAGGTTGACGCAATGCAGAGAGGCAACACAAAGCTTCAAAGGGAGATCCGTATTTGATGAGGAGAAGTCGAGATTCAAAGGCAGGAGCCAGAGTGCGAGCCCGGAGGCCAGAAGATCGAGTTTCCAAAGCAGCAACTAATCAGTAGAGTGAGAGAGACATTGGTCCAAGAAAGGGTGACGCAGAGGCAGCTAGGAGCAACTCATCTTGAGCTAAGGTTAGTGTCGGATCACCGGTGGAAGTGAGATTTTTCTCACTAGATGTTTGTCAGTCATTTTCTCTGTATGGAAAGCTAGATTTGAGCTTCCATAGATTTGTACTAAGATTTACTACTGCATAGTAATAAAATCCTCAGTTGCTGCACCGGTTTTCCCAAGTTGGGTTTTTCCGGGAACATTAGTCCAAAAACAACGGTGTATTATTGTGTGTGTGCATCTATTCTTCCAATGTTTTTATTTCTTCCACAATATTGTATTTATGAAGGAAACTGCAAGTAATTTGTTTGATTAGTTTAACAAATAGAAGAAACATTATCAGTTGCTGCAGTAGGGATTTCGGTCACCGAATTTTCATAGAGAGTCCAAGCGAAGAAGAGAGGGATATTTTTTGTCACATGTGCGAAGAAGTCTGAGGTAGAAGTGCGGAGGTGCAGGCCGAGATTTTGGAAGTTTAGAGAGGGCCAATATTCTTGTTGACTTGACTTGAAGTATTTTGACTTGAGTTGACTTTGAAGGACTTGACTAGTCTATCTTGGGAGACTGACTTGGTGGAGTGAAGGAGGTCTTATTGTTGGTCTAAGGGTCTTGGTTGTCTCATTTGATTTGGTTCTTGAGGAAGAGAAGAGAATTTTGTTGGGTTTTCCCCTAGGATAGGGGTTTTTTGCTGGATGAGAGCCTACATCCTATGTCCTTGTTGTTTTGATCTTCATGTATTTATGTTTTGGTAGTTGCTTGATGATAAGAAGATAAAAGAAGACTTTAAGAAGTTAAAGAAGACCTAAAAAAGATAACAATACATCACAAGTAATTATCAAGATAAGAATATCTTTCTTCCTTTATGATTTTCTAACAACGTTTTCAATCAAAGATGGAGTGGCATTCACCGGGTTCTCCTACAAGTCCTCTAGTGTCTTCCTAAGCTACACAATCTCCTTTATTGCTTTAAGAACAACCACATAGTCAACCTCTGTAGTGGAATCTATTGAAACATACTATTTGCGTGATCTCCAAGAGATAGTCGTTGATCCAAGACTCACAAAGTACCCTAAAGTAGACATTTCATTCTCCTTATCCTCATCAAACTCTGAATCTATATATCCAACTAGTTTGAAGTCCTCCACCTTTAGAGTATTTGAGCCCAAAGTCTTGGGTTCCTTTATAGTACCTTAGAACATTCTTTGCATCACACCAATGTCCTTTACGAGGTTTTTGCATGAACCTAGAAAGGATCCCAATGGTGAAGGAAATATCTAGTCTAGTGGTGGTAGGGTAGTTGAGCCTCCCCATGAAATATTGATATTTGCATTCTCAAATTCATTCCCTTTTTTTGATGTTATCTTCAAATTTAACTCCATTGGAGTAGAGAGAGGATTACAATACCATGCCAAATTTATTCAACGACTCTCCAATGTACTTCTTTTGGGAGATGAATATATATCTTAGATTCTGAGTTACTTCAATACACAAGTAGTAGTGAAGATGTTCTTTGTTTGTCATCTCAAAACCCTTCTTCAATTCTTTCTTTCTGGATGCAATATGTGATTTAGTGTTCACTAGAATCAAAAGATCATCTACATACATACATGATATACAACAATTTTGTCAACTTTCTTGACAAACAAAGTTGCATCATCAAAATTAAAGTGCTTGAAATTGATCTTCAAAAGATGCTCAATTAGCTTTTTGTACCATGCGTGAGGTGCTTACTTTAGTCGATGCAAAGACGATGAGTTTGCATACCTTATGTTCTTAACTCTTTGCAACAAATCCTTCTGCATGAGACATGTGGACATTCTCTTTAAAATGTCCATTCAAGAAAGTTGTCTTCGCATCCATGTGATGAGTCTTCCACCTATTCTATGATACTAAAGCCAACAAAGCACAAGTGGTAGCCCATTTTGTTATGCGGGAAAAGTCTTCTCATAGTTTATATCTTCTTTCTATGCATATCCTTTTGCCAAAAGCCTTGCCTTATGCTTGTCAAATGAGCCATCTGATTTGTATTGGTTCTTCTCAATGTTGCACGACTCATACTCGTATAAGACACGTCTAGTTATTGACTTAACAACTCGTATAAGAATCGAGAACGGCTCATATAAGACTCACCAAAATAAAGAAAAAAAAAAAGGAAAAAAAAATGGTAAATTTAAGCACAAAAAGGAAATTAATGAAATTTCCAATCCTTATAAGTTCTAAAATCACAATATATGCAATAATTCATAACATCATCTCACTATGATAGTACAACATAACATATTCGATTTTTGTAAGCAAAAAATTTAGATAGTGTAAGAAAAGGAATCATGATTCCATAATCAAAATAAAAAATGGAAGAAAGTTCAAAATTCAAATACATATGTCATAAATGATAAGTGATAGTCTCATAGCAATCTTGAGTCTCATGGACGACCTATGCCTAGAATAAGCCCTCAAGGAGCTAGTGTTGGAAAATGTAACTAGTTATGGTCTTCATAATTGTCAATGTACTCATGTCATTATGTATATATCTTATTGTTACAAGAAAAAGAAGAAATAAAAATATTTCAAGCATGGGTTTCATGCTCCATTTTGTTGGTCAATTTAGGTCAAGCATATTCTTCATGCTTCTAGGGTTTGTCATGTCAAAAGAATATTTTTCTTGATTCAATAGAGTCATTGTCAATTGTATAAGAGCCTATTGGGCAAGTTGTAACATGTAAAAGATATTGATTTTGAGTCTAAAAAGTCCTATGAGTCTCCAAGAACAAGTCGGCCTAGATAGGGGTATTCGACCTCATCAAAAGGCTATAAATATAAGCAAATTTGACCTCATTTGGCATGAATTCGATCATCTCAAGATAAAAATTCGATTTGAAGCAAGAAACATAAAATAAGCTAGAGCGAAGGTCAAGGAAGCAAGGAGTCAAGAAGATATGTTTTTGGGCCTTATTCTCTCTCATGTGTGAAGGTTAGGGTTTATGCTGTTGCGACAAAGGCCGAGATTTCATATCTAGTTGCAGGTTCGAACCTTTGTGCAAGAAGGTCAAGGTTTGAAGCCAAAAAGACTAGAAGCAAAGGAGGAAACCCTAGCGAAGGAAAGAGACTAAAATTTGAACTTTTTTGCTCACATGTGAGAAGTGAACTAGGGTTTCTATGCTACCGCTGGGCCGAAGAGTTCTAGGTCGAGTTGTAGATTCGAGTTGCAGGGCCAAGAGCTAGATTAGGCTTGGTTTGAAGGACGTTGACTCTTGTTGTCTTTGGAAGACTTTGACTAATTGCAAGGGCTTTATTGGAGGGTTGATTTGGTGCTTGGAGGAGGACTTGGTCTAGGGTTTTGGGTCTTGGTTTTCTCATTTGAAGTAGATTCTATAAGAAGAGAAGAGATTCTTTCTAGCTTTTCCCCTTGGAGGGGTTTTGCGCTGGCTTGGAGCCTACTTCTTGTGCCCATTGTATTTATTGTTTTTGCTCTTGATAATTGTTTGATGAAAAGATCTAATAACGAAACATAAGAAAACTAAAGTTCACAAGAAATTATTAAGGTTAAGGAGAAATTGAATTAATAGTTGCCCTATTGCATTCTCCAATAGCTAGTGCCAACATCAAAAGACTGAAGCAACTATGAGGTAGGCGTATTTGGAGTTTCCATTTGAGATGGAAAACTAGAGAGATCCTCAGTCTCTTCATCAAGCCAACTCAAATCAGGGGACTCCTCCTCCACAACCCAATCAAACTTTAAATCAATACTATCCAATAAAATTGGATCTAAATCCTTTGGCTGTTGTTGTTTTGTGAGCAATCAAAGGTTGTAGTAGATGAAAACCAACTTCTCCAACCTCTCATGCTCCAATTTGTTTCTTTTTTTTTGTGGATGTGCTAAAATACCGACCAATTGTGCTGACAAGAAGAAGCATTGCAAGTTTGACTCAAAACTTTGATGATGAATTCTTGTAATTGTGGTGCCTCAAAGCCACAATCTATCCACCAAGTGAGCTGTAAAAGATAACAGCAAAGGTTATCGGTTTACAACACCAAACATATAAAAGCTAAGTCACATGACATGAGGACACGAGACACGGAGGACATGTAATACGAGTATTCAATACGAAACGCAGCGACCTGGAAACAGGACACGGGGGACACGTTTTATATATATTTAATAAAAATATATATATATATATATCGAAATATAGTTTTTTATCCTTATTAAATTGCAGGTTGCAGCTTATCTAATCAAATTAAAATATAATTACTTCTCAAAGTTCATAGTTCACTTTAAAAAAATAAATAGAATCAAAATTTACTATTTAGAAATTAGAATGTGATATGCTTGATCTTGATTCTTGAATATTCAATGTTCATTGTTCATGTACAACTTACAAGCACATAAGAAAATAACTAAATTCTAATCCTATTGATTTCCTCTGCCCCTCTTGCGAGAAAATGCCACAGCTTTCCTTTTCCCTCTAGATGTAGATGCTGGTGCTAGTGGAGTTGACAGTGGAGTTTGCTATGCTCTAGAAGCTGAAAAACTAGAAGTAGGAGCTATAGGAGGTAGACCACGTCCTCTACTGGTGGCAGGGGTAGCCTAGGTAGGTGGTGTCACCTGGAAACATTACAATCTCCCAATCCTGAAATCCTGAAAAACTGATAAGTCTGCTGCATTTTGAATGAAATCTAAAATTCTACTTTCTCCATATGAAATCCAATGAGGCCGGAACCACTTTCAAACATTCTGAGTCATTTCATGGTAATGTTAAAAATTTAAGTAAAAGGATGAAATTGAAGATTAAGGAGAATGTCACTTTTACTTTAAGAATTTAACATTACCATGAATAGCATATCAATACTAGGGCCTAGACTTTATCATTAAGCTGCCCCACTCAAAAATTATCTGTTTCTTTTAAAAAATTTGCAGCTTATGCAGGCAACGTTTTCTATCAACGGAATACGTGTTTTCCAGATGCAGGACACGACGAAAACCGGCGAATACGTTTTACATTTTACAGGACACGATGAAAAACGTTTTCGACACGTTTTAGGGCCGTTTTCGTGTCCAACACGTAAAATACGGGACACGGGACCTTGGAGGACGTGTCCTGTGACTTAGTATAAAAGAGAACAAGCAAAATTACAAGCTAAGTTCTAACAATTTGCACTTGCAAAGCATTTTCTTGTCCTTGAGACATTGGCTTGAGCTGAATCCAAACATGCCAGATGCTTCCTTGTACATATGTCGATGCATGTTGATTTTGTCCTGAATATATTGATTTGGGAACGTCTTCTTAATGCATATCATGACACCTCTCATCACCTTGGGATCTTTTTGAATGTTAGACCCCTCATTATATAATAAGCTCAAATTGAGGTATGCTCCCACTGCATTCAATGGTGAATGTAGTTGCTTGTCCCACCTGGAATCAATAATTTTCCATAAAGGGAGATATTTAGATTCATATCCCTTGTAAAAAGTCTTGAATAGAGTCTAGTCTTGTAGAAAGTCTTGCAAGAGCTCCTTCACTGTGCAATGGAGTCACTCAACTCCTTCAGTCAAGACTCAACACTCAGGGAATGAGAATTAAAAATGAGTCAAATGACAAGTGAATGAGAAATGGGAGGGAGGGAGGTGCTTATAAAGCAACTTCTCCAACCTCTCATGCTCAAACTTGTTTCTCTTTTTGTTGTGGATGTGGTCAAATACAGACCAATTGTGCTCACAAGCAGAAGCGTTGCAAGGTTGATTCAAAACTTTGATGCTAAATTCTTGTAATTGTGGTACCTTAGAGTCACTATCTATCCACCAATGAGTTGTAAAAAAATAACAACAAAGATTATCAGTATGCAACACCAAACATATAAAAGAGAACTAGCAAAATTACAAGCTAAGTTCTAACAATTTGCACTTACAAGGCATTTTCTTGTCCTTGAGGCATTGGCTTGACCTGAATCCAAACATGTTAGATGCTTCTTGTACATATCTCGATGCATGTTGATTTTGTTGTGAATATCTTGATCTTGGAACAACTTCTCAATGCATATCATGACACCTCTCATCACCTCAGGATCTTTTTGAATGTTAGATCCCTCATTATAGAATAAACTCAAATTGAGATATGCTCCCGCTGCATGCAATGGTAAATATAATTGCTTGTCCCACTTGGAATCAATAATTTGTCATAAAACGATATACTTAGATTCATCTCCCTTGGAGAAAGTCTTGAATGGAGTCTTGAAAGCCTTGTAGAAAGTCTTATAAGAGCTCCTTCACTATGCAATGGATTCACTCAACACCTTCAACTAAGACTCAACACTCAGTGAATGAGAATTAGAAATGAGTCAAATGACAAGTGAATGAGAAATGAGAGGGAAGGAAGTTGTTAAAATTGGCAGTTAGGGCCAAACTCCATGTGGGTCATCTTATTTATGGCAGTTGATATTTTTTTTGGATTCCTCTTGTCGAGAGGTGTAGGATTGATCTAACGATCATCTGATTCCGACATGTATTCATGGAAATATGAATTTATTTGTATTTCTTAACAATTTGTCAAGGTCGGCCAGCAAGTTAAGTTGTGTTGCACACCCCTAGCTAACCTCAACGTTTCATATAAAAGGAGACATTTTGTCTTATTTCACTCACTCTCATCCTCTCATCTCTTCCTTGTCTCTTGGGTATAGACAAGGAAGGAGGACATAGATCTCTTGGGCAGTTTTGAAGAAGGACGCAAATCTCTAGGGCATCATTGTGAGGATGCAAATTAGGGCAGCGAGGATGTAGGAGGGTACAACCATCTGTTTGGGGTGATTTAGGGTTGTTGTGACCAGCGTCTTACCCTCTTTGACTGCGGCTTTGCATGGGCAACCTCTCCTAGGCTAGATGAAGTGCTGCGTTGAATTTTGGAGGGTTGATTTGGGACAACGTTCACTGGTTAGGGCTGGCTGTAGGTTGCTGTAGCTTTCATTGCTGATTTGTCCCTCTTACTTGGAATGTTTTGGGCCGCACATACTTGCTGTTGGAGGTCGAGTTCTACTAGGATATCTTAAGGTCAATGGTGAGTTGTTTGACCAACTTTGACCTTGCTGATTTGATTTATGTTGTTGTTATAAATCACAGATTTGTGATATTGTACTATCTCTCTCTCTCTGCTGAATTATTGAAGAATATAGAAGAGTTGATCAAAAGGTTTCCTCACAATGGGGTTTGTCCTTAGCTAGCCGCCACATCTTGTGTCTCTTGTCTTGGCTTGTCTTCTGTTGATTTTATTTATGTTCTATCAACATTTTACTTATATGTTATTGTGATTTCTATATTGAGAATTGACATTGGGCTAATAAGAAGAATTGAAGTAAATTGCTTTAAGCATAGAACACACCATAATTTAACATGGTATCAGAGCTGAGATGAAGACAAAGCCCAAGCAAGAGCAAGAGAAATCACCAAAGACAGTTGGAAAAAGTCAAAAGGCTTCATGGGTTCCTCATCACACTTCCCTGCCGAAGACAAGCTCCGTGAGAAGTCTGACTATCACGGATGGAAGATGTCTTTTGATCTAACATTGGAAGGGCAAGAAGTGTTGGATTATGTGAGGCAGAATTACGGAGCCTCCATCAAATGCACTGGCTGCTACAAGGAACAAGTACACTAAGGGTGAAGTCAAAGCAAAGAAGATCATCCGGGACTTTATTGACAAGTGTCTGGTGGCCTATGTTTCCGAGCTGAACACCTCCAAGGAGATCTATGATAGATTGGTAAGCTTGTTTAAAGTTAGCGATGCAATTCAAGTTTTGTTCCTCAAAAATAAGTTGAAGGATATTAAGAAGGGCAAAGACGAGGATATTCAATCCTACTTCTTAAGGATCACTACATCAAGAATGATCTCCTATCAATTGGAGAAGTCATTGCTGACAGGGAACCGACTATCACTACTCTTGGAGGTCTCCCATCTGAATGTCATGTATTTAGAACTACTCTTCTCAACAATGATCGAATTCCGGGATTTGAGGAATTGATGGCGAGATGCATTCAAGAAGAGACAAGGGTGGTAGAGCAAGAAATTCCTTCAAGCAAAGGTAACCCTACTGCTTTCTCCTCTCAAGCTAAAGGAGAAATAATTTTGGGTCTAAATTCAAAGGAAAAGCCAGATTGAAGGGTGGAAGGAAGGGAAGATGCTTCGCTTGCAATAAATTTGGCCACTATGTGAGGGAGTGTCCAAATAGGAAGGACACATCTCATGACGATGATCAAAATCACTCCCGTGGCAACTCCAACCACAATAAAAGGAATGGCAGGTTCAATGGCAAAGGAAAGAGGAATGTCGGAAATCAAGGAAGTGGTCAACCCTCCAAGAAAGCAAGGAACTCCAAGTATGAATCAAATGTTGTTAACAATAAGCAAGATGAATATTATCTGATATCGTCCCTCTCCACTACCTCTCCTCCGGACTCATTCGACAATTGGCTTACTGATAGTGGTGCCTCAAGGCACTTCACTGGTTACAAGGAAGCTCTCTCTAATCTGATAGAGAAGGAGACAAACTTGGAGATTATTCTTGGAGACAATTCCACCTATCCCGTAAAGGGTGTAGGGAATGTTACTCTTCAATTAAATCAGGGTAACACAATTCAATTGCAAAAAGTCCTATATGTCCCTGATCTCAAGAAGAACCTGGTGTCCATTTCGGAAATGGAAGACAAAGGCTACAAGGTGGCCTTCATCGATGGCAAGGTACATGTGTGGAAAAAGAATTTTAAAGATGCTTTCACTCTTGGGTTTCGAGTTGACTCTTTATATCAAGTTGGAGGAAGTCTGTTGGGAGTCATGTCTTGCGACACATCTCTTCAGTCTGAACTATGGCACCGGAGGTTTGCCCACCTTCATTACAAGGCTCTACCTGATGTGAGACAAATGGTGACAGGGATGCACGAGTTCAAAATAGAGCATGAGGGTGTATGTACGGGATGTGCCGAATGAAATCTCAAAAGGGGACCATTCCCCTCAAGCCATAGCAAGACCTCTGACATTTTGCTGTTGGTTCACTCCAA
Organism: Pinus tabuliformis; assembly: GCA_031772625.1. NCBI lineage: Eukaryota > Viridiplantae > Streptophyta > Pinopsida > Pinales > Pinaceae > Pinus > Pinus tabuliformis. The sequence continues at coordinate 1,359,036,831 of CM062805.1, forward strand.
CATATATGGTATGATGCCTGTGAACTCTTTGGAAGGATATTTATATTATCTCACTTTTATAGATGATTATTCTCGCAAGACTTGGATATACTTATTGAAAAAGAAGGATGAAGTGTTCTCCTGGTTCCGTCACTTCAAAGCCTTGATCGAGAATCAGACCGAGAAGAATATCAAGATCTTAAGGACTAATAATGGGACCGAGTATGAATCCAATGAGTTCCATGACTTTTGCAAAGAGGCTGGCATTAAGAGCGAGACCACAACACCATACACTCCTAAGCAGAATGGTGTGGCGGAAAGGAAGAATCGTACGATTGTGGAAGTTGTTTGTGCGATGCTCCATGATCAAAGGCTTCCAAAGTTTCTATGGGACGAAGCTACGAATACCACTATATATGTTCAAAACCGATGTCCTCATCAAGCATTGGATTCCAAGACTCCCAAAGAGATGTTCACTGGTAAGAAACCTGATGTCCCTCGCTTTAGAATTTTTGGAAGTCCCGTATATTTTCATGTGCCAAAAGAGAAAAGGAGCAAATTGGGTGCATCTGGAAAGAAGGGAATCTTTGTGGGCTATAGCAAAAATTATAAGGGCTATAGAATCTATGTGGCTGGTCAAAGGGAAGTTGAGATTAGTCATGATGTCACCTTTGATAAAGATATGGCTCTTAGCAAGGTTGACAATCTTCCTATTCTAAGGAAAACTAAAGAAGTTGACACTAGGAAGCTGGATGAAACGAAGATGAGACGATGCCTGATGTGGAAGAATCTTTGGATCCTATTGATCCCCCTTCGCAAGATGATGCCGAAGGACATATTGCACCTAGAGGGACTTTCCGTGGAAATAAGAAGTCGCCCAGGTATCAGGGATACTTGACCATTATGAGCACCATCATTCAAAATGAGCTTTCATTGTTCGAAGAAGCCGTGAAGCATCAAGTATGGAAGGATGCTATGAATGAGGAATACGAGTCCATCATGAAGAACGATGTCTGGGATGTGGTCCCTAGACCCTAGGACAAAACAATTGTCACCTCGAAGTGGCTTTACAAAATAAAGCATGGAGCTGATGGGAGTGCTGAAAAGTATAAGGCTTGCTTTGTTGCTCGAGGCTTCTCTCAAAAGGAAGGTGTAGATTATGACAAGATATTTGCACCTGTTGGCCGATACACCACCATCCGCTCGATCATAGCCCTTGTTGCTTCGCAAAGATGGAACCTACATCAGATGGATGTCAAGACAACGTTCTTGCATCATTCAATTAAAGAGGAAGTCTATGTGGAACAACCTGAGGGGTTTGAGATTCATAATCGGGAATCTCACGTATGCAGGTTGAAGAAAGCTCTATGTGGGCTGAAGCAAGCACCCCGAGCTTGGTATGAGAGGATCAATAGCTACTTGATGAAGCTGGGATTCACTAGGAGTGAAGCCGATACAAACCTTTACTTTAAGGTTGAGGATGATAAGCCTCTCATACTGGTGTTGTATATTGATGACCTCTTCCTGACAGGTGCAGACCCTCTCATTCACAAATGTAAGAGGGAGTTGGCTTCCGAATTTGACATGAAGGACCTAGGACTGATGCACTATTTCCTAGGGCTGGAGGTCTGGTAGAAGTCAGTAGAGATTTTCCTATCTCAAGGAAAATACGTGGTGAAGATATTGGAGAGATTCGGTATGGTGGACTGCAAGCCCGTGACTACTTCGATGGAGCTTAACTTGTCAGACCTGCTTTGGGAAATGCTTCTGAGTATCATCAACTCATAGGAGCATTGATGTTTTTGGTGAACTCTCGTCCAGATATATGTTTTGTAGTCAACTCGTTGAGCCAATATATGGTTGAGCCTCATCACTCTCATTGGATTGGTGCTAAGAATCTTTTGAGATATCTTCGAGGCACAATCACTCATGGGTTGAGATACACTGCTGGAGATGTGAGGCTACATGGATATTTCTATGCTGATTGGGCAGGCAGTGTGGTGGACCGAAAGAGTACTTTCAGGTGTTGTTTCTCTTTGGGTTCTGCCTCGATACCCTGGATGAGCAGGACACAGAAGTCGGTGGATTTGAGCACCGCTAAGGTAGAGTACATTGCTGCGAGTATGGCCTCCTGTGAAGCTGTCTGGTTGAGGAAGTTCTTCAGAGAGCTGTTTGGACATACATTGGATACTACCGTGATCCTCTGCGACAACTAGAGTGGGATTTGTTTATCCGAGAATCCCGTATTTCATGATCGCTCCAAGCACATCGATATCAGGTACCACTTTATCCTGGATATGGTACAATGAGGAGCAATAAGGCTCCATCATATTGGGACAGATGAACAGGTCTTCAACATTCTGACAAAGCCCCTGGGAAAGGTTAAATTCTTGACTTTTCGAGAACGACTAGGAGTCGTTGAGAGACCCTCTTATGAGGGTCCTGTATGATGCATACATTGAGCTTTGGGAGCTCCGGGGGGCTTGGGGTACTTCTTGGAGTGACGAGCGACCATAGGGTGACTCACCCTCCCCTAGTGGTGCGTTGTGTACAGGGTAAATGGTTCAACCTTCCCCTGTGATACCTGTGGCGACATGTAGGCAGGATGAGTGGTTCATCCTTCTCCTGCCGAGACATCCTACCCATGCAGTCTGGGACTCATGGGAAGTACCTCTCATCTGGCCAATGAGTAGGGAAATGAGGATAGGGACCATAGTAGTATCGATGGACGCATCGTGTATCTACCGTACTCCCTATGCTAGGATGACATTGATCTAGGATCAATTGGAACTGACTTCGGGTCCGTAAGAATGATATAACTCACTCTCTTTTGGAACTGATTTGGGATCAATAAGAGTGGTATGACACACTCTCTTCATTGAGATTGACTTCGGGTCAGTAAGAGCACTATTGAGCACTCTCTTTTATCTGGGACTGACTTCGGATCAGTAGAGGATGGTATGATACGTTCTCAATCATTTATTATTCTTCATAGTTCAGCAGAGCAGAGGAGAGTAGAGCCAAGCAGTGCAAGGCAGTGCATTTGATGGCAGAGATAGTACTGACAGACAAATGGATTAGCAGATGGAGTTCTCCCTAGTTGAGAGGGAGTGTTAAAATTGGCAACTAGGGCCAAGCTCCATGTGGGTCATCTTATTTATGGCAACTGATATTTTTCTTGGATTCCTCTCGTTGAGAGGTGTAGGATTAATCTAACGATCATTCGATTTCGACATGTATTCATGGAGATATGAATTTATTTGTATTTTTTGACAATTTGTCAAGGTCGGCTAGCAAGTTAAGTTGTGTTGCACACCCCCAGCTAACCTCAACGTTGCATATAAAAGGAGACATTGTCTGATTTCACTCACTCTCATCCTCTCATCTCTTCCTTGTCTCTTGGGTATACACAAGGAAGGAGGACGTAGATCTCTTGGGCAGCTTTGAAGAAGGACGCAAATCTCTAGGGCATCATTGTGAGGATGCAAATTAGGACAGCGAGGACGCAGGAGGGTACAACCATCTGTTTGGGGTGATTTAGGGCTGATTTGACTAGCGTCTTACCCTCTTTGACTGCAGCTTTGCATGGGCAGCCTCTCCTAGGCTAGACGAAGTGTTGCGTTGACTTTTGGAGGGCTGATTTGGGACAACGTTGACTGGTTAGGGTTGGCTGTAGGTTGTTGTAGCTTTCATTGCTGATTTGTCTCTCTTACTTGGACTGTTTTGGGTTGTACATACTTGCTGTTGGAGGCCGAGTTCTCCTAGGATATCTTAAAGGTTATTGGTGAGTTGTTTGACCAGCTTTGACCTTGCTAGTTTGATTTATGTTGTTGTTGTTATAAATCACATATTTGTGATATTGTACTATCTCTCTCTCTACTGAATTATTGAAGAATATAGAAGAATTGATCAAAGGGTTTCCCCGCATTGGGGTTTGTCCCTGGCTAGCCACCACATCTTGTGTCTCTTGTCTTGGCTTGTCTTTTGTCGATTTTATTTATGTTCTATCATCATTTTACTTATATGTTAATGTGATTGCTATACTGAGAATTGACATTGGGCTAATAAGAAGAATTGAAGTAAATTTCTCTACGCATGGAACATACCATAATTTAATAGAGGTTCTTATAAAGAATTACCTTCCCTCCATTTTCCCTTTCCCTCCACCGAATCTAAAAAAAAATAAAAAAAAAAATAAACGAAATTTGTTGAAGGAAGTCCACATTGGGTCCAGGAATGGGTCTTATACGGGTTTGTACGAGCCCGATACGAATCTTATGCAAGTCCACAGGTCAGCGCGGGTAAAGGTCTTATGCACAGGTTCTATGCTTTACACTGGTTTCGGCATATGACTCGTCAAGACCCATGAGTCTTGAAGGGTCTTATAAGGGTTGTGCTTCACTGGTTCTTGTAAACCCATTTGCAACCAACTAGTTTGGTTCCAAATGGAGGATCCACCAATTTACATGTCCCATTCTTGATGGGAACATCATACTCCTTCTGCATAGCTTCTTTCCATTTATCATGAGAAATGACTTCTTTAAAGGAAGTTGGTTCAAAGTTAGTAAATGAGTTCAATTCACAATCATATGAAACTTCCATATCATTGACATCACCCAAATTTTGATCATCTAGATCACTTCGATTGTCTTGTCTTACCGAACTTTCTAGTTCCTATCTTTCCAACTTCATCGGAACAAACACTTTTCACTGTCTTCATGACCCACTTTGGAAACTTTTGTGATGTTCTCGGTTTTTCAATTGTTTTAGATGGTGTCACATTCCCATTAAGAGTGAACCTTTCAATCATCCCAATCTAAGTTACATTGTTTGGGTTTGACAATGATTAAATTTGACTTGGGATCGAATTTTTCAATGAGGTTCGAATGAGGTTTGGGTTTAGGTTCAACTATATATATATATATATATATATGTAAGTTTATAATAATTTTATGTGTATATGTTTATATTTTATTTATGTTACACTTTATATTTTATACTAATTTTAATTTTATGTAATTTATTATTTTTGTTTTATATAATTCAATAATTTTTGTTTTTAATTTATAATAATAAATCATGCACATATAATTTATTAATATTTAATATTTATTGTTAACTTATTATTATTAAATGATATTTTCTATATCTATATAGAGAGAGAGTAATATACAAAAAAATATAATCTAAAATATATATAATAAAAAAATTTAAAAAATCATAAATAACGACATGTAATGGCTCCTACCAGTTTCAAGTCTTTGCGCTTAGTCTCAATCATATCTTTTTCAAAGTGAGTGGATCTTTTGGAACCGAGGGATGGGTTGCCTATTGCACATTCGTGGAAAGTGACGAAGTTGTATTGAAATTACTTAACATGTGAGGTATGCTTAGTCGCTCGACCAAAGGGATCGGGAGAGGAAACCAATCTTAGTCTTAGTCACGATACATTGAGGTACGCTTAGTTGGTCGATCTTAGTCTGTGGTCATGTGTCATGGCAGTAAGCATCGCCAATAGTGAATCACATCCTTGCAAAAGGCCCACAGGTAGGAAGTAGTAGTCACCTAGCGCAACAATTGACAATGTCACAATACAAAGATGAGGCCCGTTGGTTAAAATTGGCTTGGTCGACAATTTGGATAAGACACAGAGAACTACTAGCAAAGGCACGGGAAAACTCTAGTTAAAACATGTGAAAACCCATAGCAAGGGATGTGGAAAACTCTGGTTAAAACCCACGACAACATGTGGAAGCGGTTGGCGGTGGAAAAATTAGTTGAACCCTTCATCGAACCACAACAAACTTTTATTTTTCAGAGGTTCGTCAAATTTCGAACTTCAACCTAGAAGTTCGGCTAACCCTATGACTTAGCTCTCAATCGCAATATCTAATTGAACCTTTTGTTCTGATGAAGTCGTTGGATCTTCAACATGAAGGGGAGATGGCACTTAAAAAGGATATTCTAGAGATTGATCCAAGGTAGGGATCCCCCTTCAAGATGTGGAATATCATTATCAAACTCATGATATGTCTTTACATGGGTAAATATATCAAGATGATCAAGTTGTTGCTCAATTGTCGTGTCATTTTTAGTCGATTCAAGAAAAATCACATCTTTAGAAACGATGAACTTTTTATTTACCTCATCATAAGGGCGATATGCCTCAGTGTACCCCAAGAAGATGCAGTTTTGACTCCTTGCACCTAATTTTTTCTTTGCTCCTTGGGAATCAAGGCGTAACAGGTGGAACTAAAAACCTTGAGATGCCCCACTGAAAGAATACGATCATACTGCATTTCATAAAGAGTCTTTTTCGCAAGAGCATGAGATGGTCTTTTGTTTTTCAAATATAGTGGACACAAAAAATGCATCAGCCCAAAACATCAACTTCACATTCTTGAAAAATAGCATGGAGCATATGATATTCAAGGGTGTCTTGTTTGTTCTTTCTGCTACACCATTTTATTGAGGATGTTGGAAATAATACTGAGAGGGGCGGGTGAATCAGTATTTGTAAATCAATAACTTTTTCACCTCCATAATCAGATTTATATACGTTACTTTAGTGAAGGGAACTCGCGTGTGCACACAACTGTTCTTAAGGCAACCAGCATATATCTAGTGAACTTATGATTCACTTAATTCATCATATGTTGATCTTTAATCTGTGCATCAGTACTTTATTAAACATTAAACAGTAACCATGAGCAGTTAATAACAAAATGAACCATCACACATAAGCAACACACATGAACACCAAGATTTAAGGTGGAAACCCAATGTGGGTGAAAACCACCTGCTGCTATCGTCTCTGTCTTCTCTTAATAATAAGAAAATCTGTTTGCAACATTGTACTGGTGCAGACTCATACAAGTACGCAGGCTTCTATCTGCAGAAGGTTACAACATTCTCTCGTTCTCCAGCTTCTACGAGAAGGGAGCTACAACCTCCTAGCTCTTGTACTAGCCGATATGTTTACTAGTACATAGGCGTCGACCTACAGAAGGCTACGACCTTCTTTCTTCCTCCAGGGACCACATTTCATAAATTTTCAAATTGGATCCTCCTAGAACACAACACCATAATCTGAAGGCCACGTTTCATCCAATTTTCATACTAGACCCATCAACAACGTTGAAGCTCAAAATCAATCACCACTGCCATACAACCATCAAAAACATCTTGCATTAACCAATCATTGAAACTCAATCATCAATCTCTGAATCACCGACAATTGAATCACTGAAATCCTATCATCACTGAAGCAAATCACAATCAACCAATCTGAACATTCAGAATACTGTTATCAAAACACAGTCACCAGAACACAAAGCAAAACCCAAAACTCTGCAACAACCACTAGAACCAACTGCAAATTCAAATACCATATTTCATAATGTATACGCTACTCTGATGAGCCGAACTAGCGTGTATACGCGCTTTTATCAAAGCCAACCAACGTACATATCTACAAATATTAATTCATAATTTTGCAGCTATTTAGATTTCAGTTATACCCAGATCATAACATTTACAGAATAACACATGCGTCAGTATTCAAATCTAGGCTATACATGATCAAACCACATAATGATAATTCATTTCAAGCCTTAAGATCCTGATCCATCATTAGATCTTATCCCTCATCAACCGCTAAGGTTCATCCTTGGTTCAGATCAAGCAAAGCACCATAAGTCGATAACTTGCACACTAGATCTCATACTTCATCAGATATTCAATACTTGCACACCTTGGCCTAATGATCTTCTCCTCCTTATATAGTTCTAGGCCTTTTTCAATACCTTGGACCAAAACCACTTAGGACCAATACCTTGGACCAAATACCTAGAGTCAATACCTCGGACCAAAAACTTAGTTTTCTAACATGTACGTGCTTTTCCTTCTGTGAAAGTGCGTGTGTACATATACGCTCCTTTTGTTCAGTAAACCTGCGTATATATGCAACTTGGACAAGGTGAACTTGCGTATACCTCTCTTTCTTCATTCTTTGGAGTCTGATCTGTAATCCTTTGTTGTTAACTTGCTGTACTGTGAACTGTCATCTGAGAGAGTTTCCATTTTACATTACTGATTCCTTTGAACTGCCCTACATTTTGTCACATTTGTAAACACAACTGTCATGCATTCTGTCACATCTGATATCTCTTCTGTAGATTCATCTAGTTACCATATACAAGTGAGTTGTTCTGCTACTAGTGGGTTGCCATCAAGTACAACACATGCATCATAATGCCAACAATTTTCCCCTTTGGACTTGATGGCAACCATGTTGGTGTTGATTACCGCAAGCTGTAGAAACTGTTAGAGATAACAAGCAACACCAAAATACTCTCCCCCTTTGACATCAAGGGCAAAGGGCGGACCAAGATATTCTCCCCCTTTGATATCAAGGGCAAAGGGCTGACCAAAAAAAAGACTTTCATATCTGAACAGCTGAATATAAACATTGATCATGCTCCCCCTAAGCACATGCTGAATTTTTTGATTAAACTCCCCCTTTGTACATGCTGAGATGCACTATATCATCCATGCTCCCCCTGAGCACATGCAGAGTCTGCAAATATTTTCCAAAAGAATAACATGACTCTATCACTCGACTATGTGAGTTTGACCTTCCTATCATCAATGACTCATACATACATCAATCTCCCAACCAAGTGGGGATATACCAAATTTGACTCATCCTCCCAACCAAGTGGGGATATACCAATTGTTTATACATGATAGAAATTACATCGTCCATCCCATGCAAAGTGGGGATACAAATTACATCATATGACCAAAAAGGACTCATCAAAAGACAAAGATAAATTATTGCATCATGGGTCTTTATATGACCTTTACATCGAATGATATACATGACATTTATAACAGAGAACAAATATCTAAACAAGACCATGATAGTCATCAGCGACTATCGTACACTATGCATGATCTGCACCATAAGCATCTATCAACAACCTCCAGACCTGTAACTTGTATATGTCCATGACAAAGTATGACTAAGTATGCCGTATATAGATATCAACTCATCCTCTTGATCTCATGAAGATCAACTTGCTTCGTTTCCTTAGTAGAAAGAGCCTTATCATAACCTTCCATGAATCAACTAAGCATATGTCATATCTCCGAGCAGTAACACAAAGTCATTCACATCATATCATATGTGAAAACACCATGATCATCACATTATGATCTTTCACAAGAACCCTTAATATATCAACCATGTATCATCACTAGGGAACATCCCACATCTGATAAGCATCAACCATGATAATCAACATATGTGAGTATCAACCTATCATCATAAGGTAAGAACTCATCATCATTATGTGTCTAAGTAAGCCATGTCTTCAAATAGCTATGTCTTTATGCGACCTGCAATAACACCATTCTCTTGGCCAACCAACAATATTTATCAATATGCAACTTAAGTAATCATCCATGTATCCAGCATACTATATATCCATCAAAGAGATATCAATATGTATCTAGCAAACCATGAGCTCATGGTCATTTGTCAAGATTTCTTGATATCATCAACAACAACAATCCTCAACCATGTGAGAGCCAAGAACTATAGGAATCCTGCATCATAACTGCACCATATGAACTTTATGCATCTTTGAAGGCATGATGACACCAGCATAAAAGAAATGAGTGGCTTATCATCAAATAATGAAGTTGTGTACTCAAGCTTTGTACTTCTCCTTGTCCTTATGAAGATCACCATGTAAACAACATATATGTACTGTATACATCATCAAAAAGTCATCCACAGTCATCCATAAATCTGATCTGAATAATAACTATGTAACCCTAAGCAATACAAGTATCATCTGAGATTTCATCATGGGCAACTCATAACCGTCACATAGAAAGATGTATCATTTAAACACTTTAGCCACATAAGCATCATCATCATTGATTAGGTACCAAAGACTTCTAAACATAATTCCAACAATGCTTTATTAGGAGCATAGCATGTTCTCCCCCTGAACCTGTTCCATCTGTTCACTGTCAGATCTAATCATCGCATATATCAGTAAGAAGTATCAAGGCATCATCATCAATCATATATACATCAAGTTATCAACAACTTGTGAGGATCAAAAGCGCTTCTAAATAACAGCCACAGAGTATAGTCATCTATCATCACAATAGAAAAAATAACTGATAATTGGTTGAATCATATCAAATCAATTTTTCTGAGTCCGTCCCACTGCGTTTTTCTCAAACCACATATATGCGACTGTGCAGCTTCGAACTCGTGTATATACGCGACTTGTCTTTATGAACTTGCGTATGAGATTTAGAACATTGAATTTTCACACTTTCAGCTCCCCCTGAGTCTGTTATGTCTGTACACTGTGCCATGCCACATTTTTCTCACTGTACTTCCTTCTTCTTCCATATCTTCGAATGTGATGATGTTTTCTCCTTTTGATATGGTGCCTGAAATTTTTTCCTGCATTCCTTTTCTATATGTCCAAACTTGTTACATGCATAACATCTTACATGTTTCATATTTCTTCTATAGCAGTCAATGGCTTTGTGACCAAACATATTGCAAGAAAAACAATATCCCTTAAAGTACCTGGAAGCTGATGATCTTTCTGTGTGATGGTCTTGAACCATTCTACTTCCGCATCTCGCTGCAACATGTCCAAGATTATGACATATAAAACATTCAACATTATTCATTTGAGGAAATAACCGACTATCACTTCCACAGTTAGGAGTAAAATATTTTCTTTGAAGAATTTCTTTCCTTGGTTGTTGATGGGGTTGACCTCTAATCTCCTTGTTGAGCATTTTAGATTTTGCATTAGAGTTCCTTGCCTCACTTTGTGAGCTAGATTCACCTTCAACAGATTCATGAAAACCAAGACCAGTTTTGATGCAGGAGACCTTTGACCACTAAGAATATCATCCAAGATCTTAGTACTATTTTGAAATCGTAAAAGCTTATCATTTTCTTCTAATTTACCTTTTAGTATATTTTCGTCAACTTGATATTGCTCTTCCTTTTCAAGATACTGCTTCTTCATGATTTCTTCAGCTTTTCTTCCTTCTTCCACTTGTTGCCTTAATTCGAGAACTTCGTTTTCTTGTTCTTCAAGAGCTTGGAGTAGTTCTTCATTCTTTTTATTTGATTTTTCAAGATCTTCTTTTAGAGAGAGGATCTTAGCTTCAAGATCTTCATAGTAATTGGATCTATCTTTAAGTTTCTTGATTGTTGTGCTCCTTTTATTTACTTCATTTCTTAATGATGTCACTTCATCCTGTAGCTTTTGACATTGATCTTCCTTTTCCTTGTACTACTTCCTTACTTTGTTTCCTTCCTCTAGTTGAGCTTTTAGTTTGGTAACTTCTTCTTTGAAGACACGCTCCTTTTTGTTCAATAGATCTTGTTGATCTCTAATTTTGTCTGTAAGCCTTTTAAATTCTGCCTCTATTTGATATCTTTTTCTTTCACCCATAAGAGTAAATTCAATTGTTTTGCTGTCACTTTCATCATCTTCAAATGGACAGAGAAATGTATCACCAGAGGATAACAAATTCATACCTGATAGTTCTTTTGCTTGTTCATCTTCATTCTGAGGCGATTCTGAATCTGAAGAGTTGCTTCCACATAATCCCCAATCGACTCTCCCACTGTCATAGTTCCTTTGATATGCCTTCTTCTTTTGAGGTGCTTTCTTCTTTCCCATTGCTTCTACGGATCTCCTTCAAGCGATCAAGCTTCTGTCAAAGGACCCGCTTTGATACCAATTGTTGGAAATAATACTGGGGGGGGTGAATCAATGTTTGTAAATCAATAACTTTTTCATTTCCATAATCAGATTTATATACGCTACTTCAGTGAAGGGAACTCGCGTGTGCACGCAACTGTTCTTAAGGCAACCAACGTATATCTAGTGAACTTATGATTCAGTTAATTCATCATATGTTGATATTTAATCTGTGTATCAGTACTTTATTAAATTTAAATAGTAGCCATGAGCAGTTAATAACAAAATGAACCATCACACATAAGCAACACACATGAACACCAAGATTTAAGGTGGAAACCCAATGTGGGTGAAAACCACCTGCTGCTATCGTCTCTGTCTTCTTTTAATAATAAGAAAATCTGTTTACAACATTGTACTGGTGCACTCATACCAGTACGCAGGCTTCTATCTGCAGAAGGTTACAACCTTCTCTTGTTCTCCAGCTTCTACGGGAAGGAAGCTACAACCCCCTAGCTCTTGTACTAGCCGATATTTTTATTAGTACGTAGGCACCGACTTACAGAAGGCTACGACCTTCTTTCTTTCTCCAGGGACCACGTTTCATAAATTTTCAGACTGGATACCCCTGGAACACAACACCATAATCTAAAGGCCACGTTTCATCCAATTTTCATACTGGACCCATCAACAACATTGAAGCTCAAAATCAATCACCACTGCCATACAACCATCAAATACATCTGCATTAACTAATCATTGAAATTCAATCATCAATCTCTGAATCACCCACAACTGAATCACTGAAGGCCCATCATCACTGAAGCAAATCACAATCAGCCAATCTGAACATTCAGAATACTATCATCAAAACATAGTCACTAGAACACAGAACAGAACCCAGAACTCTGCAACAACCACTAGAACCAACTGCAAATTCAAATATCATATTTCATAATGTATACGCTACTCTGATGAACTGAACCAGCATGTATATGCGCTTTTATCAAAGCCAACCAAGGTACATATCTGCAAATATTAATTCATAATTTTGCAGCTATTCCAGACTTTAGTTATACCCAAATCATAAGATTTACATAATAACACATGCATCAGTATTCAGATCTAGACTATACATGATCAAACCACATAATGATAATTCATTTCAAGCCTTAAAGTCCCGATCCATCATTAGATCTTATCCCTTATCAACCGCTAAGGTTCATTCTTGGTTCAGATCAAGCAAATCACCATAAGCCGATAACCTGCATACTAGATCTCATACTTCATCAGATATTCAATATTTGCACACCTTGGCCTAATGATCTTCTCCTCCTTATATAGTTTTAGGCCTTTTTCAATATCTTGGACCTAAACCACTTAGGACCAATACCTTGGACCAAATACCTAGGGTCAATACCTCGGACCAAATACCTCGAACCAAAAACTTAGTTTTCCAACATGTACGCGCTTTTACTTCTGTGAAAGTGTGTGTGTACATATACGCTCCTTTTGTTCAGTAAACTTGTGTGTATACGCAGCTTGGACAAGGTGAACCTGCATATACCTCTCTTTCTTCTTTCTTTGGAGTTTGATTTGTAATCCTTTGCTGTTAACCTGCTGTACTGTGAACTATCATCTGAGAGAGTTGCCATTGTACATTATTTCTGAACTGATTTCTTTGAACTACCCTGCATTTTGTCACATTTGTAAACACAACTGTCACGCATTCTGTCACATCTGATATCTCTTCTGTAGATTCATCTAGTTACCATATTCAAGTGAGTTGTTTTGCTACAAGTGGGTTGCCATCAAGTACAACACATGCATCATAATGCCAACAGAGGATTATATGGAACGATGCTTTGATGCTTAATCCCATGTTGGTGGAGATAGCTTTCAAACTCATTAGAAGTAAATTCCCCTCCATTATCAATACAAAGGGTGTGGCAATACAAGATTGTGCTTCATTTTCAATCTATACATGAAAATTTTTAAATGTTTCAAATGCTTGAGGTTTTATATTTCAACAAATAAACCCAATACATCATGGTGTAATCATCAATAACCCATGACATATTTATTACCAAAAGTAGATGCAACAAGCACGAGACAACACAAATCAGAGTGTATCAACACTAGCTTTCAACATGCTCTCGAAGTAGAATCATGGAAAGGTTGCTTGTTATTTTTACCAAGGATACATGCATCACATTGCGTTAAATTCCGTGGAATGGTAGGAAAACCATAAACCTATGTTGCAGGAAACGTGGAACGGAGGTCCGTTTTCGTATGGAAACTGGTACGAAACGCGGAAACGCGTTTGGTACGGCCGTGAAATGCGTTTTCGGCTGTACTGGCCACGTTTTCGTTTCGGAAACGTGGCTAGTACGGCCGGAAACGCGTTTCACGACCGTACGACCCACGTTTCCTCATTAACTTTTGTTTTTTATTTTATTTATTTTTTAATTTATTTTTAGGGTATGTTAGTGACTTCTAGTTGTTTCTAGATGCGTGTCTAAAGTTATAAAAGTGAATTTTTGCCCTAGTGTTGATATGCAGTTCATCAGGAAGTTTGAGGCATATTCAGTTCATGGTAATGTTAAATTCTTAAAGTAAAAGTGATATTCTCCTTTATTTTTCATTTTCATCCTTTTACTTAAATTTTTAACATTACCATGAAATGACTCAGGATGTTTGAGAGTGGTTTCGCCCTCATTGGATTTCATATGGAGAAAGTAGAATTTTAGATCTCACTCAAAATCCAGCAGACTTATCTGTTTTTCAGGATTTCAGGATTGGGGGGATTGGATTTAATCATGTACTAGGGTATGGAACTTGTATTTAATCAAGAGAACCAAGCCCTCTATGCAGGGGAAACTCCCAATAATCAAGATCATGTAGGGTACTAGGGTATGAAACTTGTATTTAATCAAGAGCACTAAGGTCGTTCGACTATGTAGGAGGAGACTCTCAATACAACAGTGGTCCTTCTAAAGAATGGGATGTGGATGTAGAAAATCTTGATTTGGATCTCTCTCTTGTAGCCTTATAGTCTTTATTGTACTTGCAGCCTCATCTATTAATATAAATAAAGGCTGATTTGGAGATTTGGATATATAATAAAGGTTGCTTTTGGATATTTCGATATTTTTATTTTCATTATGTGATCGTTCATGAATAAATGTGATGTAAATTAAATCTTAATGTTTAAGTGTAATAAATTATAATGTATCATTTATGCTTTATGATTGCACACACACACACATATATATATTCGCGTTTCCCCGTTTCCAAAATTTGGGGAGGTTGCGTTTCGTATCGCTTCTCGTTTCGGAAACTCTTACCCGTTTCCCCGTTTCGTGCAACCTAGCCATAAACACTATTTTTCTTCAACACATGAAGACTATAGTATTTGATGTGCCCAAATCTGGCACACCACAAGAGAATGGATGACAATGTAACCTCTTCATGGTGAGAGAGGCATACAAATTTATGTGCTTGTGCAAATGTCCCTTTCAACTTCAACAAACTCTCATCCTCTCATCGTGTCATGAAGACCATGAAGACCTCATTTCAAATTTTCCATCAAACATGTTGTTGAAGTTTCTAATTTTACTTAGTTTAGAAACCCTTCATGCACTTTTTCTGATTTATTACTACCTATTTGTTATTTTTCTTTAACAAGTTATTTACAAAGTAAATACTGAAAATAAACGCTAGTGCATACTCAACATATTACATATCAGCAACTGAAAGAAACAAGAACAAACACACCACATGACACCATTATTTTTGGACCAATGTCCCCGGAAAAATCCAATGCGGGAAAACCGGTGCAGCTGCCTGAGGGTTTTCTTATTAAGCAATATCATAGTACAATCTAGCTGTCGAAACTGGCTTACCCAACAAAGAATTTCCTTAGCAGCTATACCTCACAGTTTGAGAGAAATCTCCTGGCTGAAACCTCGGAAATCCTTTCGGCAGCTCCTCAGCACAAAACTGCTCTGCAACCCCAGCGTTTGCCCAATCTGGACTGCGTCAGCCCCTCTCTATCTCAAGTTGGCCCTGCGTCAGCCTTTCTTGGCCTGTGTCAGCCCCAGGAGGCCTTGCGTCAGCATTCTGGGCCTTTGTGTCAGACACGCTAGCCTCTCTGGTGCTCTGTGCAGCACTTGGCTGCCTCTGCGTGGCCCTGCGTGAGCCCTTCCTGGCTTTGCATCACTCTCCTTGGCTAATGCGCTGCTCTCCCAACACAATATCTGCCTTCTTTGTTTCTCTGTACTCAATGCGCCTCAGCTGCGCTCCCGATCACTGATTCTATCTCTCTTAGCAAACCCCGCTCTAGAGAATAGAATGACTGATCACTCTAATGGGCTCTCCAAGTGACCCTCAAGCCTCCTCTTATACTTTTCCTGTTGACATCTTAATGGCCGAGATTAAGTCCCTAATCAACGGCTAAGATTAGATCTGGCTTGATTCGTGTCTTTTGGATCACTCTAACACAGATTCATATTAATACACATTAATATTTTATTTTCCCTAAGTTTAGACTTAGGGACTCCATTAAAAATATTAATTATTTTAATATCTCCTGATCTGTTTAGAATTTGCCCAAACCCTTTCTGGGTATTGGAGATCTCATGTGCCCCAAACTCTCGACTAAATTTCGTGGCTGGAGCACATTTGATGCTACCCCAAATCAACACTCCCTCTTAGAGAGGACTGTGCTCTAGCTATACTCCTCACTAAGTATTACTTTGATCATCCAGCATCGGTACCTGTGTTGATGCTAGGCCCTCCTGCCCAACATCCTTTGCACTGTTGCCCATGGTTCTGCCACTGCCACTGCTGCATCTATACGACAGCTCCCTCTGCATCCATGCTGCTGCTGGTCTTTTCTCCTAGCACTGCATCCACACTGCACCTCCTCTCATCATGCTGCCCACTGCTACACTGCAACTCAGTTACTGAGAAGTAAGTAACTGATCTCCCAACTGACCTCCTTGTTGGGCTAGAAACACCCTCTGATGCAGAAGCTCCCTCTGTCGTTGACAAGTGCTCCCTCTCTGACCTTTGCGTTGCTGCAACAACTCCATGCATCTCACACTGTTGCACATTTCTCTGTGCCTTCCTGCACTGGTGCAACACTCCTGTGCCTCTCACACTGCTACAACTTGCTATCTCTGCACTGTCTCGGGACTCCTGCACTGTAGCTCTCTCTACCACTCCATCCGCATCCATCTCTACCCGCTCAGCCAGTCCTGTTACTCCTCTTCGGGCCTCGAGGTTCCTGCCCCTCATCGCTTGTAGTCCGCCTGACTATAGCTCGATGTCTCCCCACTTCCGCTCAAGTGGCGTGTGTGCACTCATGACACGGTCATCATTTGTCAAAACTTCCTTCTTTGCCCGTGCTGGCGCTGCCTTAGTCTCGGAAGACTCTCCCTTACTCTTCTTCCTTGGGCACTGGGTTGCATAATGACCCATCTCGCCACAGTGGAAGCACTTGATCTTGGAGAGATTTTTCTTCTTTCGCTTCTCCTGCTTTCCCTCAGATGCTAGGGCCACATCCTCCTCCTGCTGAACCTTGATCCCTTTGTTGCTGCTACTTGTATTTGACTGCCATTTGATCTCTTCTTGGGGAAGAGCTGCCCACATCTTGTCCCAAGGTAGGATAGTCCCTTTGCCAGGGATACTCTGGACAAACACTTCCCAATCTTTTGAGACAGCATTCAGGGCTGTCCTCACCATAATCTCATGATCCGATGTCGCTCCTATAGTAGTCAACTGGTCTTGGATCTCATTCCGTCCTCCGAGGAAGGTGTCAATCGATTGACCCTTGTTCATCTGATATGACCTCATCTGGTTCTCGAGCATCATTCTTCTCTGCACAGAGGTATGCTGGTACAGGTTCTTGAGGGCCTCCCACATCTCAACTGTCGTTTCCTTCTCGGCTATATGTGGTACCACATGATCCTTGACCCCGTCAAGGATAATGCACTTGGCCCTCACCATCGCCTATTTGTACTTGTCATTATCATTTGGGTCGACTGGGATAGCTATCGTTTTCAAGGCGAAGTTCTTGACACGATTCCTGTCAAGCATTGGTAAGATTCTAGCCTTCCAGACTGCGAAGTTCGATGGTCCGTCCAGTATATCCTGGTCTCTTACCCCATGAAGTGCCATGGCACTTCTCTACTTCCCTTCTGGAAGTTCTCTGTTAGACTCCTCTAAGTCTCTACTTCCCGTCTGGATGTTCTCTTCTGGACTCCCTCTGAGTCTTGATTTCCCTCCTGGAAATCCTTCTACGGCTTGTTGAGATGTCCCTTACTCTGATCGTCTTGTGCAACTGCACTGCTGATCCAGGTTCCTCGGCTAAAAACCCTCGGTAACAACTCCTCTGGCCCTGCTCTGTCAGGTACTGTTCTGACCACAGTACCTCACCAACTCCACTCAGCAATATTTTTGTAGCCTTCTAGACTCCAACAACTACCTCTCTGTGAACTGTGTCAGCCCTTCTCTGCCTGACGCTGGCTCTGCGTCACCCCTGGGATGCCCTGCGTTAGCCCTCTGGCCTCTTTGAGGCTCTGCGTAGTTCCCAGTTTCTTCTGTGTGGCTTTGGTTGGCTTTGTGTCACACTTCCTTGGCTTCTGCGCTGCTAGAAACAACTTCTGTCACCTCGGGACATCTGTTTTTTGCTTCTATTTCTCCGTTCAGCGGATGTCTTTTAGTCCTCTTGTGATTTGCAATCACCCTCTGATACCAGGTTGAAGTTTCTAATTTTACTTAGTTTAGAAACCCTTCATGCACTTTTTCTGATTTATTCCTACCTACTTGTTATTTTTCTTTAACAAGTTATTTACAAAGTAAATACCGAAAATAAACACCAGTGCATGCTCAACATATTACAGATCAACAACTAAAAGAAACAAGAACAAACACACCACATGACACCATTATTTTTGGACCAATGTCCTCGGAAAAACCCAATGCGGGAAAACTGGTGCAACTATCTGAGGGTTTTCTTATTAAGTAATATCAGAGTACAATCTAGGTGTGGAAACTGGCCTACCCAACAGAGAATTTCCTTAGTGGCTATACCTCACAGTTTGAGAGAAGTCTCCTGGCCGAAACCCCAGAAAATCCTTCCGATAGCTCTTTAGCACAAAACTGCTTTGCAACCCCAATGTCTGCCTAATCTGGACTGCGTCAGCCCCTCTCTGTCTCACGCTGGCCCTGCATGTTCCTCTCTTGGCTTGCATCAACCCTAAGAGGCCCTGCATCAGCTTTCTGGGCCTCTGCGTCAGACAGGTTGGCCTCTCTGGTGCTCTTCACAGCACTTGGCTGCCTTTGCGTGGGCTTGCGTGAGCCCTTGTTGGCTCTGCGTCACTCTCCTTGGCTGCTGCGCTGCTATCCCGACACAATCTCTGCATTCTCTGTTTCTCTGTACTCAATGCCCCTTAATTGTTCTCCCGATCACTAATTCTATCTGTCTTAGCAAACCCCACTCTAGAGAATAGAATGACTGATCACTCTGGTGTGCTCTCCAAGTGACCCTCAAGCCTCCTCTTATACTTTTCCTGTTGACTTCTCAATGGCCAAGATTAAGTCCCTAATCAACGGTTAAGATTAGATCTGGCTTGATCCATGTCTTTTGGACCACTCTAACACAGATTCATATTAATACACATTAATATTTTATTTCCCTAAGTTTAGACTTAGGGACTCCATTAAAAATATTAATTATTTTAATATCCCTTGATCTATTTAGAATCCCTTTCTGGGTAAAGGAGATCTCATGTGCCCCAACCTCTCCACCAAATTTCGTGGCTAGAGCACATCCGATGCTACCCCAAATCAACACATGTAAGTAGTATGGCTTTTTGTCGACTATGCACAAGCAATAGCATGTTCCTCAACAACTTAGGAAGATAGAGAACATCATGCAAATGAAACTTAGGGAATCCAGACAATTTGAGCTTGATGGTACCAATTTCCGTAGGTTTGTAACGAGATCTGTTTGCATAGTATACTACACCCCCTATATTGTCATTCAATTCCTCAAAGAAGTTTCTCTGCAAAGTCATGTGGTAAGTAGCATTGGTGTCAAGGAACCATGCATCCCTCCAAGAAGCAAATGAAGTTTTGAACAAATCTACATTTATGCAAATTTTGCAGTGAGCAATAACAAAATGAGCAGATCCAGGAGCTTGACATTTTTTCTTGTTGAATGATGTCGTCATTGATGTCAACATCTGTTATTGAACATTCTTAATATTTATCTAGATTACATTAGTTGGAAGCTCCAATGAAGGATGGTTGGAAACCTAGGATTTGGGTTCCCTAGACAATGGACATACCCCGCACTTGTTGAGGATTTTTGAAGTAGAAAATCGCCAATTTTTTCTTGGAGACCCTTTCCATCGGATTCTCCTCGTTATACTGGTTTTGGTGGTATATGGCATGCCACGAGAGGCCTCATGGTTTGTGAGTTATGCTAGTTTGAAGTCAAGGACTTGTTGAGAAATCTAGGGGCAGCAATATGGGATGATTTCTTTGCTTTTGATAACTGTTTGTGGTGTATTCTTACTTCATTTAATTTGCTGCTTCTTTCACTTGTTTATTATTAATGTTTTCTTCATCAAACAACTACCAAACCATAAAGAACAATAAGGCAAAGGACACAAGATATAGGTGATCATTTAGGCCCAAAACCTCTCCAACTTTGAGAGGAAAATCCACAAGAATTCTTATTCTTGTAGAATCTTCAATTGACAAATTTCAAGACCTAGACCCTTGACCAAAACTCCTCCAAGACCAAGTCGAACTTTGCCTCTTTCTGCGTAATTCAAAGTCATTCTTCTTCTTGATACTGCTGCAATACTACTCTGAAATTGACTTCTTTTAGATCCACGAAATTTTCCACTTGAAGAAATTAATTTCTCTAACATTTTAATTTCGACTCTAAATTAATTAATTTTCTGGTTTAAGATTTAATTCAATTTTTCCCAGAAAAATTAATTAATTGACCCATGAGGGGATTAATTATTTTTCCACCCTCAAATATTTTAGCTATGGTGTCTAAGTATGAGGGACCATGCACTAAAATATTTTTTACATAAGATTTTACAATAATTCAACCCTTGAAGGGAGAATACCCGTTCGTTATAGACCCTCATAAAATTTACACAATTTTGTGACACAATATGATTTAGTAGACCAAGTGGTTTGTAATAAAATGATTTAACCAAATAGTTTAAATTATTCCCAAATCACTTTTACAAAAACTCGACTAATAACACTAGGATCCACCCAAGACTTCGACAATAAATTTCACCTTAGCTTTGGGGTTTAAGTTGGAGGGAAAAAAACTCTTTCGATTAGCCATGTTTAGAAACACAGGTAATCGGTGAGGTTAAAAAACCTCCTAGGATGAAATTCATCGCCATAATCATAGGCTTACCTAGGTTGTTAAATAATTACATGGTCGTACTAGCATCATTTACAATACAAATTTGCAGAATGGGTTTACAATGACTCAATAAGTTGTTCGCTAATGATCCTGGACTTTTGAAAATTTTGGCGCAACTGCTTCCTTGGAACTTTGACAAAATGTGTGCAACAGGCTCCTAAGCTATGAACAAAATAAATATAAATCATGAAAGCAAAAGGCGCAATAGAGGGGTGGAAAAAGCAGGTCGAGGACAGAGGTAATTCATGCCACCACGATTGCTCTCTCATTACATCATTACATCAAAGGAGTTATCAGGCTTGTTTAATTGCCACTGTAATGCATCATCCTCTAATGAAAGGACAAAGAGCTTCATCTTAACATCTTCATGATCGTAGGCAGCGACATGAGCATGTTTTAGCAGAAAAGTTGTGAACTTCCGGATGTCAGCATAAGAAGTGATTGCATTCTTCCCTTGAAAGATAGGTACCTTATCCAAACCAATATTTGGAAGATTATGAGGTTGCCCCTGGATATTAGCAAAGTTGAAAGCCCTGTAGAAATCCATGAAGTCCTGACTAACAGGATCAGGGAAACACAAGTGGATATTAGGGAGGGCTTCCTGTCCGAGAAAGATTAAATGCTTTACTAGAATGTAATTTGTTTAACTGAGCTCTTAGAGCCTTTTCAGGATTGGGAGCGGGATTAACTAAGCTACTAGGATTTCTTCTAGTATAATCTCTTGTGAATGGATGAATAAGTGGAGTCGTAACCCAAACAAGAAACTAATTCAAATGTCCAGGTGCAAACGAAAAGGTGAACAAGGTGATGAGAAGATTAGTGAAGGAATGAAGAATGATAGGATGAAAAGATGATGAGATGGAAAGGATGATGATAAAGTGTCGTAACACCAAGGTCCACAAAATTGGTCCTTGTTTATTTCTGGTAGCATCGGATGTGCTCTAAGCCTCAAAATTTGCAAAGAGGCTAGGACACGTGTTCCACAATACCCAAAAATCATTTTGGGAAATTCCCCCTGGAGACGGTTTTATTAAAATAATTAATTATTTTTAATGGGTACCTAAGTCTAAACTGTGGGTGAAACTTCTAGAAGAAGACACACATCAAGCCAAAATGATCTGAGCCATTGATTAGAATCTAATTTGGGTCGTTGATTCTCAACTGGATGATTATAAGAAGAGGCTTGAGAGGCATTTGGAAATCACATCGAGTGGGAGATCATAGATCAAATTCCTGAAGAGAGCAGCGCATCAGTTGCTGGAGAGAAGTTCAAAGTGATTTCTTGCAGTGAGGGGCAAGGATAGTTCTAGTTGGAGATTTTTCCTGATTTGGGAATACTCAGCAAAGGAGGCAGAGAGAGATCTGGGAGAGGCAGGGCAGACGCAGAGGCAA
This sequence comes from Pinus tabuliformis, assembly GCA_031772625.1. Classification (NCBI taxonomy): domain Eukaryota; kingdom Viridiplantae; phylum Streptophyta; class Pinopsida; order Pinales; family Pinaceae; genus Pinus; species Pinus tabuliformis. The sequence goes on from CM062805.1 coordinate 1,359,059,430, forward strand.
TGCAGAGCCTTGAGGAGATCCATATTTTTGTTGGAGAGGTCGAGTTCTGAAGTCATAAGTCGGGGTGTGAGAGTGAGAGGACAAAATCAAAGACTCAGAGAGGCAAATCGATCAGCAGAAAGAGTGACACTGTCCCTAGACATTGTGACATTGTGCCTACGCAATGACTGCATAGAGGCAGCAAGGGACTAGCCATTCTGTGGCTGGATTAGTCAAGATCGCCAGTGATAGTGTGAGGTATTTCTCACTAATCTTATGTCATTCATATTCTCTGTACTGGATAGCCAACAAGGCATCCAGAGATTGTATTCAGAAAACTATTGCTTAATAATACAAACCCTCAGTTGCTGCACTAGTTTTCCCACACTGGATTTTTCTGGGGAAAATTTGTTCAAAAATAATTGTGTAGATGTGTGTGATGATTATTTCTCTCATTCGTTGTAAGTATTTTCCGCATTTTTTATTTGTGTAGCCTACAGTGTATTTAATTCGATATTTGTCGTAGCACACATCAAGTAAATTGTTTAATCGGATTAACAATTAGAAGAATTAACATCAATTGTTGCAGTAGGAATCGAGTAACCGATTTTTCACATGGTATCAGAGCATAGATCGTGAGCAGAAGAGCTCAGAAGCAAAAAGGAAGAGGAGTTCAAAATTACTGCGGAGGCAACAATTCGAAACCCCAGAGGCAATGCAGTTCGTGGTCTACGAAGGTCGAAGTGTTGAGGAGAATTCGATTTCTCTGAGTGAGTCGACAAAGAAATTTGATCTCCAAATCAAAGATTTCCAGAGGCAGAAGTGAGCAGCTTACTTTTTCTTGCAGAGTAGATCTTCAGTTGGGACGCAGATATTTAGTAGTAGTTGCTGGCAAAATAACATTAGTGGGGGAGAAGAAGACACACTTGAGGGAATTCTTCCTCAAAGGACTTCTAGCCAAGAAGTCTAAATTCTCATTTGATGAGCAGTAGCAGGTAGCAGTAGATCTACTAACTCTAGTAGGGAGTGCGTAGGCTAGCCCAGCAAGAGCACAGAGGAGAGAGGAGGTAGTTCTACATTTCACTGGCAGAGATGGCAGCTTATGGGTTGCGAGATCAGGATTGGTTGGAGGGTGCATCCAACTACGGATCTAGAAGGCAAGGATCTCATGTCTTCTGGATGAGCACGATCTCAAAACCTATGTCGACAGGGTGGTAGTTATACGATCCAGATCTGCTCAAGAAGTACAAGGCCGAAATGACGTAGGCCAAGAGGTTGATCCTCGACAAAGTGAAGGATCATGTAGTGTGTCACATTGTCGGCAAGGATACTGCTCGACAGATGTGGGAAGCTTTGGCCACGCTATACGAAGGATCTTCCAAGCAGTGGAAGATGTACTTGGAGCAGAAGATGAGATCCACACAGATGCAGAAGGGGGAACACATTGATCTGTTCCTTAGAAAGCTTCAGGAGATCCAAGACTCGTTGGCAGTTGTGGGGTCAACACCTCAGCCTACCAAGATGGTGAGGCTAGACCTAAACTCAGTCTTAGAAGAATGGCAAGTGTTTGTCTAGAGTATTTTGGGCAGAGAGAGATTGCCGGATTGGGAAGGAATGTGGGCCACTCTTCAGTAAGAAGAGATGAGGAGAGACTTAGTCAAGTGCAAAATTGATAGTAGCAGTAGCAACAGTGGGACAAAGCCAAAGGAGGAGGAAGAGAATGCAACCCTTGCATCTAAGTGGCAACAGGAGCAGCGGAAGAAAAAGAAAGATGTTTCGAAGATCAAGTGCTTTCGGTGTGGTGAACTTGGTCACTATGCTACACAGTGTCCTCTCAAGAAAACAGACAAAGACGAGAAGTATGAGCCGAAGGCTGCATCCGCAAAGATCGAGGAGGAGTTTGCCATGGTGCCCAGATACCTCCAAGGGAGAGGTGGGGTGATCTAGAACTGTAGTTCGAAAGAACTGCAGATAGGCAAGATCCTAGAGGAGTCTACCTATCAGATCAATACCTTGCTATGGGAGCTCAAATTAGTAGTAGCAGAATGGACCAGTGTCAGTTGGTGTAGAGGAGTGTCGAAGTGACAATTGCAATGGCTAGGAGTGCCAGAGACTAAGCAACGCATAGCAGAGTTGGTAGCAGTGCAGAGTTAGCAACAACGCAGAGACTAGCAGCAAATGCATCATACTGAACCCTTGTTCAGTAATTTTGGATGATGTTCCATTGCTGATGCAGTAGCAACAACAGCAGTTGGAGAAGGTTGCAGTGTTGGCAGTGGCAGTGCTAGCAAGAGCAGAGATGCAGAACTGGAGAGGGAGTTGCAGTACAGATGCAGCGTTGGCAGTGGCAGTGCTAGCAAGAGCACAGATGCAGAACTGGAGAGGGAGTTGCAGTACAGATGCAGCGTTGGCAGTGGCAGGGGTACAGATGCAGTGTTGGCAGTGGCAGGGTCAGCAGCAGTATAGATGCAGCATTTGCGTAGTAGTTGATGGGTAGAGATGTTAGACATCAGCAACACAGAGGAAGATGTTTCAGAGTCTGAGTGATGCTTCAACAGGTTGCATTACTAGAGCACATTCCTCATTAAGAGGGAGTGTTGATTTTTGGTAGCATCAGATGTGCTCTAAGCCTAAAAATGTGCAGGGAGGCTAGGATACATGTATTCCACAATACCCAGAAATCGTTTTGGGAAATTCCACTCGGAGACAGTTTTATTAAAATAATTAATTATTTTTAATGGGCGCCCAAGTCTAAAGTTAGGAAATTAAAATAATTAAAGGGTATTAATCAAACTGTGGGTGAAATTTCTATAAAAAGACAAGGATCAAGCCAAAATGATCTGAGCCATTGATTAGAATCTAATTTGGGACGTTGATTCTCAACTGGAGAATTATAAGAAGAGGCTTGTGGGGCATTTGGAAATTACATCGAGTGGGAGATCAGAGATCGAATTTCTGAAGAGAGCAGCGTAACAATTGCCGGAGAGAAGTTCGAAGTGATTTCTTGTAGTGACGGGTAGGGATAGTTCTGGTTGGAGGTTTTTCCTGATCTGGGAATACTCAGCAGAGGAGGCAGAGAGAGATCCGGGAGAAGCAGCGCAGAGGCTACACTAGGCATCGTAAACTGACGTAGAGGCTTGAGGAGAGGTCGAGTTCTGAAGCCGGAAGCTGGGGTGTGAGACCGGGACGACAAAATCGAAGACTTAGAGAGGCAGATCGATCAGCAAAAAGAGTGACGATGTCCCTAGATGTTGTGACGTTGTGCCTATGCAGTGATTGCGTAGAGGCAGCAAGGGACTAGCCATTTTGTCGCTGAATTAGTCAAGATCACCAATGATAGTGTGAGGTATTTCTCACTAATCTTCTGTTAGTCATATTCTCTATACTGGATAGCCAGCAAGGTGTCCAGAGATTGTATTCAGAAAACTACTGTGTAATAATACAAACCCTCAGCTGCTGTTTTTTCGGGGACATTTGTCCAAAAATAATTGTGTAAATGTGTGTGATGATTATTTCTCTCCTCCGTTGTATGTACTTTCGTAGTTTTTATTTGTGTAGGTTGTAGTGTATTTAATTCGATATTTGTCTTAGCACACAAGAAGTAAATTGTTTAATCGAATTAACAATTAGAAGAATTAACATCAGTTGCTGCAATAGGAATCAGGTAACCGATTTTTCACAGTCCCTAGCAACGGTGCTAGAAAATATGGCGATGATTGACTAATTGATGATGAAAGAAAATTTGAAAATGTCGAAACACCGAGAACAAGAAACTTATCCTTGACAACGACACCAGAAAATGTTGTCGCCCAAATTGTACAGGCAAAAAGCGACAATGCTCAGGGTGGGGATTGTCACTTTGATTCCTACCCTCTCTATTCTAGTTGTCTCCCTACAACAAACTATAGGGGGTAGTCCCTAGAAATGTGAAGATGGTCGGGAGACACAACTAAATGGCCTAGCAACTTGGTTGAATTTAGCAAGTTAAGGATTACATCAAATTATAGTGTAAGACCAGTGCCTTAAACGGAGTCAATTACTTGCTTTAGGTTTGTTTACCAAATCACTTGATGAACAGTTGTTGCTTAAGGATGCTTCACTATCCTAAATGAAATGCAAATCCTACAATCTAGGTGAGATGCAAAATCTTGGTTAATTTTAGATTATATGCCTATTCTAAGTGTCTCTTTTCTCTTAACTGTTTTGGAGCAAGTCTCTAGAGTAGGCTGTGAGAGAGAAACCGGGAAGAAACAAGATGAGGCTTGGTTAACGAAATCTCCCTGGGATTCTAACCACCCGATGCCTCTGGCGCTGCGGAGACAATGTCTCTGATGACTACAAGGTCACTGTGTTAACCACTGAAGAGGTGCTAAACTCCTCAAGCTAGATGAAAAAGGTGGGCCTATATTTCTATCAACCAAGCTTAGGAGTAAATTTATTAATGCAAGAGGCTAATCCTAGAATGCAAGTGCAAGTGACGAGATGAGTGCTCTTAAGGTGAGATCACTTAATTACTTAAATATTCAATTACAATGATCTTTTAATTATGAACAATGAAATACTTGAACAATAGACAATCTCAACCACCAGAGAAAGTGCTTAAGCTTAACGGTGCCAAAAAATGTTGTTGGTAATATCAATAGACAATTAGCTCAAGAAATAATCAATACAAGACTAATGCTTCTTAAGACAATTAGCAATATTCATGACAATAACCAATAAATCACCACTTGTGCCAATTAGATATACAAGAGAGAAAATTAGATCTCTTATCACAATTATGATTATAATAACATCCACAAGAGATATCCAATTTAGCAATGAATCTACTTATCCAATGACAGTGAGAATTTAGAGCATTAATCAACATTGTCACTTAGATCAATTAGTCAAACTTATTAAACACTTTATCAACTTGATTAGAGCACTTATGTGTGAATGCAAGAGTGAAACTAGAGGCCAATGACCGAAATTAAGCCCAAATCACTTCAGCCATCAATAATTATGAATTGTACAATTTCCCTAGCCAATTTTAGAGACTTATGTGTGATTTATTATCACTGCAACCTTGTATTCAGAGGTTTGCAATTTTATATCAGCAGTCAAGGAATGATGCAAGATGCCCAAGGTATGTTACAAAATCAATGCATTCAACTTCCAATCATATTTACTTGATTATAAGACTGTTTGGACTCTATAGATTAGATTTATTATGTTCAGACCAGACCTTAGAAAAGCATATATCAGACTTGAAATAATTCAGAAAATTAGTGATACAGTCCTTAATAAACCAACAAGTTGCCAAAATATTAATGCCACAACAGCTCAAATGATTAGTTAATCATGTTGAGTGATTTTTAAATGATCATTAGTCAATTTTAATGAATTTATTCGAGTTATATGATTGGATAAAATGGTTGTAGCAAAACAGAGAAAATGAGGAAGAGAAAAGAGGCAAACCAAGAGGCCCAGAGGCCTAGTTGAATGCTAATTTGACCTCCAGTGGACTTGGGTACCTGCAACTACCAAATTAGCTCCAATACTTGCTGCAAAACCACAATGTTAGCCCACTAAAACAATGCAAAACCAGAGATGACTGAATACAAGGCTAGGGAAAGGACTAAAAGGCTAGAAAACCGCAAGACTAGGGCTAGAAAGGGCCAATGAGAGGCTAGAAGGGCTGAACAAGGGCAGAAATTAATGGAATGAGGGCAAGGCAGGCCACGACAAGGGCAAGTAAGCCCTCTTGGGCTAACATCAAGCCCAATAGGGCTAATGCAGGGGAGGAGAAGGCCCCTTAGGGGCTAACGACCAAGGAAAAGGCGTTATTTGGCTTGCGGCTAGGGCTAAAAGGGGACTGAGAGCCTTTGGAGTCTTCCCAAGCCCATAGCCAGAGAAATCGAGGAGGTCGAGGCCTTTAGGAGCCTACGACTAGCCAAAACTAGGGGGCCAAGGCCCTAAACGGGCCTCTGAAGGTTGCACCTAGCCCTTAGAGGGATAGTGGCCTAAGGAGGAGGGAGGTTGAGGGCCTTACAAGCCCTTTGGGGCCCACGACTAGGAGAAAAACGCTGGACGACGAGGTCTTAGGGCCAAAAAAAAATTGAAACACTTGCAAATGAAAAATTCTCCACAAATTCACTGCAGAAAAGTTGGATGACTTCCTTCTTGGGCTGGATGGCTAGCTTGGAGGCTAGATCTTTCCTTCCTAGGCATAGATCTGCCTCAAAACTACAAAAAATTTATATATATATATATAATCCTTTGAACAACTTGAAACTCACAAAAAATGCCAAAACCCCAAATACAAAAATTTGAAACCCCAAAAATAATAAAACCACAATTACTGCAAAACAAATAGGCTAGAAATAATTTACAAATATACAATATTTACAAATTTTGAAATTTTTGGAGAAAATAAATTTGGATAAATAACAATGGATGAACAAATTTTTGAAAAATAAATATTGGCAGAAAACCCTCCTGCAAAATTAAATACCATATGGAAAGCTCAAAGCCCAAACATAGTCATCATTTCCCCACAGTCTGCAAACTTGTTGCCCAAGGGCTAGCGTACCCGTAAATCTCTATTATATTTTGAAGAAAATTGTTAGAACATATAGTGAATCAAATCACCTAAGATAATATATATCAATAGAATGTTCGTATCACCGACAAATGAAATGACAATTATTAATCAATATTTAGGTCAAAATAGGATCACCCATAGCTAACACATACCACAGATCAGCGGAAGAAAAGCATCGTGAACTGAACCCCAAAGTCTTTCTATTATGATACAAAATGTTCCCAACAGAGCAACAACTCAATACCAGCGTTACAAAATTTTACATCATCCAACGATATTTATACAAGCAAAATGACTTCTATTTATAGAGAAATCCCTCCTAGTGGAAAATAATGGCTAGTTGGCTTGATCCTTGTCAAAATAATCTCGACTGTTGAAAATACTTTGATGATCTTTTAATCTCCATCATCGAATTTTTAATTTTGGGGGAAAATTCGAAATTTTCTTAAATCCCATTTTTAATTAATCCAAAAATTAATATTTTGGATTAATTTCCTCAAAAATTTGACTTGACTTAACCCTCAAGGTCTAGGGGCTCAATTTTTCTTAAAATATCCATTTTTGTCTTGGTGGGGGACCTCAAAAATTTGACTTTCCTTTGACCCACGATTTTTTTATTATTGTCCACTTGGAAAGAAATTAATTTCTTTATAATTATTTTTTGATTCAAAATTAATTAATTTTCTGGCTTAGTGTTTAATTTAATTTTGTCAAAAAAATTAATTAATTGACATTAAAAGAGATTGATAATTTTTTCCACCTTCAAATATTTTCGCTATGGTGTCTAAGTATGAGGGACCATGCACTAAAATATTTTTTTGCATCAAGATTTACAATTATTTCAACCCTCATAGGGGGAATACACCTTTATATATAAATCCACATGAAATTACCCAATTCTGCGACACAGTATGATCTACTATAGACCAAATGGTTTGTAATAAATTAATTTAGCCAAATGTGCTTAAATTATTCCCAAACACACTTTTACAAAGACTCGATATAACATGAGAACTCACGTAAGACCTTGTCAAGAGATTTCACCCTAGCTTTAGGGTTTAAGCTGGAAGAAAAACTTTGTCGATTATCCGTGTTTAGAAATACACATAATTCAGTGAAGTTAAAAGATTTCCTAGGATGAAATCTGTTACCAAGACCAAGGCTTACCTAGGTGTTGTTACATAATTCAATGGTCATACTAGCACCATTTACAATATAACTTGCAGAAATTAGGTTTACAATGATAAAACTATGTTGGCTGATGAATTTGAATTTTGAAAAAAATTCTTCATGTCTTTGCATCCTTCCTCCATGGATTGTTTACAAAGTGTGGTTAACATCTGGCTCCATATGAGAACACATTGCTTCCTTGAAAGAATGTGAGAATCCAGATTTTTGTATCCAAGAAAATAGAAGTCCATCAAATAGATATCCATTCAAAATCAAAATCAAAATCATCATGTACATATAGAACATCTGTTGGAATAAACAAATTCTACTCTAACATCTTGAAACATAAAAACATGAAATATAAATGCATAAAAGAAAGCTAAATAATGACATAAATAAAATCCTAACTAAGAGTGTAGGGTTAGAAATACAATACAGAAGATGCCCTATGGCATCAGATGTCATCCCTGTGGCACAATCTGGAACATTTGTTTGCTTATGGGTAAATCGATTAGCTAGTTGTCAGATGCCCCTTGTTGAATCTTGACCCTTTTTGGCTGATGTGAACTTTCATCACTGCTTTGCATATCTTTGTCAAAATCTAACCACCTTCTTTTCTTGCTCGGAAGATGAGATGAAGAAAAATGATATATAGGCTGGAAGAACTTAGTCACAATTGCATTATGTTCTGAAGGATGACCCTGTGGTTCAATTTCCTCATCATTGTTTGGCCTCTTCAGATTTTCAACATGGTACCTTCTTTCAACTTCCCTGTATAACCTGACCATACCACCTGTTGTTGTGGGAATAGTAGCATATGATAAGTCCATCTGAATACATCCACCCAAGTCAGTTGCAAACTTTCTTAACATAAGCATTCCCCATACATTCGACACATCTATGATTGCTATGTCCATGGTGATGATTTTATATGGATAATTTGCCAAAGCAACTTGCAAATATTTAACCACACCAAGGACCTCAATTTTCTTAGAGTCCATAGAGCAAATGTTGTGATAAGGCCTTGAGATTCTCAGATTCAGTTGATCCATAACTTTCTTAGTCATGACATTAGTTGAGGCCCCTGAATCCAACATACAATTGTGAAGCAAGCGATCATTAACTTCCAAAGTAAGGAAGAAAGGTTGATTATCTTCATTAGTCATATAACAATTTAAATCCTTTAACTTAATTTCTTCATCTTTTGGATGTGCATCAGTCTTATCCTATTGAGCCATGCCTAGAGCTTTGAAGAACGTTTCTCTTTGAGAAGGAATCTTTAGAAGTTCTAGCACTGGGACAAAAATCTTAACATTGTTTATCCATGTGGCCCAATCAATTTTCAATCCTGATTGATAGCTTTTAGATGCAACCTATTTATTCTGATTCTGATCTTTGCCTTTCTTTTGATAAGTATAACCTTTGCTTCTAGCAATTTCCAGAATTTGTTCCTGAGACGGAGTTTCACCATACATCTGTGTGATAGGATCTTTCTCATCATTGAAGTTGTTGATGGTGAAAGATGAAGGGTCCGTGCAATGACCTTCCCTTGAAGAACTTTGATTTACATTATTTATTTGCTCACTAGTTCCTTCATCTAAAGTTTTCTAGCAATGGCACATGCACTTTCTTCATGAAAACTTTCACAAGGTCTACAAAATGGTATAGGCTGATCAATGATATTACTAGACTCAAGAGGAGTAGGAGGCCTTTGATAATTCAGAGGATTCTTTCTTGGCCATGGATTATTGTTACCTTTGTTATTATTATTTCTAGGCTGGACATTCTGAGCTTGATTTCGTTCCATCTGGATTAGCCTAGATTGCATGGCACTCATTTCTCTAGCATGCTCAACTCTCATTTCCTTAATCATTTGAGTGAGTTCCTTAATTGGGTCGTGCTCTACCTCCTTTATTTATTTTCTTTTAGCTTTGATCGAACCTCGTTCAAAACCAGGAATTTCTGACTTACCAGATGCTTTCTTATCTTTTTCTAACTCTTCAGCTATAGCTTGAGCAGAATCCAAATCAATTGGTTTTGCACGTCTTATTTCATAAGATGTCTCAACACAAAATGCTTCAAGATATTGCTCTAATAAAGACTTGTCCGGAGGTTTATAATCTTGAGTCATTTCTTTGATGATACCATTGAATCTCTGATTAAATTCTTCAACCGTTTCGTTCTCATTCTTCTTTATGCTATTGATGGCTTTAAACAAATATCTTCCTTCCCTTTTGTCCCCGTATTTTCCCCTGAATGCATTGAGGAGTGCTTGCAAAGAATCAAAGGAGTTATCAGGCTTGTCTAAGTACCACTATAATGCATCATCTTCTAATGAAAGGACAAAGAGCTTCATCTTAACATCTTCATGATTGTAGGCAACGACATGAACATGTTTTAGCATAAAAGTTGTGAACTTCCTGATGTGAGCATCAACAGTGATTGCATTGTTCCCTTGAAAGGTAGGTATCTTATCCAAACCATCGGCTGGAAGATTATGAGGCTGCCCCTAGATATTAGCAAAGTTGTAAGGCCTGTAGAAATCCATGAAGTCCTGACTAACGGGATCAGGGGAAAGCAAGTGGATATCAGGGAGGGCTTCCTGTCTGAGAAAGATTAAATGCTTGCTAGAATGTGATTTGTTTAACCGTGCTCTTAGAACCTTTTTAGGATCGAGAGCGGGTTTAACCAAGCTACCAGGATTTTTTTGAATACAAGCTCTTGTGAATGGATGAATAAGTGGAGTCCCCACCCAAACAAGAAACTAACCCAAATGTCCAGGTGCTAAAGTGCAAATAGAAAGGTGAACAAGGTGATGAGAAGATTAGTGAAGGAATGAAGAATGATAGGATGAAAAGATGATGATAAAGTGTCGTAACGCTAAGGTCCACTAATTGGTCCCTGACAACAGTGCCAGAAAATGTGGCGACGATTGACATATTGATAATGAAAGAAAAAACGAAAATGTCGAAACACCGGGAACAAGAAACTTATCCCCAGCAATGGCACCATAAATTATTGTCGCCCAAACTATACAGGCAAGAAGCGACAACACTCAAAGCAGAGGTTGTCACTCTGATCCCTGCCCTCTCCGTTCTAGTTGTCTCCCTATAGCAAACTATGGGGGGTAGTCCCTAGATATGTGAAGATGGGAGATTTGGTTGCAACCAACAAGTTTGGGAGACACAACTAAATGGCCTAGCAACTTGGTTGAATTTAGCAAGTTAGGGATTAGATCAAATTATTGTGAAAGATCAATGCCTTAAATGGAGTCAATTACTTGCTTTAGATTTGTTTACCAAGTCACCGGATGAACAGTTGTTGCTTGAGGATGCTTCACTATCCTATATGAAATGCAAATGTTATAATCTAGGTGAGAGGCAAAATCTTGGGAGTCAATTACTTGCTTTAGATTTGTTTACCAAGTCACCAGATGAACAATTGTTGCTTGAGGATGCTTCACTATCCTATATGAAATACAAATCCTGCAATCTAGGTGAGATGCAAAATCTTGGTTAATTTTAGACTATATGCCTATTCTAAGTGTGTGCTTTCTCTTAATTGTTTGAAGCTAGTCTCTAGAGTAGGTTGTGAGAGAGAAACTGAGGGGAAGCAAGTTGAGGCTTGGTTAACGATACTTCCCCTAAGGTTCTAACCACTTGATGGCTCCAACGCTGCAGAGATTGTGGCTCTGAGGACTACAAGGTCACCATGTTAATCACTGAAGAGGTGCTAAACTCCTCAAGCTAGATGAGAAAGGTGGGTCTATGTTTCTATCAACTAAGCTTAGGCTTAGAAGTAAATTTATTAATGCAAGAGGCTAATCCTAGAAGGCAAGCGCAAGTGATGAGATGAGTGCTTTTAGGTTGAGATCACTTAAGTATTCAATTAGAATGATCTTTTAATTATGAACAAGGAAATAGTAAATACTTGAACAATAGACAATCTCAACCACAAGAGAAAGTACTTAAGCTTAACAATGCGAGAAAATGTTGTCGGTAATATCAATAGACAATTAGCTCAAGAGATAATCAATACAAGACTAATGCTTCTTAAGACAATTAGCAATCTTCATGACAATAACCAATAAATCACCACTTATTCCAATTAGATATACAAGAGAGAAAATTAGATCCCTTATCACAATTATGATTAGAATAGGCATCCACAAGAGATATCCAATCTAGCAATGAATCTACTTATCCAATGGCAGCGAGAAATTTAGAGCATTAATCCACAATGTCACTTAGAACAATTAGTCAAACTTATTAAACACTTTATCAACTTGATTAGAGCACTTATGTGTGAATGCAAGTGTGAAACTAGATGTCAATGACCGAAATTAAGCCCAAATCACTTCAACCATCAATAGTTATGAATTGTAAAATTGCCCTAATCACTTCAACCATCAATAGTTATGAATTGTAAAATTGCCCTAGCCAATTTTAGAGACTTATGTGTGGTTTATTATCGCTGCAACCTTGTATTCAGAGATCTGCAATTTTATATCAGCAGTCAAGGAATGATGCAAGATGCCCAAGATATGTTACAAAACCAATGCATTCAACTTCCAATGATATTTACTTGATTATAAGACTGTTTGGACACTAGAGATCAGATTTATTATGTTCAGATCAGATCTTAGAAAAACATATATCAGACTTGAAATAATTCAGAAAATTAGTGATTCAGTCCTTAATAAACCAACAAGGTGTCAAAATATTAATGCCACAATAGCTCAAATGATTAGTTAATCAAGTTGAGTGATTTTTAAATGATATTTAGTCAATTTTAATGAATTTTTTGAGCTATATGACTGCATAAAGTGGTTGTGACAAAACAAAGAAAATGATGAAGGGAAAAGAGGCAAACCAAGAGCCCTAGAGGCCTAAAGGCTATTTTGACCTCCAATGGACTTGGGTACCTGCAACCATCAAATTAGCTCCAATACTTGCTGCAAAACCACAATGTTAGCCTACTAAAACAATGTAAAACCAAAGATGACTTAATACAAGGCTAGGGCAAGGGCTAAAATGCTAGAAAACCCCAAGACTAGGGCTAGAAAGGGCCAGTGAGAGGCTAGAAGGGTTGAACAAGGGTATAAATGAGTGGAATGAGGGCAAGGAGGGCCACGGCAAGGGCAAGTAAGCCGTCTAGGGCTAACGCAAGGTAGGAGAAGGCCTCCTAGGGGCTAACAGCCAAGGAAAAGGCCTTATTTGGCCTGCGACCTGTGTCACAGGGTTCGTCGAACCCAAAGGTTGAGGTCCGAAATTCGTCGAATTTCAAAGAAAATCTTAAGGTTCGTATAAGTTCGAAAAGGTTCGGTTCCTGTTGCGTTATAACGGCATTCATATTGTTTGCTTACGCGTTGAAAGCATTATATTATAATGCTTACGCGTCGAAATCTGCGTACATACATTATAATGCGTTAAAAGCATTATATTATAAGGCGTCAACATTATTATAATTCTATAAGTATTACAATATTACAATGAACTCAACGTACATGTATTACAAGCAATACAATATGTTAACACATTATAATGTATTGAACTCAGCTTATATGAGGCATTACGATAGGCTAATGTATATTTTTTATTATTATTATAATAATAATAAATATAAGTTAACCTAATTTAAAAATTATATATTTTTACAAGAATTATTTTTAATATATTTTAAATTATGGTATTGTTATTTTAAATATTATAAAATAATATAACGTATATTTATGAAAAGTTATAAATTTATTGATAGTATATGATAAAAATTATAAATATATATTAATTATAAATGAATATAAAAGATTTATGTAATTTTAATTATTATATATATTTTTAAAATTATATACGTGAACGAACTTAATGGCGAACCTCATTCGAACCTCATCGAAAAATTCGAACTCGAATCGAACTTAATTGTAATCGAATTCGAATTCGAACCCGAACCATGTGACATTGCCTGCGACTAGGAGCTAACGGGAGACGAAGAGCCTTTGGAGGATCCCCAAGCCCACGACCAGGGAAATCAAGGAGGCTAAGGCCTTTAGGGGCCCAAGACTAGCCAAAACCATGGGGCCGAGGCCCTAAACGAGCCTCTAAGGGTTGTGGCTAGCCCTTATAGGGATAGCGGCTTAAGGATGAGGGAGGCCGACAACCTTACAAGCCCTCGAGGGCCCACTGCTAGGAGAAAAAGGCTGGATGGCAAGGCCTTAAGGCCAAAAAAAAAATTGAAACCCTTGCAAATGAAAAAATTTCCACAAGTTCTCTGCAAAAAAAGTTGTACGACTTGCTTCTTGGACTAGATGGCTAGCTTGGAGGCTACATCTGCCTCAAAACCACAGCGAAAAATCCTTTGATCAACTTGAAATTAACCTATACAAATGAATCAAAAAATGCCAAAACCTCAAATATATATACAAAAATTTGAAACCCCAAAAATAATAAAACCCCAATTGCTGCAAAAAATAGGTTAGAAATAATTTACAGATATACAAGATTTACAAAATTTAAATTTTGTGGAGAAAATAATTTTGGATAAATAACAATGGATGAACAAATTTTCGAAAAACACCATGAACTAAACCCCAAAGTCTTTTTATTATGATACAAAATGTTCCCAGCGTAGCAGTGACTCAATACCAACGTTACAAAATTTTACATCATCCAAAGATATTCATAGAAGAAAAATGACTTTTATTTATAGAGAAATCCCTCCAAGTGGAAAATAATGGCTAGTTGGCTTGATCCCCATCAAAATAATCTCGACCATTGAAAAAACCTTGATAATCTTTTAATCTCCACTGTCGAATTTTTAATTGAAGAAAAAATCAAAATTTTCTTAAAACCCATTTTTAATTAATCCAAAAATAAATATTTTGGATTAATTTCATAAAAAATTTCACTGACTTAACAACCAAGGTCCAAGGGCTCAATTTTTCTTAAAATATCCATTTTTTCCTTGGTGGAAGACCTCCAAAAATTGACTTTTCTTTGACTCACAATTTTTTTTATTATTTTCCACTTGGAGAGAAATTAATTTCTCTATAATTATTTTTTGACCCAAAGTTAATTAATTTTCTAGGATAGGATTTAATTTAATTTTTCTTAATTTAATTTTGCCAGAAAAATTAATTAATTGACACTAGAGGGGATTAATAATTTTTTCCACCCTCAAATATTTTAGCCATGGTGTCTAAGTATGAGGGACCATGCACTAAAATATTTTTTACATCAAGATATTACAATTAATTCAACCCTCAAAGGGGGAATACACCTTTACATATAGACCCTCATGACATTACCCAATTTTGCGACACAATATGATCTAGTATAGACCAAGTGGTTTGTAATAAAATAATTTAGCCAAATGTGCTTAAATTATTCCCAAACACACTTTTACAAAAACTCGATATAACACTAGGACTCACCTAAGACCTTGTCAAGAGATTCCACCCTAGCTTTGGGGTTTAAGCTGGAAGAAAATTTTTGCCAATTATCCATATTTAGAAACACACATAATTCGGTGAAGTTAAAAAACTTCCTAGGATGAAATCTATTGCCAAAATTAGAGGCTTACCTAGGCTTGGTTACATAATTCAATGGTCATACTAGCATCATTTACAATATAACTTGCAAAAATTGGGTTTACAATGATAAAACTGTGTTGGCTAATGAATCTGAATTTCGAAAAAATTTCATGTCTTTGCATCTTGCTTCCTTGGATTGTTGAGAAAGTGTGGTCATGTTAGATCTAAGACTTTTGTGATCCATAATGTAGAAGTAAGTCTTTCGGATTAATCACATTGCTAGGATTTGGTCGATGTTTCGAACCAACTAATGTGGTTCATCCTCAGGACAAGGTGAGAAATCCATCGATCAGAAGGAATAAATAGTAAGGATGCATCATTGCCTAGAGTTAGCCGTTAAAAATAGTTGTTGGTGAATTAGTTAATCGGTAAAGAAAATAATTATTTTGGAATTAGTGGTAAG
The DNA here is from genome assembly GCA_031772625.1 of Pinus tabuliformis. Taxonomy (NCBI): domain Eukaryota; kingdom Viridiplantae; phylum Streptophyta; class Pinopsida; order Pinales; family Pinaceae; genus Pinus; species Pinus tabuliformis. The sequence goes on from CM062805.1 coordinate 1,359,075,156, forward strand.
AAGTTATTTTATTAAAATATTCTATATTTAGTTAAAAATAGTTGTTAAGGAATAATTAAATATAAAATATAGTATTTCAATATTATCGATTTACGTAAAGTAATAATTTAAATCATCTTATTTGTTAGGGGTTGACTTATTCATATTAAAAATGTATTTGGAAGAAAACTAGCTGTTAGGAATTTAAAATATTTGATTCCAATATAGTTCAATAAATATCAATTAATAATAATTTCTATATTAAGATTATATTGTTCGAAGAGGGATATTTGAAACCCTCAAAAATTATAGCCAAAATTAAAAACAAGAGTCAAAATATATATACATATATACATATACATATATAAAGAATAACTAAATAAAATAACTAGCTATTTTCTATGTTATGCAAACATATTTTAGTAAAATAATATATATATATATATATAAACAAATAACTAGTAATTTTCTATTGTTATGCAAACATATTTTAGGGATTAAAAAAAAAATTGGGGAACAAGGTTGAAACCAGAAGAAAATAAAGGAGAAAGGAGAAGAAAGGGATGGTGAGTTATGATGAGAGAGCTGGAATCCAACTCTTACTCAATTTCTAACCATCATCTCTATTAAGATTCTGGCATGCCTTTTGATCTCAATCACCTCCCTAAGCTTCTTGTGGTGGAAATGACCTATCCTGACCTATCCTAGCGATAACTTTGGATTCTTCAATGCAGACATGGTGCTTCGAATTCTCTACATTTTTGCTGAGGCTGGTGAGCGGGAGCGATTGTGTCTAAGGTCTGTTGCGTGCTCATTGATTCTTTGTTTAATAGACCTACATGTTTCTCCAATGTAGGGGATACCACAGGAGCAGGGAACAAGGTAGACCCCTTTCGAGTCCTTAGGGTCAATAGGGTCTTTAACAGATCTAAGAGAATTTTTAATGGTATTGAGAGGTTTGAATGAAGAAGAGACATTAATCTTCTTAAGGATATGGGCAATCCTATCAGTGGTTCCTTGGATATATGGGAGATGAACCTTAGAGATAGGATCATCACGAGCAGGTTTAACTCTAGGCGCTTTGCAGGCTTTGTGAAAGGCCTTGAGGCTTTGAGATCTGCTATACCCATTATTTTTAAAAACTTCAAGAAGATGGGATTTCTCTTGTTCAAGGTGGCTATCATCAGAGATTCTTAGAGCACGGGTAGCAAGAGTGCTAAGAACCCCGAATTTCTAAGCCGAGAAATGATGAGAACTGGCATGGAGATATTGTTCCGTGTGAGTCTTTTTCCGAAAGACTTGGTGACAAATGGAACCATCATCCATCCTCGAAAGGAGAATGTCAAGAAAGGGAAGGCGACCATTCTCCTCAACTTCCATCGTGAACTTGATGGAGTCATATTGAGAATTAAGGTGGTTAAGAAACAGATCGAGTTTCTCTTGACCATGAGGCCAGAAACAGATTGAGTTTCTCTTGACCATGAGGCCAGAAACAGATTGAGTTTCTCTTGACTCATGACCAATATTATTTTAACTTTGACAAACCCTAGAAGCATGAAGAACATGCTTGACCTAGATGACCAATTGACTTGAGCATGAAACCCATGCTTGAAAACCAATATTTATGTTTCTTCTCTTGCATTTTACATAAAATATATAATGACATAAGTACAATGACAATTATGAAGACTAAACCTAGTTACTTTTTCCAACAAAAAGAACACAAGAGTTTACCCTAGGAAAACCCAAATGGGGGGAAACCCAGCAATCTTTCCTTATAGAATTAAGTCAACAAGAGAGACATCAAAGTCGTAGAAAAACTGACCAGCAAGATGACTTGACCAACAATCCACCAAGAAGCCAAGTCAACTCTCCAAGATATCTGCCCACAAAATTAGGTCTGCACCATAATTAGATCTTATGGTCCTTCCATAAAATTTGGTTCCTCTACAGAGTTTCAGTACAACACAAAGGTTCGGTCTTCCACAAAGATTCGATGCTTTCCTTGAGAGAGATATTCATTTTCTACAAGCTTTGAATTCGTCCTTGTTTCTTGTCATCTTCGTTGGCCTCAGAGATATATAAAAACAGATGATCTGAATTGCACTTTGGGAGGGAGAATGAATGCATATGTATATAGTCCTTCTGGGGGGCGAATAGGAACCTCTTTGGGGTTGAGCCGACATGTTAAGGAGGAGGGCCGACTTGGTCTTCTTGTGGAGTCATAAATGAAAATTCCACAATCCAAATTTTTCTTTTGACAAATATAATAATAAAATTTATTTTGAGCATGAAGAACATGCTTTGATAAATACATAAATGATGAAAAATATACATTATGAAGACCGACCATTGTTAAAAAATTCAACACTCCCTCTTAACTAGGGAGGTATTCATAATGACTATCAAGATGTTCTCAAGATGACAATTCTATAAGGAAGGATGAAGATTAAGATAAGCACCATCATCAATATCATAATCACCATCAACATAATCACAGTTCACCATCAAACAACTATGGACATGGTCTAGGTGAAACGCCAGAGGCGTCATCATGATAAACAAGCTCACCTTAGAAAGAGATCCAAGCATGATGTTGGGAGGCTCCTGCTCATCTAAGTGGCCTCTAGGACTATTCTCCAACCAAGGTCAAATTGACACAGGGAGAATATCCTTTGTCGGACCATTCTTCAAACCAAGGTCAAAGCGACACAGGGAGAATGTCTTCTACTGGGTCATTGTCCAACCAAGGTCAAAGTGACACGGGTAGAATGTCAGCCCACCATTCATCAACAAAAGTCATAAAGGCACAGGAAGAATGTTGGTCCATGATTCTATCTAATCTGTCAAACCATTCTCCAACCAAGGTCATAATGACACAAGGAGAACTTCTCCAACCAAGGTCATAATGACATAGGGAGAATATCAGACCATTCTCCAACCAAGGTCATGAAGACATAGGGAGAATGTCCATTCATAATGGTGTCTCATCAGCTCTCCCTTTCAATAAGAGAGGTATTCTCCATGAGCCCAAGCTTGAATCGGAAGTACACAAACTTCCCTCTAGAAAGAGGCTTTGTAAGAATATCAACAATTTGCTCATCAGTGGAGATGTATTGGAGCTTCACAGCTCCCTTCAACACCATGTCTTGAATGAAGTGGTACTTGATCCCAATGTGCTTCGACCTGTCATCATGGTCATCACCAGCACTTGATCAAGATAATCCTACAAGTAACCTTTGAAGTCATACTGCTTCTCAACTTGCCAATCCAACTACAATATACTCGGCCTCTGCCATACTGAGTGCAACAAATGACTGCTTCATGCTCATCCAAGAAATTATAATGGAGCCCAAACTGAAGCAACATCTTGATGAATTCTTTTTGTCTTCAACATTCTTTTGCCCAAACTAAATTTGTTGTTGTACTTCTCAAACCATTCATGACCAACTGTACCATGTCGATACTACAACACATGTTGAGCAACTTATCTTGGCTCAACCATAAACTGTTCTGCTCCCTACACTAGATCACAAATGCTTTTTGATCACCCTAACTTGGTGCTCCCTCTTAGACTAAAACATATCTTGCTCAAGTTGCTCCTTCTGCCATTGTTGTCTTTCAAAGTTTCAGCTATCTAGTCAGACAATGCTAAAGACAGTCCATCATCTCAGACTAAGAGGTCAACTCCCTCTGAAGCTAAAACAGGGCTCTCTTACTACCCCCTCTGTTAAGGAGGTAATTCTTTCTACAATTGCTTCCTCTGACATGAGTCCTTCATCTTCTGTTAGAGACAAATCAAATAAGATTAACCAAGCCCAATGTGTCTACTTGTGATAACCTTCTTTATGTTGGAAATTTTAACTAGGTTTGGTCTTCCTAATGACCTATTTGTAATCTTGACATTGTATACTTTGTGTAAAGAAAGAAAAAGAAAGAAAAGGAAAAAATTATATTATGTAAAGCATGGGTTTCATGCTCAAGTCTAGGTCAAAAGCATGTTCTTTGTGCTTCTAGGTCTTTCTAGGACAAAGGAGAATTTATGTCATGTATTATAGTCCCATTTGGACTCATTACAACAAAGGAAATTATTTTGTCAAGAAAAAGCCATTGATTCCTCCAAGACCAAGTCGGCCCCAATCAAGGTCAAGTCGACCTAATGGAGGGCTATTTGACCCCTCAAGAAGGCTATAAATACAAGGAGCTCGACCTCATTTGAGACACACATCCAACACAAGTTTGATTTGCAATAGAAAAGGAGAAGAAGTGTTGAAAGGACGAAGCAAGGAAGAAAAGAAGTCGAAGTTTCTTGGGATCAATTCTCTCCTTGGGATCAGTTCTCTCTCTCCACATGTGCGAAGTTAGGGTTTTGTTGTTGTCAGTTGCAGGAGGTCTAAAATTGCAGGAATGAAACTTTGAAGTGCAATTGCAGGGTTGAAATTCTAGAGCGAAGCTACAGAAAGTCGAAGTTTTGAAGCTACCTTGGATAGATCTTGTTGGGGGGGCTGACTTGGTGCTTGGGAGGATCTTGGGCTTTGGTCTTTCGGTCTTGGAAGTCTCATTGTAAGAAGATTCTATAAGAAGAGAAGCATTCTTTCTGGGTTTTGCCCTGTCTTCGAGTCCATATCTTGTGTACTTTGTCTTGTTGTGATCTTCATTTTTTTGGTAATTGCTTGATGAACGAGAACTAATAAAGTAATAAAAGGCCAACATATATCACAAGTAATCATCAAGTTAAAGAAAATCATCTATAATACATAAGTCTCCTGATTTTCCAACACTTTAATCATGAGACTTCTTTTCATGTACCTCAAAATCCTGAGGTGGCTTTATGTACACTTCTTCCTCCTTAATCACTTTAATGAGGAAAGTAATCTCTACATGAACCTGATGCAATTTTCAAAACAAAGATAATAGAGGTGTACCTTACCACTAGGAAAATGTCTTGTCATGATCCTTTCCTTCTTACTAGGAGAATCTTTTATTCAATTCTTGCTTTGAATTTGACTATGCTGCCATCTACTGCAAACTTCAAACTTGTTGATCTCCTGGCTCCCTCTGATCTCAGATTTCTTCTAGCATAATATTTGTCAACTCAATTTATGATTCAAGGAAAGTCCTCTTTACACACACTTTGCTTCGTTATTCCACTTCTTCCATTCACAGTCAAAGCCTTGGCAGCCTTCACTATGTACCTGCAATCCTCACTAGGAGGTCATGGAAGAACAATTACAACGAAGCAAAGAATTCAAAGACAAGAGACTAACTAATAGTCAAATAACAACAATAGTAATAATCAAACAAAAGAGACATAAAATACTTATCTTTTGAGGATTGTAGTGGAATGGTAGCTCCTTGCATCCATTGCCACCTTAGCATCCTCGTCCTCATCATGATGTCATTCCTTCCTTGCTGAGGTTGGGGTTTCTTAGCAGAAATGTTTGTTCAATCCTAGGGTCTTGTCCATAGACCCTAGACCTTTCTTGTCTAAGCCTATTTTTCCCTGCTAGGGTTTTCAAACCCTAGATACTCAAATGTCCAAAATCATAGGACACATGTGATGATATATCAGATAGGAAAATGTGTCAAGATCAATGATAAAAGATCCATATCATAAATGATATCTTCTCAGATCAGTTGCACATCAGATTTGCCTTTTTGAACCCAAGAGCTTATCCTTCAAAATTGAAATACTTCTAGATCTGCAAATGATTCATTTTTCTTCAGCCTTCAACCTTAAAGAGGAACTCGTCCTCATAATTTTATCTTGTCCAACGAATTCGATTCATCACTGTATGCTTTATGATAGTGATAGAGATTTTGAATTTACACTTCATGACAGGATATCCAAATTTCAGTATCAGTATGTGCAATAGCACAAGGTCCATTGTTAATGTTTTACGATCTTTGTAGCTTAAACATCCTTGACTTTTGGCTTCTCTGGTCTTAATATTTCACCCCTTTGGATAGGGAGGATTTCAAACTTCCTCTTGATTGCTTCCTTCGGTTCGGCTACCATGATGACTTTTTAAGAAATCCGAAGATTGTTTGAGATTTCTTCAACTCTGTCTCAAAGCAATAACAACTTTTGCCGTTGTCAAGAATATTTTTTGACCATTTTCAGAGATCTTCCACTTCTGGGATAACTCGATCAAAGGAATCATGACAGTCTTGAAAAGACCTAAAAGTGAACCTTCAAATGCTTCGGCCCTGATCAATTTTTCTGAGGATAATTCATAGGTTCCTGGCCTCTTTTGGATTCTACAAGGCCTATGGCCTAATCTGAGGTTCTTTGACCATCCCAGGATTTCTGCAATTATTCCAGAGACTACAAAGAACAGCCTTCGGCCTTTCAAAGAGGTATGTTCCAACAAAAATAGTTTGGCCTTTCAATCGACTGAGCCAATTCAGAATTTTCTGAGATCACATACTTTATTATTGAACAACATATCACTGTAATGTCTTTCGCATGGAGAACTTGTGAGATCTTGATTCAATAAAGGCTTTGACCTTAAATAAGTGCTTTGACAGAAGATTGAATTGGAACTTTTTTAGCTTGGATCGAGGCATAAAACATGTTGAATTTTCTGAGGCTCTCGGTCCTCCTGAAAACTACACTGAGGCTTCTTTCCAGGCTACTGAGGCAATTCTCTCTGAGGGCTAACCTCAGATAATTTTGGCCTGAAGTACTTCGGACTAGAGCCTAGATAATCTCAGCCTCCTTTTAATCAGCTCTTCTCGACATACATAATTTGCCAGACTTTTTAAGACTTGAGACAGATCTTTGTTCCTTTTACTGAGAATCCTTTAACAGATCTAGATTTTCGCCTTCTTGAGATTTGACAAAGTAATAAGGCTTCAGTCTTTTTTCCTGTACCTGGCACAAGATTATACTTTAAATAAAACTTCTGTAATATACTTCTGAGGTTCTATCTATGGAGGTAGATGAACAGAGGTTTTGAAACTAGGGTATCTAGGGCTAGTTGACAAATTAAGCTCTGGATGATGACGTGGAGCATAGAAGACTTCTAGGGCTGCTCTTTCACCATAGCTCTGATACCATGTTTATTTTTCAATAGTCCTCTAACTGATAATTGTTTCTTATGATTTTCTTAGATAGATCTCTTCTTACCTTTATCATAAAACAATTACACACAGAACTTCAACAGTAAAAACAAAATGGTTAGAGGATCATAAAGAGACAACCACACAATAACACAAGCGTTTACCCTGGGAAAACCCACATGGGGGAAAATCCCACCAATATTTCCTTATAGAATTAAGTCAACAGGAGAGGCATCAAAGTTATAGATAAACTGACCAATAAAATGACTAGACCAACAGTCCACCAAAAAGCCAAGTCAACCCTCCAAGATATATGCCCACAGAATTAGGTCTCTGGTCCTTCCATAAAATTCGGTTCTTCTACAGAATTTTACTGCAGCACAGAGGTTTGGTCTTCCACAGAGATTCGATCCTTTCCGTGAGAGTGATATTCATCTTTTACAAACCTTGAATTTGTCCTTGTTTCTTGTCATTTTTGCTAGCCTCAGAGATATATAAAAACAGATGATCTGAATTGCACTTTTGGAGGGAGAACGAATGCATATGTATATAGTCCTTTTGGGGGCCGAATAGGTGCCTCTTTGGGGCTGAGCTGACTTGTCAAGGAGGAGGGCTGAATTGGTCTTCTTGTGAAGTCATAAACCAAAACTCCACAATTCAAATTTTTCTTTTGACAAATATAATAATAAAATTTCTTTTGAGCATGAAGAACATGCTTTAATAAATACACAAATGATGAAAAATATGCATTATGAAGACGGAATATAGTTACAAAATTCAACATTAGGGACTGCCCAAGGAAACTAATCATCATCCCTCTTAACTTGAAGGCAAGAATGAGGTTGTTGTTACCATGCTAGTGCCACATTATATACTCGCTCAAGAGATCCACATAGATTACTCGAGTGTCAGTTTTGGGATTTGGACCTGGATGGGAAGGATAACAATTATTCCTCCCAACCACCCAAGCTGAACCCAATTGACATTGGTATTGTTTCTTATTATTTTATGTTATATTTATTTTAAAGTTTTATATATAAAAAATGAATGGTGAACCTTATTAAAAAAGTCAAATTCAATTCAAACTTAATTGTTGCCAAAACTTAATTAAACCCAAACCATGTGACATAGGCTGTGAGTTCACTTAATGATTTTAATGCCTTGGTTGATGGTTGATGCGATGGTATAGTCATGGGTGTCTTGATGGTGTTTTTCTTGTTATACTTGATTAGCATGAAGAAAGCATTGCACTTGGTCATGTGATGTTCTAGCCTTCAATATGGATATGAAGATATATGACCCCCGTGATGGAACAACCTAGCACTTTTGGAGTAAGTTGACATCATATTGGCATCTTCATTCGGTTGGCTTCATACTAGTGTAGATTGCTTGGAACTTTCCTCTTTCTCACACTCAGTTTCACATTTTTGGGTGATTCGATATAGTTGGAGCATTGGTGTGAGAGCACCCTTACTTATATGGAGACACTTGGCATCTGTGTTTTGGGCATCATGTACTAACACTTTTGATGGAGTGCTCACTCTTGGCACACATGTTGAGGTTTCCCTATGTTCAAGGAGTTGTTACAACAACTAGTGGATCATTGCATACACATTCTCATGCATCATTGGTGGGATGTCTTGTTGGAGAGCTACATGTGCCACTTGGGGGTATTATATTTGCTTTCTTTTGAGGTTGACTCAGTTCGAACCCTCATTATGGAGAATGTCCACCTTTCTTGGAGCCTTATTGCACTCGTATCTATATTATGGTTGAGGACGCTTGCCTTGGGAGATGCCACTTGTCTCTTGTGGAGGATTTTCATGGTTTCATGGCCTACTTGGAGGAGAACATCCACTTGAGGAGGTTGCTTGCATGCATTTTATGGACATCTTACCTTGGAGAACTATACATTCACCTTTTGACGAGCTACACATGTCATTTGAGTGGTTTTTTGCACATATGTCCGTGTCGAGGTATAATTTTATTTTATTAGTGGATGAAGGGACTACCCCTTTTCTTCATGGAGTGAGTTGAGTACTAATGTTATTTTACATGTTTTCTTCATAGATTTGATGCCTTGCTTCATAGATCCACTTGTTTAGCACTTGATTTAAGGAGGACATCCATCACTCGAGGCCAAATTGCACACTTATTCAGGGTTTGAGGAGGGTGTTTAACATTGGAGGAGATCTAGGAGGTTCCAAACCCTAGATCTAAGGTTTCATTGCATATTTTGAGGTTGTCCTAGCTTTGGGAGTAGTTACCTTTTGACAAAGTGCCCAAATTTCTACCAAATCAATGCCATTAGATGTAGAGTGGCTGCGGCATTTCCAAACTATGGCCATAATAGAAATTTCAATAAATATGAGTTTTGGTGGTTTCCAATTTTCCGCATTAAATTTCCCACTGCATTTTGACCAAATTTTTGAATAGCGCTACAGCTTTGTTGCTTGAGAATTTTGGCTATTTAGGAAGATTTAAGTTAATGTATGCACATGGTGGAATACACCTTGCACATAGAGCAAAGATTTATGTGTTTAAGGCTATCTTTGAAGGACATGTCCACCTTGGGAGGATACACAAAACCACCTCATTATTTTATTATTGTTTGGCTTATCCCATGAGTTGGTAATGTGAGGGAAGATTATTTAATTGTATACCTTGGAAATAAGGATGTATCTAGATCTCTACCTTGGGGGGATACACAAAACCACCTCATTATTGTTTTGATGTTTGGCTTGTCCCATGAGTTGGTTATGTGAGGGAAGATTATTTGATTGTTTACCTTGGAGATAAGGATGTATCCAAATAACTCCAAGTATATTCTATTGTTTCTTCTTGGAGAGGAAAGGGGATCTCAACAACTCATTGCTACTTTTAATAAGGATGTTGTTCAGAAGGTTATTTTATTGTTACTCCTTGGAGAACTAATGGATACATCAAAACAATAATTATTTTATTGTAAATGGGGATGAAGCTTGTTGACAACTCAAATGTACATTTGAGGATTAGTCAAGTACCCCATGAGTAGAGTACATTTCATAACATTCCATCATGGTTAGACATTCAAAATTCTAAAAATTCATCATCATTATCATTCAAAAAATTGTCATCATTTTTGTATTCCAAATTTTGTAGCCTTGCGGGGATTATGTAAAAAATGATTTTAATATGATGAAAAGTGAGTCATGTAACACATCTAGGTAGCTTAGGATTTTGCTAGAGAGTTTTCACTTTTGGGAGTTTTTTTTCCTTAGCTAATTATTTGTGTTTCTCAACACTAAATAATTAGTAATATTTTCTCCCAAATATCCCCCAAAGTTGGAGTGAGGCTTGATGGTAAAGTCTTAGGTGATTCCTAGTGTATAAAGTTTATGTATATTACCATACTAGATCATGTCTATAGTTTCACAGAATTTGGTTGTGTCAAAGTGTCTCTTTTTAATTATTAAAGTTTCCCACTGGTCGAGATTTTTAATAATTTTTTGATGTAAAATGTAAAACATGTTGCCTATAGAAGTTATAGGGGGTATGGATACTCATAATTAAACCACAACACCTCAACTTTCTCTTTAGACACACTTTGAGGGTTGAAAATAAGCTATGTTGTATGAGTTTCTGGAACGTGGGAACATTGGGAACTTGGGTACGGGTGTCGGGAACGGCTAGAAGTTTCCCCAAAATTTACAAGAAACAGCTAATCGGGAGCGGTAATATTATATAATAGAAAAATTAAAAATATAAAAATATAAAATATTTTTTTAATTATATAATTTATATAATAATCAAAATTAATATTGAATCAAAATATTCAAATATTCAAATATTCAAATCAATTTAAATATATAAATATATTCTCTGCCCCAAGTCTCTCCCTTTTATATATATAAAATATTAAAATGTCAAGTTCATTATTAGTTCTCTAACACATGACCAGTCTTTGAAACAATCTAGCTTAAAAATACAAAGGAATAGTTTTACATATGTTTCTCTAGTTATTCTTAAGAGAAAAAGTAAAGAACCTCTAATGTTTAAGCATTGACTACCACACACAATCTTCTGTGATATATATACATAAACAACAAAAGAAATACTCATCAGCATGACATCCCAGATATCGCCCTTACATCGAGGTGCCACATGCTTCCTTAACCCATCAAGAGATTGCTCCAGTTTCTCAATTAAGGATATCAGTGTTAAGGATGTCTTTGGCCTTTCTTCCTGCGAAGGTTTCAACATAGGCTCATGTTTTGTGGGCAGTTCAGCATATTTCTCTACAGGCTTTGTATTCCCTAACCCCAGGGAACACCGGAACTCCAAAAGAAATAGTCTTCAAAGTTCCCAGAACTTTCCCCAACTCCCGTTGCAGCTCTTGCTGAAAAGGGAATGTTCCCATCTAGTTACAAAGCTCCCGGGAGCGCGAGAACCATTGGAACAAGTTTCCCGCCTCTCGGGAGCGGTTTCGGTGTAACAGAGAAAATATGTCTTTACCCCTCGAAACCCCATTTTTCTAATTTTTGGCAAAAAAGGGCAAATAATTAGCCAGAAATTACCCAGAAAATAAAATCAGAGAAAAATAAAATTCTCTCCAAGTGGAAAAAGACTAAAAAAAGGTGAAGTGAACTTTCCCAAGAAAGAAGTTAAGTCAAAAGGTTGAGGAATCTCCACAAATCAAGCAGGAAAAGTCCCAAGGCAAATTTGTTGGTCCTTCTTGTGGTCCAAAAAATAGATTTTCTTGAGGAAGATGGTCCAAGTTTGTTAAATTAAATGAGAATTAGGAGAAGAATTGGAAAATATTTTTTGGTAGTCCAAAGTTCAAACCACTCTAGAAATTAATTTCAAGACCATTCATCCATTCCTTCAAGCAAAATGGCTACATTCTCTCAGGCTCTGCATAGGCTCATCAAGGGTTGAGATTAAGTTGACATGGATCAAGCCACTTTCTCGTGGGATCTAGAATTTTCCATTTGGAGAAGACTCTCTCTCTCTCATTTTTGAATTTTTCTATTTAAGGAATCTCAAGATCCTCATTGAAAACATCATGTAATCGAGCTCTTGGCTCTGGAAGCTCTGTTGGACTATGTACTGAATATTTTCTCAATAACAATGAAAGACTTTGGGGGTAAAATTTTTGTGGTGTTTTTCTTCCAGCCTCTATGGTAAATCTTTTTGGTTTTCTTTCCCTCAATACTCTATTAGTGCTAATCAAAATTCTGTTATTTCACTTGCCAGTTGTGGATCTAGTATTTGTAAGGTATCTTACATTAGTATTTGAGTTTATAGAAACACTTTAGAATTTGAGGCGCTCATGGGTTTTTGGTTGAACCCCTAGTCTTCTCTTTCATTGTGTTATCTATCTCCTTGTGATCTAACAAAATTATTTCAAGTGTGCAGAGATCTTTTTCTAAACCAGATCTTGAGCATTTGGGGATGTTTTTGGTTGGACTAACCAACTCTCAAGCATAGAAGTGGGAAGAACCCGCATAGATCCCCCTCAAAGACTTATCATAAGATATATTTTAAAGGGAGTTTCTTTGCCATAATAGCTCATGAATTTTATCAAAATTTATTCAAATCTATTTTAATTTATGAGCATTATTTTCAGATCTAGCTAATTTAGAGCTATATTTATGTTGCCCAAGAGTGGAGTTGTACTGATACGCTTTGGGTTAAGAAATTTGTAAATCTTGTGAATATTTTTGTATACTTTACTGACCCTTGTTGTATGTAAACTTCACTCATTGTATATACTCGTGATCTAACTTCTTATGCTACAGATCTAAGTCTCTATCTATTGATTTGCACAGATCTTTAGGGAGGCTTGAGATCCAAGGGTTTTAAAGCAATTTAAAGGGATTCTATTGGAGGCTTGAGGATCAATCGAGTCACATTTTTTTGGGGTTGTCCATACCTTTGTTCGTTGATAAAAACCCTCATAAATTTTTCTTTCAGGTCTTCTTACAAAATAGCTTGACGGCTAGGGTTTTCAAGTAGATATGAAGAGACCTTTGTTTGAAATCTTGGAATAAATTCAGATCGAAATTTTTTGGAAGTTGTCTGCATTTTTTGAGTCGTTTCTCTGCTAGCTGCAAGCATAGGAGAGGCTTCTCTTCTTGGACATCAAAATTTCTTTGAGCAAAATTATCTTGAAGAGAGCAAAGCATTTCTAAGGCATGGGAATTCTAAGATTTGATTTTTGGAAGCTTGATAGCTTAAAGTTTTAATTTTTGGAGGCTTTTATCTCTTAGCTGCAAGCATTAGAGGGTTTTTCCATTAAACCATTGCGTAAATTTCTATTCCCTTGGACGTCTGGCAACTTGAACAAAATACATCTTTGGAAGGAGAGAGCTTAAACAAAGAGAGTTGGGAATAGGTGACAGCCCCTTCTCTGAGCGTTGTGCCTTAAAGACCACACCTAGTGGGATTGGGGACTTTTCCCACATTTATCTAGGTGTGCATCTTAGGCAACAACAATGCTCAACTCATTTTATAGAGTAGCTCTCCATCATTTGTCATGGTTGGATTTTCGGAGATTCTGCTCCTTGGAGCTTAATGGATATATCTCTCTTGGAGCATATGTGATGTGTAAGGGTTTGTTTCCTATCAAAGTGAGGCTAATGTTCTAATGCTTTCTATGGTTGCTTATGATCATAGAGTTGCTAGTATTAGCTATTGATTGGCCATTGGCGAAGAATACAACTATCACATTGGAAGGGTTTTGTATGAGGAGTTTCTCCCCCCTAACCCTTTGTTGTCTTGTAAATGGATTATTTCCATGCATCTTACATGTACATGAGTGAGTGTTAGACTAATAGTCCATGGTTAGGCACACCTCATTAGCAAGGTTTTGATGTGGCACTTTCAAGGCCCTCCTAGTATTCCTTTAATTTCATTTTTCAACAATGTTCTTCTTGTGGCATGTTTATGTGGCCCTTGTAGTCTTAACCTTTTATTAAGCTTGCCCTCTTGGATTGGGTCTTGTCTCCATTTTCCCTTGTTTGTATAGGCATTAATCTCTTAATCGTTCCATCCCCTTTCTACTTTGTTATACTCCAAAAAAACATTTTGTTAAAGCTACTCTCTTATATCACCTTGTGCCTGATAGTTTAGCTTTGGTAATCCTACTTCCTAGAGATAACGCCCTTGAACCGAAGGGAAGATGGCATAAAGTGAGAAGATAGGTTGCTTAGGTTACAATGGTTATCACGGTAGTAGTTCCCTTTTGGGTTGCACCTTGTGGATTAGGGATTTCCTTATTAAATGCAAGTTGGGGAGGTAACACTGCCCTCAAGGGACTACAACTCTTTTTTCGCAAGCCTTCAGACTCTTACTATATGTTCACACACCTCACATGTATGAATATAATCCTCAAACTTGACAAGAGAGAAAAACAGTTACAAAACTTAGCCACTAATAACAGCTCTCTACACATTTTTTTATGAAATGGATCTGTCATAACTGTGTAAGGAAGTCGTCATGAAGATGTCATAACTATGCAAGAGGAATTTGTCATAACTCTCATAGAAAATGCCAAGCACTGTAAAGGAATCTGTCATGGTGGCATGCCCATCTTGCAAGTAGGCCCCTTAAACATCATGTGCCCTCTTCCTACAAGAATGACCTGGAGTAACCAAAAACTAATATTAGCAACTGTCAAACTTGTACTATATGCACATGATAATGTGTCCAGACATAGTGCTAAGTTCCTAAATATTAGATGGAGTGGTTGAAAGAAAGCTTAGATGTTTGCTTGTTTATAATTTTTGCGAAAAAAAATTGCTCTTGTTTTTTCAGCTTGCACTCTTAATAACACGATAAAACACAAGGCATCAGTATTGTACTTCAGGTTTAGCTGTGGAGTCTGAAGTATTTAGTTTTTTCTCTGTTTGTTTGTTGCTTTAGGAATGTGTATTTCTGCTATAGGGTTTAGGCAATGAATGATCTTTAAGTATTGTTTGGTAAAAAAAATTGTCTGATATTATAATGATTGTTTGATTTCTTGTTGCCATCTTCTTGTGATCTGCTTAGGTGGCTTGCTAGACCGAGTTGATAGCTACATGTTCACTGGTGCTCTTGTTTATTCATTTGTAAAAACTGGCTTGCCCCTTTATGGTGTTTGATATTAGTTGATCCCCAGCAATGCCATGAAAATGGCAGCCAAATTGTAAATGAATTTTTTGCAATCAGTCCATAAGCCTGTCTTATGGAGTTAAAGATTGCTCTGAATTTGAAATCAAAACATTTTCCTTGGCATGGCCCTGAACAGGTAATTATCCATCAAGCACAGAAACTATACTTGGATCAAATATTTTTATTCTAGCCACATTTGTGACTTAATTCTTTCGTAGTGTAAAATTGATCAGAAGGAGAGGATATATATGAAATAATGTTTATACAATTTAGAGCAAAATTGATTTATTCAGATGTATCGGCAGCACAGTACAAAAGGCCATTTTTCCTTGTGGTGGCACTTTTGTTTCTCAATGATTGTCAGAGGCAATTAACATAGTTGCATGTATTGATTTTACTCTTTATAATTTTTTTATATAATAAGAATAATAAATTTATTTACATCCTAAAATACCCTACAGGATCTATGGGATGGAAAATTTGCACAAAATTTAGCCGCAGCTTAGCTGCCATTTACCTCAAGGCCATCTCTACATGCCATAGGTATACTATCAGGATTCAGTACTCATTTCAGGATGCTTGAAAATATCCTTACTATAGCAGCCTACTTGTTTAGTGGGCAAAGTCAAAGGGATGTAAGATTTCCCTCCTCTCAAAGGAATTAAAGATTTTCAATACATGTCACCAATGGTACCTTTGCGTGTTGAAAATGTTTCTCATTAAGTCATTATAGGGCTCTTGTCACATGTTTTGCAGGTTCATTTGTTATCAAATAACGCTAATTTTCCATTTTGTTGATCATAAAAACATCTGCTCTTGCTGATATAGATGCCCTTGTAAATATAAATGCATAAGGCACTGTTTATTTACAATTCTCAATGACTACAAGAACGTGAATTTGAGGAGATATCTTTTGATGAGTATGTCCCTCTTCAAGAATTGTTGTTAAATTTGTTGGGGAGGATATATTTTGATGTGCAGGTTCATTTGTTATCAAATAACGCTAATTTTCTATGTTGTTGATCATAAAAACATCTGCTCTTGCTGGTATAGATGCCCTTGTAAATATAAATGCATAAGGCACTGTTTATTTACAATTCTCAATGACTACAAGAACGTGAATTTGAGGAGATATCTTTTGATGAGTATGTCCCTCTTCAAGAATTGTTGTTAAATTTGTTGGGGAGGATATATTTTGATGTGTAGGCATCACTAACTTGATTAAAATCATTTAGAAACTACAATTACTAATATTAAAAGAACTTGTTCACAAGTCATTGATAAGGTTATTTGCTTGATCTTTTCAACAATTGTGTTATAATAGAGCAATCCCTCTTGCCCTCTCGATTCTCGTTTGTGTTTGTTGGCATACAATTCATGGGCTGGTTAGAGAGTTACTTCTACCATAGATGATTATGAATGAAATAAGCACCAACTACTTAGCCTAGGCTCACTTTTCTGATGAGCATTCTAGAAATGTAAGACAACACACTTGGAAACCAAACTCAAACATATATTAATGAATGATCTCAATGAATGATATGCAATGTGTACATATTAATACATACAAGAAACCATTGAATCAGTTTCTGAGTCTTCTTGGACTCTATTAACCAATCACCCTAACACAAACTAACCCAACTTTAATCTCAAGGATTAGTTGTCTAACATCCCCCCTTAATCCAAAGGGATGTATCCTAAGTCCAAGAATGAGAGCTCAAAATGCAAAAATGCATCTCAGCCAAGAGTTGAATGTCTCTCGAAAATGGTTTTTAAGGATGACCACAAACCAAGGTGGTGGTTTTTAGGAGAAAGCCACAAACAATACCCACATCTAGAACCTTCATAGCAGTTATGCCAAAAGCATGCAATCATGCTCATTCTCATAGAGCATAAATCAAAAACTCTGTCTACAACTCTGAATCTAAACTCAGACTCTAGACTGTAGCAGCGAAATTATGATCTTTGTCTCAGGCTCGCTTGACAAATATTCAAACATGTAGTAGACCTTCAATATCATTTCCCCCCTTGTCAAATACAGGGTGAGAAGATTAAGTACCCTTTATCACTGCAAGGTTGGTCAACACTCTCAAACATATCTTGCGGTATGACCTGTAAATCTTCTTGGTTGTTTTCGACAAATCCCAAGAAGCAATCTATCCGAAATTTAGTTTCTTTTTTGCAGTGGTCTTCTTTCTAGAACATATGTTTGAATGGTGATTTCGCCTTCCACAGTGCTCACACGGGTGAAGATCAAAACATTAATCTTTCACATGTCCAACTCTGTCACAATGTTGGCATCGATCAACTTGTTCTGGAACAACACCATCTAGAAATACAACACTTCGAAATTGTATAGGTTTAGAAAAATCAGGAATATAAAAAGATACATCCACGACATCCTTGTTATACCCCTAATCAGTTATGTTTTTGTTATGTGTCATTTCTTCCCAAGCTCTTATAGTAGGGTTCACATCTAGACTTTCAACTGCATCCAATTTGCTTTTGAAATCACTTCATTACTCTGATCATTCTCTAATTGATGATCAGGCTCAAACAAATTGTTGTTCTGAACAAGAACAGGTTCAAAATTCTTCTTTTGTAATTCATGTGGTTCATCTCGTTGGAATTGGGATTCAAGTTGAAAAAAATCGATCTTCTCTTGTGAATTTTGCAAATAATTTCTAATGTCAGACAAGACGTTTTTGCTGATTTGGACACTTTATGAACTATAAACGACATTAATAACTCTAATAACTACTTAATAACTCTAACAAATCAATGCGTTTAGCCATTTTTTTCCAGCTTCCTATTAGAGAAAACTTGTAATCAACTTTGAAAAGGGTGTCAGCTACCACCGAAAATGCACCCAATACAAACAAATTCACAATGTAAGATTAACAATGTTCTGATAAAAGTGAAACTATTGCAAAAATTATGTCGTCTTAACAACTTCCAAAATTGTTTCCACAAAGATTTGAACTTGTGACCTTCAAGATACCAAATATTGTATGAACTTTTGCTAACCGCAATGCCTTCCTCAAAATTTCAATCTTATTATGCATACATGCATCCCTAATACTCTAACTCAAATCACTATTGTGCTAAAACCTTTTAGTCGCCTATCACCAAAATTGCAACACTCTTGAGCAACGAAGTTATCTTGCAAACTTACCGAGAAGGCCCCCTTGACTCTAGTTTGTTAGAACCACTGGTCATACATATCCGCTTGTCCAACTTCTTGCACCTTTCATCTCTGGAAACAACTTGTAAAAATGTATTCCTTGAATTTTCTTTTATTGTTTTCACTCTTTAATAAATCACTGCCAAACATTTTTAAAATGTCCACCACATTTTATTTTGTTTTTTTAAATCTTTCTTGAAAACGCTTTTCCATAAACATATGATATGATTAAGTACCTGTACTTTACTGGTTGGCCATCCTATTTTTCTTCAGACGATAAATATTCTCTGCTACAGACCACAATGATTTCTAGACAATGATGCCAATGCAGCAACTAGATCAAACATTTTCAATTTCTAGTTCAACTTTCAGGCAGATCACTATATGTTGTAGAGGGTGGAAGGGCAGTTGAATGGCGACACTATCTATGATAAATCCTCAAACATGTGCAGCATGATTCACCCCACTAGGTTGCTAAGCAAATAAAAAATACAGTAGTCACAACATCCACTACGGGATCGATCGATCAGCAGTGTGCCAAACTGTAGTCAAGGGTGCGGGATGCATTCAATATTGAACCTGCCTTGGCTTGATCAAACTCTCACAACACATACCGATTGAATATCAGTCAAAGTTTAAAACAACACAAAAGATCACTGCCAAATCAACATTCTGAAAATCCGATCAAATTCTAAAATAGATCAGCAATCGATCTTTACAAGCGAAACCATTCGGCTTTCAATAGTAATCTCATGCATACATAATTGTAAACATAGTGAGAAAACAAGAGCCAGAAAATCAACAACTATCACAATCTGTCAGGCGCAATTCCCATAATTCTCTTCAAACCTCGATCAAATCTCTCAAATTTCTCCTTAACACAATCAGGACTATTATTGAATAATGCCAAACAAACAATTTTGCACACAGATGTAGTTTACCAAAAAATCCAGATCTGAATTCGCAGGTGGATCACTTCTCTTGCCAAGTTAAATGCAGTGATGTCTACCAAAATTCCACGGCGAGTTCGCACAACATCTTTCCGCCAAAATCCCAAGGCGATTTTGCACAAAGCGTAACTCTTCCAAAAGTTTTTTTGTATTTCATTTGGTACCCTTTGATCGATGCTTTTATTAAAACTGCAATGATAGTTTCAAATCATCTATTTGCTAAGTATGACACCATGCTGCTCCAAGCATTCAAACTTACACCGTGGAAATATGATGCGGGAGCATTCACCCAAGAGAAAATCATTGTAATTAAGTAGACATAGGGGGGTCATGTATTTTTAGGAAGTTGGATTCCTGAGTGATAAATTAATGTAATATTAGGCTTTTGAGCATAGAATAGGAATTAATTAGATAATGGAAGAAATTGTAAGTGCTCTCAAATAAATGAGAACATGAGTGGGAATAAATGACAAGAGTCCAAAGTCAATTAGGACTCTTAGAACAGTTCATGATTCGAGGGACAAGAGAGAGACTTTAGGAATTAATGGAAGTAGAAGTGGACAGAAGATTTAGGAGTCAGTTTAGGATTTACCTCAGAATTAGTTCAACAGAACCAATGCTGGATATATGTAAGCCTATGGGCAAACTCAAAAGGAGAGAGGCCACTGATAGTTGAAAAATCAGGCCTGTGAGAGACGGAGAGTCTCATCCTGTAATCGTTGTTCATATTTATATATATAGAAGTCTATTCCAAACTGTGTGAATGTGTGAAATTATATTGAATGTTTGAATTACATGTAATTGGTGAATTCGTAGGTTCTGTAATTATGATTGCAAGCAGAGTTCTGGTGAAGAACATGCAGAGAGAGGAGAACGATTCAAAAGAATTGTAATGGATCATCGAGTCCAATTGAAGCAGCGGAGTGGAGTTCTGGCGAGATAGCGAAGTTGAGAGTTTGAGGAGTTAAACTCAGAAAGTGTTGAGCAGCGGAACAGCGAAGAACGGGATCCTTTGGAAAAACCGGAACCACAGAGAATATTGAATCAAATTGGGGAAAAGAGTGAAGCTCTGAGGTGGAAGCGAAGTGAGATTCACAAAGCAGTAAAGCTCATGAGGATTCGTGCAATAAAACAGCAAGAAGGCCGAAGAGGAGCAAACCACAGAAGAACTAAAGTCTAGCGCAAAAACTAAGTGAAAAAGGAAGAACAGAGAAGTGAAGTTCGACGCTCAGCAACCGTTAGATCTCGAGGATCAACGGTCCAGATGACGTCGCTAAAGAGCAGACAGAATATCACATCGGCGGAGTTAATCATGTAATTTTGGGCCGCAAGTGGAAAACTCGATTTACACTAAAAAATGAGTGAAAACTTAGTCGGAATCGAGTTCCGGATTTGAAGCATTTATAGGCGAGGTTTTATACCATATCGGGTCTGTAAGATCGGCGCTTTGAAGTGAAAGGATCTGGCCTGGAGGGTTAGCGAAATGCGATCGCGCGAATAAATCTCAACCGTCGGATCATGAATCAGATCGACGGTCGCGATTGGATCGCTAAATCGCAATCGGAGGAGTTAGGGCTGGCAGTCAATGGGAATGCCGATGCACCGATAGCGATAAAGCGCTAGTCAGCGATCGGGGAAGTGGAGTTCGGAGAGCGCGGAGGAAGAAGGTGGATCCAATGATTTATTATATGCGGGTGCATGGGATTTGAAATCCGAATAAAGGGTTTCGGAGCGGAGTTTTAATGAAATCCCATAGATAAATATATGCGTTCCGATAGTTGCGTATCAGGAATAAAGGGGCGATGAGGCATATGTGACCCATGAAGAGCCGATAGCCGATTGCAATAGAGGTATAGCCTCAAAATCTATGCCGAAGCCGTACGGAAGGCAGAAAGAAGGTATGTTTGCAGGCATTTTTCTTTGTTAATGGGTTTTATAAGAAAAAGCGCCGATAAAGCATTTATGCGATAAACATATATATTAACCAAGGTTTAAAGAGGAAAAGTTATATATATGTGATTAAGGGTTTATAAAGGTTGTGAGGTGGTTTCAAGTTCCGATAGGGAAGGTTAATGGAAGGCTTTAAACCAAAGTCATAAATGAAGGCTTGAGGACTAGTTTAAGTCTCGATAGGAGGTTTTGGCGGGGTGATTGAGTTTCGATAAATGAACTGTTATGTAGGGCTTTAACCATTCATGTATATTGAAGATTTGACTCCATTACAGAGTTAGATACCTGGGACAGAAGTGTGGATGCATATTAATGCATACTGTGGGTATGTGCAGGGGTAACCCTGCACCATTAATGGTATTAGAGCAGGTTTGAAATCAGAGCGAGGAAAGATTTCTACGAAAGGAAGTTTGCACACAGAAGAAGGTCATGTGCATAAGTTAATTGATGAATGATAAAGAATACAGCAAAAGACTGTAAGGGGAACTTTTGAAGTTCTTGGAAGACTATAGCAGTTCCAGTAGAGGCTTGGAGTAGACAGGAACAGAGGAAAGAGAAAGCAAGATTGCTTAATGCAAGTTCTGAAGGAAAGAAGACTTGGAAACAAAACAGAGGGCAATCCATTCAAAGCACAGGTGGAATGGTGAAACACGATCATGCTGAGATCTTGAAGGTGAGGTAATATGTTCTGTTTTAAATTGAGAATATGTGTTTTTTATACTAATGCACAAGTGACAGCAAGAGAAGTTGTGAGAGGAAAACCAGATGAGTTCTTGAAGACAGAGTAAGGAAAACACTATGATAGAGAAGTGGCAGTGAACCTGAAGAATCCAACAAGAGATTAGACAGAGAGGACATCTGAGTTGTTCTCAAGAGAGAGTAAGAGATTGCAGAAGCCTAGAAGGAGCAAAGGTGTTGCTCGAGAGGAGATTCGAGATAAAGGACCATGCTTACCAAAAGACTAAGTGAGGAGAGCTTAGTGAGGTAAGATTGCAGCAAGGAGGACTAACTGTAGCAAAGGCTTGTTGCAGATAAATGAGGAGCTCATGAAGAAAGAAGAGAAGAAGATGACTACTGATAGTCATAGCAGAGGTTCAGAAAGAAGCCACAACAAAAGATATGAGAAGAAGGATGCCAAAGCAGATAGCAAGAGGATGAGTCAAACAGAAATTGACAAAGAGATTGCAGAGTTAAAAGAACAACTCGATGCATTAAGAAGAATGCTTGAGGAAAGCCAGAGACTAGGTTGGGTCTTGAAGAATAAGCCAGTGGAATGGCAAGAGATACAGAGAAGGCTACAGCAAAAGCAAGTAAAGTGGCTGATGGAAAAACTCAACGAAGTTGAGTTGGGAATGGAAGAGTCCATTTATGAACCAAAACAGGGAGAAATTCTGGGAGAGAATGAAGACTTGAAGACTGAAACTTCAAGTGAGGCCAAAGGGTCACATGGTTTTAAAACTGACAATTTGTGTATGTTTGCAGGTGAAACATGTAAAGAAGGACAATTTGTTGATATTGTCATGAAGAAGAAAGAAGACCAGCAGAATCTAAATTTTGTTTTGGAAGAAGATGAGATAGATAGGTCTCAAATGCAGTTGGAGGAAGATATCAAGCAACAAAGTGAAGGGCTTGAGGAGATTGAAGAGGAGACCATCGAAGAATTTCTTAATCATATGAAGGATTTAGAACAACAAGAAGATATGATGGTTGAACCATCAAGTGGGACCATAGAGTCTATTGTTTTTAAGATTGATAGTTTGTCTATGGATGCAAAACAAATGCAGGAGAATATTAGTGAAGATGGTGAGACAAGGATAGCTCTTGGGGTAGATAAACAGCAAGAGACTGAAGGCAGACTTGAAGAGGAGACTATGTTAGCTGAAAACATAGTACAGGATCATCAATCCACCATGATGATAGGCACAATGGAAATAGCCGTGGAAGTTGTTGAGATAGTCAAGGAAAAAGAGGGACATCTACTGAAGGATGTTAAGAAGGAAGAAGAAGTCTATGAAAAAGACTTAGCAAAGGGAGAAAGGACATTTGATGATCTATCCATAACATATGGAGAACTGTGTGAAATTTCCAAAATCTACTCCAATTAAAATTGTTGAGTTATATAGAAAATTAGATTTTCAAAGAAGGGAGTTGGAAAGACAGAGAATAGATGTTCAAAATAGACTGTTGAAAAGGGAAGACAAAAGAATTGTCATGAATGACAGTCACAAGGAAAATGAAATGGATATGAAAGTTCAGCAGATTGACACTGCAAGAGAAGGAGTTCACTACAGTGGACAAGGGCAGGAAAACATCATTAGCATAGATAGTATGGAAGAGAGACTAATGGATAGTCTCATGAATTCTTTTCAGAATTCAGAACAGCATACTGATGTGCTGACAAAAGAGAAAGAAATAGAGCAGCAAAATGAATTGTTGCCAAAGGGAGATAAGGCACAGCAGCCTTATGTTTTTTATTTTAACAAGTGTTTTGTGAGTGCAGGTTTTGTTGCCATTGTTGGAGGAGATTTGGCACAAGTGAATAGCCAAATAAAGGTGAAAGAAGAGTCTATGGAAGAAATCAATCCATGGAATAGAGAAGTTAATTTGTTGGAGAAAGTGTTGAACAGTCATGATTCAATCATGAAAGAGGGTAAGGATGATAGGGAGGCGGTAAGCACAACAAGCAAAGCAAGAGTCAATGTAGAAGTCATAGCAAGCAAACCAAAAGTTGGAGCAAGCAAAATAGAATTCAAAGTAAGCAAAGCAATTGGAACAAGAGCAAATGAAGAAAAAAAAGTAAACCAGCAGCAGATTGAAGAACTAGTGGGCAACAACAACCTGAAACAAAGAGGAGGCAGAAATATGAAGCAAAAAATGGACCAGTCCAAAGATGTACTGGAGACAGAGATTGAAGAAATGTGAGAGCTGATGATGAAACAATTCAAATGGAGAAAAATGATAGCAATAGGAAGCAAGATCAATCAGAGTTTGAACCTGATTGACAAGAAGAAGAAAATGGAGCAAAAGACAGCAGAAGTACAGCAGCAACAAGAGAACAAAGCATGTTGACAGTTACAAAACAAAGTGTGGGATCCAGGAAGACAAGACCAAAAGACACATGATCAGGAGATCATGAATATTTTCTACTTTGGGAGTTTGATGCAAGAGCATTCACCCAAGAGAAAATCATTGTAATTAAGTAGACATAGAGGGGTCATGTATTTTTAGGAAGTTGGATTCCTAAGTGATAAATTAATGTAATATTAGGCTTTTGAGCATAGAATAGGAATTAATTAGATAATGGAAGAAATTGTAAGTGCTCTCAAATAAATGAGAACATGAGTGGGAATAAATGACAAGAGTCCAAAGTCAATCAAGACTCTTAAAACAGTTCATGATTGGAGGGACAAGAGAGAGACTTTAGGAATTAATGGAAGTAGAAGTGGACAAGAGATTTAGGAGTCAGTTTAGGATTTACCCCAGAATTAGTTCAACAGAACCAATGCTGGATATATGTAAGCCTACGGGCAGACTCAAAAGGAGAGAGGGCACTGATAGTTGAAAAATCAGGCCTGTGAGAGACAGAGAGTCTCATTTTGTAATCTTTGTTCATATTTATATATATAGAAGTCTATTCTGGACTGTGTGAATGTGTGAAATTATATTGAATGTTTGAATTACATGTAATTGGTGAATTCGTAGGTTCTGTAATTATGATTGCAGGCAGAGTTCTAGTGAAGAACACGCAGAGAGAGGAGAACGATTCAGAAGAATCGTAATGGATCATCGAGTCCAATTGAAGCAGCAGAGCGAAGTTCTGGAGAGATAGCGAAGTTGAGAGTTTGAGGAGTTAAACTCAGAAAGTGTTGAGCAGCGGAACAGCAAAGAACAGGATCCTTTGGAAAAACCGGAACCACAGAGAATATTGAATCAAATTGGGGAAAAGAGTGAAACTCTGAGGTGGAAGCGAAGTGAGATTCACAAAGGAGTAAAGCTCAGGGGGATTTGCGCAATAAAACAACAAGAAGGCTGAGGAGGAGCAAACCACAGAAGAACTGAAGTCTAACGCAAAAACTAAGTGAAAAAGGAAGAACAAAGAAGTGAAGTTCGACGCTCAACAACCGTTAGATCTCGAGGATCAACAATCCAGATGACGTCGCTAAAGAGCAGACAGAATATCACATTGGCAGAGTTAATCATGTAATTTTGGACGGCAAGTGGAAAACTCAATTTACACTAAAAAAGGAGTGAAAATTTAGTCGGAATCGAGTTCCAGATTTGAAGCATTTATAGGCGAGGTTTTATACCATATCGTCTCTGTAAGATCGACACTTTGAAGTGAAAGGATCTGGCCTGGAGGGTTAGCGAAATGTGATCGCACGAATAAATCTCAACCGTCGAATCATGAATCAGATCAACGATCACGATTGGATCGCTAAATCGCAATCGGAGGAGTTAGGGTTGGCGGTCAATGGGAACGTCGATGTGCCGATAGCGATAAAGCGCTAGTTGGCGATTGAGGAAGTGGAGTTCGGAGAGTGCGGAGGAAGAACGCGGATCCGATGATTTATTATATGCGGGTGCATGGGATTTGAAATCTGAATAAAGGGTTTCAGAGCGGAGTTTTAATGAAATCCCATATATATATATATATATATATATGCGTTCTGATAGTCGCGTATCGGGAATAAAGGGGTGATGAGGCATATGTGACCCATGAAGAGTCGATAGCCGATTGCGATAGAGGTACAGCCTCGGAATCTGTGCCGAAGCCGTACGGAATGCGGAAAGAAGGTATGTTTGCGGGCATTTTTCTTTGTTAATGGGTTTTATAAGAAAAAGTGCCGATAAAGCATTTATGCGATAAACATATATATTAACCAAGGTTTAAAGAGGAAAAGTTATATAAATGTGATTAAGGGTTTATAAAGGTTGTGAGGTGGTTTCAAGTTCTGATAAGGAAGTAATGGAAGGCTTAAACCAAAGTCATAAACGAAGGCTTGAGGACTAGTTTAAGTCCCGATAGGAGGTTTTGGTGGGGTGATTGAGTTCCGATAAAGGAACTGTTATGTAGGGCCTTAACCATTCATGTATATTGAAGCTTTGACTCCATTGCAGAGTTAGATACCTGGGACAGAAGTGTGGATGCATATTAATGCATATTGTGGGTATGTGTGGGGGTAACCCTGCACCAAAATATATGCAATTAACTCAGGCTCTCTTGGTCCTCGATAGTCGCGACTCCTTCAATATTCAAACTAGCACCATCCGTCCTCAGGAGCGCAGACATTCATGGTCACAAAACTAGTGACTTACTCCATTTCAAGAGCAGATAAATTGTGCTCTGATACTCCTCGAACCAGTGCTTTGATACCATTGTAAGACAACAAAATTGGAAACCAAACTCAAATGTATATTAATGAATGATGTACAATGTGTACATATTAATACATACAAGAAACCGTTGAATCAGCGTCTAGGTCTTCTTGGACTCTATTAACCAATCACCCTAACACAAACTAACCCAACCTTAATCCCAAGGATTAGTTGTCTAACAAGAAAATTCCAAGGGGGCATGGTTTATTGATGTTGTTATATATTTACAATAATTGACTATAAGAACGAATTTGCAAGGCTTAATGAGACTCTTTAATATCCTAGTCCTTTAAGTTGGCACAAAAGATAAAAAGGAATTAAGAGGCCCCAACGCACTCAGTATTGGGTTCATCACTTCCATTAACATGTGTCCTTTGGGCAAGGAATGTTATAGGATGAAGTCTTAAATCATACCTCAACACGGGCTCTAACAAGGTAAGCTCAACCCCTCTTTGACCTTTTCCAATAAGCTCGCTTCCTTGACAACGGTTCTAAGTTAGGGCCTTCAATCTCACAAGCTTTCTCCTATGCTATTTTTTAACTTGACATCCACCAGAACTACCAACTGCTCCCGACTCACAATTAGAGCTCATTTACTTGGTAAACATGTATGCACGCACATTTTAGTGATATTACTACGTGATGAGCAAGGTTTAGAAGAATAAGTTTATGGCATCACTATCTCAACTTTTTCTATTATATTGGCTATGTATACTAGGTAAAGCATTGTTGGTTTATTGCATGGTGCTTAATATTTGCCCTGTAACAGTATATAAATACTTTGTATACAAAATATTCATAAATTATGGTAATATCCATCGATTCGAATAATACTATAGTGTAACAGATAATCATAAAGTTAAATATGTGTGTTCCAATGCAAATGTAAGACATAAGCCATGTATGGAATAATCTCTACCGTGAATGGAGTTGCCTTGAATCAGTGATCCTGCACACGTCCGTTAGCGCCACACTTGTTTTGACAATTTGCCCTCTACAAAATAGTATTGCATGCATTAGGTTGTGTTTCAACCAACCTTTTTTTCCTTTGTCCGGACTATTGTACTAAATTTCAAATAGTTGTGCTTAGTTCATGTAACGTGAGAAGTTAATTTCAAATAGTTTTGCTTAGTGCAGGCAATGTTAAAGCTAATTTCAAATAGTCGTGCTTAGTTCATGCAATGTGAAATTTAATTTCAAATAGTTGTGCTTAGGGCACGGGGTGAATATAGATTTATTTACATTTTAATCAATGGAACTGCACAAAGCATGTATGGGCAAAAGCCTAAGTAACTCTGCATTTCTTAATGTTCAAACTTTCATTAAAAAGATATAATCAAAGATATTTTTAAAATATTAAAAAATAAATAATTTGAATGACAAATGCTAAAATTCAGCTCGGCCTCATAGGATCCAACATCATTTTTAAGGTGGAGGTAAAATCTAGTTACAACCATAGGGACAAGTTCAAAAATATTATACAATTAAATAGATGAAAGGTTGAGAAGATTTAGAGTGTTGAATCAAATATTTGTATTAACATACTTAATATAGTTTATAATATTAATTTTAATATTTATTAACATACTTAATATGGTTAATAATATTAATTTTAATATTAATAATATTAATTTTAATTTGTGTTATTTGTTGACTTGAAAAAATATAAATTATGGTTTATAGAGGCATTTGAAGCATCAAACTGAATTTTGTTTTTGAACATTTTTAACATAGTTATATAATTTATTTTAAGTGTTATTATGTTATTTTTGAAAAAGTGTAGATTGCCCATTTATGGGACATTGTTTTTTTTTAGCATGAAGATGGCAAACTTACAATATTGGAAATTAATAATTAATATTTTGTTTAAGTTAAGAGGAGGGTATGTCCTTATAAGTTGTTTAGTTGTTCCGTTCTTTCGCACAAGTTTTCTGGCGACTAAAAAATTGGAGATGATTTATCGTTAAGAGAATGTCACAAACCTTCTAGCTGTAAAAAGATATTGATTTTTCGCTAGAAATGTATTAAATATATGATAAGAGTTAGACAATTTATTATGAATTTAAATTTTAGTAAGGTACAAACTACAAATTTATTGCAATTGTAATTAGTATTCATTTAAAAACAAACTTGTTGAGTATAGCAAAACTATCTAAATTTATTTTAAAGAAACAAAGGGCCATGTTTCATTTTATGAGTTGCATAAGATTTTTGTTGACTTTCTTTCTTTGTCAATTATATGGGTTGGTATTTTAATCTCTCTAGTCTTCAAGATTGACAAGTGATGAAGGTACAATCGTAGTTAAAAATAAGAGGATGAGATGCTTTAAAGGGACACTTGCTTTTTAGGATGTGGTGTCAAATTCTTGTAAGGAGTTCTGTTAATTTTTTTTGAGTTTTCAAACTGCGATTGGGTTTCAACATAGTCCTTCAACAACATGTCTAATGTTATCAATAGGAAGTCAACTTTAGCTGACATTTAGATGAAATGGAAATTTTGTCAACCATCTATCTTACCAATGGTTATTACTAGCCTTCAAAGTAGAGCCATTATCGATAGGAAGTTAGATTTAGCTAGCATTTAGATGAAATGAGAATTTTGTCAACCATCTATCTTACCAATGGTTATCACTAACCTCCAAAGTAGAGTCATTATAAATAGGAAGTCAGATTTAGCTAGCATTTAAATGAAATGGGAATTTTGTCCTCTATCTTACCAATGGTTATTACTAATCTCCAAAGTAGAGCCATGAAGATTTACACTATCTTTTCACGCCTTTGTAGAGTGGAGGTGAATCATGATATATGGTGAGTGGACTTCCTAATGTTGTGATAAATTTAAATAAACTATTGGACATACACTAAAATTATTGTTAGACTTAGCATATGATTTAATATTAGGAATTTAATAATGTGATAATTTAAATATATTTTCATACTTAAAAAGTTAGCATATTCTAATGGTCATATGATTTATAATGTGATATAATAAAGTGACTTAAGGTATTTAAGTCATGTGATATTAAGATAATTTATTAATAGGGTGGTTATGTTTAACTAGTAAATTGGTTATATGAGATTTTGGTATGGAATATTGTTTCCTATATATCCGTATAAAAAACTACCATATTGAAGAATGAACCATGTATGTCTTTCTCTTTTATCCTATTGTCGTTTGCATTTATTGTTGATGTGCTCGTATGGTTTTCTAACATGGTATTAGAACCAATGTGAAGAGAAGTCAAGAAGAAAGTAAAGAAGGGGCCTAAGCTCTATATTGATTAGACATGGATCAAAGGATTGTTCACAACAAGTCAAACATTAAACAAAGAGAAAGGCAAGCCAACTAAATTGGTTTGGTTAAGTACATTTTTTTTTAGATCAAATTATAATGATGAAATACATGGTTTTTTAGTGGATAAAAGTCAGTATATCTATTTATTTTGAAAAATAGAAAAACAAAGTAAAACAAAATTTATATTTGTAAGATACTTAAGTTAACATCAAGAGAAATTGAAGGTTCAAGTGTTGTATGAGAACTAAGGCATTATGTAGAACAACAATGCATGCATTTTGTAGAGTCCAAAATACGAAAGGGATAATGGTGGTGAGCGGATTTGAGATCATTATCACAAACATTAAGGGTAGAAACATTACATATTTGCAAAGTAAAGGTGGAGTGTATGCATGTTGAAGCACAAACCATGTAAATGAATCGACATTGTTGAGTCATTGCAAATTTATAAATGATAGCATAGGAATGTCACAAGCATGAGTATTGAGTGAAGTCACAAGTGCAAGAGTAGGGTTGCACAAAGTAGTACATTTGTTGAAAAGGGGTGTGGGACTACTAGAATGTGAGAGGATATTTATGATAGACAAAAATGTTAGGTACAAACAGTGATCACATAGGTTACATATAGAGATATCAAGGTTCCATGATTTGTAATAGGTGGGAACATATTAGAGATCAGATTGAGTTTGTGATGGGTAAGATTGATTTGTGAAGGGCCATGCAAGAGTTGCCTTTAAGGTTGTGTTTGAAAAGTTAGGATTTAGTCTAGGTATAGATACCGAAATTATGGTGTGCTTGACAAAAGTGAGAACATGTGCATGGGCAAAAGCAATGTAAAAATGAAAGCACGTACATAAGGTGTAGTTTCTAACAAATTTAAAAGTTGGTCACAAATATAAGAGATTTCTAGTGTCAACCACATGAAAAATTGAAATATAGGAAGTCTAATTACCTTTTTGTGTCCTTCACATGACTTATTGTCTTCTCTAAGAATAGGAAGTTTCTTTAATCAGTTTTTTTAATGATATTAGGTGAATAAGATTGATGGTTTATTGATAAGACAAGTGATTGTGTGTGGTATTAGATGAAGCAATACAACTTAAGAGTGTTTGTGCTTTAAATGTAAAATACACAAAGGTATTTGTAAATAATATTTTATTCATAATATGAAATATACAAAGATGATGAATGTTACAATGAGGACCTACTTACATACCTAGGCAGGTGCCCTTCAAGGATGGTCATGTCTTTTAGAGACATGTCTCTTCATTAACTAATCATTCATTAATTTATGATTGTTATTCATTCATTTTTATTTTTATTTTTATATAAATTATATTCGTAACATTGCCTCTCCCTTCAAAAGTTTTTCTTCAAAACTTTATTACTGACAATTTTCTTCACCTTGTGTTTTTTCATTTCGATATATGTAATTTGTCACTGGTACCTCAGCAGGTATAATTCATTGGTAAGAGTGTCTTTAAAACTAAGTCTTTTTCACACTTTTTTAAATAATAATAATATGTATTTTTTAATATATATATATATATATATTCCTCACGCCAATGGCATAAATGTCCCACGAAACGACAGAGTCGGAATGCGGATGGTCGTATACATCGAATATTCCACGAAAATAATCGTTGTTTGACCATTGTTGTCGAATAGTTCTGTGGCTGTCGGAATTGGATGGTACGGTGGACGTTTATGGCATTCTGTCACAGTGAACAACATTTTGTCTGTAAAGAGCAACATTTTTTTTTGGTACTAACGATCAATCAATTGAAAACTTGTTTTTACATGACGATGGTGGCGACCATCATGCAATTGCACGCCTACGTATCAAAGATCGCGAGTGGCTCGATAATTATCATGGGCAACCATAGGCGGATCTTTGGGATTATCCTCTCCATCAGAGTTCGATACCAAGGCAAGGATCGAACCTGATCATGATACTCCAAAATGAAAATCATGCATACGTGCATCGACAGTTTCGAATTATACTTCTCAACAAATTCATAGACATATGCAACACTCTCTACGATCATGAGTTCACGGGAAATAAAGTACTCGCAGACCTTCTTCAAAGAATGCAAGCCATAGAAGTCGGCAGCTTCGAAAATGGCATAAGCATTGTCGACATGACAATATTGCAGACGACCTGTAGAGATGAATTGCATCACTGATACAAATGTCGAATGTTTTCTATTGGGGATCTCCACAAATCCTTCTGCAAGTTCTTTGAAGGACTTCTCAAAAAGCATTGTGCGGAATACGTTGGATGCTTCGCTGAGCATGCACTTGTAGACCTGAAAATGCTTGGTGTTATTGTCTGGCAAGAAGGTAATGTCATTAGGGGCTTTGAAATCTCCGTCAGGAACCGCGAAAATCGTGGTGCTATTGAACCTGTTCTTCCTATTAGCAACCTTGACAAAGAGGCCCATAAGTTGGTCACCTGGAAGGCTTGAATGAATGGCTGGAGACAGATTTGGTTTCTCGGTAAAGATCTGATGAATGATCTCTGAATTTGTGCATTCTCTATTTTTGGAGACCATAAATTATTTGGATAGAAAGCATGATAATTTTTAATCCCAGTTTTGGAGCAGAAACAGAGGCACGCGTTGAAACTATATCAACAATTGGCACTGACTGAGCTTAAACAGTTGGGCATGTCATTGAGTGTTTGATGTCATCAGTAGCTAAGACCGCCACGGGCTTTGTTACACCACAGCTCTGGGCTAATACCTCATTTTCTACAGAAGATGATGATGAACCCAAAGGTTCAACATTATGAACTTCCGAAAAAACACTATCAGCTGAAGTGAAAATTTGTTATGATGAATCCGGTGGTTTACTCTGGGGCATGTTAGTTGAATTTCTTAGCAAATAAGTATCTTGAGTCTGAGTAGAGGATGAAGTAATAGGCCTATCCTTTTATGAATTTGATGTAAGACTAGTTTGTGTTACGCCGTGATCCTTTATCAACATCTCTACAATGGAAGGCAGAAAGGTTGGCGCACTGGGTGCACTACTTAGCCATTTCAAACAGTTGGTAACTGGAAAACAAGTTGTCTGAAGAAGATGAGATTGAAGTGGTAACTTGGGTAGTAATCCTATAATTTGTGGCAATTTAACTGCCTCTGAACTGGGAATTGTACTTTAAATGGCTTGAATGCAATACAATGCAGCTTCTTTATCAAGACCACTATAAAAATTTCAGATTGCTTTTGTTTCTTCCTATCCCTTAATGGGGAAATCATGTCATTAATTTCATGTTTATCGTCTTTGATAGCTATTGGAAATGCATATTCATCATTATTTTTTTCTTCACCCTCCCCTGTTTGCTCCAAATCAACTGTATTGGATATGGTCTTATGATGCAGAAGCATCCAGCTCAGGGAAAAACTATTGTATTTAGTAGGATAGAGGGTCTCGTGTTTAAAGGGAGTTGGTTCCCAAAAAGATTAAATTAATATAATTTTAATGTTTTTGAATCATTGATAGGATATTTGTAAATGTTCTCGAATAT
Organism: Pinus tabuliformis; assembly: GCA_031772625.1. NCBI lineage: Eukaryota > Viridiplantae > Streptophyta > Pinopsida > Pinales > Pinaceae > Pinus > Pinus tabuliformis. Next base: position 1,359,108,617 of record CM062805.1, read on the forward strand.
AGGAGAACATGAGGAATTAGTGAGGATTGAGAGATTTTGCAATATTATAAATATTTAGATTAGGAAATGGTTTCATGATTTTTAGGATTAGAGAGAATCCTTAGGAAATTAGTTGAGTCAAAAATAGATTTAGGAGATATTTAGGATTTTGTTGAGAAAACTATGGATCTGAACCAAAAATGGTTCCAAAAACTTTTTGTAAGCCTTAAAGGCATGAGGGACAGAGAATTAAGAAAGAGAGGACTAAATTAGGTCTAAACATAAATCAGGCCTAAAGAAGAGTAGACAGAACACGAGATGTTCTGAACTTATGTAAATATTGTTATGAATGAAAGGAGGGTTTTATTGTGTTCAGAATTGTCCCTGTGTGACCATAATGGAATGAGACCAATCTCTGTTTAAATGAATTTTTGTACATGATTTCTAATTGAGTGAAGAAGTTTTTCTGAAGGATAAAAGCCTTAGTTTCGGGATATAACTGGTGTGATAAATGATTTGTTTTGTGAAGGAAATATGCATGATAAAATCTTGTAGTGGAGTTAGCATATGACGGATTTCTCAGCAGAGATTTGATTGTCGAAACTTTGATTAAAGGTGGATCATAGTTGATTTATGAGAGAATTCATCATTGATCACAGATAGGATCAATGATGATCCAGTTGAAATGAGGTTGAAAAGGGAATTCAACATAGTTTTGTTGTATTTGTCTGAATACATCAAGATCATTTGTTCGAGTAGATCTCATGAAAGAAATTATTTGGAAATGTCAGACCAGGAGGTAACTCCTCAAAACAATTCATTGATATTCATTCAGGTTGGTCTTTATTATATACATGAGGTAGAGACTGTTCATTTCATCTCTTGGTGACTATTCATATTCTTTATTATTTATTTACATCAATTTCAGTTATTCACCCAATCCTAATGATTAGGTGTCAACATTCCCCCCCTTAATCTGAAGGGATGTTGGTGAGTCCAAGCATCGTTCTGAATCTTTCAAGCTTTTCTCTTCCAAGCGCTTTGGTGAAGATGTATGCAATTTTATCATTAGTGGAACAATGGCAGAGATGGATTGTTCTGGCCTCAACATGATGTCGAATTAGATGATATTTAGTATTGATGTGCTTCGTTCGATCATGGAACTTTGGGTTTTTGGCCAACTTTATTGCCGAGGTATTGTCAATCATGAGTGGAGTCGATTGTACTTGCTTTACCTACAAATCTTCAAGAATTTTCCTGAGCCACACAATTTCTTTTGTTGCCTCAGTTGCTGCCACATATTTTTCCTCTGTTGTGGAATCTGCTGGAACTGATTGTTTGCGTGATCTCCAGGAGACAGCTCCTAATCCAAGACTCATAGCATAACCTAAAGTAGATACCCCAGTTTCTTTGTCTCCATCGAAGTCTGAATCAGACTATCCAATCAAGCTGAAGTCATACACCTGTGTATACTTGATTCCAAAGTCTTGAGTTCCCTTCAAGTACCTTAAAACTCTTTTTGCAGCAGACCAATGTCCCTCACAAGGCTTTTGCATAAACCTGGAGAGGGTTCCAACAGCAAATGAAATGTCTGGTTTGGTAGTAGTTAGGTAGTTGAGACTTCCTACAAGCTGTCTATATTTTGTTGCATCCTCAAATTCTTTTACTTCAATGGATGTGAGCTTTATGTTTTGTTCCATTGGAGTAGTAAGAGGGTTGCATTCTGTCATGCCAAACCTGTTCAACAGATCTCCAATGTACTTCTTTTGAGAAAGGAATATGGACTTCAGATGTTGAGTTACTTCAATACCAAGATAGTAATGAACATAGCCCAAATCAGTCATTTCAAAACCTTTCTTCAGTTCCTTCTTTATGGATGCAATGTAGCTTTTATTGTTCCCTGTCATCAAAAGATCATCTACATATACCACAAGGTATACAATTGTTTTGCCAACTTTCTTGACACATAAAGTTGCATCATCAAGATCATAATGTTTGAAATTGAGTTTCAGAAGATGCTCAGTTAGTTTTTCATACCAGGCTCGCGGTGCTTGTTTGAGGCATTACAAGGATTTCACAAGTTTGCATACTTTATGTTCATGTCCTTTCACGGCAAATCCTTCAGGCTGGGACATAAAAACATCAAGAAAGCAGTTTTTACATCCATTTGATGGACTTTCCAACCGTTCTGAGCTGCTAGGGCAAAGAGTGTCCGGATGGTAGCCCATTTTGCTATGAGGGCAAAAGTCTCCTCATAATTGACCCCTTCCTTCTGTGCAAAACCTTTTTCCACAAGCCTGGCTTTGTGCTTGTCAAGTGAGCCATCAGCTTTATACTTGTTCTTGTAGACCCACTTGCAGCCAATTGGTTTGGTTCATAATGGAGGATCAACCAGCTTCCAAGTGCCATTCTTTATTAGGGCATCATACTCCTTTTGCATCGCTTCTTTCCATTCATCATCAGAAGCAACTTCTTTGAAGGAAGTTGGTTCGAAATTTGTAGACAAATTCAATTCACAATCATAAGAAACATCCATATCAACAAAGGAATCAGAGTCATCTACATCACCTCCATTTTGCTGGTTTGAATTTCTAGTTCCTGTCTTTCCAACCTCATCAGGATGAACACTTTCAAGTGTCTTTGTCAGCCACTTTGGGGGACCTTTCTCAAATGGTCCAGGCTGCTCCGTTGATTGAGTTGGGACTGAATCAAGATTGATTCTCCCAATTCTATCAAACACATCACTTAAAAGTTGGAGTTTTATGCACAAGAGAGAGTGCTTCAGAAGAAGATTCAAGATGCGGAATCTAATTATCAAATTCTTGAAATGATTTTACATTTGCGAATCTATCCAAGCGATCAAGTTGTCGCTCAACAACATTGTCAGTTTTGGATGTTTCAAGAAAGATTACATCTCTAGATACAACAAACTTTTTATTGACTTCATCATAGAGACGGTATGCTTTAGAGGTGTTTGAATACCCCAGGAAGATACATTTACGACTTCTTGTACCAAGTTTGTTTCTATGTACCTTTTGGTATCAAGGCATAACAAGTGGAACCAAAGACCCTGAGATGCTTTACCAAAGGAATGTGCCCATACCACATTTCATAGGGAGTCTTGTTTCTGATAACATTAGATGGACATCTATTCTTTATATATACAGCACATAGAACTGCATCAACCCAAAACATCAATTTTACATTTTTGAAAAACATCATGGAGCGAACCATATTTAAGATTGTCCTATTCATTCTTTCAGCTACACCGTTCTGTTGGGGATTATAAGGCACAGTTGTTTGATGTTTGATCCCATGTTGGTGAAGATAGTTTTCAAATTCATTTGAAGTGTATTATTTTCCATTATCAGTGCGAATAGAGCCAATATGAGATTGTGCGTCATTTTCAATCCATTTATGAAAGTTCTTGAATGTTTGAAAAGCATCAGATTTGTTCTTCAATAAATAAACCCAACACATTCTGGTGTAGTCGTCAATAAATGTCATCATATATTTGTTTCCATTTGCAGAAGGAACAGGCATTGGACCACATAAATTTGAATGAATGAGTTCAAGTTTTCTATGTGCTCTTGAATGTGAATCATGAAAAGATTGTTTGCTATGCTTTCCTAGAATGCAAGCATCACATTGCTTAAGTTTCCTAGGAATTGTAGGCAAACCAGTAACACCATTTTTCTTCAACAAGCAGAGGCTGTCATAGTTCAAATTTCCAAATCTAGCATGCCATAATAAACTTGATGGAAGTGTACCTTCTTCATAATGAAAGTTGTATGAGAAATGTTGTGCATGAGCAGAGGTACCTTGTAGCTTGAGAAGCCTTTCTTCTTCTATCCTCCTCATGACAACTAAGTGGTCAGATTCTTTTCTCACCTCAAGCTTGCCATCAAACATATGAATGGAGTGACCTTGCTGGCAGATTGTTAGGATATTCCGACACATAGGATATAGTTAAGTTCAACTTGGTCTAGTATAGAGTTAGGTTAGAGTTAGGTAAAGTGTGTTTCTTTACCGTTGTACATTTTGTAACTTACAATCCGACGATCACGATATGTAGTGATCCGACGGTTCACTCTCACCTCGGTATTACCGACACTTGATCCGTGGTTTGACACCCGATTGGTCCATGAGTTCTATTTAAAGCGCATGGAGGGTCATTGTTCGGGTAATCCGTGCATGAGAGAAGCTTATGTAAATTTTCATTCTTTGATTAATAAATTGCCTGTAGTACCCACGTTGGGACAGGCCGTGGACTGTTTCCCTCCTTGCACTCTGAGGGTTTTAACCACGTCAAAAATACTGGTGTATTGATTTGAGATCTGGTTGTGAGCGGTGTCCTTTTGGTATTCTTTCTGTGGAACTTACCCTGTAAATTCCTACATGGTATCGGAGCTATTTGAGGGCCGCGTCCGTTGGTGATCCAAATCTGAAGCCGGTAGAACTGCATGCGGCTATCGTTTCCTAGATCTGCTGTTTCTGACTGCTTTTGGGCCGAGAGGACTGCTCTGTTGCGTTCGGAGCATCTGTTCCAGTGAGGAACCCCTTTCGTTTCACGCGAAAAGGTTTCCGGTAGCCCTAGCTGCGTCATTTTTCAGATCGGGAGGTATACAGTGTTTTTTTTGCAGTTTACTGTTATTTTCTCTCTGCTTATTTCGGTTTCGGTTTATTTAGCCTTTTTTTAACCGGATCTATACCTTTCATTTCTGCGTATGCTCTTTGCCCTGCGACTCTGTGCGATCTGGGCAAATCAGAAACAGAAAGGAAGGATTTTTCTCATGCGTATGATCTTTTCCCTGCACCTTAGTGTGATCTCGGAAAATCAGAAACATTGAGAAAAATATTTAGTTTTTCGGCTAAAGCTAACTTTGAGATTTTTTTTAAAATTTCTAGTTTTTTGGCTAAAGCTAACTTCGAGCCGCAAGGTTCGTTTTTCTTTGCATATTCGTGTTGGGTTTTGCGTTTTGTGTTTTGTAGGGAAAAAGAGGTTTCTCAAGGCAAGCACGCAAACCAAGCCCCCCCCCCCCCCCTCTCTCTCTCTCTCTCTCTCTCTCTCAAATTTTTTGTATAGATCAATTGGTTCAAAGCTATTTTAAGAGAGTAGAGGTCTTGGGTTCAAGTCTCCATTTTGTGGGGGTGGATTTTTTCATTCCCGCACATTCGCGCACTTTGCCGGCAACTTCAACAATTATTTTTCAAAAAGCCATAACTTCTTCATCCGGAAGCCTTTTTCAGAGCCGTTTTTTTTAAAACCGCCTATTTTTTCGAGATCTATCCATTGGAACACTTACTTTCAGCATCTTCAGCTTCAGTTTTTTTTTTTTAAATGGAAAGCCCATGCCAAGTCATTCTTGACAGCACTAACTACTTCCAATGGGTAGCCTACATCGAAGATTTACTTAGAATTAAAGGTCTCTTCAGAATAGCCACAGACCAAGAGAAGAAACCAAAAGATGAAGACAAGGCGGCAAAATGGGAAAATAGACAAGATCAAGCACGTGGTTTGATAGGGATGTCTGTTTCTCCTGATCTTAGATTCCACATTGCAGAACTTGAGACTCCTCATGAAGCATTAGAAAAACTTGCTAAAGTTTTTGGGATTAAAAATGAAATTAGAGCCCATCAACTTGAAAATGAGCTGCTTACTTTGGATCCTAATAATTTTTCTTGCATTGAAGATTTCTTGTCCAAATTCAAGAACCTTAGATATCTCCTGGAAGGTGTTAAAGTTAAGAAAGACGATGGTAACCTTATTTATTCCATCCTTACTAAGTTGGGACCAGCCTACTCTGTATTTGTTTCCACTTTCCATTCTACAAGAGAAGCTTTCATTTGTCAAGGACAAGACTACAAGGCCCCTTCCTTTGACTCCTTTTGTGATTCCTTAATAAGAGAACAAGAAAAACTCTTACACCTTGGTCTTCTTAATCTTGGCAACTCTTCCACGAAAGCGTTAGCCGCCCAGCAGCAACCAAATTCCAAGAATCATAAGAAGTCATATCCTCAAAAGAATGGTCCTAAACCATCTCAGCCTCAAAATGAAAGATCATTTCAGCAAAATGATAAGACCAATAAAAACAAATGGAAGAAGACTGATAGACATTGTAACTTTTGTAATCGAGATGGCCACTTAGAATCTAAATGCTTTAAGAAGATAGAAGCCTTGGAAGCCGCAATGAAGAAACATAACATCCATGTGGAGCCTACTTCAACTTCAACTTCCGGAATGGCACTTTCTGCATGTCATCGTCAATCATCTCAGTCTGGTTATGCATTAAATGTATCTTCTTCTTGTTCTCATTCTCATGAGTGGCTCATTGATTCTGGAGCCTCTTGTCACATGGCCAAAAACCAAGCCATGTTTTCTTCTTTAAATGATTGTAACACCAAAAATATATATATTGGTGATGATAGATCTCTTAATGTTGTAGGGACTGGAACTGTTCATCTAGACAATGGTCAGTTTAATGATGTATTATGTGTTCCAACCTTATCCTGCAACCTTCTATCTGTCTATCAGATAACTCATTCAGGTGAAGGTAAAATTGTTGAATTTTCACCTCATGATGTTGTAATCAAGGATCTAAAAGATCCTAAACAGATTCTAGCTACTGGTCTTGCTGATGATTCCAAAAGGTTGTATAAGTTTCACAACTTTGGGTCATCAAATCTTCCCTCAGTATTTGTTGCTCATAATGATGAAGTGAGCAAACTTTGGCATGAGCGATTTGGTCACTTAAACTATCGCTCCCTTCAGCATCTATGTAAAGAAAATATGGTGACAGGTCTTCCTATGGTATCTTGCAGAGATGGTGTTTGTTCCGGATGTGTACTCGGAAAACATCATCGGGACAGTTTTGACAAACGTGCCTCTTGGCACGCCTCAGCCCCTTTACAGCTTGTGCACAGTGATTTATGTGGTCCTCTTCCTGTTGCTTCATTCTCTGGCTGCAAGTACTTCTTAACTTTCATTGATGATTTCTTCAGACGCACTTGGGTATATTTCTTAAAACTCAAGAGCGAAGTATTCAACACTTTTTTGGCCTTCAAAGCCTTTGTTGAAAAACAATCTGGACATCAAATTCTTAAGCTAAGAACTGATAATGGTGGAGAATATGTTAAAAACACATTCATCAACTTTTGCACCGAAAATGGAATTCAAATGCAACATACTGTTCCATACACTCCACAACAAAATGGTGTAGCTGAAAGGAAAAATCGCACCTTAAAGGAAATGGCTAATTGTATGCTGCAATCTAAAGGACTCAGTCTTAGTTTTTGGGCCGAAGCAATTAATTGTGCAAATTATATAATCAATCGCACTCCTACTAAGGTTCTAGAGAATATCACTCCAGAAGAAGCTTGGAGTTCCATTAAACCAGATGTAAGTCACTTTCGTGTGTTTGGAAGTGAAGCATGGGCCCATATTCCAGATGAAAAGCATAAAGCTTTAGAACCTAAGAGTGAGAAATGTACTTTTGTTGGATATTCTGAAGATGTAAAAGGTTATAGACTTATTCCATTTAAGTCTAAAAATGTTATCATTAGAAGAGATGTAAAGTTTGATGAAAATAAATCGGCCTGCGAGCCTAGTCCGGCGGATGTGCCACCTCTTCCTATCTCTTCTATCTTTGAAAACATTTCTTCTTCAGATGATGAAAGCGAGGATGATAATCCTCCCCCACCTTCTCAGGATCCTCAACTTCCAAGATGGGTCCGTGCCACTCGGGATGCAGCAGGTGATCTTGCCGGTGATCCTACAGATCAGCGACGTACACGTTCTCAGTTTGAAAGAGCCTCTTCTTTACTGGCTCAAGCTCTAGTAAATCATGATCCTGACACTTTTGCAGAAGCTTCAGGCCATCCACATTGGGAAGCAGCTATGAATGAAGAATATCATTCATTGATGACAAATGATACATGGGATCTTGTTCCTCTACCAAAGGGACGCAAACTTGTTAGATGTAAATGGGTTTACAGAACCAAGTATGGACCAGATGGGAAAGTTGATAAACATAAAGCTCGTCTCGTTGCTAAGGGCTTTTCACAGGTTGAAGGCATTGACTACACTGAAACCTTTTCCCCTGTTGCCAAAATGAACTCCATCCGCCTTGTTCTTTCCCTTGCTGCCTCTTTAAAATGGGAAGTCCATCAGATGGATGTTAAATCTGCCTTCTTGCATGGGGACTTGCAGGAAGAAATCTATATGGAACAACCCATTGGCTTCATACAAACAGACTCCAGCCTTGTTTGTCGACTTAAGAAATCCCTTTATGGCCTCAAGCAAGCTCCTCGGGCTTGGTATGCCAAAATGGATAGCTTTCTTTTAGAATCTGGCTTTTCTAGGTGTCATTCTGACAATACTGTCTACACCAAGAAAGTGGGCAACTCTCTTATCATCCTTGTTCTTTATGTTGATGATCTTATTCTTACTGGTAGTGATCCCAACCTTATAAACCATGTGAAGTCTAGCCTTAAAAAGAAATTTGAAATGACAGACTTAGGACATTTACACTATTTTCTTGGTCTTCAAGTCTTGCAATCCCAAGAGGGTATTTTCCTTTCCCAGTCCAAGTATGCTTGTGATATTCTTCGTCATTTTCACATGGAAGACTGTAAGCCAGCCCCTTCTCCCTTTCAGTCTGGAGTCAAACTTTCAGTCTCTTGTACTTCTCCTGAAGTTGATGCTACCTTATACCGTCAACTTGTCGGAAAACTCCTGTATTTAACCCATACTCGTCCTGATCTTTCCTTTGTTGTTGGCCTTGTTGCTCGTTTTATGCAAGACCCCCGTGAAAGTCATTGGAAAGCAGCTAAAAGAATACTTCGTTATGTTCGAGGTACAGTACAGTTTGGGATTCATTACAGTGCCAAAGCAGCTCCTCTGTTAGTTGGTTTCACTGATTCTGATTGGGCTGGTGACCCTGATGATCGGAAGTCTACTGCCGGTTATGTCTTCACTCTTGGTTCAGGACCTATTACATGGGCTTGTAAGAAACAGGCTGCCATTTCTCTTTCGTCAGCAGAAGCAGAGTATCGTGGTGCCGTGGAAGCTAGTAAGGAAGCCTTGTGGCTTCGTCAGATCCTATCAGAGTTTGGCTTTGAGCAGCAGCATTCAACCACACTTTGGTGTGATAATCAAAGTGCCATTCAGCTATGCAAAGATCCAGTCCAGCATCAGCGCAGCAAACACATTGAACTACACATGCACTTCATCAAAAAGCTCATTCATGATCATGTTCTTGAAGTGCAATATTGTCCAACAGATGATCAGGTTGCAGACATCTTCACAAAGGCTCTCACAGAGGCGAAGTTCACTAAACTTCGATATATGCTTGGAGTTCAGGAAGTTGTCCCTAAGGGGGGATAGGCTCTAGTGCCTCCTTCCTTCTCCTATTGTGTCATATTTGTAAATCCTTCAATCCTATCCCAAGTTGTTCTTAAGGGGGGATGTTAGGATATTCCGACACATAGGATATAGTTAAGTTCAACTTGGTCTAGTATAGAGTTAGGTTAGAGTTAGGTAAAGTGTGTTTCTTTACCGTTGTACATTTTGTAACTTACAATCCGACGGTCACGATATGTAGTGATCCGACGGTTCACTCTCACCTCGGTATTACCGACACTTGATCCGTGGCTTGACACCCGATTGGTCCATGAGTTCTATTTAAAGCGCATGGAGGGTCATTGTTCGGGTAATCCGTGCATGAGAGAAGCTTATGTAAATTTTCATTCTTTGATTAATAAATTGCCTGTAGTACCCACGTTGGGACAGGCCGTGGACTGTTTCCCTCCTTGCACTCTGAGGGTTTTAACCACGTCAAAAATACTGGTGTATTGATTTGAGATCTGGTTGTGAGCGGTGTCCTTTTGGTATTCTTTCTGTGGAACTTACCCTGTAAATTCCTACACAGATGTGGACCAAGGACAGCAAGTTTCTCTTCAACTGTGGGAGATATAGAACATGATGCAAAAGAAAGTCTGGAAGACCAGGGATTTTAAGCCTGATTGTGCCAAACCCTGATGGCTTGATTTTTTATTGGTCTGCAAAGTATACTGCTCCATCAACATTGTTAGTAAATTCTTCAAAAAAATCTTTTCTATGAGTCATGTGGCAAGTTGCTCCTGAATCAAGCAACCAATCATTTTTCCAAGAAGCAAGTGAAGCATTAAATAAGTCTTCATTTACTCCAATATTACATTGTGCCACAACATAATGAGCGGATTCAAGTGCTTTACCTTTGTCTGTGTCATTAGTTTTACCTTTGGGTTGGTTTCTTTGTTGCTCAATTTTGTCCCAAGGTAACTTGCATCTAGAGGCATCATGTGATCCGTTTCTTTTGCAGCGTATGCAGTGCAAATATGACTTTTCTCCTTGAGAGAGTCTGCCCCCCTGCCTTTGAAATATCTTCCTCTTCCTCTTCGACCACCTTTGGAAGAATCTTGGGCACGATTCTTTTCTTTATGAGCAAGGCACATAGCCTCTTCAGAAGAAGATATGATTGAATGCATTGTAAAATCTGAGTGTTGTAGAAATACTTTTGCTGGCAAAAAAAATGTGCTTTTGTGGAGAAAAAAAAACTTTTGCTGCTAAAAAATTGTTTCTGATATATGATATATGGAGACAGAGGTATTATGTGGTATGAACACATGCCATTGACCATCGAACGCTTCAACGTATGTGCTGTTAATGGATTTCGACCATTAAAAAAGGACATACCAAACAACAACAATATTTGAATACAGTCAATGCAGAATGCAACACCATATCCACAATTTAACGAATATCACTTTCCCATTGCTCTAGCCTGGCTCAAACTCGAGCGTTAATCGACCAATTGCAGTGAAAATTGGAAGGATTTTTAGTGGATGCAACAAAATTGCTGCAACAGCTTCACAATAGGCATACACGGTCCATCGTTCAACCAACCCAACAAAAATGACCAATGCACCAGGAGTTCAACGCATTCTTCAAGACTATTCAACACTGGAGTATGGTGAGGAGCGTTCAGAAAACAGTGTGGAGACAAAATACATTATAACAGTGTATATATGAAATAGAGGAGCGTGTATATGAAATGGAGGAGCATGTATTAAACAAAAACAACAGTGTATTAAAACCATCCAAAAACCAAAGCAGGCTTACAACAGTGATACCATCCAAAACTGGAGCAGGCTTACAACAACAAAAGCCACAAACCACGAAATCTTGGGGAAGGCGTGAGTAGCGGCAGCGGGCACAACATTCAAAACACTGAAGTAGAACGAGAAGAGAGGAATGGCAGGCTTCCGATATGCCTAACCTTCACGGTTAGGGCAATCTCGGGAAAAATGACCAAAGTCACCGCACTAATAACAGCTGCCCCCTGCCACCGCCACCGTCGCCACCAGCACCAGCACTGCCACCGTTGGTGCAGTCTCTAGCAAAGTGGCCAAACTCTCCCCACTGGTAACAGCTTCCACCATTCGCTAGAACGAGAGGCACCATCAAACGACCTTCAAATGACCATCACCAGAACACCCTTGTTGTTCAACGCAACATATATACCACAGTCTTCACACAGTTCAATGCAGCATGGGTTGGTTTGTTATGCCTTCATGGACCAACCGTCAGTAGTCATCAACGCAAAGAACAACGAATAAACTTTCAACACAGTACAACGGATACCACAGTGTTACCGTCGCCTGGAGGAGCCTCCGAGAAAATCTTCAAAACGAAATGCGCACAATGCCAGAGAGCAGCGTTATTAGACTATGTCAGTGAGTGTTTTGTATGTAGGTGGAGTAGCGACAGGAGTAGCGTAGCAAAGAATAATAGAGAATAATGCGTTCAGGCCAGTGGAAGCGTCAGAGTTACCAGGCTAGCCAGTCTGCATAGGATTTAGAATACCATAGGCAGAATAGGGAGTTACAAAGCAGAGGGAAGCCAAAAATGGTGCTGGCTCTGATACCATGTCAGACCAGGAGGTAACTCCTCAAAACAATTCATTGATATTCATTCAGGTTGGTCTTTATTATATACATGAGGGAGAGACTGTTCATTTCATCTCCCAGGGACTATTCATATTCTCTATTATTTATTTACATCAATTTCAGTTATTCACCCAATCCTGATGATTAGGTGTCAACAAGAAAACAGTGTAATGACAGAGTACCACAGCGGATGAAGTGCTAACTTGGCAGAACGCAGAAAAAGAAAACCAACAAAAGTTGCGTAAAAGTCATGAGACTATCGTGACCGTTAATCGAGGGAAGATCCAACGGTGATTAGGTGATCGCATGCAAAGATGTACTCGTTATAAAGTGGCAACCGGACCTGATAACCCTATAAAATCGAGTAAATTGATGGGTAAATCGTGACCATCCAATCTGTAGGAAATCCGACGGATATCGCATGGGAAGATGCACACTGGTTAATTTGGAAATCAGACCCAATGAGTTATCAACGCAGGTTTAATTCTATTTGAGATTCGGTCTTATGCGTCGAAGTGGGACCGGTGTTCATTTACAGGTTGTGTTGTATTTTTCCGTGGTTTTTGTTTTTGCGGATGTTATGTGAAATCTGCCTATAAAATCGCTTTCGATGTAAATGTGGCCCTAATTCACAGGCCACACGTGGAAAATTGAAAAGACATAGTTTAGCTGCGTCATTTGTGGTATTAAAGCAGAAGAAGTGGATTATACATGTATTGGAAAGAGGTATGATTAGTTAATGATTGATTTTGTGTGAAATAGAATTAAAGTTCTTTAGAAAGTTGTAACAGAGGTTGAAAAAGAAGTTACATGATCAGATTTTAAATCTGTTTGGTAGCAGTTGTAGATTGGAAAAAAAATATGTAGTGGAAGCATGGTAGCCTAAGACTATGAGGAAATTCAGATCTGCAGAATCTAAGTTAAAAAGCATATGAACCATTCAAAATGTTGGAGAAGGAGAGACAAGATCATGACAAGATCTTGCAGGTATATTTGTGATAAATTTAGTTTTGAGGATTGAGTTTGCATATTTCAGGTTACAGATGAAGGAAGAATATCTCAGCAAAAGAAGATCAAACCTTAAGAAGCAGTGATGAAGAAAACTAGTAAGGATTTCTGAGTGAAAGAAGAAGTGTAGTCAGAACCTAGTATTTCATCTAGAAATTGAAATACAAGAGGACAATCATGTTCTTAAGAGCAGATGAGTTGAAGCCTAGAGGGAGTAGAGGAAAGCTCAAGGAGGTTCCAGAGATAGAGAACCAGTACTTGCCAAAATTCCAAGTCCAGAGGAAGAACTTGGTGAGGTAAGTGGCAGCAGGAAGGACTTGCTGTTGCAGAGGCTTAGTACAGCTCATAGTGAGTGAGTGAGTAATGAACTCATAGAGATGGAAAGAAGAAGATGACTACTGATAGTCATCACAGGGGTTCTGAGAAAGACTACAGCAGATTAAAGGAATGGAAAGTTTGGCACAAGATTACAGCAATAAGACTGTAGGAAGAACTTTTGAAAGTTCTTAGAAATTGTAGCAAGACCTTATTCCAACTAAGGCTTGGAATAGACAGGGACAGTGGTGTTTTTAAATGAAGTGAGTGCAGCAACCAGAAAAGAGAGCAAGGTTGCTCAGTGCAAGTTCTGAGAAGGAGAGAACTTGAAGACCAGGCAGAGGAGAAGCTTGGTGAGAAGATTAACCAGTAGGAGGTTGATTGGTTGCAGGTGTAGAAGCTCACACAAAAGAGAAAATGACTATGAGAAGTCATGTGCAAGGTTCAGAAGAAAGCTACAAGATGAAGAAGAAGGGTGCTAAAGAAATCTGCTGGAAACGGATGAGTCAAGAGGAGGGTGACAAGGAGATTGCTGAGATAAGAGAAAAATTTAATAAATTAAATATGATGATAGGAGAAGACCAAAGACAAGGTTGGGTCTTTAGGAAAACGGCAGTGAAGTGGCCTAAATTACAGGAAAAGCTACAACAAAGGCAAGTGAAGTGGCTGGAGAAAAAACTCAGAGAAGCAAAGTTAGAAATGAGAGTTTCTATTTTCAGACCAGAACAGGGTGAATTCCTGAGTGAAAATAAACACTGGAGATCTGTGAAAGATCTTATAAATTACAGTGAGAATTCAAGACAACAAGAAGTTTACTTTGTTGAGCAAGGAAATATTAATAATTTTCTGAACTGTTGGACAAGTTCAGATCAGCAAGAGGATATCAAGCCTTATATGTTTGAGTCTAATGGTTTTGGTGTGTTTGCAGGATTTGCAGAAGGTAATGGACAGTCTTGTGAAACTATCACAAGGATGAATAAAGTTCCTGAGGTGAAGTATGATGAAGAATGCCTCGTAGAGGAGGAAGTTACTAATTTGTTACAGCAAAAAAAACTCATAGATTTTGGTGGAAGAAAATTATTTGAAGATGTTGTAAAACAAAGACAATTTCTTGTGGAGAAAGAAGATGAGTTTCAGCTTGAAGAGCTGATATGGGGAAAATCAGTTGAGGTTGTTAAGCCCTACATTCAAAAAAAAACTAACAATTGTTTGATGAATGCAGGGATTGTAAATGTCAAAGGAGTACAATGTTCAAATATTGTTACACAGCGTAGAACTAATACAACATTGTTTTCTGAAAGCATAAGGAAAGAACAGAAATTTACTTTTGTTATGGAGATGACTGAAACAAAATTGTCTATGGACAAAAATCAAATTGAGGAACAACCCCTGAACAATAGTAACCATGTAAAAGTTGAAGCTGGAAATGAAAAGTGTTATGAGGAAATACGTATTAAATTTGAAGAAGAGATTAAAATGCTAGAAGAACCTGATCGCAGAAAATTAGAGGCTGCAATTATAGTTCCTGGGGATGAAAACATGTCTCTAATAGTCATGAAGACAAAAGAATGTTTTGAAAGCAATAGCTTGTTTGCAGATTCACTGAATAGCATGAATGAGTATGATTCTGTAATCAAAGAGATTGGGCAGAAATTATTTAGAGATGAGGTAGAAGTTCAAAAGCATCAAGAGGGTAAGGATGTAAGGGTTGCAACAAGAATCAAACAAATCCAAGGTAAAGGTAACATACAACAAGTAAAAGGTAAATTTGAAAGATAGATCATGATAGCTGAAACATTAATGGGAGATCATCATTTCGATGTAATGACAAACAGTTAATGGGAAAAAGAGGTAAAACTACTGGAGAATTGGCTAAAAGCACCAGAAGAAAGGAAAGAGCCTGGTGAAGATTGCAAAGAATATATAATAGAGGAAAGAGTTCACTACTGTGAACTAGAGCAGGGAGACATTCTTAGAACAGATGATGTGGAGGCGAGACAAGCTGACAATCTCGAAAATTCTTTGGAGAATCTGAATCAGGATACTGATGTGCTGACATTGGTAAAAAAATCAGAGCAGCATATTGAAATGTTGTCAGAGGAAGAAGAGGCACAAAGGCCTCATATTTTTAATTTGAAAATTGTTTTATGATTGCAGGTTTTAGTGTAGATACCGGAGAAAATTTGCTACAGGAAAACAGCCAAATAGACAAGGGAGAGGAAGATTTTGTGGAAGTATTTAATCCATGGAATAAAGATATTAAATTGTTGGAAAGAATGTTGGAGAGACAAGATTTGATTTAGGAAGAGGCAGCCATGGAAGAAGAAGAAAAATCGCAATTTCAACATTGGGAAACAAGAGAGCATGAAGATGAAATACAATTCTTTGAGCAATGGATTAAAGAGGGGAGTTATGTTGGAATTGATAAGCAGCATAGTGATGAGATGGCTGAAAGGAATTGTATAGAAGACAAAGAGTTAAAGAAAAATTTACTTTTTCAAAGTAAATTGGCAGACAAGGAGCAGCAATTAGATATTGCAGAGGGAGATATCTTCAAAGATATTCAGGAAGTTTGGGAGGCAGCAATATCTAGAGCAGTAACTACAGCAATATCTATAGCAGTGACTGGAGTAATTTCAAGAGAAATAACAGGAGTTGAAATGGGAAAAGTTGGAGGAGGTAATCAACAATTTGAATATATGCAGAATGTGGAGATGCAGCAGCTAGTGGACAGTAGCAGAAAGCTTCAGCAAGAAGAAAGAAGAAATAAATGGCAGAGTATGTACCATCCCAATGATATGTTGGGCATAGAGATTGAAGAACTGAGGAAATTAATGATGAAACAGTCCAAAAGAAGAAGATTGACAGTAGAAGGGATGATCAATCAGAATTTGAAGCTGATTGAAGAGAAGAAGATGCAACAGAGGATAGTAGACATACAATAGCAACAAGGGAGCAAAGCTTATGGAAATTTACAAACTAAAGTTTGGGATCCTGGTGGAGTGATACATAAAATCTTATGACCAGGAGGTCATAAAAAAATTTCACCTTGGGAGTCTGATGCAGGAGCATCCAGCTCAGGGAAAAATCATTGTATTTAGTAGAATAGGGGGTCTTGTGTTTAAAGGGAGTTGAATCCCAAAAGGATTAAATTAATGTAATTTAATGTTTTTGAATCATTGATAGGATATTTGTAAATGTTCTTGAATATAGGAGAACATGAGAAATTAATGAGGACTGACAGATTTTGGAATATTATAGATATTTAGATTAGGAAATGGTTTCATGATTTTTAGGATTAGAGAGAATGCTTAGGAAATTAGTTGAGTCAAAAATAGATTTAGGAGATATTTAGGATTTTGTTGAGAAAACTATGGATCTGAACCAAAAATGGTTCCAGAAACTTTTTTTAATCCTTAAAGGCATGAAGGACAGAGAATTAAGAAAGAGATGACTAAATTAGGTCTACAGACAGAGAGATGAGAATGGAAAAATAAACATAGATCACGCCTAAAGAAGATTAGACAGAACACAAGATGTTTTGAACTTATGTAAATATTGTTTATGAATGAAAGGATGGTTTTATTGTGTTCAGAATTGTTATTGTGTGTAACCTTAATGGAATGAGACCGATCTCTGTTTAAATGAATTTTCGTACATGATTTCTAATTGAGTGAAGAGGTTTTTCTAAAGTATAAAAGCCTTAGTTTCAGGATATAACTGGTGTGATAAATTATTTGTTTTGTGAAGGAAATATGCATTATAAAATCCTGTAATGGAGTTAGTGTATGATGGGCAGAGATTTGATTGTCGAAACTCCAATTAAAGGTGGATCAGAGTTGATTTATGAGAGAATTCATCATTGATCATAGATCGGATCAATGATTATCTAGTTGAAATGAGGTTGAAAAGGGAATTCAGCATAGTTTTGTTGTATTTGTCTGAATACATCGAGATCATTTGTTCAATTAGATCTCATGAAAGAAATTATTTGGAAAATAATGTAATGACAAAGTACCACAACGAATGAAGTGTTAACTTGGCGGAACGCAGAAAAAGAAAACCAACAAAAGTTGCATGAAAGTCATGAGACTATCGTGATCGTTCATCGAGGGAAGATCCAACGGTGATTAGGTGATCGCATGCAAAGATGTACTCGCTATAAAGCGGCAACTGGACCCAATAACCCTATAAAATCGAGTTGATTGATGGGTAAATCGTGATCGTCCAATCTGTTGGAAATCTGACAGATATCGCATGGGAAGATGCGCACTGGTTAATTTGGAAATCGGACCCGATGAGTTATCAACACAGGTTTAATTCTATTTGAGATCTGGTCTTATGCGTCGAAGTGGGACTGGTGTTCATTTACAAATTGTGTTGTATTTTTCCATGGTTTGTTTGTTTGCGGATTTTATGTGAAATCCGCCTATAAAATCACTTCCGATGTAAATGTGGCCCTAATTCACAGGCGACATGTGGAAAACTGAAAAGACGCAATTTAGCTGCGTCATCTTAACTGAATCAAAATCATCGTGATCTCTTACAGAATGTAGTGATTCTTCATGAATAATTTCTATAGAGTCATTTTTTCCTCCCTTCTTTCGTCCTCAACTGTCATATACCCACTTCGATTATCATTCTCATTCATGTCAATGTTCTCTCCCTTTAGACATGTTGCATATGCTTCAAGATGTTTTGTTGATTCTACAAATGATATTTTTATTTGTTGTAATGATTCTCGAATTTCACCGTCTCAATTATAGATTTATGAGGTTTGGTTAATCCCATAATTTCGGGACCTATACTTAATAGCACATTGTGCGGCAAATAATGTTCAAAGGCTCGCATGGCTTTAATACCACTGAAGCGACAAAACTTAAATGTGTTAGTGCTTTAAATGTAAAATACACAAAGGTATTTGTAAATAATATTTTACTAATAATATGAAATGTAAGGTTGATGAATGTTACAATGAGGACTTGCTTACCTAGGCAGGTGCCCTTCCTTGATGGTCGTGTCTTTTAGAGACATGCCTCTTCATTAACTAATCATTCATTAATTTATGATTATTATTCATTCATTTGTATTTGTATTTTTATATAAATTATATTTGTAACATTAGATGTCAAATTTGTGTCAAGGAGTTCTAGGGTGCCCATCATACTAACGAGAAATCTTCTTCCTTCTTTCTTTTTTCTTTTTTCTTTTTTTCTTTTTTTAAGATAACATCCTCACTTTATTATATATTTTAGAACATGGAAACAATTTTTATAATGAAAATATTAAATTCAATTATAATAACAGCACATGACAACTCAAATTATATTATACATAATTACAAATTTAACTTTATGTTGCAAGAAAAGTTATAATAATGTAAATTTTTAATAAACCTAATACAATTGGCTTACTTGCCCACGGGGCTTTGGATTGACGGTGAATGGGTGCACTGTTAAGGCACTCCTTGCGATAGGTCACTGGTTCAAATCCCCTGTGGGTACTTAGGTTAGTCTTAACTAGAAAAAAAAAAAAAAAAAAAAAATACAATTGGCTTACTTTATGACTTTTCTTATTTATTTGTGGTTAACCAAACAATATGAACACTCTAATTTCATATATATATATAATTGGCTTACTTTATAATTTTTCTTATTTATATTGTAGTTAACCAATTAATACATGGACACTCTAATTTCATATCTATATATATATATATATATATCGAATGTGGTTCATGGACTTCAAAGATCAGTGACTGCTACGTCCATGGAAACATTGTTATGGGTAAATGGATCCGAAGGGATCACTTCCCACCGTCTCATTAATGGAGAGAGTGTTGAGGAGAATTGACCTCTGAGCTCTCAATAGCAAAGTGCTTTAAGAATGAAAACTTGACCAATTGAGTTAACCCTTGAAGTTATATATATATGAATCCAACAATATTCATAGTAATTGAACAAAAATTTTCTCTCCATCAACTAACTCTCAAATACTCTATTTTTAAGTAAATGTTAATTTTTTTTGTCATTAAAAAAAATTTACCTACTTGGAGTATATTATTTTATCTTAGATAAATACCATAGATGGTTGGAGTTATCTTAGGATTTACTTACAAGGCAAAATTTACAAAATTTGCACATGGTTGCAAATGTAAAATATTTTTATTTTGTTTTTAGTAATCAGAATGAAACTTTTTGGAGAATTGGTAACTTATTTCGTAAGTGCCACAAATAGGCCAGTTACAACATCTCTTCAGAGGCTTGAATCAAGCATAATTGGGGAAACAAATCCCTTTGACCACTACCTCAAGGTTCCCCCATGGCTTTCCACCATTGGATCCAACCCCTTTGAGCTCTCATGCATTTTAGGATGGCCACTTGATGAGTACGAGTGTATTTTAGTGTTTCATTTCTGTGAGATAGATTAGTTTATTTTATTTTCATTTTATGTAAAGTTTATTTCAAGTCTTTTGATTAGATGCTTCGTTTTCTATGCACTTTATTTATGTTCTTTTATGCTCATTTCATTTAAGTTTCTTAGTTTCAGATTCATAGATAATTTGATAGTTATGATTGGCTTTATTTAGTATGCACACATCAGTATTTTCAATAGGCTTTAGGCATCTTAATTTCAAGTCATTTGCTTTCAATAGATTAGACTTACTTTCAAGTTCAATATATTAGAATTGCTTTTAAGTTCAATAGATCATATTCATTTCCGAGTCCAATAGAATAGGATTTACCTTTATGTTTGATAGAATAGAATTTCAAAAAAAAAATCATAGTATAGAATTAGAATAGCTTGTTTCTTTCAAGTTATGAATTTGATGCTTTTATAGATATAGTCTTTGAGAAAGAACATGTGTGTGTGCTCATTTAGATCTTTTCATTAATTGGTTTTCTGAGTCTTGCAATCATTTCCATAGGTTAATTTCCTTTTTGATTGAGAGTTAATTGCCTAGCATATATTGTGCAAGTGTACTTCACAAGTATACGAACCTGGATTGACATTTAATGCAAGTAATTTAACTCACAATTAAATTACCCAACACTATCACTCTGTATCCAAATAAAATCACACCTCTTAATATATGCCAAGCCTCCTTCTATAGTCAAAACCAAATTCAACAAGCATGCACAAACAAGGAAAATTTCTCATGTTCATCAAGATCAAAGGTAAGGTCTAAAAGATATGTAAAAACTCTTGTCTTAAAATCTTTGACATTGTGAGTTTTGTTCTTTTCAATACTTTGTTATAAATATCAATCTCAACAATTCACATAACCAACATGATACCAAAACACAAATTTAGGGTACCATATTCTAAGCAACAAGTTAGTCAATTATATATTCATTCAAAGCATTACAACCCTCGAAAACGCTTATTATATTTTCATTTTAGAATATTCATGTCACATGAGAGGTAAAAAAAATTCATTATTAGCATGTAGCCATAGTTGTAGGGTTTATTTTTTATCCATATCATTATGGCACAAAGTATAAGGCATGGTCATATCCCATATATATTTAAGTAATAAAATTGACTTGAGCTCGAACCCTACATTATATTATCGTAAAACTTTCATATAACCATTCAAGTGAAAAAAACACATTTTTACTCTCAACCTTCAACTACAGTTGATATGATATTATGCTTCTAACCCATACATTTTTTTTATAAACGAATGGGAAATACAGGTGTGGTCATAGTTCATGTATCTTCCTTCTTTCAACTATTTAGTAACACTCCTAGCTCAAACCCTTATTGTATACTTCAAGAGATATTCACAACAAAACTTTTATTAGAGTATGCACAATTGATTTCAATATAAATATATAGTTAGTCGTATACAACAATATTTCAATTTCATAGCCAACCAAACAAAGTATGTAGAGCTTGAATGAAAAAAAGATGATGGAAAGTGATAATAAGGATGTAATATCCCTTTTTTTTTAATTTCCAAGTTATGTAATGTAATTAAAGGATGATAATGTCGTAGATATATTGCCAAGATTGTCTTATGTAAATATTTTTATTTAATTATAAACTATTGAAGTTGAAGAAGAATACATGCCTATATGGATCTAGGTCTCTAAAAGGATAGCTTGATTAGGAAGCCCATAAGGGTGATTGGGAAGTTTCCTATCGTCCCCGAATTAAAAGTTCTAACCCTTGATGTTCTTGTTGAACTACCAACTGCCCAAGCAGTTATGGGAGGATGGGGAAAGAGGTACTCAAGCTGCCTAAGCATGGGTTACATACATGGTGGTAGAGTCTTGGCTGACTCTGCAACCTAAGAAAATGCCCCCTCCTACGTGAAGTGGTGCTCATGGGGAGAAAAGGTTGACAATTGTTTATTTATTTTTTATGGTTATAGAGTTGGAGTATGGTAGTGACTTGAGACAAAGATAGCGAAGAGACCCGAACTGTGTGTAAACTTGGAACCATTGCGAAGTTGTAAACTTGTAACCCTATGAACCTATGTTCAGAAACTAGACCATAGATTCTATGTTTGAATTGTGATATATAAGAGAAATAGTGAGAGAGCCCTCCACCTGAGTCGAGCATATCTAGGAGAAATTTGCTATTTGGTTGTGTTTATGCATGTAAAGCACTTGAAATAGGGAGGATTGCGAAGGGAAATGTAGGAGGCGATGAAGGGGTCTCCCTTTGCCTTGTGCCAACCCTCAATGGCCATATATTATTATGTTTTGAACCCAGACTTAGTGCTTGAGAAGTGGCACCCCTATTTCCCAACCAGTTAAGGAGATTGGCCTTCATTCTTTATACCCCAAATTAACCCTTTTGGTGTAATACCCTGAGTGAAGTGTCCTTCAGAGATCAAATTTACGTCAAGCTTGGCCAGCTACAAGGATTTATAGTGTAGTTGTGTTTATGGTTGGGTGGAGAGTGCAAGTTCCTTCTTTAGTTTCCAACCAAATTTATTGGAACAGATAAGTGTATTTCTTCCTTGAAATGAACTATAAATGTTGTTCAATACTTAACGATTAAATATTATGCAAGATTCATTGTTAATGTGTTCAATGGTAGATTGAAAATTGTGGTTTTGTCATATTTAATATGCATGGTCAATGTGTTGAGTAGCTAACGTGTATTTCCTAACTTTTGAAATACATTCCTTTATTAATATGAATGTTGTGTGAAATGGGAACCTCTCATATATGTTAAATAAGAATGATATATGTCGTTTGTTCATAAATGGAACAACCAGCTTGGATTGTAATGGTTGTATGCAAATAAAAATTTATTTCATGTTTTTGAATGCCTCCATGTTGAATTAAGACCTGTATGATGAATGGGAGCTTAAGGATCTGACTGTCTATGGATACGAGTAAGTTGAAGTTTGTCTGGTTAAAGGCAGAGAATTGTTTGGCCTTAGAAAGAGGATCAAGATATCTGAATTAATTAGGCAAAAATTTCAAGTTTTTCACAAATTTGGAGTTTAGGAAAATCTTGGCCCTAGCCCCTAGTCACATATCCTGAAGGGAGCCAGGATTTGGAGCCAACCAGAAAGGGGTTGAATTGGAATATAAGCCCCCAAAAGGATTAAAAGAACTATAGTTGGGGAAATCCCCAATATGGTGTGGCCTTAGGTGATGACCAACAATTGATGGAAAAATGTTTTGTTAACCGGATGTGTCTAACGATGTCCTTTACATATCGGAAGCATCGACATATCAAGAGTTCCCAGAGGGTGACATCATCATGACATTCGACGTTGACATGGTGATGTCATGTGTCACCCGGATTTTTCCCTTTTGGGCATGCCAAATGTGCAAATACGAATGACACATGGAACACGTTAACAAGTGCAATGTGGCAGAGGATACTTCAGCGTTTTCCACTTTCCAAACAGTGATTGGATGTTGGAGTTCAACGTGGCAAGTTGAGTTATCATATCATCATATCAACATTTCTGAGGGATTGTGCTTGGAAAATATCTAATATCACGATATCCCGATATACGCATCAACATTGCCACATGTAGAGCATCTCAACCTTTGTTGTGTGGTGGAATATGATTGGATGTCATAAAATGAGGTGGCATGATGTGTTGGCCACAACTCTGTCGTCTATCTATCTTTTGCAATGACTTTTAGTTATAAGGAAATTCATCGATAACCTAATCAATCATGCAATAATATCAACTTATTGGAGTATATCAACCACGCGAGCTATATTGGAATATCATCCAATCATTATATTGTCTTATTCGATATCTCAGCCTGTCGGCTACCCAACATATCAACTATATCAAAACCCCGAGGAAATGGACCATGTGGTCATACGGAAAATCGTTGATATGGGCCAAGGACATGAACTAGTGCGAAGATGCCATGTGACCAAGGAAGCCACATGGATGATTATGGATGATGATGTGACCCTATGGGGAAAAAACTTCAAATGGGCATAACTATGTCTGGAGCTCATAATGAGATGAAATTTATATCATTGGAAAGATCTTGACAAGCAAAAGATGATGGTGGTATCTAAATTGTGATTTGACGTGATGGAAGAAAGAAATTTTTTGGATAACCCGTTTTCATAAAGTACCTTGAAGATCAAGTTTATTTATGCCCCATAGTCCTAATATGGCATTAGGGGGTTGGGTGTGTTTCAATGGAAGAATGAAAACCAAGAATAAGTGAGACATGGCATAACATTTCATTCACTATGAACTCTTATGCAATGAGTTTCCATAACCACTTTCATTGAATATGTGCAAATTTACTAATAATATAGACTAATACCATATGACTTTACTTCACAAAGTAAATGACAATATTTTCTAAGCTAGAAGGGAAAAATGAGTGTTTTACTTAGCAACCAGCTAAATCAAGGCCATTTTAATACATTTATCAACAAAATCAATCTATAATGATGCTTTAAAACCACATTAGGTACTTACCTCATCCATAATTTTCTCTTGTGCGAATTATAAGCTTAAATCCAACTAGAATCCATTGAACAAATGTCCAAGTCCAAGCTTAACTAAAAACCATATTGTAGGAGCAAAACCAACACATAAAAAATTCAAATGACCAAACGAGTATGTATAGCTCAATCCTAAATAATTCTAATTGCGATAAGTTGAAAATTTGATGGCATTAATGCCCCACTTCTTTTCATAGTCAATGCATGGCAATTACGTCTATTGAAACTCCCAAAACAACACCACGAACCTTACCACCTCTGCATAACATGTCAATTCTAACCATTAATTGTTGATTAATGCCATCAATTATGCCATATAACTTATAATATGTTATAGCATGCAACATATCTTCATATTGTATCAAAATATAAAAAATAAACCCTTGTATGTAAACATTGTGCACCATGCTTTAATAATACAACTTTTTCATAGTGTAATAACAAGATTTTTAGTAATAGGATTCACAACATTATGATAAATAACAATGAAAGGTTGAGAACCTATGCCATAGCTTTTCCCATGAACTTAATATATAAACCTTCTTACCATCACACGAGTATTATCATGATTTGTATTTGTGATTATACCATTGAACAATACCATAATTTATATATGTTTTAGTCTCTTCTCTCATGGTAAAACACATCATTTGACCTTGGAGTGTTAAGTAATGTTATTCACATTCCACCATGGGCTTCAAACCATATTCCAGGCCTATGTTCAAGGTGTGTTGTCGATCTTATTTGGTTTTTCATGTGACGACATAATGATACATATGTAAAACCACTTTATATTATAAGACACCATATGTAGACTCATGTATTTATGGACTCTCTCAAAATTGAAACCATATGCATGATAAAAATTATAAACCATCAGCGATGCTCATAGAATCATGTTCCATATAGAAGTAGAATGTAATCAATCATCTACGATACTTTCAATATGGGACCAAATCTACTATAGTTTGATTTTAACATATGGACATGAACTTAGCAACACTTTGCAACCTTTTGTAACACAAGTAGGCAATATATGGGTCAACATTTACCTATTTCTTTTTTATATAACCTTCTATCTTGAGGCTTCGTGGAGTATTGATGTCGACCAATGCATGACGAGATATCATTACAGTATTCTCTTTTAATTATATATCTTGTGATGGTTCCAATTCTTGATCTTCTTCCTCTTCACATTCCATGTAGAATAATATCTTCTCACCTCATTTATGTTTGTTACTATAATTATTGTCACAATTGAAATGTAGTCCTTTTTCTCTTCTTTCATCCATTTATTGAGTTTTCAACCTTTTCTATTGAGTGAGGTTAGGAGAGGAAGCATGATGCTCTCTATAATTATTAGTGACCACTCTTCTAGTGGCCATATTTTTAATTTCAACCTTCCTTTCCAAGCTAAAAACATTCTCTAAGGATTTAGGTTCAAAGAGATTCATTTCATGTTTGATTGTGTCCTTTTGGTGTTCTTTCTGAGGAACTTACCCTGAGGAACTTGTTAGATGTAAATGGGTTTACAGAACCAAGTATGGACCAGATGGGAAAGTTGATAAACATAAAGCTCGTCTTGTTGCTAAGGGCTTTTCACAGGTTGAAGGCATTGACTACACTGAAACCTTCTCCCCTGTTGCCAAAATGAACTCTATCCGCCTTATTCTTTCCCTTGCTGCCTCTTTAAAATGGGAAGTCCATCAGATGGATGTTAAATCTGCCTTCTTGCATGGGGACTTGCATGAAGAAATCTATATGGAACAACCCATTGGCTTCATCCAAACAGACTCCAGCCTTGTATGTCGACTTAAGAAATCTCTTTATGGTCTCAAGCAAGCTCCTCGGGCTTGGTATGCCAAAATGGATAGCTTTCTTTTAGAATCTGGCTTTTCTAGGTGTTATTCTAACAATACTGTCTACACCAAGAAAGTGGGCAACTCTCTTATCATCCTTGTTCTTTATGTTGATGATCTTATTCTTACTGGTAGTGATCCCAACCTTATAAACCATGTGAAGTCCAGCCTTAAAAAGAAATTTGATATGACAGACTTAGGACACTTACACTATTTTCTCGGTCTTCAAGTCTTGCAATCCAAGGAGGGTATTTCCCTTTCCCAATCCAAGTATGCTTGTGATATTCTTCGTCATTTTCACATGGAAGACTGTAAGCCAGCCCCTTCTCCCTTTCAGTCTGGAGTCAAACTTTCAGTCTCTTGTACTTCTCCTGAAGTTGATGCTACCTTATACCGTCAACTTGTAGGAAAACTCTTTTATTTAACCCATACTCGTCCTGACCTTTCCTTTGTTGTTGGCCTTGTTGCTCGTTTTATGCAAAACCCCCGTGAAAGTCATTGGAAAGCAGCTAAAAGAATACTTCGTTATGTTCGAGGTACAGTACAGTTTGGGATTCATTACAGTGCCAAAGAAGCTCCTCTATTAGTTGGTTTCATTGATTCTGATTGGGCTGGTGAACCTGATGATCGAAAGTCTACTGCCGGTTATGTCTTCACTCTTGGTTCAGGACCTATTACATGGGCTTGTAAGAAACAGGCTGCCATTTCTCTTTCGTCAGCAGAAGCAAAGTATCGTGGTGCCGTGGAAGCTAGTAAGGAAGCCTTATGGCTTCGTCAGATCCTATCAGAGTTTGGCTTTGAGCAGTAGCATCCAACCACACTTTGGTGTGATAATCAAAGTGCCATTCAGCTATGAAAAGATCCAGTCCAGCATCAGCGCAGCAAACACATTGAACTACACATGCACTTCATCAGAAAGCTCATTCATGACCATGTTCTTGAAGTGCAATATTGTTCAACGGATGATCAGGTTGCAGACATCTTCACAAAGGCTCTCACAGAGGCGAAGTTCACTAAACTTCGATATATGCTTGGAGTTCAGGAAGTTGTCACTAAGGGGGGATAGGCTCTAGTGCCTCCTTCCTTCTCCTATTGTGTCATATTTGTAAATCCTTCAATCCTATCCCAAGTTGTTCTTAAGGGGGGATGTTAGGATATTCCGACACATAGGATATAGTTAAGTTCAACTTGGTCTAGTATAGAGTTAGGTATAGAGTTAGGTAAAGTGTGTTTCTTTACCATTGTACATTTTGTAACTTACAATCCGACGGTCACGATATGTAGTGATCCGACGGTTCACTCTCTCCTCGGTATTACCGACACTTGATCCGTGGCTTGACACCCGATTGGTCCATGAGTTCTATTTAAAGCGCATGGAGGGTCATTGTTCGGGTAATCCGTGCATGAGAGAAGCTTATGTAAATTTTCATTCTTTGATTAATAAATTGCCTGTAGTAGCCACGTTGGCGCAGGCCGTGGACTGTTTCCCTCTTTGAGGGTTTTAACCACGTCAAAAATACTGGTGTATTGATCTGTGATCTGGTTGTGAGCGGTGTCCTTTTGGTGTTCTTTCTGAGGAACTTACCCTGTAAATTCCTACATAAAGTTCCCATAAAGATATCTAATAGTTTATCCTCTAGAATGTCCTTTACCATGAGACTTAGTTTTTGGAATTGTTTAATATGCTCTGCAATTGGACCTATTTACCGAAGATTTATTAATTCAGTAAAAAATTCCTTTCTTTTGGCATCCCCATAATCTGTTATCAATTTATTTGTAAAAATGGACCAATAGATAATAGAATCATTTCTTGTTCACAAAGTCATTGATATCATACAAATTGATCGTTTTCTAAATACAAGGATGCAGTAGTTACCTTTTGATAGGTTGACACTTAGTGTAAATAAAAGTATTGTTGCATCTGAAATATCCATGTTATAGAATCTCTACCATTGAACTTCCTCATATCTATCTTTGGAATGAAATAATTCCTTGGTGTTGCATTTAACCCATGACGATGTGGATTTGGATATGATGAATAATTATAATTATGTGACTCAATATTTATGTATTCCACATTTTCCTAATTTTCTTGTGTCTTAATATATCCCTTAGAGAACCTTTTCTATAGTGTATATATGATCATGGATGACATGGAACTCTTGTAAATTCCCCATCCATTCCTACATCTAATCTTATGTGTATTGTATTTGTATTTGGGTGTTTATTAAATCATCCTTTGTTAATAACATATCACTCAATTCATTAACTTTCTTCTCTAATTTGGAAATTTGGTTATGTATCTCTCCTGAGTCATGTTTGAGTTATCTAAATGTTTAATTGGTGAAGTAACTTTTGGATCTTTCTTTGGATCCATGTGAGACCATAATGATTCTCTTATTTTACCTATTTAACACAAAGTATGGTTATCCTTCATGGATGAGCTCACTAGAAAAATTTATTGGGTCTTAGGGACAAGGGAGTGTAGTTGATATAATTCTCTGATATATGTGTGGACTCCAATAATAGTACTCATCCCAATATATCATGGCACTAACCAAGGAAGCTCAACCATACCCGTAGCCATGTTACTTGACTACCCAAGTAATACAGAGTGGTCTCCATAAGTGTTGTTTCGATGCACTATAGCAACAAGATGGTTTATTATCATATCTAAAGCTTGCTCAGGTATACTTAGGGGACTTCCTATATACCAAAAGGTACGTGGAAGTGAGATTTCATATACAAGTATTGTTTAATGTGATACTACGCAAAGGGGTACCAGTAAAGGTTATTGGGGTTACCAACAAGGTGAAACTATGTGCATTTCCTACGTGTATTCTTCCCCTTCCACATTTTTAACCATTGAACGAAATATCATTATGTTATTTATGTTGGGAAATCGAAAGGGTTGCAACTAATATTATTTCTCTTAAACTTTATAACTGCTTGTGATGTATTTTTATTTTCTTGATTATTAGCTTCTTCTCTTATTATTATGTTGTTCTTATCATCAAATAGCTTCCAAAACAAGAAGATCAACAATACACAAGAACACGGGATGTAGGCTGCAAGCCAGGGCCAAAACCTCTCCACTTGAGAGGAAAACCCACAAATATCTTCTCTTCTTATAGATTCTTCAAATGATGAATTCCAAGACCTCTAGACCAAGACCAATACCCTTCCAAGACCAAGTTTGACCTTCTTGATGATGTGCTTCCTCTGTCTAAGTCAAACCTAGTAAAGTCTCTTCCAACTACACAACTTCGACTCCCAACTACAGAATTTCAGCCTCCACCGGAGGTTTGAAATTTTCGACCCCTGCAACGGTTACTGATTCCACACGTGTGAGCAATTTTAGGGCTTCCAAGGTTCTCTTTGACCTTTGATTGGGTTCCTCCTTCTTCTAGGGCTTGTAGGAGACCTAATAGACCTTCCTTCAACCTTCTTTTTGCATTTTCTTCGACTTCGATCTTGCAGCATGAAAACCATAGCCTTCCTTCTTTGTACATGTCAGAGAGCGAGAGAGAGAGAAATAACCCAAACTTTCATCCTCCCTCCTTCTTCCTTCTTTGTTAACCTTCTTCTACTTTTCCTTCGCATAGATGATGAGAAATGAGTGAATATCCATAGGAGGTTAATTTCCCTCATATATATAGGCTTCCAAGGAGGAGGACATGTCCTAATGAGGCCGACTTCCTAGCTACGAGGCTGATTTGGCCTTGGAGGGTATTTTGACACTTTTAAATACAAAAATAATACTTTTTACATGTTATAATGTGCCTAATGGGGTCTTCTTCATATGAAATTGACTCTTTTGACTTCTTGACCCTAGGACAAACCCTAGAAGCACTCAATGGGTTCTTGAAATCTAAATAAAATACCTTGAGCATGAAACCCATGCTACAAAAATAACAATAACAAATTTTCTTTCTTATTACAATATACAAGAATCAAAAGTACATTTCATATTTATGAAGACCGAACCTAGCTACACATTTCAACACTCTCTCTTAACTAGGGAGGTATTCATAATGGTGCGTGGACATTCTTAAATTGAAGAGATCTCATAAGAAGAGTCAGATTGGTAATTCATCTAAGCTATCATTTCAACTTATCTCTTTGCATCATACCAACCAACATCGTCACATAGCAAGGCCTTAATTAACAGCTCCATCTCTCCACAAGATCATAGCACAATGTTGGTGAGACCAATGACTGATAGACACCATCATCATTGTCTCTCAAAGCACATACCCCACTCGAGTGTTCACAAGGTATGTCCTTTTAGGACAATTCCTGTCTTGGAATAGCACATCCTCAAGGAATTTCCTCTTCGACTACTCTTACATCTTGGATGTGTTGAAGAATGTAACTAGCTTCGGTCTTCATAATTGTACTTATCAAAAGAAAAAATATTATTAAATAAAATGACCTATTAAAGCATGGGTTTCATGCTTGGGTCAATGTTTTCTAGGTCAAAGTCCCCATTGAAGACTTCTAGGTTTTGTCTTGAATCATTAGAGTCATTGTCATTATTATTAGACCCTTCTCGGGCTTTTGTATCATGTAAAAAAAATTATTTTGTAATTTTTCACCTCCACACCAAGTCGGCCCTGCCCTCAACAAGTTGTTATGGATTAGGGCAATTCGACCTCATAAGAAGCTTATATATTGAGCAGTTCGACTTCATTTGAAGAGCATCATCAACAAGTTCAGTCTCTAAGAAGTAGTAGCTGGAAAAGAGTGTTAAATTGAAGGAGAAGGAGAGACGCTGGGAAGAGGAAAATAGAGTTTTTGGGCTACCTTTCTATCACATGTGTGAAGATATTGAGCTGAAGTTGGGGCCAAAGTTATATCTTTGTTGTAGGGTCGAATTTCTGAAGCTGGGGACTGAAAACCTATTGTTGGGGCCAAAATTATGATCTGAAGCTGCACCTTAAAGCATTGACACTTGGAAGGTTGAGAAAAGGACATCTACAAGGATGAAGGGTTGTTTGGTGGTTGGAGGAGGTCTTTGTCTAGGTCTAAGAAGTCTGGAAGTGTCTCATCTTGAATTGAATTACTAAAGGAAGAGTTCTTGATTGGGTTTTCCCCTTATAGGGGTTTTTCCCTGGTTGTGCGCCTACATCTTGTGTCTCTTGTTCTTGTGATCTTCACACATACATAATTTGGAAATTTCTTGATGAAATTTAATCTAATAAAGAAGTAAAAGAGGCCAACATAATTCACAAGTAATTATCAAGAAAGAGGAACCAAACCCTAATATATATTAGCATTGATTTCTCAACATGGTATCAGAACTAAGGTCGAAGAAGGTCGGAGATCGCTTTGTTGGATGGAAAGGAAAGGTTACTCCCTCTATGACAAGTTACTTGAAAATGGGATTCAATATTATAATAATTGCAGGAAGGTGGATTGAAAGGATTATCTACAACTTATTTAATAAAGTCAAAAGTGAAGGGTTCTTGGTTGCTCTCATAGGTACATTCGATAATGACAATGCATGGATCATTGATAGTGGAGCGTCAAGACACATGATGAGAGAAAGTGGATAACTTCATACTCTATCGAAGGAACCATCATCTCATGCAGTGGAGCTAGGAGACAACAACAATTATGTGGTCAAGGGCCTGGGATCTACATCATTAAAGATGGAAAATGGAGCAAAGCTACATCTCAACAATATACTCTATGTTCCAGGTTTGAAAAAGAATTTACTTTCAATTTCTTGTTTAGAAGATAAAGGAGATAGGGTTGCCTTTGTAGATGGAAAATTTCTGGTTTGGGGAAAGGATTCAAGCATTGATAAGGCAAAAGTTATTGGAGTACATGAAGGAAGGTTATATAGAGTCATAACTCCATCTCCTCAAGCCCTAGTTCACATGGAGATCAATCCTATCGAACTATGGCATAGAAGATATGGGCATATACATTACAAGATCATTCCCTCTCTTAATCAAATGGTAAATGGCATCCCCAACATCAAGGAAGATTGTGAAGGAGTATGTAAGGGATGTGCTTTGGGGAAGAATACAAGGAAGCATTTTATAAGTAGTGATACAAGGTCTAAGGAAATATTAGACCTCATTCATTCTGATGTGTGTGGGCCTATGTCTAACAAATATCTTGGAGGCCATCTTTATTATGTGACCTTCATTGATGATCACTCTAGAAAGACACGGTTCTACCTTCTCAAGACAATGGACAAGGTATTTGAAAATTTCAAGGAGTTTAAATCTAAAGTGGAAACCTTAACTGAAAGAAAGATAAAAACTTTGAGATCCAAGAATGGTGGGAATACACTTCAAAATAAATAGTTGCATATTGTAAAGAAGCAAGTATTAAGAGGGAGATCATTCTTCCCTACAATCTCGAGCAGAATGGAGTTACAGAAAAGAAAAATAAAACAATTGAAGAATGTATAAGAACTATGATATTTAATCAAGATCTACCAACAATATACATACAAAATAGAAGTCCTCATAGAATCCTAGAGAATATGACACTTGAAGAAGCCTTCACAAGAAAGAAGCCATGTGTGGACCATCTTTGCATCTTTGGGTGTCCCACATACATCCATGTTCCAAAAGACAAGCGAAATAAATTAGATTCTACAAGCATTAAAGGAATCGTTGTTGGCTACAGTCTCTCTTCAAAAGCATATAGAATCTACATCAAAGGAGGAAGACAAATTGAAGTAAGCAGGGATGTTATATTCGATGAGAATCGTATCGTGCCTACAAAAGATCCAAGGATATTCCAATAGATTCTGATGACGATGATACACCACTATTTAAAGAAGAAGAGCATCATGATAAGACAACTACAAACCGAGAAGAAGTCAAAGTACCAAGTGAGCCTATTCGACCCATGATCATACCCGAAACAAGGAAGAGGCCAAATTGGTTAAAAGTTACTATTTAAGATGTCGAAGGACATGGAGCTACTAAAGGAACTTTTAGAGAAAGCAAAAGACCAAAGAGATATTCAAGATATGTAGCATATATGACAAAATTAGTAAAAGTTGAACCAACTACATTTGAAGAAGTTTCTCATCAAGAAGAATGGAAGAAGGTGATGCAAAAAGAACATCAATTCATCATGAAGAATGGGGTTTGGGAAATAATTCCTATACCTAGTGACAAATCGGTTGTCACTTCAAAATGGATTTACAAAATCAAACATCATATTGATGGAAGTATTGACAAATATAAAGCTAGATTTGTTGCAAGGGGTTTTTCTCAGAAGGAAGGTATGGATTATGAAGAAACCTTTGCACCTATTGCAATATATACTACTATAAGATCTTTGGTTTCGTTGGTTTCTACAATGGGATGGAATATTCATCAAATGGACGTAAAAACAACATTTCTGAATGGAACCATCGATGAAGAAGTATACATTGAACAGCTGAAAGGATTTGAGATAAATAGTACGGAAACACATGTTTGCAAACTCAAGAAATCCCTATATGGCTTGAAGCAAGCTCCTATGGCATGGTATGCAAGAATGAATGCGTATCTCTTTAGAATTGGGTTCGTCAAAAGTTTTGCAAATCTAAACCTCTACATCAAGGTGGTGAAAATTAACCAGTCATTATTCTACTATATGTGGATGATTTGTTGATTACATGTGTGGAAGACAGAATACAAGAATGCAAGAAGTTGTTGGCAGCGAAATTTGAAATGAAATATATGGGAATCATGCATTATTACTTGGGTTTGGAATTTTGGCATAAACCTGGAGAAATATATGTGGATCAAGGGAAATACATAATCGAGATATTGTAGAGATTCGGTATGATGGATTCCAAACCTATGACTACTCCCATGATCATTAATCTCAAGAAGTTGAGAATCTTTGACTCTAGTCTCATCAATCCTACTAGCTATCATAAGTTGGTGGGTTCTCTGATGTACCTAGTAAATACAAGACTTGATACATGTTTTCCCCTTAATGTTCTTAGTCAATTTCAGTTGGAGCCTCGTCATGACCATT
This sequence comes from Pinus tabuliformis, assembly GCA_031772625.1. Lineage (NCBI taxonomy): Eukaryota > Viridiplantae > Streptophyta > Pinopsida > Pinales > Pinaceae > Pinus > Pinus tabuliformis. Next base: position 1,359,142,726 of record CM062805.1, read on the forward strand.
GGATAGTTGCCAAGCATATTTTGAGATATCTACGTGGAACTATACATCATTGCCTAAAATATGATGGAAAGGAAGTCAAGTTAACAAGTTTTACCGATTCTGATTTGGGTGGCAGTGAAAGTGATGGAAGAAGCACTACAGGTGGATGTTTTAGCTTGGGATCTGCTATGATTTCATGGATGAGTAGAAAACAGTATCTTGATGCATTAAGTAGTGCTGAAGCAGAATGCATTGTTGCATGTGAGGTAGGAAAGGAAGGTGTGTGGTTAAGAAAACCTTTTTCATATTTGTTTGGGAAGTCTCTGGATCCTACTTTGATAAATTGTGATAATCAAAGAAGCATCAAGATGTCTAAAGATCTTGTATTCCATGCAATTAAAAAGCATATCAACAACAAGTACCACTACATTAGGAGCCTGGTACAAGATGGGGTCGTAAAGCTACAATATATTCCAACAGATGAACAGGTAGTTGATGTACTGATGAAGTCTCTTCTGAATAAGAAGTTTGAATATTTTAGAAGCATGCTTGGGTTGGTCGATATTACAGATTTAGTTGATAGGGAAAGATGAAGCATCTAATGGCGGATGATTGGGACAACATCTGGTCGACTTATGTGTTGATGTCTAGATCCCAAAGAGGGAGGGTGGCGTTTTCCTTGGAGCTCTAACCTTGGATACACACCTAGATCCTTGGGTTGATGGTTAGTTTGTAAGCTTGATTGTACCTAGACTAGTTGAAATCTTTAGTTCATCTTAGTCCCACCCGGATAGATTACCCTGGTTAGGAATCTAGTCTGTAGCATTAGGTGTGTTAGAATCTTCGTAGTTCATGTCATTTTGAAACCTTCCATGCACTTGTATCTATGTGTAAAATGTAATTATGAATACCTCTCTAATTAAGAAGGAGTGTTCAAGAATGTAACTAGCTTCGGTCGTCATAATTATACTTGTTAAAAGAAAATTTTATTATTAAATAAAATGGCTTATTAAGGCATGGGTTTCATGCTTGGGTCAATGTTTTCTAGGTCAAAGTCCCCATTGAGGACTTATAGGTTTTGTCTTGAGTCATTAGAGTCATTTTTATTATTATTAGACCCTTCTTGGGATTTTGTATCATGTAAAAAGAATTATTTTTAAGTCAAAAAGGTAATTTGTCACCTTCACACCAAGTCAGCCTGGATTAGGGCAATTTGACCTCACAAGAAGCCTATATATTGAGAAGTTTGACTTCAATTGGAGAGCATCATCAACAAGTTTGATATCTAATAAGTAGTAGCTAGAAAAGAGTGTGAAGTTGAGGGAGAAGAAGGAGAGAAGTTGGGAAGAGGAAAATCGAGTTTTTGGGCTACCTTTCTCTCACACCTACAAAGATATTGAGCTGAGGTTAGGGCCAAAATTTTGTCTTTTTTGCAGGGTCGAAGTTCTAAAGCTGAGGGCTGAAAATCTATTGTTGGCGTCGAAATTATGATCCGAAGTTGTACCTTGAAGCATTGACACTTGGAAGGCTGAGAAAAGGACATCTACAAGGAGGAAGGGTTGACTTGGTTGTTGGAGGACGTCTTTGTTTAGGTCTAAGAAGTTTGGAAGTGTCTCATCTTGAATTGAATTACTGAAGGAAGAGTTCTTGAATTGGTTTTCCCCTTATATGGGTTTTTCCCTGGTTGTGTGTCTACATCTTGTGTCTCTTGTTCTTGTGATCTTCACACATACATAATTTGGTAATTTGGTAAATATTTCAAGTAAAAGAGGCCAACATAATCCACAAGTAATTATCAAGAAAGAGGAATCAAACCCTAATATCTACTAGCATTGATTTCTCAACAGGATTCCCTACCTCATCCTCAAAGAGCATTGGAAACCAGATGCTTACCCAATCCTCCATTATTTCTTCACAACATGAAGAAAAGACTAATGTGTCTATCTCTCCCTCTCAACTGGGGAGGATATATCAACCAATCCAAGCTTGTCTCTTAAATACACAAGCTTCTTATTAGGAAGATATTTTGTCAAGATGTTTACATGCTCATCGATGGAGATGTATTGTAGATGCAACACTCCATCTTGCACCAACTTCCGTATGTAGTGATACTTGTTTTTATGCTCTTTGTCTTTCCATGGAACATTGGGTATTCAGACAACCTTATGCAGCTGGTTTTGACACAATGTATCACCGTAGGGTCCATCAGTCCTTCAAACAAGTCAGACAACAGCTTCCTCAACCAGACAACTTCCTTGCTTACTTCCCAGGCTGCAATATATTCAACCTCAACACTACTCAAAGTAATCGATTATTGTTTTCTTCTCATCCGGGATATCATGGAGGATCCCAAACTAAAACATCCTCCAATAGTGCTTCTCCCATCCATATCACTGCCTCCTAATCAGAATTTGTATATCCAATCAAGTGGACATCATTCTTTCTATCATACTTCAGGCAGTAGTGGATTGTTCCTTGCAAATATCTCATAATATGCTTGGTTGTTATCCAATGATCATACTTGGGCTCTACCTAGAACTGACTGAGGATATTCACTACAAAACAAATGTTTGGTCGAGTATTTACCAAATACATTAGTGAGCTAACCAATTGTCTATACCTTGTCGAATCCACAGAGCTTGAATTATAAATTCTTAGCCTCTTCAAATTTGTGATCATATGGGTTTTCATAGGTTCGCAATCCATCATGTCAAACCTCTTTAGCATCTCGATCACATATTTTCCTTGACCTAGATATATCTCATCGGGTCCTTGCCAAACTTCCAAACCCACGTAATAGTGCATCAGCCTAAGTTGATCCTTCATATCGAATTTTGTTGCCAATTGTTTTTTACACTCTTGAATGTGACCTTCCACACCTGTCATTAGAAGATCATCCACATATAGAATAATTATTATGGGCTCATCCTTCACAACCTTGATCTAGAGATTCAGATCAGCAGAACTCTTTGAGAAGCCTAATCTTTACAGATATGTGTCCATTCTAGCATACCAAGCCCTTGGATCTTGCTTAAGGCCATAAAGTGCCTTCTTTATCCTGCAAACATAAGTATCTCTATCATTTACTTCAAATCCCAAGGGTTGTTCTGTATAGACTTCTTCATCGATAGTACCATTCAGGAATGTTGTCTTGACATCCATTTGATGGATGTTCCATCCCATCGATGCTGCGAAAGAGACCAACAAATGTATAGTTGTATCCCTTGCAGTTGGTGCAAATATCTCTTCATAATTGATGCCTTCTTATTGGGAGAAACCCCTAACCACAAATCTTGCCTTATATTTATCAATACTTCCATCTACTGCACGTTTAATTTTTTAGAGCTACTTGGAAGTTAGCACAGATTTGTCTTCAGGCCTAGGAACGATTTCCCAAACTCCATTTTTCATTATTGATTGATATTATTCATTTATGGCATCTTTACATTCTTGATGTTTGACAGCCTCTTCAAAGGTGGATGGTTCTGCTTCAATTAACTTTGTCACATAGGTTGCATACCCTGAATATTTTTTAGGCTTCTTACTTTCCCTAAACATACCGTTGGCTACTCCATGTCTCTCTACATCTAGAAGAGTAGACTTTAGCTAATTAGGTCTCTTTCTACTCTCAAGGATGATGACTTGTTACACAGGTTCACAGGGACCTACTTCTTCATGATTTGAATCCTCTTCCTCCATAGTGTATTCTTCTTCAAATATTAGAAGTTCTTCATCATCAGAGTCAATAGGGAGGTCCTTCAATTTCTTAAATTCAATACTTTCATCAAATATTACATCTCAACTTACTTCTATTCGATGCCCTTCCTTTATGTAGATCTTATATGCCTTTGAAGTGTTACTATAGCCAACAAATATTCCCTTCGTGCCTGTAGGATCTAACTTCTTTCTCTTATACTTCGGAATGTGAATATAGACAGGAGAACCAAATATTCAAAGATGGTTTACGTTTGGTTTATTCCTAATGAATGCTTCCTTAGGAGTCATGTTGTCTAGTGATCTGTGAGGACTTCGAATTTGAACATACACATCAGTTTTTGTTGCTTCACCCCACAAAAATTTAGGCGATCATGTAACACGGAAATAACACTTTCCTCAATCGACCGATTCTTTCATTTAGCAACTCCATTTTGTTCAGTATCAAATGGGGCTATCAAGTCCCTCTTAATCCCAGCCTCCTTACAGAAACCTATGAGTTCCTTTGATGTGTATTCTCTTCCATTGTGAGATCTTAGTACCTTCATCCTCCTTTTTGTAAGGTTCTCTACTTCATCTTTGAATTCCTGAAATTTGTTGAATAATTCATCCTTGGACTTCAGCAAATAGATCCAATTTTTCCTGGAGTGGTCATCAATGAATGTTACATAACATAGATGACCTCCAAGAGACTTCATAGACATAGGACCACAAACATCATAGTGAATGAGATCCAAGATTTATTTTGACCTTGAAGCACTACTTCCAAATTGTCTCTTAACATTTTACCTAATGGACATCCCTTACATACTCCTGCATGATCCTCCTTGAGCTCAAGGATGCCATTCACCATCGAATTTAGAGTTGGTAAGATTTTGTAGTGAAGGTGTCCAAATCTTCTATTCCAAAATTCACATGGACTTACTTCAACGTGAACCAAATCTTGAGAGAGAGAGGTCAACAATCTGCAGAGTCTTCCTTCACGAGTCCCAATGATTTTTGCATTGTCTATGTTAGATATTTTATCCCAAACCATAACCTTTCCATCTATAAAAGTGACTCTATCTCCCTTATCTTATAAAATAGAAAGTAAGTTCCTTTGTAAACCTGGCATGAACAAAATTTTATTGAGATGGACATTTCCTCCATTTTCCATCTCCAGTGAAGTTGATCCAATTCCTCTTACAGTATAGCTCTTCTTATCACCAAGTTCAACATAGTAGGAATATTTTCCTCTTGATAAGGTCTTTAGTTGTTTGTGCTCACCTGTCGTATGTCTTGATGCTCCACTATCAATTACCCAAATATTTTCATCTTCAAACGTATCGGTAAGTGTGAGAATAACCCTTTGTCCTTTGAAGAAGTCTTCGTCGTACTATTCTTGATGGATAATAGGAGATTCCACAATGTCTTGATACCTTGCTTGAGATGACTTGCCACCATAGAACATTGCTTCAATGGTTTTTTCAAGGATGTAGTGGTATTCATCATGCCCTTAGCCAACCTTAGCTCTGATACTATGTTGCGAAATCAAAAGTGTTGCAACTAAGATGATCTCTCTTAAACTTGATAACTACTCATGATTTATTTTTATTTTTCTTGATTATTAGCTTCTTCTCTTATTATTATGTTGTTCTTATCATCAAACAATAACCAAATAAAGAAGACCAACAATACATAAGAACATAGGATGTAGGTTGCAAGTCAGGGCCAAAACCTCTCCACTTGAGAGGAAAACCCACAAATCTCTTCTCTTCTTATAGATTCTTCAAATGAATAATTCCAAGACCTCTAGACCAAGACCAATGCCCTTCCAAGACCAAGGTTGACCTTCTTGATGATGTGCTTCCTCTATCCAAGTCAAACTTAGTAAAATCTCTTCTAGTTGCACAACTTCGACCCCTAGCTATAGAGTTTCGGCCTCCACTGCAAGTCTGAAATTTTCAGACCTTGCAACAGTTATTGCTTCCACACTTGTGAGCAATTTCAGGGCTTCCAAGGTTTTATTTGATCTTCACTTGGGTTCCTCCTTCTTCTAGGGCTTGTAGGACCTAATAGACCTTCCTTCAGCCTTATTTATACAATTTCTTCAACTTCAATCTTGTAGCATCAAAACCCTAGCCTTCCTTTTGTACACATGAGAGAGAAAGAGAGAGATAAATAACCTAAACCTTTATCCTTCGTCCTTCTTCCTGCTTCGCTAACATTCTTCTACTTCTCCTTCGCTTAGATGATGAGAAGTGAGTGAGTATCCATAGGAGGTCAAGTTCCCTCTTATATATAGGCTTCCAAGGAGGACGGCATGCCCTAATGAGGTCGACTTCTTAGCTGCCAAGCTGACTTGGCCTTGGAGGGTGTTTTGACACTTTTAAATACAAAAATAATTATTTTTACATGTTACAATGTGCCCGATGGGGTCTTCTTCATATGACAATAACTCTTTTGTCTTCTTGACCCTAGGACAAACCCTTGAAGCACTCAATGGGTGCTTGACCTCTATATAAAATACCTTGAGCAGGAAACCCATGCTACAAAAATAACAATAATATTTTTTTATTGTAAATGTCTTTCGGATAAATCCAATCAATGAATAATAAATGTTCTTTTTTTTTACAATATACAAGAATCAAAAGTACATGTCATATTTATGAAGACCGAACCTAGTTACACATTTCAACAATTTAAACATGCTAGAGAAAATCTTTAACAACAACAACAACAACAACAAAATATATGTATATATATATATATATATATATATATATATATATATATATATATATGTATGTATGTATGTATGTATGTATATAATTAGCTTACTAACCCCTGAAAAAAACTCTTGAAATCACCATCAAATAACTTGTGCAAGGTAGAGTTTGAGGTTGAAGATGTAAAATGATCACAATTGTGCTTGGCTTCTCAAATTGGCTATTATCACCCTAAATATGAAATTCCACACCTCTAGATCTACTAGTATTGATGTGGATCTCCTAATTAAAAGTTATGCTAACTTTAAGTTATCTACCTTTAAACCCTAATTTGGAGACTATTTCGACGGTTGACCTTTGTCCTAATATATCTCTATAGTTTGAGCCCTTTTTTATTCTAAAATTTCAACCTACAGTAGTCTAACATGACCTCTTAAAGCCCCCAAAATCTCATAGTATAAAACTTCACATAAAAAAAATTATAGCTAAAAATCCATTATAGTTATTTTTAAATTGATTTCAAGATTAGTCACAAACCTTAACTTCCATAGATTATACCTCTGAAAGTATAGGGAACGATGACCTAAAATTTGGACCACCTATATTATGATAATTCTACTCAAAGTTGAAAAAAATTCAATATATGAAGCTCCCCTAAAATAAGCTATAGTGAAACTTCCAAGATTGCTCTTTTAAAACCGATTTCAAAATTAGTCACAAAATCTATCTCATGGGCAATATCTTAGAAGGTATAACAAATTAGAACTTGAAATTTTGACATGTACCTTGATATTTAGTCACATCCCCTCAAAAATTTGATATTTGAAACTTCCTAGGAAAAAAAAGGTTATAGTGAAAATCCAAGATGTCTTGATTAAAGGAGAAAAACCCTGGGATTGTATGCTCTAATATTAAATGTTATGCAACAAATACCAAAATAGCCAAAAAAATGTAGCCTCTTCAAGGGGGAAACCTCCTTTTACAATAGAAAAATTAATAACAATGGAAAATGAGATGCTCTTAAGACTAGGTCTCCTTGGTGTATATAACAGACAAAGGATACAAAAATAATGAAAGGTTCTAGCTAACCTACTAATATAACACTAGAAATCTAATGACTTAATATCTAGGCTTAGTAAGGGGTTTTATACTTAACACGGGGCTTTATCTAGGGCTTAATATTATTGCATTAGATGTAATTATAAAAATTGAAAAGAGAATATGAATAAGAATATAAACTATCCCTGATGGATGACTTGGAGGAGGCTTATATGGAAAAAATCAAGATCAATCAAATAGACAATAAAACAATCATATGCATAAGTTATAACAATATGTTATGGATGATCAAGGAAAAGGAAATAGAATTATTAACTTGGAAACTACAACAATCTTCTTCCTTTCTCTTATTTTATGGAGTGTCCATAAATAACCTAGGAGTGGCAAGTGGGAGAGGAATTCTTCCTAATTCTAGAGGAAATGGGTTGGTGTACTATGCTAGGGGTTTGGGGAGTGCTTCCAACAACCTAGTAGAAGCTTATTCACTATGGAAAGGTCTTAGCACTGGCAAGGATGAAGGCATTAAATTTTTGAAAGTTTTAGGAGATTCGATGATTATAATCAAAGTCACGCTAAGCCTTACTAATATTAGAAAAAACAAGCTAAATTTTTTAAATTGTTGGATCAAAAAAATCCTAATCCACTATGATCATGTATCATTCTTTCATATTAGGAGAGATCGAAACACTAAAGAAGGCTACTGGGCCAAGGTGTCCACCTCCTTAGCACTAAGGGTTTTGGTTAAAAATGGGGTTAATAATTATTTTTTATTCCCTTAATCAATGGGCTTAAGTCTAATCACCTTACATCACATCAATCAGTTTCGAAGTCACTTGAACAAATAGTGAGATCTTGGCTTGGGAGTCAACATGTGGTATACCCAACCCTCTCATTGACTTAACCTTAATCTACTCATGGTACTTCAATGTAATGATATGATCTTGCATAAGATATAAGGATAATGGGATTTTCATGGTGTATTTGGTTCAACTAGTTAGATGGGTTTGTGTGGCTATTGTGGGGATGGTTTCTCTTAATTGTTTTCCCTTAGTTGTTGCAAGTTCTAGTTCTCAAAATTGTGCATTACAAAGTAGTGGAAATTTTCATGGACCGTGTCTTCATGGGTTGTGGATCTTTCCTTGGAATCAATATGAGGTCTCAACTATCTTCTCGACACTCTATGTAATCTACCTTGGCATCTTCGACCAAGCATCCCTTGGTTTCTTAGTACACTTTAGTTGTTTTAGCAATCCTTGACAGTCTTTACTTTGTTTCCAATTTACTATGTTTCTTGGTGGTTTCTTAGTTATAGTTTGGAAGATATCCCTTTTTCTTGAGTTATGTTTGATCTAGATAACTATGTCTCTACAACGATAGTTTGGACAAATTGGTTTGCTTTGGTATAATGTTTTCTGACATGCTAGACATGGAGAATCTAACAGTGAAGAAGGTCTAAAATGCACTTTTCATGCAAGCATAAATCAATCAAGCCACAAATAATGCTCTAGTAGCAATCTCCACCATATTTTCTTAGTTATGGCATGCTAGTGATTCACGTACCGCTAATGTCATACATCTTCTCCTCCAACAACAACGAAGAATTGAAAATCAAGAAGCATAATGCAACTGTCTCTTCATTCTTTTTGTTTGTAAACATATAGATGCTCTCTTTAGCCTATAATAAGCTCTTCCTTCATCTAGGATCAACATAGGAGGACTCTATCCTCCAAAACAAAGATTTCATCGACATAGAGGAGACAAGTTCCCTCCTTGCCAAGGAACATGAAGCACAAGGCAAAGTGCACATTTTATGTTTATCTATGTACTTCTATGTTGTATGTGTTTTAGGCATATATGTGAAGATATTTTCCTATAGGAAAACTTGCAATTTTTTCTTGGAAAGGTTGCTTGAAGACTTGGTACAATATCTAATGTTTTGTATTCTCCTACTATACTCTCAGTATTGTCAATTTTAGTTGTTTGGAGATTCTTGTGGTTACTGTTGTTAGAATTTAGAACTAGATGATAACCCATAGTTTCTTTTTTTTAATCTAAATCAAGATTCATCATTAAGATCAATTATTAAATGAAGAGCTACAGAAGAGAACCTATATATACAAGGAAAGAAGAGGAAAAATGAGAGAATTGTTAATTTTGTATTAATGCTAGCTTTGGCACAACACTTTTTTACTATTATAGATTCATGTTCTAGTTTTAAAGAATGGCCATGAAAAAAATGTGTTTTTAGTAAATGTTAGGCCATGGAATATCTATGCAAGTTGCACAAGGCCCATATTATACTCATCTAGTATTAATGATGGATGCTACATATATATATTGATACTCGTCCATTTTTTATAATCTGCATGGTGAAGAGTGCTAGGCTTTAAATGACAAGTTTTTTTATCCTATGCTTGAACAAAAGCAAACCAATTGTAAAGATTTTGTATATTATGCCTAGAAGCTTGGTTTTAACCCATTTCAATCTTTGACCCTAGTTACATATAAATCCAAACTTGTTGCACTTGAAAATGCATTTTGTATCAATTAGTATTATTCTCAATCTTAATGTTTTGACTGAGGTTATGCCATTTCTTGGCCCATGTTGCATTAGTGTAACTATAGAATGTTTGAAAAGAATAAGAAAAAAGATTTGACTTTATTTCGATTTTGAAAAACAATTTTGCATCTTTGTTTGGGTTTGTGTGGAATATTTATTTGTTTGGGTTTGTGTGCAATATTTATTGCAGTTACAACTTTAGTGAGGGTGTCTCTTTTAGTTTCGTGTGTGATATTTCATGTTTGTATGTATGCAAAAACTAAATAAAAACCCTTATCAACACAATAATTACTTATTTAAAATTTATTTTTTTATAATTATTTAATTTTAAAACATTTAATTTTTTTGTTTCAATCAAATATAATATTAAATTTAATTAATTTAATTTCATTAATAAAAAATATTTTATATTATTAAATTATTATTTTTATAAATTATATTAATTAATTTAATATATATATTAAAAAATATATACTATTAAAATTTATATGGCTATATTATTTCTTATAAGAGCAAGATTGCATGGTCAAATTCTAGAAAATATTTCCAATTTGCTTTTAAAGTCCTCATCATATTGGAAATAAACATCCATATATTTTTAATTTTCTAATAAACTTGCATTATATTATAAGTGGTTGGACACCTCCACAGCTATTTATATTGTTGTTGGAGATTTCCATAATAGAACTATGTAATATTTGTGATTCGTTCAATGTTTCGGATGGTAATTCCATCCATCATCAGGGACCTGTTAGCGCTTGAAATTTCACCTCAGGCTTAGAAAGGTAAACCTCAAGGCAACATCAAACCATTTAGCCTCGTAGCTAGCCCTACGGGGCAGGAGAAGGCTCTCTCCGGTCTATCTCGGTAAAATCTTCAATAGATGAGATGACCAATAAGGTAACACTGATATTAGGCTAGTAAACTGATCAAAAGGGTTGATTTGGGGTTTTTTGGGTTTTTGGTGGCAAATTGAGGAGAGGGCAATTTTGGGTGCGGGGATTGGACACAGTTTCTGCAGGGGGTTCCTTGGGGCGAGGTAGGAGACAGTGTTGATGCCTTAGATTGAGGTGGATGGTCCGGAATGAAAGGTGAATAGCTAAAGAGAGAAAACAATAACTTTGAATTCTCTTTAGACAGTAGAAAACATTGAAATTAAACAAACTTAAAAGCAGAGCATGGCAGGCATGAATTCTTACTTTAACACTTCATTTGTTTAATGTGCAGAAGTAAAAGAAAGGAAATGAATCACATAAAAAGCTTACAAGTACATTGAGTAACACACCATCAACACATGAGTCCACAAGAATCCCAAAGAGGACTGCAAAACCCTAGTCTTCCTTAGCCAAAAATTGCAGAGATACAGTGAATAATACAATGATAGCTTCTCCCTCAAGAGTCCAACCATGAAAATGAGCAAGAAAGTACATAATATAGATGATCTAACCTCTTTCCCTGCCTCCATGGGTCGAGCTCACTATCCTAGGAGTTGTTTCAACCACTTCTAAACTAAGCACTACAAACTAGGCAGTCAAAACAACTTGCCTCTATAAGCTAGGAAACCAATTCATTCATTTAATATTTACCCTTTTCATGAATGAATCTTCTAGAAGTGTTACATAAGAGTAAAAGTGTCTAAAAAGTACAATAATTACATCAAATTACATCAAAGAGGATCACATTTCATCCCAAAAAGTCAAACTGGGTCAAACTGTGATTTTCCGAGTTGTACAGTGCATTTCTGGACAAAACTTCCTGACAGGTCGCGCGTCCCTGCCTGACGGATCGCGCGCCTTTGGAGCCATGTTTGGGGCACTTGCAGGTGTCCAAATTGGGAAAGCGTAGGCTTGTTGGAAAGGTCTGTGAGTCTACTTTCCAACCCAACTGGAATTTTTAAATTTGGAGTTCATTTGCCCTGTCAAAAATCAAATCTCCCAAGACTGCTTTCTGTAACTCAAAAAAGTGGCAGAAAGTCATTTTTTGCTAGTTTTTTTACTTTCTGGAGGCCCAAAACTTCACCAAATCTCAAGTCCATCCATGAGCATGTGTAACTTTGCATGAAAAATCTGGAAATGCTAAGGTTTTGCCAAATGGAGTTGCCATGATGAAGGGTCGCGCGGGGGGTGAGACCCGTTAATGGACAAAACCTGTAAATTGCCTGAAAAAACCAAAATTTACCCAAAATGCTCAAAATTTCTTGGGATTTGTGCTGTGGATAGGCTATTTAGTGCCATGCTCAGTCAAAGAGGCTTTGACCAAAATTTGGAGTGGATCGGGCCTTTTCCGTCGTTTTAGTGCCTTGGCCAACCTCCTTGGATCCGGTGATTGTAATTTTGACATTTCTCTAAAACCATGACACATGTGCAAAAAGTGAAGGAGGTTTTTCTTCTTTGGCATGTTGTGGACAAAAACCTCTCTCCGTTTTGCAAAATTCATCTTTGATTGCTCTGAAACATCATTTGAGTGAAACTTGCCCCGATGTGTGAAACAAGGAATTTTGTCGAAATGAAGCGAAATGAAGGGAATAAGGGGCTTCTAAATTCTTGGGGAAATTTTTGGAAGTAGGGAGGGATGTTAGGAAGCAGGGGAAAGTGGAATCTCAGGGATTGAGTGAGGGGAAGGGGTCCAAAAGGGCAAAACACAGGCCAAACCTAGAAAATTGTCAGGTTGTAGCTAGAAACTAGGGTTTGTGCAAAAATGAGAAATTTGGCGGATCTAAGGGATGGGAAGTGTTTGATAAGGTACTTTAAGGATAGGGGAAGGTGTATGAACATCTGGATACACTTTTTGCTAATGATTTGACCGTCCACAAGAAATCACCTTCAAAACCCTGGGAGAGGGAAATGACCTTGCCTGGGCACAACTGAAGCATGAACAAGGTGTAAAATGACCCAATGGAATCTAATATGATGATGACAACCCTCTGAATGATGATACACTCAGCTGAATGATGACATGGACTAACATTTGGACAACTTTAAGCCCAAAAGCACAATGGAGACTTTTACTTGCAAATGAAGACCTTTAGAAATACAATCATGATCTTCTTGAACTGTAGCAAGCAATAATTTTTCATGATGGAGGGCCTACCTTGCAAAATTTGGCAATTTGTGGCTCCTTGGTGAATTTGCAGGCGGTTTTACAAAGAGGGCGCTGAAGGGTCGCGCGCCTCACCCAACGGGTCGCGCGCCTCTGACAGGTCGCGCCCGTTATAATTTTGCACTGGCGAAGGGTGCCTAACGGGTCGCGCGCCTGTCAAGCTCACAAATTTCACTCAAACTCTCTTGCAATCAGTTGCTCTATCACTTGGATGCATAATGAGGCTTGATAGAGGGAGATTAGGGCTTTTATAGCCTTGTTTAAATTAATTTCATGTCACAACCCACATGGTTTCCTTTTATCCTGAAATGGTTGATTTGATGCTTTTCTTTGATAATTTTTGCAGGGACAGCATCTGAGGGATCTTGACAAGGGAGCCAGGGTTATATGCTGTCCTTTGAATCATTTTGAATTTTTTACAATTTTTACAAAATTTTGAGAAATGACCTTGGCTTTAAAAAACAGGGTTTTTAAATCCAAGGTGAAAATTAGCTGCACAAGATAGAATCTTTCGAAGAAACACTTTGAAAATCATCCCTCTGGCTTGCTGGGCACTTATTGACCTTCAGAGACATGACCTTGAAGACAAATTTGACCAAAAACCCTAGACCTAAAAATTTGATCTCAAGACAATAAACAAGTAACCATGACAAAGTTTAATGACTGAAACAAGCTGATCCAGCAGTGCCAAGAGGAGGACAAAGACACCAGCTCCTCCATCAGGGTTATGGCATGCCTAATGGAATGCAAGACACTGATGAGACACCTACTTATGCAAATGCAAAGAGCTTTGATCGCTGATGGAGGGCTACTAGACCGACTCTAACATTGGCTCCAATGGGGATGGTAGCTCCTTGGAGGTACCAAGAACCTTAGACCTCTGGGAGAGCAGACCAGTGCTTTCAACCATTGGGCGATGGAGTCATTATTTCGGCAAACAATACAAGACTTTGACTCATTTATTCAATGATAACTTGACTGCAAATTGACTGAAACTTAACTAAAGCTTGACTCAAACCGACTCGATGGCAAACTGAAATAACTTGAAAAAACTCACTTAACAGACCAAACACAAATGACTCATGACTGACTTAACTAAAACAAGAACTTACAAAGCTTATGGAAGGGCAGCAGTCCATCAAGATTTGAAATCATGATGACAACCACCTGTGTTTCTTACAAAACAATACACCATCAAACTATATCAAAATGCCAATGCAACCAATCAAGCAGATGCCTTCCTGATTGATTCTCCTGATTAGATCTTCTGGTCAACAATGAATACTGGCAACTGGGCATCCAAAAACATAGCTGACCATAATCTCCTTCATCACTGAACACAACAATAATCGCTTTCACTGCTGACTGTAACAAGGCTGCCACTGGATCTTGAAAAACATGAAGTTTTGCCACTGCCACCTCCTTCTGAAAGAACAAGGTGTCTTTTGTTTCAAATTTTGATCTGCCTTCATCATGTGCTTTGGTAAAAGTATGCTCATGGGCTTCAAAAAATTATGAACAAATAGATGAGCAGACCTCCTCTTGAAATAACATTTCAAAACATGAGACATATGAAGAATCTGAAAGGTAATCCTGTATGCTCTGATCTTCTGTAGTTTGACAATATGGTGGGTCATATTCAAATGATATGACAGCCGGATTATCATCTTTGTGAAGGAAAACGCTATCTATTTGCTGATCTACAAGACAATCATCTTTTTCAACAGAGGAAGAAGTTTTCCCAACACTTTCCTGACTATGTGTGCACTGCAAATCTGTTGTAGCTTGGGCTGTAACAAGGCCTTTCAAAAGCTGATCTATCTCCTCTTCAGACAAAGGAGACAATGCCTTTTGTTTTCTTCTACTTAAACAGTAATTATCTTCATATGAAAGGGCACTCAAACTATCATTTATTATTGAGTTATTGAAAGGAGATTCATCACTTACTTGCACAAAGATCTCACCTTGTTGTTCATGAACATCTGAATCCAAAACTCTGTCTATGATATCAACAGTAGAGCTTTCTTTGATGGGCTTCAGCACAAGATATTCCTGGTCATCATAATCTAAATGTTGTTCTGAAGTAGCTGTCCTAACATTATCACATTCTGCAATCTGGTCTTCTTCTGTGGGCAGATCTGAAACAAGCTCTTCTCTTTCATCATCTTCCACTATATGGAAATCTTCAGCCTGCTGATCTTGACAAGTATCCTCTAAGATTTCTGTGTGCTGCTGAAACGGATTTTCATACAGAGCCTCCATAATCTCAACGTCCATAAAATTATCATCTTCATAATATTTCTCAAGGCTTTCAATAAAACTATAAGCATGCTTGCAACAGTCATGAACTAAATTTAATGATGGATAAGATGCTTGATATCTTTCAATGAACATAGCATGAAAATCCTTTAAACAGTAAATACAAGCAGGCGGCAAACTTTCATACCATGATTGGGCTTCACCTTCCAGAGTGGCCAGAAATATCTTCATCAAGCAATCTTCAGGAAAATCCACCTTCAACTTGTGAATATGCATATGAAATCTAACTAGATGTAGAGCAGCATCTTTCTTACCATCATCATTAAATGTAGGCAAATTCCTTGACCAATCTACCTTCGGAATTTTATTCGGAAAACCTGGGATGTGATCTCGGCTCAAGGGAGCATATCTTCTTGCAATCCGATCCATCTTGAAAATCTCAAAGCTACTGATCTCTCTGCAGTGAAGTCACCATGAAGCATTGATCTCTGGATTTTTCAGTGAAGGAGTCGCCAGTGAATAATTTCAGCCGTTCAAGTGTCTGATCGTTGTCCACTATCAACAATCAGATCTGAACTTGATACATGTACTGGGGTAAAATGCAAATGAAGTGATGTATTCACAAGCTCACGGAGATTGACTGAAGCAGCGTTTATCTACTAACGCTGATGTAAAACAAGAGCGTTTTCGAAGGCTACCTGGCGTATCTTCAGGCTCCGTCTAAGACTTATGAATATAACACGTCAATGAGCAAACGATTAATTTGTTATTCCCAGTATGGTCGCCAGTATGTTAGCGCTTGAAATTTCACCTCAGGCTGAGAAAGGTAAACCTCAAGGCAACATCAAACCATTTAGCCTCGTAGCTAGCCCTACGGGGCAGGAGAAGGCTCTCTCCGGTCTATCTCGGTAAAATCTTCAATAGATGAGATGACCAATAAGGTAACACTGATATTAGGCTAGTAAACTGATCAAAAGGGTTGATTTGGGGTTTTTTGGGTTTTTGGTGGCAAATTGAGGAGAGGGCAATTTTGGGTGCGGGGATTGGACACAGTTTCTGCAGGGGGTTCCTTGGGGCGAGGTAGGAGACAGTGTTGATGCCTTAGATTGAGGTGGATGGTCCGGAATGAAAGGTGAGGAGCTAAAGAGAGCAAACAATAACTTTGAATTCTCTTTAGACAGTAGAAAACATTGAAATTAAACAAACTTAAAAGCAGAGCATGGCAGGCATTAATTCTTACTTTAACACTTCATTTGTTTAATGTGCAGAAGTAAAAGAAAGGAAATGAATCACATAACAAGCTTACAAGTACATTGAGTAACACACCATCAACACATGAGTCCACAAGAATCCCAAAGAGGACTGCAAAACCCTAGTCTTCCTTAGCCAAAA